>JAGXOD010001364.1:1162500-1762500 GCA_020368025.1 Brachyhypopomus occidentalis | reverse complement strand
GCATTTTGCATATTAACATATTACAAATACAACTTTTTGTTTGTTTTGGATAACGCAGGTTTTGAGCGTTTAATGCAAAACTTCTCAGAACTTATCAGAAAAAAACGTTCTCTCTTACCAAGCGTTTCTCTAAAAATCATTTATTTAATTATTAGTTTTTCTCAACTTACCTAACTGCGCGAAAAGCTCCACTGGTAATAAACAAACGCAAAACGCACAAAAATAACCTTTAAGAAAGACAATACCAAGTAGTTCGTCCATCTTTTACTTTAAAACTGCGCGTTTGTTGGCGATCTTCGGCAAACGAAAGTTCCCATCTGAAAGGATTTGTAAAGTTGAAGTCCGTGCTCCGCAGTCGCGCTTTAAATCCGGAATGCTTGTGCTACGCGCGCCACTTACTTGCGTACAACACAGAGTAAAGGTTTACGGCTCAGTAAACGACGACTTCAGTCAAACTTTTCCGCACCTCCTCCCAAAAGCAGTTGACTACCCGTGTTGAGGAGGCAAGTCCACAATTACTTTAAAACAGACGTCAGACGGATGCAGGGGAGCTTGTTCAGAACAGCGAGGAATGACCAAAATCAGCAAATAATTCAGTGTTATGTCGATAACTGCACTTTTTACAACATAAGCTACTTACATTTGAATGCCTTATAGAGAGACTGAAAAGCTATACATAGAATAATTCCTAACAAAAACATGTCGTATTATTAGGGAACCTATATTGTAATTTAATGCTTTCCATGCATGTCCCTGTATACATGTCTACTGTATTTTTGCTTTGTAGCCTTCGGAATTTTTGGGAAATTATATATTTCTGAATATATTTCCTAATAACCAAATTCTTTCACATAATTTATATTAAGTATTGTTTCCCATCCACCCAGTGGCATTATAATTAGCTTAACATTACAGCGTTAAGTTAAAGGTTTTACATTTTTGAGTGACTTAAGTGACTTTTTACTGTATATCACTGTATTGTAAAGCTGCAGCAAACAGATTTTGTGATGAGGATCCTGTAATTGATTTTTGAGAATGACTCAAAATTTTCAGGGTGATGGCAGCACCATTCCTAGCAACTACACACAAAGTTCTGGAAAGCAGAATTTAAAGTTGAGAACAAGAATTACCCAATATCTCACCACACACAATTTATACATTGGAGACGAGGGCTGTGTAATGAGATACTGGACCACTTTTGCTGGATACTGGAAGGTACAAGTTTTCTATATGATCTCTCATCACCTCCACCCACAATATACAGCTCTCTCTCTCTCTCTCTCTCTCTCTCTCTCTCTGGCCGTACGTTTTTTTCCCCGGGATGCGTGCCTGATTGGCCGACTGAGCGGATTGTAGCAGCTTGTAGGACCTGCCTGGCGTGATCTCGTCGCCTGGACAGGCGGAGGGGTCATATGGAGGTGTTAGCCCACAGATCCTGCCCTAATGCCACCGGTGTGCGTCTGCCATCTGGGTTAGCGCGGGGCGGACTTGGTGCTGGCATGCGGGGAGGCTGACCGGACCGAGTCCACTGGTCTGGACAGAGGGCTCTTCAAGGCTCGTCTGCAGCCCCTGCTCCACCACTGATCCGGAGCTTTAGGCCAGAGATCTTTGCGTAAACCTCTGGCTGGGCCCACCCGCGCAAGTGCCCCCACAGCGTGCTCCGAACTCATGTTTGAGTCCAAGAAGAGGGTCAGGTTCTGTGTGTAGACAGAGTGCCAGGAGACCCCCACGATTTGAGTTGGCTTCTGCTGTGATCTCCCGTGACGGGCAGGCCGAATACGGGAAGCCCTGTGTGCTGGCAGGTGGGATGCAGTTGGCATGCCAACGCTGGGGAAGCCCGCCTTGCTCCTCACTCAGCCTAGGGCAGGGAGGTAGTGTACCCTCCCCTCTCAGCCTTTAAACAGCACCTGCAGACAGTGGGGCCTTGACAGAGCTGTGCAGAATTAAAGGGTTTAAAGCTGTTGCTCTGCTTTTCTACTGTGCAGGTCAAGGCAGAAACGGAGGACAGCATCAACAACCTGCAGGATGTGCCATATTCAGATCGCTCGTAGGGAACTGCCCGTAGGGAACTACACTCTGTGGCGAGCCTCTGTGTGTCCCTGGCACACCGCACCTGTGGTGTGAAGGAGAAGTTCTCTAGAGGGAGACTCATAGGATGACTAGCTACCAGTCTATTCCACTTGCAGCGCAAAGCTTTAGCAGAAAAATGTATAGACGCCGAGGCTAAGCAGCCACACATCAGCATGCAGCCTCTCTCACGCAGCTCTTTTTCCTTTTGTTTAGAGAAATTAAATCTGCGTGCGCCTGTGTGGGTCACGTTAGCTTCGGCTGCAAAATGATTCTTAACATTCAAAAAAGGAACCACTCCCAGAACTACAAATGACACTAGTGCATTTGGGTTGAGTAAAACTGAGCAAATGCTTATTAAAACCTTATTACAGCATTATTCGAAACATTCATTAGTTCAGTGAGAAGAATGAACATTTGAAGAGCTGTTCTCTCAGCATACACTTCTTCATCTCCTTCCCGTGAAAGGCTAATACCTTTTCCTGCTAAAGGTCAAGATTACTCAAGGTAACATTTCAAAACAAGGCCCCGCTGTCGTTTTTTAAAAGTGCACTAAAATAAATAAATAAACAGGTAAATACACAAACAAAACCGAGACAAAAAATCCTTCAAAGATTCAAGAGCTTTTCAGATAACCTAGAAGTGGCTGTTGTGTTGTGCAAATATATCCCAATCTCTTAAGATGCTTCTATGTTCTATATGATAAAAAAGCATCAAACACTGACTCTAGAGAGATATTTTTAGAATGTAGCTACATTCTAAAATTATATTTTTAATCACAGAGTTTCATGTTTGATCTTCAGGGGAACAGGTGACACTTCACCAGCCTGGAACTTATGTTGAGCTCACACAACACCCCCTCCCCTGAACACACACACACACACACACACACACCTCGGCTGTCTTTTGTTATGTTCTGTTGACAAGTCAGTATTTTGTTTTCCATTCTTGAGTTGCCACACACACACACAGCCATGCCCTACACAAATTCTACAAAGTGGCAAAGAACGGGAGAGAGAGGCTATATTTCGCTTTTGTCATCAGATTTGTTGATACCACACACAGACACACACACACTGCAGCACTTTACTGGACTTCGCTGGCCACATGTAACTGATGCACAATGCAAACAAATACACCAACTAAACAAACAGGGTAGCTGTTAATTAATGTGCCGGTAATCTGGTCCATTTCGTCCGCATCATGGAGAGCACGCTAACGACAGCATGGCCAGGAAGTAATGGACCCACACCTGTGAACAGTGCTTTAGTCAGCATGCAGGTGTGTGTAGCACTGACGTGTTTATGTGCTGTTAATGCGCGTTGAGTGAGCTCTGCAATCAGCTTTTCACTGGAGAAACTAAGAGCAGCCTTGCTGATCAGTTTGTTGAATGCCTATGGACACACACACACAACCAGCCAAACTAAGCATTAAGACCAAGCATTTCCAGTGAGGCAAGGCATTTTAATACTAATGGACAATGCATTAATGAAATATCTGTTGGTATTGTCAGTTGATGCTATGGCAGCAAAGAAGGTAGGAAACTCAGAGCAATAAGAACTAATCTGCACTTTTGCAACTTTAGAATCCCACAGAATGAATGTTATGATTTAAACATCTAATATAAACTGGTGTATGAAACATCCTGCTTCTCTGGAAACCTTCTGTACTTCACTACAATTTGTAATTAACCTCTCTCAAATCAAATAAATCAAAATGTAATTATATAGTGTTTTTACAACAGTTGTTGTCACAAAGAAGTATGTATGTGTGTCTGTGTGTGTGTGTGTGTGTGTGTGTGTGTGTGTGTGTGTGTGTGAAAGAGAGAGAGAGAGAGAGAAGAGAAGCACACTTGCAAAGCTGATGAAGGAGCTGTGTTGTTTTCTTGCTTCTCTGGAAACCTTGTGTGCTACAATTTTGAATATCTCTATGTCTTTTACTACAGCACACTGCAGTTGCTCACCTGGAATCACACACACACACACACACACACACACACACACACACAGGCCATAGCCGCTATGTTTTACCGCAGTTGCGATGTGATGGTGTCCTGTCTACACTATTTGCTCTTTGCCATCGAGGGACCGTACCATAACTGCCTGCTTCCCTGCGTCTAGAGGGAGAAGGAATAACTGAACGGGACCCTCTGCTCAGTCAACATCACTCAGGCTTATCAAGGACATGCAGGTGTTTGAGACATCCCACAGGTAGCAAATTAACTGGAGAGTCTAGGAACTTCAATCCATCCATTTGTTTATCCAGCTCGCTAATAGGCTAGCTGCAAATGTGTAGTACAGTAACAATCTGTTTTATACAATAAATAAATTCAAACTCCAAACGTTTGAAATTAGACTCATAACCGACTATTACCCACACTGAAGTTCACACCCCAGTTCGTAGAGCAAGGCGCCTAGTCGTTTAAGTGTCCATCGTTAAACGCTAATAGACAGTGAAGAAAAACCGTTGGGTCTTCCGTAGCTCGGTGGAGTGTGTGGAGTGTTTCTGTCCCGTGGCCCGAGAGACAGAACACATTCTCCGTTCTTTGATCTCAGACGTCACCCTACCTGAGAGAATAGTAGCGGGAGGGAGAGTGCAGGAATTTTGACCCAGCTACCGGCCGTCAGTCAAGCACTGTGGAATCATTAAAATCATTAAAACCGCGGCTAGCGGAGACGCGCTGACGGGATTGTTTGGAGGCGAAAGCGATGAGTGAGATGTTTGTGTTACTTCGTAGTGGCGACGTTTTTGAAGTGAGAGACACATTTCGCAAAAGTGGTCCTCAAAGCGACATTTCTGAGGCGAGATATCTGCCAAATGGATGTTTGTATTTGATCACGAGAGGCTTTTCATCTCTGTTTCTCCCCCAATCTTTCATACAGGCTGCTCTGAAAGGTGGGATTGAAACAGGGCTACATGTCATCTGTGCACTCAGACGGTCTTAGCAGATTTAATATCTGTCAGGAGAACCCATCCTTATGGCCAAACTTTGGCACAACTTCACTTTTAGTTTAGCGCCGGCCGTGCCCTCCGTCTCGGAGGTGCCTGGAAACTTTCTAATGGAAACTCATCTAATGGGGGCATAAAAAGCGTTTTACTGTGCCCCATCATTTCAGCCCAATCGGCAGGACGTGCTGGCTCAACGACATGGGAGATTCTTTACCTGCGACGACCTGCACCGCCACTATGTCTTGAGTTAATGTTCTGCACCGCCACCATAGATCTTCGAAAATCCTGCGTAACTTTGTATCGGCGTGTTACATCGGTTCGTCTCTGAATAATTTATCATGGGAGAATATTGGTGTCCCCGCGGTTGATGAGGAAATGATAATTCATATGGAGAAAATAAAGCCTGGAGTACATCTAAATATGCTGCAAAGGTCATTCGTGCAGACAAGTCACAGACGTCCTCTGTACTGGGTACTTATCTGTCTAGTGAGTAAGCCAACAGTGAGTACGTTAAGTGTTAGGCGTATTAACGTCGTTTGTTTGGCTGGAGTAGTAATACTGGTCAAGGCAACATGTTGGGTAGAGATGTAGGGGGAGATGAGTTGGGGCGCTGGAACTGAGGACAGGATCAGGAATTAATGGAATTATGGTAATGTCATGAAAACGAATGAATTTCAAAAATGAAGAAAGCTTTGAAGGGGAAGGAGTACTTTCAGTAAAAAAACAAACAAACAAAAAAAACAACCAGGAAGTGGAAGTAACAAAGTCAGTGGACAAAATAAATCTTCTGATTGGACAAAATGGACAGCCATGTTGAATCAAGAGGTCACACATAAGGAAGCTCCTCACTACACATGCCAGAATATGGTGCTGTCATATGGATTTTGTCTATATATATACATAATGCATATATTTAATGATTTATTGATATTTTCAGCTGCCATGAACCTTACTCAAGCTTCAGTTGGATTTTGTTCTTGTTTTGTTCTACAGGCCCAAAGAGGTGAGTTACATCCGTGAAATCACACACACCACACCAGGCCTCTATGTCTACATCAGGTACTTTCAGTAGTGAAGTGTTATGGCCACTGCCATAAGGTCAGGAATTTAAGCTGAATAAAAATAAAATTTTGAAAAATTTTGAAAGTACAGCAGGATCAGCAGGCACTATAACTATTCTCTGACATTGCATGCATGTTCACGTAATGGAAACGAGGTGTCACCTATCCATTTGATTCATGTGCGAGAGGATGAAGGATGCTGATATAAACGTGTGGGGACAGGTATGTGGATGTGGATGCAGTGGATGAACAGGTCACACGACAGTCAATGTCAATGTGGACAGAGAGACGTTTGGAGAACAGGGCAGATTGAAGTCTGCTGTGAGGCTGCAGCCCAAGTCTGCCTGCCAACAGTCACATGATTGGTTCTCAGCAGACCTCATAGCAGGTGAGATAGCTTAGCTACCTCTCGCTTTAAAGAGCCAACAGGCATTTGTCTGTTATAACCCACTTATCCTTTAAACTAGGGCAAGGAGCCCAACACAATATCAATAATTTATTCCCCTGAACAACAGTTAAATGCCAAACTGAGATGCAGTTTAGGCCGACACAATAAATAAATAAACAAACAAATAAATGTGATGTTTGTGTCTATACGTATTGTATAACAAACATTAACAATACCTTGTGGTTAAATAAATGATTTATAGTTAAATAAATAGATGTGTTATGTGAATGCACACACACACACACACACAGGAAAAGAGAGAGAGCGAGAGAGACAGTCAAGGAGAGGTAAGTGACCCAGGTTAAAGTTGGTATAAACCAAAATAAGGTTACCCTCAACAGTAACATGAACCTATATCCTTTGTGCATACACTATGTTAAGTTAACTTTGTGTAGCCTCTATGTTAAGGTGAAAATAAAATGGTAGATGATCAATCAACATTTATTAACAACAGCCACTGTCTCAAAGCTGCTATACATTATGTCCATCCTTCCATTCGCATCAACTTATCTGGGTCTGGGTCATGAGGGCAGTAACCTAAGCATTATTTATGTAAATAAACAATTTAAATAATTAGTAAAACAAAACAAACAAAAAAGATTACCTGGCCTCAAAACAGTAGCCTGTATAGAGGAGTACAATGGCAGTTTACAGGTCAATGACAAGCAGTGGATGCAGAGGAGAGATGCATCATGGGTCTGAAGAAGTCAGCAGACGTTATGCACAGCTAAACAACAAACACAGTGATGTGAGAGATTTGGTGAAAGCGTGAAGGGATTTAGAAAGGTCTAACGCACGTGTTCAGCTCTGCGGTCCGTCCACATGAAGCATTTCTGTGGACCTCACTGAAATTTTAATCGATATAGCTTGGCTCAGGCATGGATAGACAGAGAGTGCGAGAGAAAGAGAGAGAGAGAGAGAATTGGTGAAGTGAGTATCTAGTGCATTTAAGAGGTCCTCATTTTGAAATCCACACACAGAAGTAGATGAAAATTCCCATCCGGGTGGTGATAATCATGGACACAATAATGTCATTTAATCCTGCTGATGAACATCCAACCTCCTGGGCATCCTTTCAATATTCAATATGCAATATTCATATGCAATTTAAATATTCATATGCAAGTTCAATAATCAATTTCAATATACTATAATAAATAATACTATTATCCTTAAAAGGAATTCATCTACATAGCCAATCCCTTGTGCTTTGGAAGTGTTATCAAGAAGGCATTGACGCTTGGTAATTGCATAAGCAGGAAAAGAATGTGCTTCTCTGGAATTACATTCGAGGCCGTCGTGTTCCCAGGCTGCAGGTGAAGAAGTCCCAGACATTCTCACTCAACCTTAACCTGTTTCTGCACCATAATCACAGTGATTGGCGAAAAAAAAGACAGCGTTTAGCAGGAGCACCACCTCTCTGTAGATCTTCTCCTCCCGTAATTAAAAGCTACTCAGAATGCTGCGCGCCCCGCCATGCCGTAACACCTGCGCCAGAATCGCTGAAGGTCAAAAGCCAGGAGCAGCTTCAAATCAGCTCCCTTTGAAGTGAAGTTCGGCAACTGAAACCCAGCTTGGGAGTGTGGAACTGTCACTGAGACTGGGTGAAACGCGTTTCCATTGGAACTATAAAAGGGATCTGAAAATTCTACAGGGATCTGAAATTCTACAGACATGTTATAATATGTTTAAGGCAGCTAATGTATTTGCTGTGAAAGAAGATCATCTTTACACACCTGGGTAGTCCACTGTTCAACAAAATGCTCCATATTGCCAACATCTGCATTTAGAAAATGGACACACACTGCTCCAGACATCCCTCCCCTCCAAACAGGTCTCATAGGGTAATCGTAGTGACAGGATCCTCTGGAAACAAACAGATCGTTCAACACAACCTGTCTGTTTATCCAGGAAGAGTTTTTAAATTTTTAACTATATTTGTGATATAAACACAGCTGCTTGACAGGCGTGCGATTGTGCTTCCGAGCTGCAACCAGACTGTGATTTCGCTCTTTGTGAGCTCTGGGTGAGAAAATGAAACAGCAACAGGAGAGAGGGAGTCACTGCTCAAACAGAATAATCTGTGATCATCTCACTTTCAGAGCCATAACCCTGTACCATGTCGGACACACACACAGACCAGCAATTAGCAGAAAGCACGACAGTCATTGTTCAGGACAGCAACTCTTGATTCTGCAATCCGTTGAACATCATTTGCTCAAGAACTACTGAAAGCTTCAAACAACAGCTGTCCCTGGGGACCCGACACAAACACACACACACACACACACACACACACACACACACAGTAGGTGGAGCAGAAGGGTGGGGTGGCACAATTGCTTGCAGCGTAACTCCTGTAACCCGCTTCTCTATCCACAGGGCTTTGTTTAGTTGATTTACCAGCTGAGCCACATCTCTCTCCCTCACACAAACGCATGCACACACACACACACACACACACACACACACACACACACACACATGCACAAATAAATGCACACATATACATGCACAAACACACACAGTAACTGACACACACACAGCTCCTTCATTCCTCAGTTCTTTTGTGGCACCGTAATGTAGCTGGTTCTTCCATGAGTATAAGGAGAGCTCCTGTTTAGATGAAACTAAGCATACTCATTCTTGTGTTGCTGAAGTCTGTTCTGTGTTACAATGCTTTATGTGTGTGCTTTATGCTGTGCATTATGGAGGCTTGCTTGGTATTGGTGTGTGTGTGCATGCGTGCATATTTGTTTGTGTGTAGCTGTGTAATACTGTTGATATCTTTTAATAGAATGTTGTAGCAAAAAAAGAAACAAAGCAGATGTCTAATGCTTTAGTAATAAAGCTACAAAAAGGTAAAATTCTGGACACATTTACAACACAGTGACCCCCATTCACACACTACACTACACTAACACACACTCTACACACACTAACACTACAGTAACGCATACTACCTCTGCACATGCTCAGGAACAGAACTTAACAGCAAGCCCAATCAGAATCACCCAAATCACAAAACAAAACTATTTTACTTCTTTGGAAACTCATCCAAAATTACAGAGTGAAATAGAGTGTTTTTGGCCCCAAATCCAAACCCTAAACGGCAGACTACCTAAGCACACTGTCTGATCCAAAACAGGTCCACCCTGACAAAGTGCAGACTCAGTGACCACTGTCTGGCCATAGAGAAAGGTAGACAAACTGTCCTGGATTAGCAAACACTAATACTACACTAACACTACACTAATACTTGTGTTGCCATAGAGAAAGGCAGACATAAACAGTCCTGGCTTCCAAAAGGGCAGAGACTGTGTCAACAGGGCCAGGGCATTAAGATCCAGATAGAGCTACACTTCCTGACTGAATGCACAAATGTTACTACATTCTTTAACAAAATTAGTGACATATCCAAAGGTCCATAGTTCAAAGGTCTCCCTGATGAGGAGAAGCTGCCGTATGTTCTTGGTGAATTCTTGATTGAGTTCAATACACTGGCAGCGCTGTGCGTTCACTCCTACACACAATCTGAGGGACAGTGAGGGACCAAATCAGAGACGCAGAGCTTTGTCAGTTATTATTATTATTGTTGCTGTTCTCATCGTTATTGTTGTTACTGTCATTATTGTTGTTATTACTATTATAATTTTTAGATGTAAATATACATTTACTATTATAACTACTATTATAACTATTATTGTTACTAATACTCATTTATATCAGTTATATATAGCAGTTATAGAGACAATGGTGGAAATAATGTTATTAGAAGTGTTGTTACTGCTGTTATTACTAATACTGGTAGCAGTTATACTATTGTTGGGTATTCAATATCTACAGTACTTGATAATACCAATATGAATAGTGTTGCCAATATAAATGTACATATTTGTCATGCAAAAAAGCACCATTGAACTGAATTGAGACAGAGAGAGAGACAGACAGAATACACAGTGGCAGATACTGATCACAGTGACCAACAACACACACAGAAGAACTCTGAGCAGATACAGACAGTAACCACAGTCTGGCTATAGGGACAGACACACCTGGCTGGCCAAACCACAACGCACAGATACAGTACACATATACACATTGCAATATATATATATATATGTATATATACTGTATATCCATTGTACAGGTATATTCTGAATGTACAGCTGTTTACTGCTCTATTCTTCATCTATGTTTGTAGACCCATTTACTGTTTCTAGACATGTTGCTGATTGTGGGCATGGTTCTCCTGTTTGTCTGTAAATGTGTTGGCAATACAACATGATATTGCAATGCCAATAAAGCTCATTGTGTGCGTATGAGAGCGAGGCCAGTTCTAAAACCAGTTCGGCCGTACGGTAATGAGGTGTGCGGACCACTCTCAAATCACAATTTTCAACAGTGGAAAGCCAAGCAGAAATTATTCACAATGAATTTTGTAAAATTAAAGTCAACAGGATGTCCACTGAATGTGCACAGAAAATCAGCAAACAATGTGTGTGGAGGTGAATTAGGCCACTTTCCACAAAAGGATCATTCAATTCTGGCTGCATTAAAAAAATACCAACACCCTTTCATACAACTACAAAGTCCTGCAATGCTGTGAGCTGAGCAGAGAATAGTCCCGCCACACAGCTGTAGCAGACTACCTGCTCACAGTGACCGATGTTAAACAGAGCCACGCTGACAAAGTCCAGACTCAGTGAATGCAGACTGGCCAATCAGACCTGCCAAGATAAGAAATCATGGCTATCCAGAGATCAAAGGCTCCAGTGGACAGAGCTGTACTTTCTCTCTGAATGTGAAACACTTGACCAAATACGGCAATTTTGCTTTGCAAGGTTTGAGATGCTCCATCCTGACTAAGGCTGTATCTAATATTGACAAACTGCCCAAAGATAGAAAGCAGCTCTTTTGCTAAGCAATATGTGAATGAATGAATGAATGAATGAATGAATGAACATATAGCCATCTGCCACCATGATATTCCCATAATATTATTATAATATTCCCAGGTCAGCAACCCCCAAGCTTGCTGCTCTTCCCCCACATATTTGGGGGTGCATGACCATATAAGGCAGGGATAGAGTCTGGCCTAAAATAATTTCAGCTCAGGTTATCATAAAAGATTCTATTGCATTCAGACTTTCTCAACCTATTTTCTGATTCTGTATAATTCCTAGAAGAGCTTTCACAGTAAAGAAACCTAAAACGAGACTTGCTGAAAATAAATATGAGTTATTCTCTCTCAGAGTGGCACCTATGTATTAGACAAACACTTCAAAGCAATGTGCATAAACAATACATCTATTATAATGCTGATCTGGAAGATAAACTGTGAAGATGTAGAAATTATGTTCTATGACCAAAATTGTATTTGTGCAGCCAACTGCTACAGATGGCAAAGACTTTGAACATGGTGGGTTTAAATTGCAAAACACCCACCCAGAAACAAAACAGAAGTGAGGAACTTTATATCAGCATTTACTTTCATGATAAGATTTCATCCAAAGGAAGAAAAGTACCACCCTTGCTAACTAAAAGCCCAGGCAATTACTGAAGATTATATATAAAATAAAATTACAATTATGACTCATCCATCCAGTATCTTTTTCTCAACACTCGGGCCCTCTACCTTCTAGAGGTCTGGGGGTCTTTTTTGCTGTTCTAGGACTGCACTCTGCACTCAGACTGATTATGTCATTGGGAGCTGTCAGAGTCTCTCCTCCAGCTTAGGGGTAACAGCACCAAGCACCCTGCCCACATAACCACTGAAACAGCCTTGACCTTAACCCTCCACATTCCCTCTCTTCTTTCACTTGGCAGCGCCACATCAATTACCATCATCTCCATCTCAGATGACGTCCGGTTAGTTCACCATTACTTACTTATCTGGACCTGGAGGTCCTACAGGATTAGTCTGGACTTGGGTCGTGTCCAGCTCATACGATTTTGACTGTCTTCTCACTAGTGAGTTCTCAATCTCTTACTCATCTCTGAAAGTTTCCCTTGGTCTCAGTGGCATTCAGCTGGTGCCGACACTCCCAGGCTGATATCCTCGCATACCCTATGGGAGACCCCTGCACACTTTGCATTACCCTTAATGTTTAATGTGCTGTGCGACAACACACAATAGATGACAGACACTGAGGACATCCTCCCGTTTCGCGATTGGCCAGTATGACTAGACCATGTGACGGTGTTTAGCGGCTGAATACTGATTCCTCTTTGGTCACTGGGCCCTTTTCCCCTGAATAACTTCAGTGACAGTTATCAGGATGTTCAGTTTAAATGTACATCCAAAGAAAACATATTAGCTTTATGACCACCATAGACACCACCAAGAACAAAGACGCGAGTTTAAAAAAGTCTGCTTAGTTTATAGAATCGGTGTGTGTTTGTTCCCACACTGCCGCCTTGAATGTGTTTATATAACATACATCACAGCAGGTACTGTATAATGTGTATCACTGACCCTCTAATAAATGTAAAGATAGTTTGAGTCGATACATTCCATGAACTATTTACTTTTATGAAAAAAAGCATCAACACCATTTCATTGGAACGATTCTTTCAGGGAAGACACACATTCTTTCCCACTCTGATAATGCACAGACGATGTACAGGTCATCCATGAAAGGCAGTGGCATCCTCACAGTCGGCGGGCGCAGGCGGTCCAGAGACGCGTGAAGCGCACAGCAGGAGGACGTCTCCCGGCAGACAGCATGAGAACGGCACAAAGAGCAGTCGGCACACACGCGAGGACGTCGCCGACGCTCCATTAGCCCCCTCCCAAGTCCCGCACGGAGCGCGTCTGCGTGTGGGGTCAGTCGAATTTCCCATCTCGAGGACCATGTGTATTTGTATCCACCATACGAGTCTGTTTTCATTTTCTCCTGTGAATGCTAATTTATCATGCAAAGTCTTCACTTTTGGTGAACTTGAGAATCTGAATGCAGCAGCTATGTGGTATGAGCTTCACTTGTAATGTGGTTTTGTTAGAGAGTGACGACGGGGGCGTGAAAAGGAATGATTCCAAACACTCGAAGTGGCAAGAAAACTTGATTTATTTTATACTTGGAGTCACTGGTCCAAAATCAGATTAGGTCAGGCAATTTGTGTGTAGCTGAATGATAAATGCAAAAACTTGGATAAGATGTATGCTCATTCTCACTGTCTCTCTCATATAATATCTACCAATCTCTCTCTCTATTATATATACACACACACACACACACACACACATACACACACACACACACAAAGATGATATATATATATATATATGTGTGTGTGTGTGTGTGTGTGTTAATAAATATGATATTTAATATATTTAAGCACAGAAGCTTAAGCATTCATCACTCACTCACTTTAAATGCCACCCAAACATGAAGTGGGACCAACGCACTCAACAAACTCTACAATTTGTATAAAAGTACAACATTTAATACTCTTAATACATATAAATCAAATATAAAATTATAAAATCTTTTGCCTCAGTCTAACTCCAAGTGTGTACACTTGCTGAAGTAGATACGAGATTTCTTTTCTTCAAATTCAGGCATCAAATTTCCACCAGACATTCCTAAAATCAGAGAATGTTCACCAAAAGGTGTCTATCACTGTTTGGGAACAGCTGCAGATCTGATGTATAGATACTGTAATGCAATTCAACTTGTAAACAATGAAAAACAAACAAACAAAAGGTGTTGGTGAAGAGAAAAGCTGTGACCCCTGAACTTGGATTCCCTTTTGGTTTGTCTCATTCAAACGAACAAATAAATAGAACCGGGCATTTTGCACGTCAGAGAACTCACAACAGCATCGGCATCACATTCAATGCTATCAAAAATAAAATCTGTGAAATGTGTATATTTGTCAAATATTTGTCTAGCATTTTTAATACTATTAAAAGATAGAGGCAACTTGGGAATACGAGATCTGTGCCTTGGCGATAGAGCCACAATGGCCAGTAATATACATATTATTAAATAAAACCTACATTGACTCTTTTAAACAGTGTTTACATGGATGTAAAGTAGAGCAGCTTAGTGTAGTAGTATAGAGTGCGTTCGCATGGTAACGGAACAAAAGAAAACAACAGAAAATGAAAAATGACACCAGGAGTCCAAAATCATCGTCTAGATGCTTCTATGAGGCACAGACATAACGAGAAACCAACGAAACCAAAACTCCCATTAAAACCTGATTGTACATAGAAAAATCCAGTGTCTTTTTCCCCCCGTTTGTACATTTTGTACAGGTCTTTAGAAAAAAATAAGCTAGCTTTGTTGAGAAAGCACAGCCTAGGCGGCTGTTTCGCGGACGGTCGCTTCCAGTCGATTTGGGAACAGATCTCTTCTCTCGCTCAGTCTGACGACTGGTCTCTGACAGTGCTGTTCATTCACGTACATCTTTGCGTAGATGGGACTGGGGTAGTTCGTGGTCTAGGAAACCGAAATGCTCCAGGTTACGATTGGTCCAATTATTGGAAATTACGCTACAAATGTCTCGGCGTGCTGGACTGGATCCTTGTAATGTGTATATGAGGCCATTAGGACCCAAAGAACACGAACAGAGTTCATTCACTACAGGGTGTGTATAGAATAAACGATGGGAATTACATCTTAAAAGAGAATATATGAAAATTAACTTACCTTGTTCTATAAATTTGTGACTGAATGAAGGGGTGAATAAGATACTTAAGCTTTTACTGGACCAGAGACCTTAAGTGTCAATTTCACCATTCACCAAGTCATTTTTCTTAGACTCAAGTGCCAATAAAGAGACTTGGAGCTTTTTTCCCCATTGGTGTTACAGATGGAGGAGGGGCACAGTCGGGAGCTGTCTCAGAGGAGGGCTCACCTGTCCTGGAATGAGTCCTCTGGGGACACTTGGAGCAGGCAAGGTGTGCGCTGGGAGGTTCCGCGTGTCGCTCGATCTCACGCACCAGCCCTTGAGTCGGAGGGAAAGAGTCAGAGAGGCAGAATCCAATAGAGACAGACAGTTGGATAAGGTAAGAAGGACCGAATCAGAGTCAGGGAGAGAAATACAGAGAGAGAGAGTCAAGAGAGATACGGATGTCCGAAGTGTTCTCTGCAAGACATGATCATTCTAGCCAATGGACTGTAACCAAGCTCTTGAGAAAAAACAAAAACCCTTTGAACCAATTCTCCAAAACTAGAGTAGAATTAAAGTCAAATTTAGCAGTGTTTTTAAGAAACAGAGTATTTGTGTCAGTTATGAGGACTTCATAGGAGAAGTTTAACACCAGTCAGTAGTAGAACACATATCACTGCAGTGTGATTTAGAGTCCAACGCACAGCCCCAGGGAATAATCTCTTTTACTTCTAAATGGAAGCAGAGCCTCGTTTTGACATTTCCCACTCTAAATACTCTGTGAAAGGAAATGAGATCCAAGAGAGAGCACTCAATAGACAGAGGGCACGTTAGGGTAAAGTGGCGAAGCTACAGCAGCAGCGACTCCGATCAGTAACGATAGTCCACAGGCAAGCGCTACGTGTCCTGACCTTCTGCGGATCCAGGGTGAAGCTGGGGTGCAGGAAGTTGCCCACGTCCACGAGACTGTCGTGCTCCACCTCGTACATGTTGTAGGAGGGGTTCCCGATCTCCACGTTGAGGCCACCGTTGGCCATCGGCTGCCTCTGGACACGCTTCCCCCTGTGAAAGCCAAGATGATTCCACAAAAATAGTCCTAGAAATGTTTGAGAGCTTTCATTTTTGTTTTTTTTAACAGCATAGTAATCTTCCTGAGTAGACTTTCTCAGAAAAACATTCTCGGAACACCTGAACTGAATACACCTGCGTGAAAACGGCAGGTTCTCAAAGTGTTCAGTACTCAGATTGAGTACTCATATTCAGTACTCACAGTGCGAGTTACAGACGCTGCTTAAGTCTCGAGGAGAAGAAAAAAAAACACTCCTCTCACCTTTGGTGTCGTTTGCAGATTAGCACGCCCACTGTAACCGTGGCTACGATCATCACCAGCAGGACGAGGGGCACGATGATGGCAATGCTTCCTGAGACACGCAGAGAGGGGAGGTGGAGTGGGTGTTAGATCACAGCAAGTGCAGAGGGGGCGCTGTTCTTCACGGCCCACACTTGGGCCCAAGTCTACAGAACCCCCCAGAACAGAGTTGAAGGAGCCAGTGGGATAGAACAGATTTCAGCAGTTCATTGGTTCTGGGTAGTGTTCAGCAGTTCAGTGGTTTTAGGTGGTGTTCAGGAGTTTAGGGGGTTAAGGCAGTGTTCATCAGTTCAGTGGTTTGGGTGGTGTTCAGGAGTTTAGGGGGTTAGGGCAGTGTTCAGCAGTTCAGTGGTTTTAGGTGGTGTTCAGGAGTTTAGGGGGTTAGGGCAATGTTCAGCAGTTCAGTGGTTTTGGGTGGTGTTCAGGAGTTTAGGGGGTTAAGGCAGTGTTCAGTGGTTCAGTGGGTTAGGGCCTGGTACTCCACACAGCTACACACTTCAAACTCACAGCCACAACTCCACACAGCTACACACTTCAAATTCAGCCACAGCTCCGCACAGCTACACACTTCAAACCCACAGCCACAGCTCCACACAGCTACACACTTCAAATTCAGCCACAGCTCCGCACAGCTACACACTTCAAACCCACAGCCACAACTCCGCACAGCTACACACTTCAAACTCACAGTCACAACTCCACACATCTTTGTGGCAGCGTGAGGCCCAGCAGCCTCTCTGGAGAAACTGACGGCCTTTCCGCCTCTAGAAATGTGCTGAAATGCCAAGCTGAAATCTGCACTGAAATGTCAGCTCATCGCCAGAAATCAAACAGCAGGACAGGCCGCTGTTTGGGGGGTGAGGGGGTGGTAGAGTAGGGGAGGGGCTCCGCAGAGAAACAGGCACTAAAGCACAAAAAAGACACCTGACTTGCCGAGAGGAGCGCTGATGAAATATTAATGAAAGCAGAAGAGCGGCACTCGACACAGCAGCGAGCCGGGATTAAAGCTCAGGAACGCTGTTTGATTTGTATGATTGTTGCTATGACAGTCGGCATCCTGTTCACTGTTTGCTCATTTTTTTGTTTATTCCACAAATCTGATTAAGACACAAAACCAGGAGCGCATCTGTGGAAGCGTTTCCTCAGATACAGCAATGCAGTGCTGAGTGTTGGTTGGTGACTGATGTTGTGGGATGATTCCATGTGATTATTGGTGAACTCGTCATGGGTTAGGAGAATAGTGGTGAACTCTTCATGGGTTAGGAGAATAGTGGTGAACTCTTCATGGGTTCGGGTTAGGGGATTAGTGGTGAACTATTCGAGGGTTCGGGTTAGGGGATTAGTGGTGAACTCTTCATAGGTCCGTGGGTTAAGTGGTGAACTCTTTGTGGGTTTGGAGATCTTCATGAGCTTAAGCTCCTTAGTTTTTTCAATGGGATGCCAGTGTTTGACCAAGGGCATTCAGCTCCAGAGACAGAAGCTATTATAGTCTTCATTTGTGCTGAGAGGGAGACCAAAAGTGAGAGAAAGAGAGAGGGAGGGTGACGTGTGTGTGTGGGCGCGCACGAGTTAGATACTCACTTCCGCTGACATTGTCAGATCTGCTGCTCTTGGGGGCGGGTCTCTCGCACTGTGTCCCAGACCAATTCGCTGAGCACCTGAAAACAGACGCCACACCCACAT
Organism: Brachyhypopomus occidentalis; assembly: GCA_020368025.1. Classification (NCBI taxonomy): domain Eukaryota; kingdom Metazoa; phylum Chordata; class Actinopteri; order Gymnotiformes; family Hypopomidae; genus Brachyhypopomus; species Brachyhypopomus occidentalis. The sequence continues at coordinate 1,744,301 of JAGXOD010001364.1, read as the reverse complement.
CAACCACATAACCACACCTGCTTTACTCATCTGGAAACAGAAGCCACACCAACAGTATTAAAAGCTCTGGCAGAACCCACACCTGCAACACACATCCAATAATCAAAACACACCCACGTAGCTGAAAAGCATGTAGCTGAAAGCAGAAGCCACACCCACAGTTCTAAAAGCAGCCAGAAGAACCTGGAGAACTCCAAATGTCACATCAAAACTCTGCTTTAAAACGCACGTGGACAATATCACAATATGTCAGCTTTGTGTCCAGAACCTCTCAGAGCAAAACAGCCTTTACTTTTGGTCTCACACACAGGACACGAGGGAGAAGACGACTTCCTGCATCTAATGGAGACGTCTGTGGTCTCGGCGCCCTCTCCTCCTTATCCCTGCTCCTACACACCTGGTTCAACTCATCCAAACCACGAAAAACGGAACAGCGTTAAGAGCGAAAAACACAAACACATGTATCCCCTTGGGGCCCCCAAGAAACCTCTAGTAAGACTGCACTGCAGGAACAGGGAGGACTTTATAAAGACTACATGACTGCAGTGGCCAGAAGGGGGGCAGCAGGGAGTATCCCAACCAGCAAACCTTGACTGTACCGACAGAGAAAGAGGAGCATGCCAGGTGTACCAGGAGGCAGTGCATGGTTAGCCTAGTTAGCGTTAGCACATGCAGTCTGTGTGACATTTACGGGGGCCTTTATTAGATGTGTTACTGGATTTGCAAGCCATCAGACACCTCAAGCCATGATTCTCCGCCAGAGCAGGAGTCACTCGGCCCGCTCACAAAACTCACACACACACACACACACACACACACACACACGAGTGCATGCACTTACACACACGTACACACACACACAAGCGCGTATGAGAGTGCACACACACATTGAAGCGTGTATGAGCATGCATACATGCACACACAGGTGGGCATTCAAAAATCTGCTTCAAAACTCATATCACGTGGACATTACAACATGTTTAAGGAAAGAACACGTGTTTGATACACCGTGTCTGCCACTTTGTGTCTCGCCTACCAAAGAGCAAAAGACTTTCAGTCTTAAAAGCAATTAGAACACACACACACACACACAGAGCTGAAAAAAAATAATTGTTCAGTAATGTGTGTGAGGGTGTACTGTGCAGATTCGGATATCTACAGACATGTATGTGTGCATGTGGGTATGGGGATGAGTGTGTGTGAGTGTATGTGCGTGTGTGTATTTGGGTATGGGGATGTTTGTGAGAGTGCATATGTGTGTGTGAGTGCATGTGCGTGTGTGTATGGGGATGTGTGTGTGTGTGTGTGTGTTGAGTCTGTATCTGTGATGATGGATCTGACTGTGTGTGTGTATGTGGTGAGTCTCTATCTGTGATAATGGGTGTGACTGTGAGTGTGTGTGTGTAGTGAGTCTCTATCCGTGACGATGGGTGTGTGTGTGTTTGTGTGTGTGGTGAGTCTGTATCTGTGATGATGGGTGTGTGTGTGTCTGTATGGGGGGGTGCTGTCATGCTTTCTCAGATGCACGTGAGCAGCGGTATGGAGGCTTGGCTGGGGTGTATCCGGCCACGATGGCGATGGCGTTAGCGGGCGGTACAGAGGCCACCTACTTGCAGTGTGGTTTGTTAAAGGCAGCTAGGGTGCAAATCCCCTGGTTCTGACAGTAGAACACACACGGGTCGGCCCGCTCGTCACACCGCTGACTTTTGAACTCGGGAGGGCAGCTGAGGATGAGGAGAGCGGAGCACACCAGATGAAGGACACGGTAAGAATACGGCAGAAGATCAGGGACATCAATGCCCACACACACACACACACACAAGATTTCCCCACATCCTCGAGCCTCTAGAAGGTTCCATAGTAAGGCTTTTTTTTACAGACATCCGCACAGGGACATTCAAATGGGACAAAATCTACATATTCAGTCTGCAAGGATCTTTGTGCCCGACCCAAACCTGCACAATCACCCAGCTCGACAAAGCCAGTCCTACAGATACTCCCTGCGCCCCCCGTACCACCGAGCAATCGCTTCTGGCGCAATTAAACCATGAAGCCGGGGAGATGGTCTGGCTCGCCGGTGGATGTACTGATGCCGGGGTTGGATGTACCATTGTCGTAAGGGGACGTGCTGATGCTGGCTCCTACCTGAGGTGCACCATCTGCACCGAAGGGACTGTGACTACTTGGCCGGGGAACAAGAACTTTAAGCTATAACTGTAGAACCACCTCTTGTTCACAAATACGGACTGGTGCTAACGGGCCGCCCAATGGAGGATGGGTTCCCTTTGAGTCTTGGTCCTCCCAAGGTTTCTTCCTATTCCCCGCCATCTTAGGGAGTTTTTCCTTGCCACTGTCGCCTTTGGCTTGCTCATTAGGGATCTGGACCCATACAATTTGTAAAGCTGCTTTGAGACAACATGTGTTGTAAAAAGCGCTATATAAATAAAATTGACTTGACTTGACTTGAAGCCGAACGCCCCCCACGGCCCACATCCCCCAGAGTGCCAAAACCCCCACGAGCTGCGGAGTCACGTGCGCCAGGCCGTGCCCTCCCAACACGTGTGCCCACGATCCGGCACGCCGACCTCTACGCGCCGCCCGTCGGAGCATAACAGGAGAAGCTTGGATGCATGAACGGAGAAAGAAAAGAAACTGGAAAAAAGGAGAAAAAGAGGATGATGGGATGATGGGACGGTGCGGACGCCGGCGTCGGTGCTCTAGGGGTGGTGGTGTTATTATGCTAATGGAGGCAGGTAATCTGCCAAGCCCCGAGACTGCCGGCACTCCCCGTTCATTAACGCCTTTTAACCTAAGCACAACAAGCCAGTGTCATCTGCATACAAATGGAATCCTGCTCCCGAGAATCATGACGAGGTTTTAATGGCGCCCAGAGAGGAGGAATGATGGTGGTGGTGGTGATGATGATGATGATGATGATGATGATGGTGGCGATGATGACAATAGACTCAGGTGTGCTAGTTGTGGCTCGTTTTCGGGGGCTGAAGATCACACAGAAGGTCACAGAGAAGAAGCACAACAGGCAAGAGTGAAGGCAGGCGGGGGACGCGATTACCTTCCTATTATTACGGTGCACACTGGACAAACTAGAAGCTTCTACAGCAGGGAACACAAGACAAAAGCCGAGAGAGAGAGAGAGAGAAAGAGAGAGAGAGAGAGAGAGAGAGAGAGAGAGAGAGAGAGAGAGAGAGAGAGAGAGAGAGAGAGAGAGAGAGAGAAAGAGAACACTTTTATTAGATGGAAAAAGACACACAAAAAAACGAAATGCTCTCTGCTTATTTCTTTTGGGACAAAGTATGTCCATCAACTCTGTCGCTGTTTTCTCTCTCTCTATCCTCTTTCTCACACACACACACACACACACACAGAGCCAAATGAACTCTATTCAAGGATGAGAAAAACAGCCAGATGACAGCCATGTATCATGCAAAAGAGACTCAGCACTGAATTAATGCCAACCTATTTTTTTGCCATCCCTCACCCTTTTTGAATCTCCCTCTCCACAACCCATCTGTCTGTCCCTGTCGCTCTCTTCCTCTTTCCGTCAGTCTCTGTCGCTTTTTGTGCCTCCCTCTTTCTCTCCCAGTCACTAACGCTCCGTCACTCCCTCTGTTTCTCTTTATCTTCAACCCCACAGGTTCTGTTCTTCTACACAGTTTGTCTCTGTAGAAGGTGTCTGGTGTGTGTAGACGGTGTCTGGTGTGTGTACAGAGTATCTGGTGTGTGTAGAAGGTGTCTGGTGTGTGTACAGAGTATCTGTGTGTGTGTGTGTGTAGAAGGTGTCTGGTGTGTGTAGAAGGTGACTGGTGTGTGTGTAGACGGTGCATGGTGTGTGTAGAAGGTGTCTGGTGTGCAGAGAGTGTCTGGTGTGTGTACAGAGTATCTGGTGTGTGTAGACAGTGTCTGGTGTGTGTAGAAGGTGTCTGAATCTGCCTGTAGCCTCTCAGCGAGACACTGGTCCACCAGGACTGTCCGTGCAGGACAAGGTGGGCCTGTTCGGCAACTCCACCATAAAGCCACGGGTACAGGCAGGGGGTGGATTGAAGGAACCCTGCTGAGATAACAAGCATTCATGGGACCTGGGTGTGGCAATGCTCTGTTATGGCTCTCCGGTCTACACGCGTGATCCTACCGCAGTACTGGCAACCCGAGTGCTTCTCTGTGACAGGGGCCTCGGCGCACCGCACAGCCTCGTGTTCTCCGGCTTCTGCTAGTGGCAGCAGACAACAGGAGGGCATTCTGGCAACAGTAATGGATCCACTCTCCACTAATGGCAGCTGTAATGAAGGTGTCCACTCTCGTCTAGAGGCAGCAGTAGCTGGGGAGGTATATCTTCCTCTGTAATGGCATCAGTCAGCAGGGCGACAGCTCCACTTCTCAAATGCGCGGGAGGCAGCAGTCAACACAGGAGGCATCTGCACTCCACTAATGGCAGCGGTCAGCAGGGGAGGCACCTATCCCTCCAATAAAGGCAGTAGAAGAAGCACTACTCACTGGCAGAAGGGCAGGGAGGTTTCGGAGTCAAGATGGCAGGTTCCTCCATTATAGCAATATCCATCACACAACTGACAGCTGGACGCAATTCTTCCGCTAGTGCAACTGCAAACACACACACACACACACAATACCTAATAATGAGGCTTACCTATATGGATAGTAATGAAATGGTTAATAGTTAAGCAGTGACATGTAGAAAAGCATGCATTTGCCAACACTTGAACACACACACGCACGCACGCACACACACAAACACACACTCACTTGCAGAACACATCCCCAGTGTTGCTGTCCACAATGCACGGGGCCCCTCTGCAGTGCAAACAGCGATCCACCTCACACTTCAGGCCCTCGTAGCGTGTTGGACACACACACTCCACGTCACCGGAACTCGAGAGCGTACAGGCCTTGGAGTTTACGCAGTAATGGTGGCAGACATCTACGGCAGAACAGACAGGGACGACACATCAGTGACATTACGATGGAGAGCGCACACTGCTACACCCTTCAAACACACACACACACACACACACACACACACACAAAGCTGGTATTGCAGGACTAACAGATGCCTGTTAGAATATGATAAACATATATGGTCTTATAAACATTGAATGAACTCTGAGGAATATATAGCTCTGGGGAATGAAACCTGTATGGCAGTTTTTATTTACTGATTTAAGAATTCAGAAATAAGTGCTGAAATAATACAGTAAACCAGAAGCCATGTGGATACGCAATAATCTTTGAGCAGAACTCTCAATCTCATCGGACCTCATCAGGTTAAATCACGCGCCGGGTCCATACAACAAAAAAAGGCTTCTTGGTTTTCTTGGATACACTCAGAGGTGTTTTTAAGAACATTTTCTTTTTCCTGTGTAATTTAAAGGTGTTTGTGTCCTTTGTTTCTTTGCAAATTATGGGACAAACACGGTTTATGTTCACTATAAATAACTCACGAGAAGGTTGTTAGACTCGGTTACTCACGGTAACGGCACCGCTCTCCCGTGTATTCCGCAGGACAGTGGCAGAATGGCTGGTTACCGAGGGTAACGTCACATGTGCCGCCATTGAGGCAGTAGCCGTCACACACGCGCCTGTCACACAGCTGCCCCGTGAAGCCCAGAGCACACTGACACGCAGGCTTCCCTGCAGAGAGAGAGACAGGTTGATCAGGAACATCTGATCTCAGGTCAGTGTCTAAAGCACACCGACACGCAGGCTTCCCTGCAGAGAGAGAGACAGGTTGATCAGGAACATCTGATCTCAGGTCAGTGTCTAAAGCACACCGACACGCAGGCTTCCCTGCAGAGAGAGAGACAGGTTGATCAGGAACATCTGATCTCAGGTCAGTGTCTAAAGCACACCGACACGCAGGCTTCCCTGCAGAGAGAGAGACAGGTTGATCAGGAACATCAGGTCAGTGTCTAAAGCACACCGACACGCAGGCTTCTCTGCAGAGAGAGAGACAGGTTGATCAGGAACATCAGGTCAGTGTCTAAAGTTCGAAATCTGCTCAGCTTGTCTGTTCCATCCGCGGCTGGCTTCACACACTCCAGTCCGGACTGGCGACTAATAGAGTGGCCCTTAATACGACCCTCAATCACATCTCTGTGAAATAGTCAGGAGAAGAAGTCAAGAAATAAATCTTTCACAGAATCCTTTAAGGCCGCAGCCATCCCAAGTGACTGGCCACCATACCCAAGCGTTTCACTCTAATGGATACGTTAAAAAAATAAAAAGCCGGAGACACCAGTCCCAACATTAAAAATAAATCACGTCAAGCGCTCGGAGCAAAAAGGTTCTGAAATTAGACCGTGAGGATGTAGCTGGCGGAACAACAGGTTCGAGATGACCCGTATCTGACCCATTTCTGCAGGAGCGACCACACAAATAAAGCGCGGGGCCTTTACGATCCTTTTGACAAGCCCATGTGTCAGGAATACTGGGTCAGACCTACGGCCATTAGTCCAGCAAAGACTCAGAGGAGGCCCTCTCAGTCAGGGCATGATTACTGAATTTCACCTGGGACACATTTTCTGCAGGTTTCCAATGTTAAGTCTGTGTTATCGTTTATATATATCACAGTGTGTGTGGGAGGACTTTGGCTTGTGTGTGCATGCATTGTGTTTTGCGTGTGTGTGTGGTGTTTGTGCACTGCCTGTTGTATGTGGAGTGCTGGGAGCTGTGTTTTGATTTTTGCTCATCAGACTTTTGACTGACTACCCTCTGTTATGAATCCCTGGCCACGCCACTATGCCACGCCTCCCTGTGGGGCGACGCCCCACCTGCCGCTACCAGGCTGTGTTCGAAAGGGCCTGTGATTCTAGAAAGAGGGAGGGAGGCGGCTCTTCACACAGCCACAAGAATTCAGCCTTCGTAAGGCTTCATAAATAAGGATTAAATGTTCACAACTGTTCATAAGTTCCTTCTCATGTCTTCTGTGCCCAGTAAAACACCAGGTATGTGTACACTGCCTATGGAAAAACAACACCAATTAGGGACTGACGAGGTGAGGTATTGATTGGTCTGAACCAAGTTCTTTCAGCCTCAGTGCATCGCTGTAGGACAACCAAGTGCTGTGTGATGAACGTCACACTGAGCAGTGTACTGATATTACCCCGGCCAGGCTGACAGGAAGCATTCGCGTCCAAATGTTCTAGAACTTTACGCATCTTCAGTGCTGCTGATGCTCACAGAAAACGTGACACTTTTGGCATGTAGATCCCTCACAGATATTTCCGCACTCACACACCCACACACACACACCTGTGCACCCTGGACCTAATGAGATGTGCACACACACACAAACACACACACACACACGTATATGCAAACACACACACACACTCACAAATGTGTGCATACACACACACACACGTGGGTAGCTTGGTTGGGGTGGAACAGGGATAATGACCAACTGTCAGGCACCTTGTCTTCTCCGAGTGTCATTCTGTCCCCTGCCCCTTCCTCTGTGTCTGTAACGCCTGTCTGTCTGTCTGCCTGCCTGTCTTGCTCTCTGCATCATTCTCCCTCCCCCTCTATTCTCAAAGTTTACTCTTTCCACCTTCAATTTGCCATTTTCCCCATGAGTGACAGGAAACACACACACACACACACCCAAGACACAAATACACACACTTTTTCCTCACACCCAGTGTTGACTCCGGCAGATACTCCCCCAGGGTCAAAGAGCACCTACCTAGTGGTGATGCAGTGCAGGTGCCGCCATTGCCGCAGTGTTGTTTGCAGTGGCTGACCTCACAGTGCTGGCCCGAGTAGTTGGGCCAGCAGTGGCAGCGAGCCTCTCCGCGCTCGTTCAACACACACCTTCCTCCGTTCTCACACGGCGGACGGCACAGCTCGCCTGAGACACACACCCACACACACACACACAGGAAAACACATATGTGTTTGTGAGTGCATTTATTTTGAGGGTCAGTGTAGTAAAGCACTGATGTGTAACATAGACCTGACACCGAGCCCTTGGGCCGGCTCAGGCCCGTGCTAACATGCTAACGGCATGGCGCTAACGTTATATGAGCATTGCTGTATACGCGGCTGTCAGTCTGGTACGGTGGTGGCATGTCTGGATAAGGTTACCTGAGGTGCTGGTATCTACACATGTCCTGTTGATCAGAGACTTGCCGTCAGGGCACACGCACCTTGCCCCGTCTGGGTTCAACAGGCAGAGGAAATCACATCCCATCCTGGGACAGGGGTTTACCACTGACAGAGAGAGAGAGAGAGAGAGAGAGAGAGAGAGAGAGAGAGAGAGAGAGAGAGACAGACAGACAGAGAGACAGACAGAGAGACAGAGATAGAGAGAGTTAAACTAGAAGCACTCTGGGAGAACAGAGAAAATCGAAAGAGTGGTGGATTTTTTTTATCGAGCTAGTGGTCTGGATTTGGAAGACTTTACAGCCATCGACAAAAAGTGCAAATCATTTGGAGAGCTTATGCTGGCCTGCTGACAGCGATAACAGAAGTGTGTGTGTGTGTCTTGTTTGAGATAACGGTGATAACAGAAGTGTGTGTCATTGTGGTGGGAGAGTGTGTGTAGTTGTGGTGTGTGTTTGTGGGGGGCTATGGTGTGTGGGTGGTTGTGGTGTGTGGTTATGGTGTGTGTGTGTTTTGTGTCTGTGGGTGGTTATGGTGTGTGGGTGTCCGTGTGTGAATGGGACTTGTGGGGTGGACATGGACATGGTCTCATACCCTCTCGCTGCTTGTACCGGTGGAACACCATTACGCTGGAGGCGCCCTCCACCCGTAGACGTAGTGCCTCCGCCTCCCGCCTGCCGTACTTGTGCACCCGGAACACGCCACCGCCCAGCGCCGTGCCGTACACGTAGTCCTCGAACACATCGATGCGGAACGGCCGGGAGAGGCCTGTGGGGTTGGTGTGGGGTTGGTGTGAGGTTGGTGTAGGGGGGGTTGAACACGCATGCAGGCAACACCTGACCACCATAAACACTGAAGGAAGTACCATGTCTTTATCTGAATTCTAGTGTGCAACCATGGACGTGCATGAGGATTGTGCTGCTGCGTGTGATCGCTGTGTGTGAGAGAGGGAGAGAGAGAGAGAGAGAGAGAGGGAGGGAGAAGAGAGAGAGGGACTATCTCTGCCAATGCAGAGGTTCCTGTTGAGCACACTGAGCATGGCGTGCGTGGATGCTCTCGGAGCCCTCCCTACGGGTGGAGGAGTGGGTGGATGAGTGGGTGGTGGAGTGGGTGGAGGTGGGACTTCACCGTGCTGCGTGCTGGCGGCCATTCGGGGGTCTGAACCGTCGAATCGCAGGCTGCCGATGACGGAGAGCTCCGAGTCAGCCCAGTACAGGCGCTCGCTGTAGTAATCGATCGCCAGACCTGCGACCACACACACGAACACTGCCTTTTTAGCCTTGCTCTGGTGCACCAAACGTGTGTGTGCATGCATCCATGTGTGTATGCCGTCCCAGTTACATATATAGTAAACTTGGGCTTGTGTGTTATTTTTATTTAAATAAAAAATATCAGATTAGTCCCCAAACTGTTGTAGGCAGCAAATTCTGATTCATTTAATTCATTCTCAGTCGTAGATCCTCATCAGCAAAAAATATTTTAAAAGTGGTCTCGTTAGAGGTAAATGAGCTATCTGATCTGTTCCTGTGAGCAGAGAATCAGTCTCCTTCAGAAGCTGCTTCTTGTACACTACTAGACAGGAAGATAAATCACACACTTATCATCTATATTGTCTCCTCTGTATCCTCCAGGCAGTATTAGTCCTGAACACCTTGAAGTGTCATAGTCATTAAGGCTAAAATTGTGGGAAGTTCTGAAATTTCTCTCCTCTCTGTGAAACTTGCTCCTTTGGGTATGCTGAAGCTTTTTCCAATTGCACAGACTTTAAATTAAAGAACAAGTAATGCATTTTACAAGTAAGGTTATATGTAGCGTTTTCATCAAAATTAGTTTGACAGAACCCTTCAAAGAAGCAAAACTGGTCTTTTGCCATTTGAGCGTCCACTGTGGCAGGAGTTGGCTAATTACGTGACACCACAGTGAATCACAGGCGAGCAAGACGGGCTCATTCGAGTTCAGTTCGCTCTCTACGCCGTCTCTGGATGGGTGACCTTGAGGTTAATTAAGTGAATCTCTTCCAGGCGTCAGAGGTGTTTTACTGAGTGGGTCTTGAAGTAGTGGTGGCAAGTTTGGGGGGGTGGATCTCCTGGGGCGGATCTCCTGGAGGTGGATGGAGGGCTGGTTGGGGCGGTACCTGTGGGCCGGCGGAGGTTCTTCTCGAGGAGCACACGGCGGAGTGAGCCGTCCATGGCTGCCTCCTCGATGAGCGAGTGTTCGCCAATCACCGTCCAGTACATCATCCTGCATAAACAGAGGACGTTTAGCCCAGAGCCCCTGGCAGAGGCTGTGGGATCATATGGAGAGAGAGGTGCTGTGTCGGAGTTGACGGCTCATGCAATGCAAGACGTGTGGTAAGTGTAGGAAAATGTAGACTGCCTAATGTCAGAGATGTCTACTGCAACACATCTGCGCTTCGTCAGAGCTGTTATGTTAGCATTTCAGAAACTGAGATGACATGTTAGCATTTCGGTAACTGGAACGACTTGTCCTTTTCATCAAGGGTTAGAAGCCCCACACACCGTGAGAGGCTTTTACACACTGGATGTGGAACATTTACAGGGTTTTTCTTAGACGGCTGCATCTAATGTTCAGGAACCAAAGGCATCAGTAAACTGGATCATTTGTGTTGGCCTAGAGTGGGAGATAGACTCTCCTGGAGACTAGATTTCAAGGCCTGCAGGCCTATCTTGTTTCCATTAACATACATGACAGTAAAAATCTCATCAGGATCTATATTAAATAAAAAAAAAAAAATTCTGCTTAAATATGAGGCTTAATAGCCTCAAACGAGGCTTAATACCCCCAATTGAGGCTCAACACCCCCGATATGAGACTCCAGACCCACATATGAGGCTTAACATCCCTATGTGAGGCTCAATAACCACTAGGCTTTCCCAAAAGGCAGTAGGTATAGAGAGATCACTGGAGTTACGGTATGTTACGGACCCTTGGGCGGGGTTGACTGCGATGGCGAAGGGTTCTCCGGCGAGGTCGGTGATGAGGCGGGTGCAGGTGGAGCCGCTGAGCTGCCCCACATTGATGGAGTAGCGCAGGCGCCTCCAGTGGGCGGTGTAGTAGCTGAACCAGTGCATCCGGGAGTGGTCGGTCCAGTAGAGAGCCCCGGTCACCCAGTCGGCAGAGATATCCCGCGGCCGGCGGAAATCCGGACACTGCAGGGAGAAAAGGGAGAGAAAAAGACAAAAATAGGGGGAGAGAATAGAGCAAGAGGGATAAGAGAGAAAGAAAGAGAAAGACCAATGAAAAAGGGTACACTGGACCGACTTCCTCAGCCTTACTCCACTCTCCTGTCGATATCTGATTGTGGGTTTTCACTCAGGAATCTTCAGGGGCGGCCCAGGCATCATCTCCCCTTTCTCCTGCTCTTATCAGGCTCCTCACTGACACTAAAAGAATGAAGCTTCGGTCTTGCAGAGAGAGACGGAGGAGGTGAGAGACGCGGACAGAAGGAGAGGGAGGACGGTCCTTGTTACCTTGGAGAATCTACCATCAATCTATCTGCTTTAATCTTTCTGAAACCCAGACTTCAACCAGGAGCTCTATAAAGCATCTCGGATCAACCTTGTCTGTGTGTGTGTGTGTGTGTGCGCGCATGTGTCTGTGGTGTGTGTGTCTGCACATCCCAAATTTATTACATCCCAACATTGTAAACTAGTTTCAAGATAATTAATTGTGAGTAAAATGTTACTTGAAAACCTTATACATGATGGCGTAGGGAACATATTTCAAAGGCTTAATTTGTGTAGCTCCAGGTGTTTGAATGTGTGTTTGAATGTGTGTGTGTATGTGTATGCGTGTGTTTGTGCAGGTGTTTGAGTGTGTGTGTGTGTGTGTAGTTGTACAGGCGTTTGGAAGTGTGTGCTTGTGTTTGGGTGTGTGTATGTGTGTGTGCACGTGTGTCTCTGTGTATGTGTGTGTGTGTGTGTGGGGGTCTCTGTGTATGCGTGTGTGCGCACGTGTGTCTCTGTGTATGTGTGCGAGTGTGTGTGGGTCTCTGTGTATGCGTGTGTGTGTGTGTGTCTCTGTGTATGTGTGCATGTGTGTGTGTATGTGACAGAGAGGGAGGGTTTTGGAACTGGCACCCACTACACAGGCTCAGTCAGGTGTCTCTGAGATGTTGAACTGTCGAGTTATTTGAGTTATTGTGAGTTTTTGGAGCGGTTCTCCCTTTCTCTACTCACGATGGCCCCGCTGCTCGCCCGGCTGGGCGTCCTCTCACTCAGATCCTTGTAGAAAATCCCCCCTGGGTTGAACTGCGTCGCCCACACAAACTTGTGCTGGTGGAAGAGGGCGTCCATTCCCACCACGCGGGCATTGGGGGCGAGGCGGGCGAGCTGGGTGTGCCCGTGGCTCTGATTGAATGGATAAACGAAGCTATGGATGTCCGTGTCGTTGGAGACGTACAGCACCTGGTCCTCCGGGCCTGTTGCAATGCACAAAACATCACAGAACAGTTACAGCAGCAGTAGTATTAGCATGAGCCAAGACACGAGACCACTGGAACTGTCAAAGCACGTTTTCTGCACAATGGAAGTTGCCCTCCCAAAGCTCCCCATCATAAAACACTGGTTTCTTATTGCCAAAGTATTCTTTTAATTAACCACGGCTTCTCGAGAAACTAAAACACTTGGAAGCAGTGAGCCAAACAGCTTAGGAAAAGTCACAAACAGTGAAATTCCGTGTCTTGTTATTGGCCGAGGCTATTTGAGGTCGCGCCTGCTCTGCTTAAACGTGATGCCGAGATCATTAGCGGTTATCAGCTCTATGGCCTTGTGGCAGGGGCGGGGCTTTACACCGACTGCTGTCATCTGAGCGGAGAATGTTCCGGGTCTGTGGACGGGGTGTGTTGGTCCCCAACTCAGCCAATCAGCTACCTTTGGTGATGCACTCGCCGTCGATCTCCTTAAAATTCCTGTCACAGGTGCATTTGTAGGAGCCTTTGGTGTTCACGCAGCGCTGGGAACACGTGCCGAACAGCAAGCACTCGTTCACCTCTGGAAGAAAGTGAGGGGAGGAGAGAGACGGATCAGAGAGACGGACGGAGACAGCAGGGAAAGCGACGGATCAGAGAGACAGGCGGAGACGGTGGGGAGAGAGACGGATCAGAGAGACAGGCGGAGATGGAGGGAGACGCTCCAGGCTACACTGCTGCTGGACTGGCTGGTTGGTCTTGCACGTCTCCGTTCTAGAGCTCCAGGCTCTGGTTCTTCTCGCTGCGTCTAATCTCCTAGCTTTGTTTATTGCTCACAGAGAGCTGGCTCCTCACGGCTCCATGCGCACACATACACACACACACACACACACACACACACACACACACACACACACACACACACTCTTACTTAGCTGCATTTGGCAGACGCTTTTATCCGGAGTGACTTAGAAAAGAACTTTGTTGCCTGTTCGGAAGTCATTAGTCCTTAGCGCGGGTGCATTCATTAGTGATCACTTAAGTCCCGCAAGGACAGCGAGGCACTAAGCTGTTTGGTCGTGCAGGCAGTTCATCCCGCCACTCTGACACCTGCCGCACAGGAGCAGGGAGCAGTGTCTGCTGATGTCTTCAGATGCTGCTGGTATTCGCCTTGAAGGCATGAGGTGAGCACAACCACAGGATGCCTGAGAGGAAGCACGGCAGAATTGGATTTTATGTGTGTGTGTGAGAGAGAAAACTCACACGGGGAGATTACAACCAGTGGTGCTGCATTCTAACGGGCAGTCGAGGCTGCAGATCGCACAGGCAGAACATGCGGCTGAAGGGCCCGTTAAATAGTTCATGAAAATCTTCAGGTTACTAGGAAGTGCCAGTGAGGCAATATGTAGAGTGGTTACTGGTGTGAAAAGCAAAAGTTCTTGCAAACGTTTCTGTTTGCCGAAGAAGTCTGATCAAGAGTTGTGGTATTTAATTTGGGCTGACACGTCATTCAGTCAATTAGTTAGTTGACAGTCTGCTAGCACTGAAGTTACTTGCTATCAGAACCTTTACATAGCACGCTAGCACTGAAGTGATTTGCTGTTAGAACCTTTAATTACAGTCTGATAACACTGAAGTGACTTGCTGGTAGAACCTTTAATTACAGTCTGCTAACAGTGAAGTGATTTGCTGTTAGAACCTTTAATTACAGTCCGATAGCACTGAAGTGGATGCAGGTTTGGCACTTTGGCCTCTACCACATAGAGAGACAGTGAAGCAGCTTTCAGTACTGACAGTCAGTAGAAGAGGAGTCTGTGCTGCCTAAATACCCCACTTCATCTACTTACTCTCACACTGTCTCTCTCTCTTTCTCACACACATACACACACACACGTCTACCTTCACACTGCTTGTTCCTGCGGTCTCTCTGGAAGCCCGCCCGACACTCACACACAGGCTGCGTTGCTGTGCGGTTGCAGAAGGCGTCGTCCCCACACAGGTTAGCTTCCCCTACGCAGTCCCCTATCACATAAACCCAAACACACACACACACACAAGCACACCACTCTGGATAAAGAGCACACACTGTGGATAAAAGCTCTGCTATTATAGCCAACCGAATGGCTCCATTGTCAGCAAACAGTGCGTGACCCTAGATGAAAGGGTTCTCTGTGCTCTCTGAACCGCACGAGTGGTCAGCTCCTCCCACCCCGACCTTTAACCCACACACATGCGTACACTCACGCGGCTTGCAGTCCCGCTCATCGGAGCCTCCATCTCCGCAGTCGTCGAAGAGATCACACTGCAGCTCGGTAGGGACGCAATCACCGTTAGGGCATGCAAACTCAGCCTTGGAACAGGGCCTCACCCTGCCCCTCACATCTGCTGCGGGGGGTGTAAGAGAGAGAGGGAGAGGGCAAGAGAGATAGAGGGGGGAGGGGGACAGAGAGGGACATAGAGAAAGGGGAGAGGGAGAGACAGAAGGATGCTCAGGGGTCTCTAAATTGTGTAAAAAACTGTATAGGTCTCAACATTGTGATAACCTTATAGTTTTCACATACACACACATCCTCCGAGCACACACACACACATCTCTCCCCGCACACCCACAGGACAGAACGTGAGCCCGTAGTGTATTGTGCGTGTGTGACAGATGTTCTGCTCACCACAGTCGTCCTCGTCAGAGTTATCTCCGCAGTCGTTTGCTCCGTTACACACCTGCTCCATCTGCACACACACTCGGTCGTTCCTGCAGCGAAAAGGTCTGCTGGGGGGACATGGCAGCTTTACTGCAACACACACACACACACAAACGATTGACCACTGTTTGCATATTAGAGAAAATAAAGAAAAAGAAAAAGAAAACGTACTGATCCGGTGTAGTTTTTTGCCAGGCATATAATAACCATGGAAAGCACTACACCAATTCACATTCTATTTGCTTATATGGTACTCAGAAGGTACCACCCAATAACTGTAGAACATGGAGAACAGAGAATACTAGCAGAAACACCATCAGCACCCTACAATACACGACACCGTTTATAACTGGTCCCTCTATCAGAGCTGACATCGATGCCATAAGTATCAATTAACATATCCAAAAATGCTCCCAGCCCCTCATCACCACGCGCTTAGCCCCTCCCACTGGCCCCACTGTTGAAAACGTGCAACACCTGAGCTCACGTCTTTGTCTGACGCTGGTCAGGCGTTTGTTCGTGCTTTCAGTACACTGGACCTCCCAAAGTCGCACATTTAATTAGGCGCACAACATAAGCTTGTGTGGCACGAAACATCTCCTTTAATTGGGAATGGTTTCCCGCCGCGTGGGCGGGTAACGGTCGCACGTTTCCGTGCAAGCTGGCTCCCGTTACGTCGGCGGCAGCTGTAATTGCTGTCCAGTACACCCACATGGCCGACCACCTCGCCTGTGGGGTGTAAGACCTAAGCAGCCTACCCCGGAGATTAGACACTAACGATTAGCTGGCCTTAAAGTGCCGTTTCATTCTCAAAAGACGCGTTTATGACTAAAACTTCCAACGTTTCCATGTATGTTTGTGAATAATAGTTCACAAATTGAACTGTTATTAATGCTTTGCCTTTTTTGCTCAGCAACAGCATCAGATATAGGGAGGTTTCACTCTTCCTCTAGCGATATCAAGAGGCGTTTTCCCATAGACGTGCGTTTTTATCCCGAGTCTTTTGGCTTCGGGTTTTAAATATAAAAGGCATAGCGACTTTTAAAAAATCAGGTTCTTGAAGTGCGAGCCAGCCAAAGATGAGAGTACTTCTGGGAGGAACTGAGACACAAACCCACACGAACACCTCGATGCGGGTTTGCGCGAAAACCAGAACAAACTGATTGCAGAAGACATCTGCGTCGTTTTCTTGTTGTTTTTGCCGTCAATATAAGAGGTGTGAGTGTAAAAGCGGCCTGCTAAAGTGCTGTGGTGAGAAGCAGATTCTCGTCAGTGTCAGACGCACACTAACAGAGTCTGAGTACAAAAAAGCCCCCGAAGAAGAGAGCCTGGGGTTAGCGCTTTAATCAGTAACGTAACAAAGCCACGGCAACAAAATGGCTGATGTAGCATCTTCTATGAAGCTTTGTACCAGTTTAGCTTTAACATAGTTCGGCCTAAGTTGGAAAACAAATCAAGGATGTGTTGGAGAAGGCTTTCATTTTTGGTCTGTTGAAGTTTCCGTAGTAATGACCATATTCGTATGATCTGCAAAAATCTTGCAGAGCAGATGTTTTTTCGGAGCTGGGTCAGGGCCACAACACGGGCTGTGTTGGTTAGGATGAGTCCTACCTACGCAGGCTGAAATACTGACTGAATACCGAATGCTGATTTGTTCGAATGAAAATAGGTTCGCCGAGTTCAGCTTGGAATTGAGCGAGAAGTGCGGCTGTAGCTTTAGAAACACTGCGAGTGTTTGAGAGGTTAACGTACCACACATATCCGCGTCCTCATCGGAGTTGTCTCCGCAGTCGTCCTCTCCGTCACACTTCCATACGAGCAGTTTGCACAGAGTGTTATTGCACAGGAACTCATCGGGGCGACATGCCACGGTGCCTGCACAAAAAAAAACATACACACCCCTGACCATCCAGATTACAGTCTGTTACCCAAGAAACGGAAACTGCGAGAGCTGGCAAAGGCTGTCTGATATGCATTTGGGCACTGGCTCGATTTGGGGCTCTTCAGCTTGCCGTAGGCTTTGCTGGGCCCTTCAGCAGCAGATGCTCAATGCTGCTGTTAATGAGAGCTCATCTGTGAGGTCAGGGTTCCCCGGTCTCCCGGCGATGCGGTTTCATCATCAGTAGTTCCTGCTCCAACGCGACCTGTCTCACCTCATCAGCTCATCAACAAACGCTGCTCTAAAGGTCAAAAGCTGGAAGAAAAAAAAACAGAGAAGGGGAGGGAGCTCTGGGATTTGGGTTTAAAAGAAAACTGAACCATAAACATGTAGCTAATGAAAAAAGTTGAGCACATGAGGCTTTTGCCGTTGAGAGCAGACAGAAAGCTGGATGAAATGCAGGCTCTTGTCAGGAGTGACATCGCTTCCAGACGCTTTCACACTCCTTTTCCCTCGTTATACTATATAAACACACTATCCACACCTGCTCTGTCTTTAGCCTAAGCACACCATGTCTCATTTCAGGATTAGGCAGTTAGGCCTGAGTGGATGTTAACTTTATCCCCGAAACGCGACATCGTTAAGACTAATAACAGTCTGGGGTCTCGTTTGTGTGATGGCCCTCAGACAGAATAAAGATCTCAGTGCAAGAGTGGATGGGCACGTGAGCATACGCATCTCTGTCGTGTCAAGGATGCTGAAGTCCCCGCCCCCAATAAATAAATGAGTAATAATTAAAGACTGGAAGATGAGAGCCCATTATGTTGTAACAGAAGCTCACAACTGGCTGTGACATTTTTTAATTAACCCGTACCTATTATTATTATTACTACTACCTTATTATTCATACAAATTAAGAGAAATCAAACATTTTAAATTTTACACTGGAGCACTCTGCTACCTGATCTGAAATCAGGTTTTTAGTTTGGTCTTCTAAATGTCGCAGTTGACATTGATTTCTGGTCCTGGAAAAAGGATGTAAAAAATCCACAATCAGATGGAGTTGGGTAGTGTGGTCAGGTGGGTAACGAGGTTAGGTGGAGTTGGGTAGCGTGGTCAGGTGGGTAACGAGGTTAGGTGGAGTTGGGTAGCGTGGTCAGGGAGTTGGGTAACGAGGTCAGGTGGAGTTGGGTAACGAGGTCAGGTGGAGTTGGATAACGTGGTCAGGGAGTTGGGTAACGTGGTCAGGTGGAGTTGGGTAACATGGCCAAGTTAATGTGATTTCCACCACCATCTTCACACACAGTGAAACGACATCTGCTTTTGAAATGACATCTTTACAATAAAATGTCACACGTGTCTTTTTCGGGGACTTGACCTTTTTAAATAGTATCTTGTTTTGAAAGCTTAAAAAAAAAAAAAAAGTGTTCTTGATTTACATTCCTTATCCAGATGGTAAGCTGATGAACAAAATGGAAAAACAATGAAAAATTACAGCTGTGAATAAGTTCAGGTTTAAATTCTAACATTAAATGCTGCTAGAATGTAATGGTCCCATTGTTTATGACCCCTTGCTTGCATATCAGTTTTACTTCATTATTCACATCTAATTATAATTTAAATTCTTATTAAAGCTATTAAAGTCTTAAATGATCCAAAACTGCATGTGATTGTAGCCTCTATCAGTGTATGACCGTAGACAGCACTGAAACATGAAATCGTCCAGTTCTGCTGGATTGCCAGGGGCAACGGTCGTCCTGGGATAGCTGCTAGGGCAACAGCACCAGCAGATTGTCTTGCTGGGTGATATGGTGGCGGAGTCTTTTAAATACTGTGATAAAGACTCTGTTCAATCAGTGATTGAACAGATAGTGGAGGGTTACTAATTTGGCTAGTTCAGGAAAGTCATTTCCTACGCACTATGCACTAGCATTACAAATTAACCATTAGCACTATGCACTAGCACTATGCTCTATCATCATGTATTACACACTAGCACACCTGTAGATAACAGCAGCTGAGATGGGTCCCTGCTCACAGTCACTGACAAGGAATGACTAATCCCCGATACAGTCACTGACAAGGAAGGACTAATCCCCGATACAGTCACTGATCTCTCTGTGTCACTGCTCTGATTCCTTCAATATGCAATAGGCACTGGCAGCATTCATCCTGCCCTATGGGAAGCCTCAGCATTAGAACTCTCCATGGGAGACCTCTAGGAACCAGTAATGCAAACCCAGTCCTGACCTTTACCCTTCCAAGCACTGACCTTTATCCTTCCAGCACTGACCTTTACCCTTCCAAGCACTGACCTTTACCCTTCTAGCACTGACCTTTACCCTTCCAGCACTGTTGACTCTGGGGCACCCAGCTACTTGTCCTCAGTTCTTCCCGCTACCTGATTGTTTTGTCTCTCGCCCTCTGTAGACATAATGTTCTCAGAAATTGGGACCTGACATTTTAGCCCGATCTGAACATTGTTTTGAATGCTGTATTATTAGGCCTATTGTTACTCCAGCTTCCATCTCCACAGACGGACCCATTACCTAGTCACAGGTTAAACTCCTGAATGTTGTAATGATTTAACAGAGGTGCACAACAAGGGCAAAGACGCTTCAAAAAGCCCACACTACACAGCCCTGTGACTGTGCTGCTGAAATGCTGGAGGCAACCCAACCTCCAGGTTCATGTCTGAATCCCCTTATCCGGCTCAAAGGCAGGAGGTCCAGATCCCCGTGTGAAGGGTCATGTGTAGGGTCATGTGTAGGGCCGGTTAGTGGGCCATGTGTAGAGCTGTGGGACTATAGTGGCTGAAACAGCTGGACAGTGAAGCTTCCCTATCCTCTGTAACATCTCTGAGGGTTTTGTCACACCTGCCTGTGGCCAGGAACAACAGTACCCAGAACCCTCAGTCTTTTTATTGCTTCAGATCCTTGTCCCATTAATCCTTCTCACCTGTTATGATTGCAGTCATAAACCTAATATATTGTAAGTTTTTGCCACATTTATAAGCTTTTGTAAACCGATTTTATTCTGTTGTTTATTCTATTTTTGTTCTGCCATCTGGATTTATTCGCTTGCTTTTTATACTGTAGGTTGAAAAAGTATTAATTCACTACCATAACTCCCCCTCCCCCCACCCCCTTTAAAAAAAAAAAACATTAAAACTACAAGTGTCACAACCAGTCGCTGTCCATGGTGCTGAACCATAGCCCCTCCCTCAGGGGTTCAGAACCACTATTCCGGACAGTTCCTGGGAACGAGTGGACAAAGCCTGTCGAGTGCTACAGGCCTGGGGGTGGGGGAGGCGAGACTGAGCAAAGCCAGCCACGGAGTCCGTCCGCAAGCTCCCACGCCGCCTGGGCTGTTCTCGGCCACGGTTTGCTGGCGGGCAAGTTCCGTTTATCCCCTCGTGTCCTCTGCAGCCCCTATGCTTCTCAGCACTCGACCTCCGACCCCCCAAAAGACACTCCAGGAAAAATTCAACCCCCTGCTGGGCCTGGTGCAGCCATGAGCTTGTGTGTGTGTGTGTGTGCTGTTCAGCTTCCCACGTTTCTTGCTGAGAGCCCACAATGCACACACGCTGCACGCTTCATCTTGGATGCAAAAGTGCTCCCAAACACGTGGCAGGTGTATCCGGGCTGCCGTCGACGTCCCAAAAATGCCAGCAGCTGCAATTTTTCCAAACACTGGAATGAACCCTTTCATGTTCAAGCCTGTCTGATATCAAGTGGAACATGGACCTCTTTCATCTCTGCAATTTTCACAAATATTTGCAAATGACTGCTCTTACGTCTGAGCGCGTGTGTGTGGCGCGTGAGAGAGAACCGCGCATGAATGAGTGCGTATATGTACGTGTGTGGGGGTGTGTGTGTGAGTGCATGAGGTTGTTGGCCTTCAGCACTATTACACACACACACACACACTCACTCACACACACTCCTGTGCTGTTTGATGTGGTGTATTGTTGGGATTATCAGTGAAGAATAGTTCGCATCCTTCATCAGAAAAAAAGAATTCTCACACACTCACGATGACAAACCTCGACCTAACAGAGCTACCTCTCCTGATTCCAGATCAGTTTTAGGCTTTAAAAAAAGTTTAAAAAGTGAGTGTTTAATGTTCTAAAAATCCCCTTCCTCACACGATTCTGTTTGCTGGATTTAAAAGTAAAAGCAGCAGAAAGATCCGGAACGGTGGACTTACACCTGCACACTGCATCTTTATGCACTCTGGGGAGAGCAGAGCCCACTCCACATGTGCTGGAATGTCTCTGAATAAGAAAACATCTCATTGGCTTTTCATCGTAGTATCATAAGTTTTGCGATTGTGGATTTGCTCTTAATAATGTACTTAATCATGTACTTCCTTTTTACAGACTTAGCATAACCTGAATCACCAATAAGGAGAAGCACCTGAGACTGAACACATGTCTACTGGTCTGTTACACCTATTAACTACACAGATGTCATGTGTCACCTGGTTTGTGGTCACTAACCACAAACCAGGTGAACTCAGTTTCTTTAAGGACGTGTTTGCCTGATGAGTTTGGTTTTGTCTGAATATTGACAACTCTGATGGGATATTTTACTGTTGGAATGTCAGAAGCACAGTGACATCATTAAAAACAGATCTACTAACAGTCTGACGGGACCCTGGGAAAATGGTCACATGACTTAAAAAGAGACGTGCATATTCATAACACTGGTATTAGTCCATGATAGTGTGCTAAAACATCTATCTGCTATTCTCAAGCCTCCAAAATCTATTTTGTGGACAAACGATGTTTGTAGTAGAGGCTGTGGTGTTGGTTTGAATAGTGTTGTATTGGCAATGTGAATTCTAATTCTCCAAACCTATCTTGACCTAATCACACCTTCAGCAGACAAAGTACTAAAGTACCTAAAGAGTAATTAGAGTCAGTAACCAGTAACTCTAAAGAGTCAACCCTCAAAGGGCTGAGAGCTGAGAGTTATTTCGTTCCATGTTTTCATGCTGAGTCCTGGTTTAATGATGCGTTTGAGGCTCACACAGTTACACTTCACTGGCATGTTTTCATGTTGAGCCCCCTCCCCCCATTGACTGACATCCTTCTGTGTTCATCTCTTGTGACTGTAGAATGTCTCGGTGCCGCCCTTTCCTTGGTGTAGGACTGCAACACCTATGTTAATTTAAGCATGTCTCATGTAAACAAGGGTGAATTAGGGAACTCATTTGCATATGATATGCAAATAAGTTGGTCGTTTGTTCAGAGGGGTGGATGATGGTTTATCACTTGTGCTCAACTGAAAGTTTGATGTCATACGACTGGTGAATTAAATATGGAGGGCTTCATCTGTTAGTGCAGATGCTGAAATCTGCTCAGCTTTTGTGCATAAGGACAACTTTGTTCATAAAACAGATCCTGAAAAACAAAAAAGATGTGAGACGTTTCTGAGAGATAAAGGGAATAAACGATTTCATTTGAGGATCAAGGGAGCAAATCATTTCATACAAAACAAAGCAGAACAAACAAAAGAACACCAGTAAAAGTGAGAAACTGTGGTTAACCACGTGTGCTGTGTCACTTCTGTGCCTGTAAACCAAGGCTAGGTGGGGATGTGTCAAAACCACAACTCAGCGATTCTTTTGTGATCTTTGTAGCTGGTGTGGCTGACTCAGCACTGGAGGCACTATTCTGACTTTCCACAACTCAGCTCGGGTGTCGTCTCTGCACAGAACCGCTTCAGCATGCTACAGTGGCCAGAGTACGGCGCGGCGTCGGGGGTCACGTGACCAGTTACGCACCGTTTTCACAATCCTCTTCGTCGCTGAGGTCCAGACAGTCGTAGACGCCGTCACAGCGCCAACGTGAGGGAACGCAGTGAGCTCGGTTACGACATATAAACTCCTCCTCCTTGCAGTCACGGATACAGTCCACCTTTAGACGTTACACGTCACACACACACACACACACACAGACATTTTAGATAAATACACAATAATTTTTTTCTGCACTATTTTCATACATTCACATGACAAATATTTAGAATGGAACACCTCTAACCGAAGTAACGTTTCCAAATGTCTGCACAGGCACCAGTCAAATTAAAGCTCCTGTCCCCTTTAGCAATGACCCCTGATCTTTGACCGCTGCTGAAATTGCTTTTAATATCCAAAGAAGGTGATGCCGTCTGCTCTCTCCAGGGACCGGGGAGAAAAAGTCCATTTTAATGCCACTTATTAAAGGACAGGTACATGGAGCTGAACTCTTGACACTGCATTAAGAGGAGAGTGGTAATTAAACCACGCTCCCTTGGGCACTGAGGACCCTCTATATAGGTTTGTGGGAAAGAGATGCATGTGATATTGAAGAGGACCTCATACGATACACAAATTTATATATGTATATATGTTATATATGTACTGTATATGGTCATGATTAGGTGTTTTGTCTGTGTGTGCATGTGTGTGAGTGAAAGAGAAAAAAGTGGGTGAATACGAGGAGAATAATAGCAAGATACAAAGATAAAGTGCGCGTGTGTGTGTTTAGTTGTGTGTGTTTGGTTGTGTGTGTTTGTGTGTGCATGTGTGTGTTTGTTTGTGTGAGTGTGTGTGCACAGAGCACTGACCTCATCAGACCCATCCATGCAGTCGTTCTTCCCATCACAGCGTAAACTGGCTGACACACAGCCTCCTCCTACACACACATACTCACTCTCACCGCACGATGGACCAGCTACACACACACACACAGACACAGACACACACACACACACACACACAGGAATTACACCATGCTGGGTCAGAGTGGAGGGCGGGGTGCTCAGGCGGGGAGAGCAGGGCAACGGCTTCCTACGCCTTCCACACACCCCCAGTTCAGCACTCTGTAAATGGGAATGTTGTCTGACACCCTCTGCTTCACAGAGAAAGACCACATGCAATGCTGAGGCCGAGAGGAGAGAGGCTGGGTTCAAAAGAAACAGTGCCCTGCAGCATGCTGGGAGCCCTGGTGTACATCTGTGTGTGTGTGTGTGTGTGTGTTTCACATGTGCACTTACAGCATAATATGTGTGGAGCTTCTGAATACTGAGCCCTCTCCTCATTCAGAGAGGAGAGGAGGAGAAGAGGGGAGAAAGGCTTGAGAGTGTGAATCTGTGTGTGAGTGTATGTGTGTGTGTGTGAGTGCCTGTACCGGTCATGACTGTGTTGGCTGGCTGACAGTTGAGCTCGTCCTCCCCGTTCTTACAGTCCTCCTGTCCATCACACAGCCACTTTGCTGAAATGCACAGGCGATTCTGACACTGGAACTGGCCCTCAGAACAACGGCTTTCACAGCCTCTCTACATATATGCACACACACACACACACACACACGCGCGCGCACACACGCATAGATGGAATTAACTATCAAGGTAACGTTTCTTCATCACTTCAAACTTTGATGAGTCACCGGTTAAGATTACTGACGTTTTTTTTACTGTCCAGTCTAAACATTCTTCAATAAAAACTCAGCACATTGTGTTGATGATTTACTATGACTGCAAAGATCAAATTTGAAATACAGATTGATTCATTTGATCAGTAGTCTGCCTGACCATTCTGACTTCTTTACTTTAAGTGGCGTATATGTATGCGCGCATCTAACAAGATGTATATTTTTTTTGTTAAAATAAAAAAAATGCCATTTGACAATAACGGAAAACCGCAAATAAACTGATTTCCCATCAACCAATCATATATGAGCATATGACCGAAGTCAACCACTCCGATACCTTCAGCTAAAAGCAGCCAATCGGAAGCCGGCTCTCACCCACCTCGTCCGAGCTGTCGGCGCAGTCGTGGTCGCCGTCACAGCGGAAGCGCGCAGAGATGCACTCACCGCTGGCGCACATGAAATCCTTTGAGGTGCACGTCACTGGCTCTGAGGGCACACACACACACACACACACACGTTTCAGACCGTGTCCCAGTCCCATACCACAGCAATGGTCTACTGTCTCAGGACGTTTGCATGTGCACATGGTTGCTGTTGTTTGGGTGTATATCTGCATACACTTCTGCATAAACTTCTCTTAACACACTCTGTTAGTGGATGGGATACAAGTTGTATAGTATTTTATCCAATGACTAAATTAAATAAATTACTTTAAAACACAAGTCGGATCTTCAGTTTCCAAAAACAAAATTCTACCTATGAAACATTCGAGATTATCTTTACTTGCTACACACAAATCACAGGAGTCCTAAATTGTTTATGAAGAGTAAGAGTCAAAATCCCATTTCAAAAGAAAATAATACCATAAGTAAATAAAACAGAATTTTAAATGGCATCATGGCCACGACTCCCAGACTGCAAGTGCAGTCAAATGAGGAGAAATGTAAAAGAAATAAAATAAAAAGTCAAAGAAAACTGTACAGATAATCTTACTTAATTCAGCATAGTGTAAATCTGACTCAAAGGTCTCTGTATATACACCACTCAGTCTATCCCAGGAAGGGAATGCATATCACCCTGGTGAAGTCAGACTTTACACAGCACAAAGTGCGTATCTCACCGAACGTGTGGTCCTAACTGTGCATGTGAATGGAAGATAAAAACATTTATTACAAATGCATTAATTATATAACCGTTTCTTTGGTTTTCTTTGCTGAGGGTGTTTGGCCTATCTAAGCTCATAGATGCCTCCATCATGTACGATGAAGCTGAGGGCGCTACCCAACCCAGGGACAGTTACTGCATATAACATTATAGATTACGGATTATAACATAACTAAATAATGGCTGACGATCTGAACTTGAGAGTCATGTTTTGACAACAATAAATTACATCACTGACCACTCACAGGCTGCAGTGTATAAACAGGTACACATACACACACACACACACACACACACACACATATATATATATATAAATGAATAATAAAAATAAATAAATAAATAATATATATATATATATAACATATATACATATATAAATTTGTGTATCGTATGAGGTTTACCCAGCAAACTGCAAAGTCAGACTTTACGCTATCCCTTCTGATTAGGGTCTATTAGGGTCTGTTTAATAAGGTCGATAAGCTTGCCCTTTATATATTACACATCTATATTGCTCTGTTCTGTTAAACTGATCAATGGCAATTCACACAAGGAGAAACTCAATCTATTAAGAAAAACTGGGGAATGAGGGAGGGGGTAGGAGTGAGAGAGAGAGGGGTAGGAGTGAGAGAGAGAGGGGTAGGAGAGAGAGAGGGGTAGGAGTGAGAGAGAGGGGGGTAGGAGTGATCTAGGAAAACAAGCAGAACAGTGTTAGCACAACACACAGCATATCCCGCATTCTCACAATGAACTGCCTCAATTCTACATTCCATACACACACTTACACGCCAACATGCGAGACACTCCTCCTCCGCCCACATACAAATGTGCTCAACATTTAATGTTTTAAATATTTAAATGAAGACAAAAACTTTACTATCAGATGAAGGAAATTAATGCAGCATACTGATTCGGTTTTAAATAGCCTCCTTTGAATGCAGTGAATTACAAATGATCTATCAGTGACACAAACAG
The DNA here is from genome assembly GCA_020368025.1 of Brachyhypopomus occidentalis. Classification (NCBI taxonomy): domain Eukaryota; kingdom Metazoa; phylum Chordata; class Actinopteri; order Gymnotiformes; family Hypopomidae; genus Brachyhypopomus; species Brachyhypopomus occidentalis. Next base: position 1,717,599 of record JAGXOD010001364.1, on the reverse strand, counting down.
CCGGAATTTACAGATGAAATACAAGGAGACAGAGAAGGAGAAGAGGAGAGAGGAGGAGGAGAGTGGATAGGAGGGGAGGATAGAGGAGGAGAATGGGGGCGGGTGTCAAGTTAGCCTTGTGTAGATGTGAACATTTAATTATAAATCTCATAAAACTCAGTAAACCATTAAATAAACGGTCAGCATTCACACCATTGCAAACAGTCATAACTCCATTGGGTAAAACAGTGGTGTACACACACACACACACACACACACACACACACATACATACGCACCAATAAGTTGAGCAAATGTTATTATGAACCCGTAAGTGATCCTGTAGCTACAAAACCAAAGCAATTAAACACTGCATATCCCTACAACAATTAAACACCATCCCTTCTCTACATTACCCAGCACACACCTCATGACTACAATAAAACCGGACCAAATAACCATGCCCACGCATGCAGTGCAGAGACCTCCTGCCTTGCTGATCTGGGGTCAATTTGAGTCAGGGATGTTAATACGTGGCGATGGAGTGCTGACTGACGATAAAGGGAATGGACAGCTGCCATAAAAACCCTACGGAAATACCCCCCCCAAGTGACAGTATTTAGCTTTCCGGCCCTATTCTGAACTAATTGCTCCATAACTACACTGTATACTTGTCTACTGACAGTTAATGACCGTAATTATGCATGACGGCAGTGTTCACAGAATGGACCGTGGAGGAGATGTGGTTGGTGGTTCGGGGTTAATTTGCATTTGGTTATTCAAAGCATAATTTTGCTTGGTTTTTCTGGAATAACCATTTTTGCACAAACACAGACACCACGCCCCTGGGCCATGCCCCTCTCACACACCCCCACCCCCCACACACACATACAAACGCACACAGGAACACGCACACACCCAAACGTCCACACACATGCGCAGACCTGATCGAGCATAGGCAGTGCGGTTCAGCTCATAAAGCAGATTAAGTGAAGTGCATAGTGGCCTTAAGCCCAATTTTTATTTTAAACACCAGGAGAGGATGATGATGATGGTGGACGTGGTGCTGCAGGAGGAGGAGGTGATAATGGCGATGATGATGGTGATGGCGATGGTGCTCACTGCAGTTCTCCTCGTCCGAGTTGTCCCCACAGTCACTCTGGCTGTCACACCTCCAGTGTGCCGGGATGCAGTTGTTGTTCTTGCAGCGAAACTCATGTGGACCACACGTCTTCTCATCTGTCCCGGCACAGCACAGGAAACATGGGTAATGTCAGGAACGCCACCAGACACCTTACGTTTCGTTGTTCAAGGAAACATCTATAATGCTTCCCAATGCGTTACGTTTCAGTATTCGATGAGATGTCACCTCACGTGATAGGTAACATCGGTGTTTCTCCAAATACTGAAACATAACACCTTACACCTCACTATTCAATGAAACATTATTCTATTAATTACTGTGGCATTGGCCACTGGTTTAGGGACTGAGCCAACCAGGAGAGCATGGTGAGAACTCTCAGAATGCAGAGTGCATCTCCATGATCTTAATTTAGTTGCGTTTAATGTTTCGAAGAGACGATTTGTGTACATGTATATGTGATTTGTATTTGTGATTAACGGCTCGTGTGTCGACTTAACGATGCTGCGGACGCGAGAGGGAGGAGCCGGCAGTGGGCATCAGGCTGCCCTTACTATAAGCTTACTGGTCTAGAGGACCATTTGTCTACTGGGACAGGTCCCGAGAAAAAGTGACAAAGGTGAAGAGGTTTGGAGAGGTCGTAGGGTGAGAGGTGTGGCCACGCTTTGAGGCTTTGAGGATCTGACCCTTGTTGGGGGCGGCTGCACGGCATCAGCCACTGGATTATGGAAGGGGTGACCCAGGAGCTCATGACGACTCCCAGAATCCCAAGCACCTCGCTGTGGCCTTTACTTAAATGTCATGAATAGTTAGTTCATGTGCGATTGAAATCGCTGAAGCACATCTTATTGGTGGTGTGGTTATTTTGGTGTTTCTCTTTCCGAGTTTATTCGACTCTGAAGGTTCAGTCGCCTTGGCGGAGTGATGGGTCCAGAGAGACGAGGAGAGAGAGCAAGACGTCCTAGTCCAGCAGACGTAAAATAAGAAGCCGAAGAATAATTCCATGAACTAAAGGGGAACGTCTGGAGATCGGACACCGAGGTCACTAGATGAGTCGTGTGAGAGAAGGAGTCCTAGCCAACGTTCTGTTCCTCACCCCACTGTCAAAAGTCACTTACATTTACATTTTACACATTTAGCAGACATTCGTATCCAGAGCAACTTAGAATTTCCAATCAAGTTACAGCGATAGGAGAGTGTAGTGTTAGGAGTCTTGCCCAAGGACTCTTACTGGTATAGTTCATTGCACTTGCCCAGACTGGCTGAACCCCAGTCCACCATGTGGGCGGCAGCATTTTCACCCACTGCGCTATACCAACCACTTCAAAGGGAGTGCCGATAAGCTGGTGAGGATTAAAGACTACACTGTAGGAAGCGACAGGACATGACACCGTTTCCACGGCAGCTGGTCTTGCCAGGACCCATTGGACATTGAGCCAACCAATCAGAATGACAGAGATCTGAGTTTCGCTCCACATGGACCTGTGAGCTGGAGTGTGTTTCAGGAAGCCACATGTGTACCTCTGAAGGCTGTGGGAAGAGGTCAGAAAAACAGCGAACCAAAAAAAAAAGAAAAAAACTCACAAAGAAATCATACCAGATTTTGGACCGGACACGAAAGAAATGGATATTTATGAGTGTAGCTGACACTCACAATTACTCATTTGCATATGCAGTTGAATTTAAGCTAAAAGCTTTTTAATAGATTGCAAAGATCTTATTAAATAATGAATAATTATTCATGATGTCTTTAAAATTCTAACAATAAAGGGAGATCTTCACTCCACTAATAACAACTCCACATATAACTTGGATGCTGGCTGCAGACGCACAGAGAAAGGAATTTTGTAAGTGAAACTATTCAACGTGTAGTTGAGAATGAATGACGTTGGGAATTGACGAGCATAGGCTGAACTCATTTGCGACGTATGCCACAGAGAGTACTCATCATTCAGAAATAATGAAGTCACTAGTGAATCTTTAATTCATGTTCAATATAGATCCACTGTGGCTGTGTTTTATTACTGAGACACTGTAAGGTTTTGTCACCATTTTTGAACATTTAAGGATGTTCATGTAGCTGTAATTAGCACTGTGAAAAGCATGCATCACAGGTGGGATGATGGTGGGCGTGGTCTAGAGGCAGGCAGAGCCAGGACAGTACAGGATGGGTGTCGCCATAAATCAGCCTGATCGAGGACACACGTTTCTCGCCGTGTTCCTTGCCTAGTTGCATGCAAATGTCGGCCATCTCCATACGAGGTTACTGAAGGTCAGAGACGCGGAGGCTGGAGACCTGAGCTGCAGGAATGCAGGTGATCACAAGAAGGTTCGGGAGATTTATTTTTTGTTTCCATGTTTTCTATCACATGGGAAATAAAGGCGACCTGCGGGCTACATGGTGATCTTACACCAGTTAGAGTATGTAATAAAAAGATCATCTGATGTACTCGAATGTAAATTTAAACCCAAAATCAAGGGCATATCGAAATAGGAAGTATATTCAATAAAAAAAAAAAATATTCTTCACAGTTGCTAATGAGACTGAAAAGAAGAAAACAACTCATCTTCCCTCGCACAATGCGAGACCCAACACAACTCTGTGCTTTACCTGCTGGACAGCAACTATCAGCCCAAGGACAAACTCAACCCTTGAAAAGGAAGACAGAGTTCAAGCTGTTCTAAAGGGCACTTTCTAGACACCTGTACCTAACCTTGAAAAAAATAATTTAAAACACAAACACACACACACACACACTCTTCCAGCGCAATCTGTCACCTCCGGTCATTTACAACAGAGCATCCAGAGCCTTGGAGGTTCTAACCTTGGACAGCTCACATGCTTATATGGAAAAGTGGCAGTGAACTATTGATGTTTGTGCTCTTATGTGGAGATGAATGAACTCATGGGGTTACAGAGAGAGAAAAACGAGAGAGAAAGGGAGAGAGAAATGAGAGAAACGAGAGAAATGAGAGATGGAAAGAGAGACAGAGAGAAACAAGAGAGAGACAGAGAGAGAAATGAGAGAGATGTTGTGCCAGCACTAAAGCAACAGGAACCAAAGAATAACTGCACTTAAATACATGAAATAGTCCTCACTGGACATTTTTTTGTCCACCAGCATCATGCATTATTGTCGTGTATTGTGTATTATTGTTGGGTATTCTGCATTATTGTCATATATTGAGCATTATTGTCATCTTTTGTATTGTTGTGCATAGTGTATTATTGTCATTTATTGTGTATTGTCATGTATTGTGTAATATTGTCATATAATTTTTACTTTTGTGTATTGTGCATTATTACAGTATATTGTATTGTCATATACAGTATTTTGTATTACTGAAGTGCATTGTTTATTATTGTCATACATTTGTATTATTTATTGTAATATATTGTGCATTGTCATATATTGTTATTGTCGTGTATCATGTATTATTGTAGTATATTGAGTATTATCATATTTTGTGTAGCATTGTTGTGTATTGGTATTATTGTCATTTATGTATTATTGTCGAGAGTTACCAATAGCCAGAACCAAATGCCTTGAACGTGTCAGCAAACTTGGCCAGTAAACCCAATTCAGATTCTGACATTCCAGGCAATTTAGTCACAAATTCACATTGAAATCTATTCAAATTGGAATTTGGCTGTTTTAATCTTCTACAAAACCAGCTCCGTTTGGAACTTGGACTGTGGTAAATTCAAAAGGCTCAAAACTGCTCAAAGGTCACTCAAATAATTACAGCATGAAATAATCTTGAAAACAAAAATCAACAATAAAACGGTGTTTGTACACAGTTCTACGTCAGGACTAGTCAGAACGTCAGGATTGCGTGTGTAGCGTCACGGCTAAATCAAATGAAAACACTTCAGAACAAGAGTATCTTACTCACTGGAGCATGCCAACCCCAAGGAAAAAGCAGGGCTAGATAGACAGATACTTTATTGATCCCAAAGGGAAATTCAAGATAGGCTGCCCGGGCTGAAAACGCCAGTGCATTACAGCAGACTTCAGGACCAAAGTGAGGGTTTGAAAACACAGAAGCACATGAAAGTACATGCTCTGTGAACACAGGCTGTCTACCAAAACAGCAAGATCCCTGGGGCTCTCAGAAAAGATCCAGCTATCGCAAGGGCCACCTCTGGACTCGGTGTGAAAAATTCATACACGTGAGAAATATTTCACCATTTCCCCAATGTTCCAAACTAGCAGTCTGACTGGAAGAAAGTGTTGCTTTGGTAGGGTAGTACTCACCAGACTTGCAATATATGAGAATCGTTGACTACGAGCACGCACGCCAGTTTTCTAAAACAACTGTATGTGTTTTTTTCCCCACTTATGTTTCTCTTTCTATAATAATTTCTTAAGCACATATGAAATCCTTGAATACACGATGTCACGCAGGGTGTCGGGGTTACTCTGCTTCAAAGGCGCCCCCTGCAGTCTGATCCAAGCACCTCCCACACACCGACCCTCCAACCCAGCAGGTTCACCAACACAGCTGCAAAGGGCAAAGCTGCGGACTGACTATCTTTTTGCGCTCAGTTTTCAGTAGCCGTTATACTGACCTAAGGAATCTAGCATGGGTGCGGTGCATTATGGGTTTTTATCATGTTGTGCACTGTACCTGACTGTTATCATTTATTACCCTTTGGGCATAATTAGCAGCGTGGAGGGGTTACGGAGGTGACGGCCAGCCGGCAATGACGCTCGTGATGATGTCACCCTCCCACTCACCGCAGTCCGCCTCATCGGAGCCGTCCGTGCAGTCTGGGTCCTCGTCACACACCCACAGCTTGGAGATGCAATGCATTGTGGTCTTGCACTGGAACTCGGTGGGCGAGCACGTGTTTTCAGCTGGAGGAACCAAAAGACAATATATATATATATAAAAACGTCCACACCCACTTCCAAACACCCTCATTGTGGGTCTTTTCACCTCAGGATTACAGGAGTTCTTTGTCACAAGCCTCTTCCGCTCCACGCAAACCTGCTACCGTGGAAATCAGTCAACAAGTAGCAGTGTGGACCCATTTACATTGGTGATTTGCATAACCAACATAACACAGAGAAGCCTACAAGGGTTCGTTAAGCATAAGGTCAGCGGTGTGAGAAAGCGCTCCCATCTTTGAAAACTGAACTTTTGTCTGGAAGGATCGTGTAGCTTTTCATTCTGAGGGAACATGCGTGTGCAGGCGTGGTGTTCCCTGTCGCCAAATTATATAGCTTTGAAGAGTTCATGACAAATCTGAAACGACGCCTCCAAGGTGTTGTTCATTTATTCAAACGAGGAGTTCCAGATTTGTTATCACTGTTATCAGACTGCCTGTACCATAATTCTTCATAATCTATGCAAGGAACTAAAATTGGACAATTTTTCAAAGCAATGGACGCGTAATCATCTCCAGCTCCAAGTAGCACAGCTTAGCAAAGCCAACCGCACACACTATTGACTCACGTTCGCACAGACGCACGCTCGCATGCACCTCGCGCTCTGCGCTTTTAGCGAAGCACCGCAGAGACATATCGCTAAGCTAAGCTAATGCATGCTAAGCTCCAACAGTCGCTGCTGGAGCCCTGCACCAGCGAGCGCGATCCAGGGAGGCCCCGGGGCCCTGGGGGGCCCCGTCCTGCCTCAGCCCTCCTGGAGGGATTAGCCCTGTTAAACCTCCCCATGCTCAGCTAATCTGAGCCGTAGCCTGGGTTCACAGACCCCTCCCCCGCATGCCACTAGCTGGCTTATATTCCTCCCTTTCCCCTCTCTTCTCTCGCTCGCTCTTGTTCAGATCACTACGGCTTCCCTGTTTTAACACCAGGCTGGCAGGTCGCTGTGTTTTCATCCTGTAGCACTGCGTCTCTCTATTCTCTCCGCCCGCCACTGTGTACAGACGTGGAGTGGCTCGCTGGGGAGCTGCTGGCTGGAAACCCTCTCCTCTTTGCTTTCGCTGCCTGTAGCGTGATCATACAGACCCCTGATCCCAACTCCAGTCCACATTCTGCTGGTTACCCTGTGCCCAACATCCTGGATTCCATTCCTTGGTGAGGTTAGAATAAATGCATCTGAGTGGGAGAGGAGTGAAATATGCACTGCATGGCTACTCCAGGATTGGGACATAGTGCCCTTAAAAGTACAGCAGCGACTTAAGATTCACCTAAGAGTTACCTGGCAACCAACACCTGCATCGCTCCATCAAGGAAACGAGCTTGACTCTGGCAACGAGGAAACCAACCAACTAAACCAACCAACAAAACAATTGCTTTGTTTGTTTTTTATTTAATGTCAATTTCAAATTGCATTTCTAGCATTCACTACTCAGGCAGCACTGACAAACGGAGTGATTCTTCCCATTTCAAACCTCACTTTCCTCTTACTCAAGCAGTTCCTCTCTACTTCCCTCCCCCTCTCTTTCTCCCCCATTCCATTGCCCCTCTGACTGAGGCATGTCGGACACTCTCGTTCTACCGCTGGGCTGACACAGCTCCATGGACTGGCCAACCACCTCGATGCGTTTGCTTCCACAGTAATATCAGCGCAAAGCTAGATAAAAAAAAGGGTTCTTAGCACATCGGAAACTTTTAAAATGAGTTCCGTTAAGTTAATCACTTCGGGAGCACCTCCAGGTGATTAATCTTCATTGATCTCATTTAAAAGTTTTTGGTCGTGATAAATCGAGGCCGTGTTTTAAACCGCCACGTTTTACAGTGCGACTGCGTTCTCTCGAGGCATTTCAGTAAGACAGTAGACGAGTTTCTTTCTGTTCTAAACACACATACACAAACACATGCACACATCATACAGCATCCTCACGCACACAAACCTTATCTACTGATCCATCCAGGAGCCTGAGACACACAGTTAATGTTCACAGAAACTGCTCATATAACAGGAAAATGCCTTTTTGCTCTGTCACCTTCGACTTTTTCAGAAACCCTTTCATTTACTACAAAAGACACACACACACACACGCACACACACAGATGTACCTTAAGGATGTAGTCAGTGTCTGTACCTCATCTGCTATAATACAAACACATGCACACACAGGTTCAACTTGTAGGTATAAAGTTTGTGTGTGTAACTCATCTGCTAACACCCACACACACATGCACACACACACACATACACACACACACTCTGGCCCACCCAAAGCTGCTGATTCCTAGATCCGTTCCCTGGGGGGTGGGTGCTGCTCTGGGCCAAGCGGTGACGCTGACGTGCGTATACCACTCCAGCAGCACTGCTCAAACCCCACCGCCACACGGGAACCAATCCAGCATCCCCGCTGAAGCGGCACCCCTGCCACGATATCTGCCCAGCGAATGGGATGGAGACTGTGTAATGAAGTGTTGCATAGCAACAGGTGGGCTACAGTCTGTAACCACAGGTGGGGAAGGTGGTGAAAGAACACGCCCCTTAAGTTCGATTGTGTTTATCTGCGTGTGTTGACACGTTACCCTCAGAAGCAGTTGGAAAGGAAAGATCAGAGGAATCAAACTCTAATAATTCCCTTTTCCTATGGTTAGGGCTGTGGGCAAAGGCTGGATGAGTAAACGACAGGTTCAGTGTTTCAGTCCTGGATGAATAAACCCAGTGATCAGCGGCACTTACGACAGTCATGTTCATCCTCTCCGTCACCGCAGTCGTCCTGTCCGTTACAGCGCAGGTTCACCGCGATGCATTTGTGAGTCTGTGTGCACTTAAACTGACCGGGCAGACAGATGTAGGAGTCTACAGACCGAGAGGGAAAGAGAGAGAGAGACGTAGGTTCTCCACACAAGAGTTTAGTCTAGCCAAACACAGAAACCCAGCAAGAAAGCGAAACCAAAACAAGACCAGTGCATGGGGGGAAGCCGCACGGGCGCTCCACCCGCCACCCCTACCGCAGTTGGCCTCGTCCGAGTTGTCTCCGCAGTCGTTCTCCCCGTCGCAGATGAAGGGTGGGAGGGCGCACAGCCCCGTGCCGCACTGGAAACGCCCCGGCTGGCACTTGAACTCCGCTGGGCCGCCGGACCGACGTGGCGCGCGAGAGAGAGAGAACACGGGGGGGGGGAGAAAGAAAGCGAGAGATCAAGGAGAGGCAGCGGCGCGGCGTGCAGGAGAGAGACGGCGGGGGAGGGTGTCTCCGAGGCACGCTGGGAGTGTGTGCTTAGAGGGAGGCGTTTCTAGGGAAACGCTTCTGCTTTGAGGGAGCGCGGCGAGGAGAGCGCTCGGTTTCTGGAGGCCTGTAACTATTTCCATTAGTCTACCGTTGTATGGAAATACGAAGGCACATTGCGCATGTGTTCTCACACTCCCGACCACACACACACACACACACACACACAGACACAGTTTCAACTCCAGATGAATGGAATCTTGATGGACAGGCTCTTATTCCAATGTGACCACTTCGGCAGAGAAAATTTTAACTCTCTGTCAAAGAAACAAAGAACTGAATTACCTGAATATGAACTGAACATGATATTGTGACATTCTATTGCTACATAAAATAATTCCAAAAAAAGTTGCATGATTTGGGCATTAGTGGAGTTTCATTGGTCAGTCTGTCAGGCAGACTGACTGTTATTGGTTGGAATGTTGTGGTATGCCACTAGTAACCATGCTCTATCCGCTCTTATTCTTTGTAAAAATGTGACAGAACGTGCTGCATTGGTGTTACTACTGTTACACATGCGGGGGGCTAAACCAATAGGGTCATTGTTCATGCAGGTTATTGGTGTACCGTGATTGGTTCAACAGATGTTATGGTCTGATGTGGGGCACTGGGTTGTGCATGGTTACTGATGTTACAGGTGTTACTCACGACAGTCTGCTGGTTCATCTGAACCATCGCCACAGTCATCCACTGTGTCACATTTCCACCAGAAGGGAATACACTCGTCTGTACCACAACGAAACTACACACAAACACACACGCACACACACACACACGCACACAAAATATATGGACACATGCAAAAATGCATTATAATGAATTAGCAACAGTAAGCAACTACATCTTATTAGCACTGAGCTGACATGATATAAATGGGTCTAGTACCTGGCTAGCAGTGCAGTTAGAGAGGCACGTCTTGTTGTCATTGGCCAGATAAAAGTGGGTGGGGCATGCGCACCTGTAGCCTCCGCCCGGAGACAGCAGACACAGATGACTGCAGCCTCCGTTAGTCACCTGACACTGGTGCTTCGGAACTGCCAAGATAGGCGCGCATGATACGATCAAAAACAAAGACAGGCTACTGTATGTGAGTGTGGACTTGGCTGTATTCAAATGCAGCCCATCAGACGCAAATCTCTGAGTAGATCAGCTTAAACAAACAATGAAATAAACACAGGAAAATCCCAGGCAGAAGTGCAGTAGCTACCATCTGGCTGGCGAAGCGGATGGTAGACTTTGATGTCGCGGATGGTCTGCCAGGAGTTGAGGAGTTCCGAGCGTCTGGCTCCGGAGGTTTTGTGAGCGCGACTCAGCGTTTTGGTCTTCTGGTCACTCCAGTAGAGGAAGTCCTCAAACAGGGCGAGGCTCGTCACCCCGCCCACGCCCTCACTGGGAACTTCAACCAAAAAGAGAAGAGGTCGGACACAGAGAGGCGGTCTGCGCTCTCTTTCTCTCTCTTTCTCTCCCTCATTCTTTCTCTCCCCATCCAGCCCCATTTCCCCATTATCTTTCAAGAAAAGGATGGAACTTTTTTTTAATAACCATTGTAAATGCCCCATCAAACCCGTGATGAGCCCAGAAAGCTCATTACCACCACGCTGCTACGGAGACTTTCCCCACGCTTACCTTTGTGTCTTCTGGAGCCATCCATGTCTGAGAAAAGCACGTGGTTCTCATCTGCCCAGTAGATCCTCCTGCTGATGTAGTCGATAGCGAGGGCCGATGGTGAGTGGATTGCCGCATCAACGATCACCCGGGGCCTACTTCCGTCCATGCCCATGCGGCCGATGTGTGGATACTCACAGCAGTCGATCCAGAAAATGTACCTGCAGAAGCACAAAACGCACCAGACGTTCGACTGCAGCCTGAAACGGGGAGGGAACTTCATGAAGGATGAGTGCTCCAAGACTGAATCGCAGGTCTGGAAGTACTACGGAGTTTAAGAGATTTTTTAAATTGTCACAATATTCCATGATAGAATTTATGGGTGTGTCACGGTACAGCCCCTGACTCCTCCCTTCCGTGGCCATGTGTGTCAATTCGTTTGTCTATGTCTATGTAGGTACTTCCGTATGTGTCTGTATTAGTTGTTTAACCTGTTCCTTGTCTTGTTAATAATAACAAAAGTAAAACCACTCTCTCGCCTTGGCATCCTGCTTCATCCATGCATTACAGGATTCAATGCTTGTAAAACTATAGTAATGTAAAATCATTAGCAAAATCGTGATTAGTAAAACATCATTGTCTACATTGAGACTACAAGTGAGACATTGTTGCATGCCTGAAAAGTATTTTTCAACTCCATATATAAATCTTACCTAGTATATACTGTAAGTATATTAGCATATATGTATATCTGTATAGTAGTATATATGTACACTCACCGGCCACTTTATTAGGTACACCTTGCTAGTATCGGGTTGGACCCCCTTTTGCCTTTAGAACGGTCTTAATCCTTCGTTGCATAGATTCAACAAGGTACTGGAAACATTCCTCAGAGAGTCTGGTCCATATTGACATGATAGCATCATGCAGTTGCTACAGATTTGTCAGCTGCACATCCAATATGTGAATCTCCTGTTCCACCACATCCCAAAGGTGCTCTATTGGATTGAGATCTGGTGACTGTGGAGGCCCTTCGAGTCCAGTGAACTCATTGTCATGTTCAAGAAACCAGTCTGAGATGATTAGAGCTTTATGACATGACGCGTTATCCTGCTGGAAGTAGCCATCAGAAGATGGGAACACTGTGGTCATAAAGGGATGGACATGGTCAGCAACAATACTCAGGTAGACTGTGGCGTTGACACGATGCTCAATTGGTACTAATGGGCCCAAAGTGTGCCAGGAAAATATCCCCCACACCATTGCACCACCACCACCAGTCTGACTCGTTGATACAAGGCAGGATGGGTCCATGCTTTCATGTTGTTGACGCCAAATTCTGACCCTACCATCCGAATGTCGCAGCAGAAATCGAGACTCATTAGACCAGGCAACGTTTTCCAATCTTCTATTGTCCAATTTTGGTGAGCCTGTGTGAATTGTGCCTCAGTTTCCTGTTCTTAGCTGACAGGAGTGGCAGCCAGTGTGGTCTTCTACTGCTGTAGCCCATCCGCCTCAAGGTTCTAGGCATTTGCGCCCACAGAACTGCTGCTCACTGGACATTTTCTTTTTCGGACCATTCTCTGTAAACCCTAGAGATGGTTGTGCGTAAAAATCCCAGTAGATCAGCAGTTTCTGAAATACTCAGACCAGCCCGTCTTGCAACAAAAACCATTCCACGTTCAAACTTTAATCACTTAAATCACCTTCCTTCCCCATTCTGATGCTCGGACTGAACTGCAGAAGAATGCCTTGGCCATGTCTACATGCCTAAATGCATGCCATGTGATTCGAGATTTGCGTTAATGAGCAGTTGGACAGGTGTACCTAATAAAGTGGCCGGTGAGTGCATATTGGTATGTTCTACACAGTTGCTGCAGATTTGTCAGCTGCACACACAGATGCGAAACACTTGTTCCAGAACCCAAATGTGCTGTATTGAAAATCTATTGGACCCAGTGGATTGAGATCTGTTGACTGCTGAGGCAATTTGAGTACAGTGACCTTACTGTCACGTTCATGAAATCTAAGATGATCTGAGCTTTGTGACATGGCATGTTATACTGTAGCAATCAGTATATGGTACACTGTGGCCAAAAGAGGATGGGCGTGGTCAGCAACAGACCTCAGGTAGGCTGTGGTGTTTAAACAATGCACAGCTGGAATTATGGGCCCAAAGTGTTGCAAGAAAATACCACCCACCCATCATTACACCAGCAGTAGCCTGGGCTGTTGATACAAGGCAGGATGGACCCATGCTCTGATGTGGTTTATACCAGTATTCAGATACTCAGACCAATCCATCGAGCACGAACAACTATGTCAAGTTCAAAGCCACTTAAATCCCCTTTCTGATTTTCAGTTTGAACTTCAGTGAGTCGTCTGCACCATGTCTAGAGGCCTAGATGCACCGAGTTACTACCATGTATTTGCATTAATGTTGAACAGGTGTACCTAAAAGTGGAGGCAGTGTGCATGTGTATACACACACACACACAGACACACACACAAATCTAAGAGCATCTACATTAGGACCATCTTGAATGTGAGGAGTGTTATATACCCTGTCAATGTATCCAGCGCCAGAGACGTAGGCTTTCGCAGGCCAGAGCTCAGCAGGACGGTCGGGTACAACCCGTTAGCCTTCGCCACCTCCACAGTCTTCCTCTCCCCATCGCACCAGTACAGGTTCTTTCCAATCCAGTCAACGGCCAGAGCACTGGGCACCGATGCCCTGTGGACCACCTGTAACACAGCGGCAAACGGTAGGAACCATGACTCTGACGCCACAGCGCCACCATCTGGTCGGGAGGAGGGTTACGAGCCACTGAAAGTCGTGATTCATGATTCACAGGTTGTCCATCAAAGGGGCCAGGGAGAGGACAAGAAGGGAGTTTAAACCCACCTTAAACACGTGTGTGGTAAAACAGAGTGTGACTACAGTGGAACTACATATGTGAGGTAATATAGAATAGAACTACTGTGGAAGTACATATGTGTGGTAATACAGAGTGGAACAACACTTGTGGAGCTAAACATGTATAGTGGGTATGGAAAGTTTCACTGCAGCCATTTGCTAAAAAGTTCATTTTATTCCTCATTAATATTACACTCAGTAACCCATCTTGACAGAAAAAAAACAGAAATATAGAAAAAAGATTTTTGTTAAAAAAGAAAAACTGAAATATCACATGCTCATAAGTATTCATACTCTTTGTTGTGACACTTTGTTGTGATATTTAACTGCCCATTTCTTCAGATCCTCCTTGAGATCGTTCTGCTTCTTCATTGGAGTCCAGCTGTGTTTAATTAAACTGATTGATTAGGAAAGGCACACACCTGTATATATAAGACCTCACAGCTCACAGTGCATGTCAGAGCAAATGAGACTCATGAGGTCGAAGGAACTGTCCAAGGCGCTCAGAGACAGAACTGTGGCAAGGCACAGATCTGGCCAAGGTTACAAAAGAATTTCTGCAGCACTCAAGGTTCCTAAGAGCACAGTGGCCTCCATAATCCTTAAATGGAAGAGGTTTGGGACAACCAGAACTCTTCCTAGACCTGGCAGTCCAGCCAAACTGAGCAATCATGGGAGAAGAGCCTTGGTGAGAGAGGTAAAGAAGAATCCAGTGATCACTGTGGCTGAGCTCCAGAGATGCAGTATGGAGATGGGAGGAAGTTCCACAAAGCCACTATCACTGCAGCCCTCCACCAGTCAGGGCTTTATGGCAGACATATGAAAGACATATGAAAACCTGCACAGTTTGCCAAAAACAGATGAAGGACTCTCTGGTCTGATGAGATGAAGGTCGAACTTTTTGGCGTTAATTCTATGCGGTATGTGTGGAGAAAACTGCTCATCACCTGTCCAATACAATCCCAACAGTGAAACATGGTGGTGGCAGCATAATGCTATGGGGGTGTTTTTTAGCAACAGGGACAGGACGACTATTTACAATTGAAGGAAAGATGAATTACAAGTACAGAGATATCCTGGAAGAAAACCTCTTCCAGAGTGCTCTGGACCTCACACTGGGCTGAAGGTTCACCTTCCAATAAGACAATGACCGTAAGCACACAGATAAAATAACAAAGGAGTGACTTCGGAACAACTCTATGGCCATTCTTGACTGGCCCAGCCAGAGCCCTGACCTAAACCCAAAGGAAACATCTCTGGAGAGACCTGAAAATGGCTGTCCACCAACGTTCACTATCCACCCTGATGGAAGTGGAGAGGATCTGCAAGGAAGAATGGCAGAAGATCCCCAAATCCAGGTGTGAAAAACTTATGACCATGTGATATTTCAGTTTCTTTTTTAATACATTTGCAGAAATCTCTACATTTCTGTTTTTCTCTGTCAAGATGTGGTGCTGAGTGTAACATTAATGAGAAATAAAATGAACTTTTTTGATTTTAGCAAATGGCTGCAGTGAAACAGAGTGAAAAATTTAAAGGGGTCTGAATACTTTCCGTACCCACTGTAGTACCACTCCCATGCAGAATAGTTTCACGTGTGAGGAACTACACATGTGTAGAAACACTACACTGTGGAACTACATGTGTGTGGACGTATACATGTGTAGAACCACTGCACTGTGAAACTACACGTGAGGAACTATATGTGTGAGAAACGACAGCTGCGTATAAGTACACTGAGGAGTAATACAGTAGAACTATCTTGGCTTGTCACTACTAAACCATCCTATTCAGTTCAACACTGGAATGGCCGCATTGGCCATCCTGAATGCTTTGACATTTTGAGATGTAATAGCTGTGATAGCTACACATCCACTCAGCCCTGCCTTCTATTACATTAATGCATATTATTGCCTGCTGTTGTTATGAGGTCTGTATTATGAAGTATATAACGGATATTCTGAACATTTCTACTTCAAAAGGCCACAGTGGTCACTTTGATCATATAAACAGACACCCCCCAAAGCCCCCACCACCACCCCACCAAACCAGCTTGTTGAACTGGTGAGCAATGACTGGCTTAAGCCATCTGATATACCATAAAACTGATAAAATAAATTTCAAACATGCAATTTAGCAGCCACAACAGAACCAGAGAATGGCCTGATGTTTCTCATTATTTCTTATTTATTTTGAGTTAAACTAAAACAAGGCATGCGCAAGTGACCCCTGTGGCCGTTCAAATGGGTTATGGGTTCTGAAGTGTTAAAACAGTCAATTTTCTCCTCACGAGCTGCTCTTGAAAGACAATTAAAATGTTTACCCATATTTTTGAAATGAAAAAAATGAAAAAACAAAAAAGAACCTAAATGGCTGTGTTTAGCATATTAAATTATGAGGGGTTACAGGGCAGTCCACAAACAAGCTACTCCGCAAAATATCAGTGTACGAACCCAGAAACACGTCCTGAGATGGTGGCTGACTGGAAAACATTCTTCTGTTTTCTTTTAGCCATCAAAATGTAAATGAGGATAAAGTCTTTGCTAAGAGCGGCGCAGCATTGCTAATTAGCACAAGTTCCAAGATCCCCTCCTCCCCCTGCCTACAGTGTAAGCTTTAAAAAAATAAAGAAATAAAAAAAGAAACACCCTTACTTAACAGTTCAATGTTTGTAATGTTTTGAGCTAAATCCCTGTTTGGCATAAACAATGCAGTCCCCAGCTGGTGCCTAACCAAAATCCTTTAATCATTTTATCTTTCAGCTGTTTGTGCCCTCTTCTCGCTCCTTACAAAAGGCTCTTTTTGCATCCTTGCACTTTTAGCCAAAGAGACGCGGTAGCGTGGAGCGCTTTCCTATGACTCGTTTTCGGTGGTTTTAGATAATTGTCCGCGAGGTCAGCAGGCTGGTCATTGGCGCAGCGGACATGTGCTCATTACGTAAATCGTAGCAAACTTCAAATCTGATTTGAAGATTTCAAAGTCGGGAGTTTCACAGTCGGCGCCATTCAGGAGACCACGCCACTTGATTTGAGCTCATGCATCTTAAATCGGCCATTATATCAGTTATTGTCAAAGCGCGTTACCTTCACCCCATGCTAGGACATTCCGTTTTAGCCGTGATAAGGGTTCATTATGACCGCGCTGCTATTTCACACACCATGGAGACTTAATGGATCTGACGTAACAGATCTGTAATTCCGCTCCCAATCCACCCGGCCCGGGATGTTCATTGTCAAGCCTGACCAGGAAATTGGTTTGTCAAGCACTAGTTTTAGTTTATGTAAAAATACAATAATGAGGGAGAAGCCGCATTGGAAAGGCTTGAGTAACATGGGAGTCACGGGCTGGAGTACCAGAAGGTTTGGGGCCTGAGCACCTCTGCAGATCGCTGTTCTACTCCAGCACAGGCTCAGTCAGCCTTGCAAGGCTTCACGGCAATATGGGACATATTACGCAAAAGCAAACAAGCGAGGTAACACTGGGACACCGTGTCCGCTCTGTGCTCTTGGCAGCGCGCACACACACGTGCATGCACACACACGGACGTGCACACACACCCTCATACACACACACTACCTTGAGATCGCTCCCATTGAGACGCATCCTGTTTATACGCCGTCCACTGGGCCTGCTGGTGTCAATCCAAAAGATCAGCTCCTTCCTGTAGTCAAAGTCTAGAGACAGAACATTGCTGAGACCCTGCAAAGAGACGGGGAGAGAAGCAGGGGGAGAGAGAGAGAGAGAGAGACAGAGAGAGAGAGAGACAGAGAGAGAGAGAGACAGAGAGAGAGATAGAGAACAATGTAAGTCACGAGTCACACATTTTGAAGTCATAACTGCTAATTATTTAATTGGCCCATCCTCTTATAATACGATGCTGTTCCCCACAGGTCATTAATTCACTGAGCAGTATCAAGCAAAATCACCCAGCTGAACAGCACTGACACGCTGCTTGTTCAACGCAAGCATGGTCACACGCACCAGTAACAGAAAATGACACCTGTAAAACATGTCTGAAAGGACATCTCTGCATACAGAGGCTGGACAGCAGACAGATAAGGACAAATCAAACCAGTACAGGATATGACCTAGAGCCCCCAGATTGCTCAAGCCCCAGATCCACCAATCACTCTCTCTATATATAAATTCTCTAAGTAAATATATTAGCAGGATATAGATGATTATGATATACAGTGAGAGGTGTGTCAGGTGTTCTAGTGTAGAATATGTTACACACCGTCTCTTATGCAGTGGCATGTTGCCACAGATTTTGCTGAGACATACCGTCCTCCTCCAAGGACAATTTGCAAGTTTAGATCGGGGGAGATTTTCAAAATATGGTAGGGTACTCTTAAATGTTGCAGCGAAATCTTGAATGTGTGTAAATGTTTCATAGTGGAGGAGAAAACGCCACTGTCTCAAACCTCAGTGCTCTTGCAGTGACCACAAAGTCTTCTCTCTCTGGGTAGCCATTTTTTTGTATCTGCCCCTTTCTTTGGCTGGATTGTAGTCGCTGAGCCGGTACTTTGTGAGGATCTGTCTAAACTGGGTAACCCTGTCTGTAATTTAGACATTTTAGAATTTTTAGAGAATTTTTAAGTTTTGGTGTCATTATCTCAATGTTCCAGACAATCTTCTGTTAGATTTACTTGATAAATGTAATCTCTGATTGGTCTTTGCTCATGCAGTGCTGGATTGAGTTTGTTTTGTGTTAAGGTCAGCAGGTTACTTAGTCTCAGGACCAGCTGACAGAGGGGACCGAGTTTAGGGGTCAGTAGGTTAGTCTCAGGACCAGCTGACAAAGGGGACTGGGTTTAGGGGTCAGTAGGTTAGTCTCAGGACCAGCTGACAGAGGAGACTGGGTTTAGGGGTCAGTAGGTTAGTCTCTGGACCAGCTGTTGGGACTCAGTGGGATGCTTGTCCTGTGTAGTGCATTGGTGTTTACTGAGTGGACCCCATACCTCACTTTTACAGAGTGCTTTGGGAAAGATAAAATGCCAAATTTGAATGGGTTTGTCCGTTTTGTAGATTTGCTTCGGATTGCACAGAAAGCTCTTTGTGCGTTTTCTTTTAGTGCATTCACTCCAAGATCAAAGTTTTCTGAGGTACTGATTTTTAGTCTGAGGTAATGCAATGTAAGGAATGCTCTAGGGTTGCATTTCCAAGAGTGAAAAGTTGCCTGTTTTTTCTGAGACTTTTATTTTTCTTTTCTAGATTACAACTTTGTGTCCAGATTGACTGTTAGAGCAGTTTCACTTCTGTGTTTAGGGTGAGTCCAGGGGTTGCAGGCTGTTCTACTAACACTGCTCACTTCTATAAATGTTGAACATGATTGGACTTGAGCTGCAGCCTTGCCCCACCCCACGCCCTAGAGTGAAGTGTTCTGTTCTTTTGTTGCTAAGGTTTATTCCACATTTATTATTCAAACATACAGATCATATTATATGCTTTATGTCCTACCCCACATTTTAGAATTTTATAAACTAGTTTGAAATAAGCAAAACATCATTTTTTGGTGCATTTTGACTGAAGACGGTGTTTGGTAAGGAAGGTTTGTATTGGGGTGTTAATACAGCCGAACCCCTTTCCCAGATTGCTGCCCACACATGACGCCTCAGTAGTTGCTGGGGTCGAACTCGTATCCCCTCTTATAGATTGGGGATATCAGCCCCTTGCTCCAGGCTTCAGGAAAGCAGCCAGCTTGAAGAACCAGAATGAAGAGTTTTAGTGAGGCCCTGTCCAGGTCAGGGGAGGTGTTCTTCACCAGCTCATGCAATCAAGGCTACATGCTTCCTTTGACTTTAGGTATTGGAGTGTATCTGCCCATTCGTTTGGGGTAATTACATGATCAAGTGGGTTTCTTCAATTCTTGAAGTTTTGATTTAGTTTATATATGTTATTGGTAGTCTGTGAGACTTTTTGAGGCAACTTCTTTTAATTCTAGTTTTTGTGAATATTGAATATTTGTTATTCAATATTTGTGTCTTAAATCAACCTCTTGTGGCTCTCTGTGGCGATGATTAGATAGCCCTCTGAGCCCTTTTCTTACTATTTGACATTCCTTATGTCATGGAGCGCAAGGCACTCAGTCCGAGGGACACGCCCACTGCCACACACACCCCTACAATTGCGCCTTCCCTGTTCTCAGTCCTGTGATGACTAAATGCTTTCACCTATCCCTCGTTTGCCTTTTTTTGTGTTTCTGCCCACATGAACGCTGATCCAGGGTGAATTGTTCCTCGCTGCTGTGTGTACAGGACACCCTGAGTG
Organism: Brachyhypopomus occidentalis; assembly: GCA_020368025.1. Classification (NCBI taxonomy): domain Eukaryota; kingdom Metazoa; phylum Chordata; class Actinopteri; order Gymnotiformes; family Hypopomidae; genus Brachyhypopomus; species Brachyhypopomus occidentalis. The sequence continues at coordinate 1,697,526 of JAGXOD010001364.1, read as the reverse complement.
TTACCACTTCTCTCCTGGGTCTTAGTGCCTCAGGTTTCACTGCCGATGCTGTTGCCTTTCTCTTTGCTTTTAGCCAGCTCCCTCCTGCGCTTCCTGGTTTGCTGAACTATGAAGAATAAAGATGTTCCAAACTTGAACTTGTGTCTCCCTCATACCCTGCCCCCCCCCCCTCCCCATCACACCTTATCAAGCCATCTTTCTTTCGGTGGTTTTGTTTCATCAAGGTTCGCTTTGATTGCAGAATTGTTATGAATGCCTTTTAATTGTTAATAAAATTAGTGATCTCCACATGACTGATTGCACTGGTGGCACACTTAGGAGTCCATCTGTACAGAAGTCATTTGCAATTAGCAACTGATTGGAAATAGTTTTGTGGTATGACAGTGAACGCAGTGAATGCAATGGTGCAGTCGGCGACACTAATACCCAAGAGCTGAGCGGAGAGCGAACAGACGTATGGTCCGAATGCTAAGCATGTGCAGGCCTTGGCAGAACTGTACACCCCACTCACCGTTCTTATTTAGCACATCGTCAGGGTCGCTGCATCTTGTTGTTCTGGGGATCACGTATAGGGAGGCCTTAAAAATGTGGTTGTTTCCATCTCTATCAAAATCAGGCTCCAATCCTGTGCTGGCATTAAAATCTCCACATAGCAGCACATTGCCCTGAGCTGGGAAATTGCTGCTTTCCGTGTGGAGATTGTGGGAGAACTCATTATAGGAGGCGGATTCTGCAGGAGCTGTATAGGCGGCGCATATATAAAGGTCACTGTGAGAGTCAATAATTCCTCTTTTAACTTTTAGCCAAATATGGGTGAGTTCTGTTTTATTAAAGTTAAGCAGGGTATTACGCTCTTATATTAGACAACGATCCCACCTGAGTCATGGCCATGTTTTACACTGTTGTGTTTTAAGAAGGAAGAATGATCTCATTGTAGAGACACAGTGAGTACCTACATTGGACCAACACAGTGTGTCGGTCAGAACTATAATGTCAATCATGGATCATTCTTAGACGTTCTGGTTTTAAGCCTTTTGCTGCTAGAAGGGATGGATAAAATAGAATTCAGCTGCTTTCTGAAAAAATTTCAGATGCAGCTTCAGCTTGTGATGTCGTTGATTTGTTCCTCAACCAGGAAGCCGAACACCTGTTGAAAAAGAACCTGCAGTTTCAAAACCTGAGACAAACCTCACCGCTTTAGAGAATCGACCCACTACAGTGAGAACAGTGATATTGCCATTTGATTGGAACATATCCAAAAAGGAAATCTACTGTGATGTGGGACAAGGGTCAATCTGTGTATGGATAAAGGAACCAGATTACTGGCTGGCAGCAGGAGAGGAGTCATTGAATGGGAGTGTGCGAGGAGTCTTTGCAAACAGAACAAGAAGCTTCAAAAGTATGTATGAACTTTACAATAGACTCCCACCAGTATATGCAGGATATTAATTGCTGTTTTGATCTCACCATGGTGACCAGAGGAGAGCAGCGAGTGAGTGCAGGTAATCCATCGCTAAAGGCAGGCAGCACGTACGGTTTCTCCTCAATGCGGGAGGCAGAAATCTTGGCATGATGTAGCTCCCTCCTTAGGTCTTCATCAAAGCCCCACTGAATAGCTTCTATGACACACTCATAGAGGAAGAATGGGTGAGGAATCTGAAATATAATTGGATTGGTCCGGATCTTGAGTGTGAGAAAGGACATCAGCCATACCATTGTTGGACTCTGGTCTGAAGGTAACCTGGAAATGGAATCATTTAAAGAAGGTTTGACAGGGCCTGGGAGTAAAGCGTTGGGCGGCCCGTCTCAGGTATTCCAAGTTCATATGGTCAGTCACAATCACGACCTGTGTTTTGCACTAACCAATGATGACACTTCTCCAATGTCAGCTTGATAGTGAGCAGTTTCCCACGCCATAGATCTATGCAGCAGGAGGTCATTTACGAGAGAAGAAGGCTATTGGATGTAATTAGGGGCAGAACCTAAACACTCCGACCTCAGTCACATTCACCTCTACTACAAACGGCTCCTCTGGGTCTGGCTGTTTTAACACGATCACTAGTGAAGACAGTTTATAGAGCAGGTCTTGGTTGGCTCAGAGGTTCTAGTAAAGAATACTGGGATTTCCCTCATGTAAGGCTGTGAGTGGGGCCCATTATAGCACTGTAACTGCATATGAAGAAGTGCCAATAAATATAGTTTGTAAATCCCAGAAACCGATGTAGTTCATTGGGAGTGTGTGACACTGGCCAGTAAACATCTATGTAGGCCTTCATATCCTGAAGCAGATTTTAAAAAGGCCTGGCAAAGGGAAGGGGTATATATAGTGTCCAGACATGGTGATCAGAGCCATTTTCCACTTATCCCCCCTAGTGACAAGCTACCCCCTCCCCTAGTTGTTGTAAAGCTCTTGGCACTAAGGGCAGTGGATAGACATATACCCTGTAAGCCATGCATGGGCAGAGCAGACCAAGGTAAGGGTTTGCCACCTTCCACCGGGTCAGCACCACAGTAATAGGAACAATGGGTCTCTCCCCTCACCAAATACCTCAGACATGTCCATATATTCCTTAGGTATTGTAAGCTGTGCACAGATTCTGGGTTATTACACAGGAGTAGGGACAATGACCAAGTGGGGACCAGTTTTCCATCCATAATTTAGACCAGGATAAAATATCCTAGGAGTCCTGGGGGTTATGCTCTTGTAATCGGGGGATTACTAAAACTATGGGGTGATGACCTGTGGCGACGATAAATAAAGAAATATTCTCAACATGTGTGGCACTACATCCATTATGGGAGAAGTGTGATGGGTAACTACTCCAGAAATAACTGGTCTCCCATCCAGGGAGCTGACTGAGAACTGGTAATACGAGGATTGTGGAGATATTCAGGCTCTTCACACAAAGTTATCAGTGTCTCTCCAGGGTCAATCTTAAATCGGAATGATAATTCTACTGTGAAGAAGGTGAGTATCGAGAAGGATCGGCCAAGAGAAGGGAGTAAAGGACAGCCCTTGGTGTGTGAGGAATACTCAGTTCGTGAATGGGAAACAGGTTGATGGCCATTAGGATGAGTAGGACATTCAGGGAGGTTCTGAATGTCCAGGCTCTGTACATAGACACAATAGACCTGAGCTGACCGGGCGTTGTCTCTCTGTATTGGTCAGACACAGACTGTTGATCTGCATCTCCTCAGTCTCTTCCATGCATATTACAGGTGACTTTGGCTGTCGGTTCTAGTGTATGGAGAGGGACACGAGTCTTCGAATCATCTGACAGGCGCATCCAGTACCAATGACATGAGCGTGAGCCCTGCTTAAACAAACCGGAGCACGGCCCGCTAGCCTTGCTTCTAAAAGTGCTTGAAAACTGAACTGAACTGAGCAGTAAGATGAATAGTATAGTATCTCCTCCTTCATTCACTCCCCCTTCATTCCAAACGAGATGATAAGTGCAGCATCTGAGCATAGTTTCTTGTGAGTAGAATATGAAGAACACTGCAGCAAAAACCCTTGACAGCCAGATGGGCTGCCATATCTGTCAGGCAGCGCTTTTGCGAAAAGGACAAGAGGTCAGAGCTGAGGGGAAGACACGGCAGTGCCCGGCGCTCACACCTCACCAGATGTCCAAGACGAAAGGTGATGCATTAGTTCTGTTACCGAGGGAACCGGAGCGGTCAGTTGTTGGGTTTGCCTGGACAATTCCTCCACCGTATTGCCTAAGGACTCAAAGCACAGGTGGTGACCCAGTAACTGGCCCTGGGCTGCTAGAGTGTCTGGTACAGACTCACATCCTGCTGACTCCATAAGGTGGCTAAGTCTTCTGTCACGCTCAGAGTGCAAAGGTGGAGTTGAACGCAGGTTGAATGTAGAGGGTTTAATGAATCCGTTCGCGGGGTGATCCAATAACAAAAACAGGCTGGGTTCAATACCAGTAAAAAACAAACAACCAAGCAAACAAAACTGAGAAGGGACAGGCAAAAGGGCAAAAGCGGAGTAACCAGGCATACATCCAAAATACATAAAGAGACAAGAACAAAGCACAACAGCTTGGAAACACTAGACAAATGCTCAGAGTGACTGCAAAGATAGACTGAAACAAGTAGGGATAAACATAGGGAGACATTAGCGAATACAACAGGATTATGGGGAATTTAGTCCACTGGAGGCATGCTGGAGGCTACAGACGTGACAATGATGCGAGTAGTTTTTTAAACGAACTAAGTATGAAAATATGATTGTACAATAATTTGATCAGATGTGCTTGAAGATTTAACCCCCCCCCATTTGGACTGAGTGATGCTTCTTGTCAGGATTGTTATATACAGTATAAATGTTTTAAATGTGATTTAGTTTATTTTCTCTCTTGCTTTTTCTTTCAACCACACACACGTCATCATATCATCTACTACATTTTTCTCTACCAAGACATTAGATTTCCTCTCTCCACACACATACATAAAAATTGCATGTGGGCAAGCACACACACCCACACACACACAAAATCTTATACGCCCTGCTAAGTCCAGATTTAATTTGCTCGTCCAGCCAGTTTAACTCAAAGCACTGAAGTGTCTGAATGATGGGTTGAAAGCATGCATTTTTAAACGGCCCTTAAAAACTCAGCAACTCAATTCTTCAACCCAGTGGTTGAGAGTGCCGGCGTCTCCTAGCTAACAAGTCTCCTGACAAAGTAGAAGAAAAATCCTGCTGTGATACATCGCCTTTGGCAGAAATCTCCCATAGAATTAACAAAGAATCAAGTCAGAAAGATTATTACCCGAGCCTTTATTTTCAGTCTAATATCACATGGTTTAATACGCGTCATGTCTAAGACACATACTGCTTCCTAGAGACAAAGAGAACGGATAATGAAACGTATATCTTCGTAGCATGCCTTTTTAAATTTAGGTCTTTAATCCAAAGTCTCAACTTGCAGTGTTCAGAACCTTTTATTTCCCATTGGAGCATGAAGACGGGGTGTTTAGTCTTGCGAAGATGTACTTCAAACTTTGGACACAGTGCGACAAACCGCTATACAGCGCTGATTAATACTGTGGCATCCACCCCTGGCCAAGAAAACCAGAGAGATGTAGGAGGGTATAGCGAGGACTCCCATGATGCTGTGCACCTCCCCACAGTATGTTTATTTTAGTTTGGTAGGGCAGGTCTGTGGTGAATTAATGTGAGCATATGCTCCAGACATTTGAAGTTGTTTGTTAAAGGGGAGGAGCCAGTGTTAATGGGTAGCCAATAAGGTAGCTCACTGACGTGATTGGCTGGCATTTGGACCGTCTGACCGCGGATGTGGTGTGTGTGGGTGTGTGTGTGAGGGGAACGTCTCACCTGCTTCAGCAGCGTGTAGTTCGAGCCATCCAGGCTGATCTTGCGGATCTCGTGATGGTCGGCGAGGATCAGAAACGGCTCTTCGGCTGAAAGTGACAAAACGGGTGACACACCTGCACCGACACTCGCGCTCAGCTTTCTTCATGAAACGCGCGAGACGCTCCAGACGCCGACACGCTGAGCACCAGCATAAACCCATCTGCGTTTGCGGAAAGCACCCTTCAAACACACGCTTTCCACGAGAGCGAGTGCGTTTAATGGATGCTTATGACAAATACCATATGTACTTAGATCAAATCTGAAAATACACCTCACTGTGATAAGTTAATCTCTGCGTACCTCGCATGACACCCTGACATATGCGCTGAAATGTGTGTTTTTCTGAGTGTTCACATTGGTGTGTGCCAGTGACAACATTATGAGGGATTTAACCCCAGTGTGTGTGTGGGCAGCAGTACCTGAAGCAGCTCTGCAGCTGTGCGGGTCCGTCTCCAGACGCTGGTATCCGTCAGCACACACGCACTTGTAGGAGCCGTAGGTGTTCACACACTGCTGACTGCATAGGAATCCCTCCGTACACTCGTCCACGTCGACGCACGTCTGTCCGTCCGCCTTCAGCCGGAATCCTGGCCAGCAAGTGCACTGGAGGGGGAAACCGGAAATCGGGAAGACGATCGGAACTGATCGGAGTACGGGGTAGGATCCGCTGTGACATGCGCCGCATCCTGCTTCTTAATCACCGAACTAAGTAGAGTGTGTTGGTATCGAGCTGTAGCATCTCAGCCAGACGCGGCGGTCAGAGGGGGAGAGACGGGATGGCGGGATGACGGGTCCTCACTGACAGAAGCAGCCACTGTGTCCTTGGGCTGTGTGAAGGTACTGAAGTCAGCACGTCACACTGCTGTGCTTTCCACCATGACACATGCCAAACTGGCCTGTCATGCCCGCCACTCTTTCTCCAAACACACATTCACACACACTACACGCGTGTGTGTTTGTCAGGATAGCCTGTCCTTTTTGTCAGCTAGTCTGCTATTTACTGATATAGCTGCTTCAATACTTTTTCCCTTATTGCAGTGTATGTGTGTGTGTGTGTGTGTATGTGTGTGGCTGTGCCTGTGCTTATATATGGTGAACCCACACCTGTAAACCTGGCGGTGCTCCAAAGCTGACTGCTAGGCTAGACTGTATTGATTTCTCAACTCTGACTTGTCTAAACATTAGCAGGATGTGAAAAGGATTAGAGCATATTTGCTGATTAAGTAAACGTCCGACTCTGCAATGCAATGTGTTATTACTCCATATAACATGCGTATACCTATACCAACATGCTTCTTTCTGCCTCATGTAACACACCTGGTTTCACAGAACAGAACACACCCGTAACTGCCCCATGTAAACACTCACTCCACCCTCTCCCAGGGCTGCAAGATGTTATATTTTATTAGCCGACTTCCTGGCCTTATGAATTTTAAATAATGCTGCTTCCAAAGCAGACCATGGAGACTGCAAATGTTCTCAAAAGTTTGGGAAGTTATTAGTGTGTGAGAGACTTCTTTGTTTTTCCTTCCAAGATGGGTCAAACCACTGTGGAAGGCCACACACACTCATACACACACACACACTCATATACACACACACACCTTGTATCCTACAGGAAGGTCCTTGCAGTCCTGCGTGCAGCCGCTGACTCGGCGGTTCAGGCACTCGTTGACGTCGCAGTTCCTCTCGTCGGAGCCGTCGCCGCAGTCGTCGTGGCGATCGCACACATTCGCCAGTGGCACACAGCGGCCGTTGGCGCACATGAAAACCGACCCGTTGCACAAACTTTCTAAAACACAACAACACGAACCAATGAGATGAGACCTACGCTGCAGCTGAAGTCAATATGACATGAGATGTGTTATAACCATGTGACTCCTATGTGACAACACAGAAATGGTTGTCATAGAAAATGGAGGACAGATTGGAAAGAACAGCCAGTACCAACACTCTTTATTTTAAAGGAGCATTTTTTGGGACATAAGATCTTGCTCCTAACTCAGTGAAGTCCTAATTAGATAAAATGGACGCTTCATTAATTATTAATTAATAACATTAATTATTTAATAATATAATTTGAATTTCTTAAAATATGTACTATATTTTCTTTCCTTCACCTGTGTCTCAGTCGTGTGTGGTATATATGCCCCCACCATCCCATTGGTCGTCGGTTACTGTTAACATCTACAGCATCTCCACATGTCGAACGGTTTTTGCCGTGACATTGGCGCTGTAGTTCATTTGAGTGTGTTTATCGTTGTTGATCGTAATACCGACTCATGCTTTGCATCCTGCAACGCTACATCACAGTAGGAAAAAGAGCTAAACAAATGTAAATAATAACTGATCCATGTAAATGCAAGATCATGTTTTCTTTTTTATATATATATTCATCGAAAAGAGCAGATGAAGTAAGTTATTCTCGCTCAGCATCTGAAGTATCCCAAAGTGAAACAATTGTTTGACATTTCATTCAGAACATTATTACACTCTTAGAGGAACGTAAACAAGTTGGATTAATCACTACCTTTCAAAACATTCAGAAACCCCCCCAAAAGATTAAATGTCACCATTTACCATCTCTAGCTCTTTAATAGTGTCACAGTGTGCCACTCTCCCCTGGCATACACACACACACACACACACACACACACACACACCCACCCCACACCTGCCCTGATCACTGACTGCTTGCACCTGTGCCCTGTTTGCCTGCATTGTTTTGTCCCTCTACTTAAAGGGCGCTGGAACACTCGCCTCACGCATCACACGTGCTTCCTGCGTGTGCCAAGCACGCCCCGAGCAAGGCAGCCACTCCGCTGCTTCCTTTCGTTCCTGCTCGCCGCGGTGCTTCACGTTTTGGCGGAGCAGAGGACAAAGGCCCTGCACGCTGTGAACCACCCCACCCACCCACCCCCGTCACTAACGGGGGCAGAGTGTCCGACGACATTTTTTCCGCGTCGTCCCTTCGGCTTCATTTTGTAATGCGTGCAAACTGAAAAAAAAAAAACGTAAACGGGCTACACTTGGAATGCTTTTCACTTGCTGAATCCGCAAAAAAAAAACAGTTTCGGAGGCGAGAACGCTTGTACTATCTATTTGGGCAAATTGCGAAGACACGGCCTCAATTGTTGAAGTGAATGCAAGACGTTGACGGGATGCGCTATCTGCAGAACCCATGAAACTCTCAGCAGCCGCTGCAGTGAATACATTTGTTATTCCTTCATCATTATGGTGGGACTTATTTTGTATCGTATAGATGTTTTGAATGACACAACAAAATGGCTGACACAGTGTAGTCTCCTGTTCGGTACATAAGGAACAGTTTCACAGCCGCACACTGGACACTCAAAGAACCACCCTGCTGCTCTGGGTTTGATTACGTCGCTATGGCCACACCACCATCAACTGCATAACCACGATTTCGTTTTTAATTCCATTTGAATTAAGTTTGCATTTTTATATCTCATATATACAGTATACATCTCATTTTATCTCTCATATTTTTATCTCTCCTCATCCTCACATCTTTAGTCCTGCAATATTACTACGACAGGGCTGCGACAGCACCTATGACTCTGTCAAGGACACGTTGTCTAAGGTGGTTTCTAAGGTGGTGACTACATCTCTAACTACGGTATCTCTAGCTATGTTGTCTCTAGCTACGGTGTCTCTAGCTCTGCTAACTATGGACGCCGATATTAGCTAGGACCGGCAGCAATGAAAATACATTTCTTCAACATCCACTTTACCTCAGCAAACCGGCATGTTCAATCATGCAGCATCCACTGGGAAGAAAGGACAGTGAAATCCCCTTAAGTGTGCAATACTGCAACAGTTAGCTTTAATGTTAGGTCATTAGCACATGGGTGTGTTTCTGTCTTTAAAATAAGTCAAGTGATTGGTTTATTGATGACTCGTTGAACAAGGTTTATCATCTAAAACTACTTCAGAATAGGGAGGACACCTTTAGGTATTGCAAAATGACTACACTAGGGTTAAAGCAATCATTGGAATCTACCTAGAATCTACAGGAATCAAATATGGCCAATTATAGCCTAATTATACATCAATTTAGACCATTTGTTTATGCTCAGTAATGTTTTTTGTGCATTATTACAATTAATAATGAAGCTATTAATGATTTTCACAGAACAGACCTTGATTATGTAAAGGTCATTATTAAAGCTTAATGCATAGTGAAAAAGCTATTTAGAAGTGTTTAATTTGGCCTTTATCGAGCCAAGCTAACTTAATTAGGCCACAATAAGTGTTCCTTAAAGAAAACGCTGCTTTGGTAGGACTGATACAGCACTGGAAGCCAATATATAAGCAAGTCAATTAGATTAAACCTTGAACCTGTGAAAATAGTCAGAGTTGGCAAACCTGTATGGAAACACTGGTGCTTGCATTTAATCCTAGCGTTTCCATATCAGCTCGGATTATTAGCCTTCAAAGTCAATAAATAAACTAATAGAATGGAAAACCACTACAGTGGATACACCTCAGTGCAAGTCTGGCCCCCTCCAGATGCCAGGCGACTGAAGAAGGCAGAGTGATGGAGGAACAGGTGTTCCTACAAATCCCACAAGCCCTAGAGTGCTGAGGCCTGTCCATCATGCAGGGTGCGGAGCGTGAGAGAGAAGCTTGCCTGCGGCAGAGCACTTCGGGTTCAGTGGCAGCTCGTCTGATTGGTCGAGACAGTCGGGGAAGCCGTCGCACTCCCACTGGGCGCTGGGTAAGCACCTGCCGTCTGTGCACTGAAACTCCGCCTCTCCACATGGGCGGTACTCTTGGGAAAGCATAAGAGAGGAAGGCAAGGCAAGTTTATTTGAACAGCAAAAATTCAACGTGCTTCACATCAGATACAGAAGTATAATGAAGCTGAGTGCATCCTAAAATTTGCCACCTAGGGAGGGTCTTTGCCAAGAAGTAAAAATAAAATAAATAGTGTTAAAATAAAGTTAAATGGCTGAAAGGTTCTTTAAAACAATAATAGTAAAGACTGAATATATAAAACCTAAATGAAAACAAATTGAATAGAATTCATAGAAAATAGCTGTCAAATCAAATTTAAAATGAAAAGAATAAATTACGAACAAATTAGGGACTGAGAATTAAAAAGTAATAAAAAACTTTAACGTGAAAGTACTGTGTCACAGGATCTGAGGGGACTGAAGTCTTGTCCAAACACAGATGCGTTTATTTTCTATTTAATTCTCTTCTAATGACAACTGGCTCCCTCATTTCATTTTATTTATTTTTTATTATTTCTTTTAATCTTTGCTTCATTTTAATGTTTTAATTTATTTAATCTGTAAAGCACTTTGAGTTGCATGTATGCATGAAAGGTGCTATACAAATAAAGATTATTATTATTATTATTATAACTACACGCCGCCTCTCCGTGCTTAAAGAAAGGAAGGAGGAGGAAGGAGGGAAGGAGGGAGAAGATTGTAATGAAAGGTGTGAGCTCTTCTCTGTATGCAATCCATGGACACCTGCAGAGTTCTGATTTGCTTCTCAGTGTCCTCTGGTGTTTCCACGTAAACCGCGACTGAGGCGTTTCCACCCAGGGCAGTACGATCAGAGGAACAGAATCTCCCCGGTGTTACTCTGGTATGCGAAACATGGGTTTCTGTCCATTCTGCTGTAGAAAGTATTACTGGACTATTAATCATGAGTTATTATGAGAATAAACACAGCACCGGCTAGCTAGCTAGCTAGATAGATAGATAGATAGATTGATAGATATATAGATTGATAGATAGATAGATAGATAGATAGATAGATAGATAGATAGATAGATAGATAGATAGATAGATAGATAGATAGATAGACAGACAGACAGACAAGACAGACAGATATTCACCACAATCAGGAGACTCATCAGAACCATCACCGCAGTCGTCATCACGGTCACACACAAACTGCTGAGGCACACAGTTCTGATTCCGACACTGGAACGCAGCGCTGGAGCAGGTGTGATTCGGAGCTGACAGGAGACAGAGAGAGAGAGAAGGAAATTCTTCACCACACCAGTCCGCTTATGCTGCATGGGCGGCTCCAGTGGACAGCACAGGGCAAGATGAGGAGAGAGGAGCTGATATGGAGGAGGAGGCAGCCTCAGTGAAGGTCGACATGTATGGTGTTTGACAGTCTGCCATCCTGCAGAGTTCAGCTCCAATCCTCACCTCACATATCTCTAACTAATCAATGCTTGATCTATCCGTGGCAAGGTGAAAACTGCAGGGGGCGCCCCTTGGAGCTGGTGGTGTGACTGGTTTTGTGGGTTTGCTGGCTAGACTGGAGTGACTGGTGCAAGGGGGATGCTACCACAGCCAGCTGCTCCGAGCTCGTCGCTGCCGTCGGGACAGTCTCGCTCTCCGTCGCACAGCCACCGCCCCGAGACACATGCGTAGGATCCCGCGCAGCGGAACAAACCTGGAGCGCACGTCACTGAACCTGAGAGAGTGAGAGGGAGTGAGAGAAAGAGAGAGAGAGAGAGAGAGGAGAGTGAGAGAGAGAAAAACAAAGAGTGAGTCGGTAAAAGAGGGAGTGTGTGAGTGAGAGAAGGATAGAGACAGAGTGAGAAAGTAAGAAGGAGAGAGTGAGATAGAGAGAGAACACTGTGTGTGAGAAACAGCAGGCTGCTGAAGATAAAATACAGCACACATAATGCAGCTTTATGCTCGTTAATATCACCTTCATTTTGCCGGGCTCTAAATAACTGCCACCTCTGACACATCTTTCCCTCCCTCTTTCACTCTCTCTCTCAGTCAGGCCTTCCAGGAAAAAGACTAATGAGCTTCTTCAAGCTGCTTGTTTAAATCCATTGCGGTTTGACCTTTGTCTCCGCGGTGTCGTGTGAGCCAGTGCGGTCGGCATGACTCCTGGCCATATATCCATCGCCGGGATGGAATAATTATTTTTCTGAGACACGGAATCCCCCCCCCTCCCCCGCCCCCCTCCGGTTGGTCTTTCCTGCTGATTGATTTGCATATATCTGGGCACGCCGGACCCCAGTCGTGCTCGTGTGTAAGAGGAGAGCAGCATTACCGCACGTCTCGTGACTCTCGTCAGCTCCGTCGCCGCAGTCGTCCTCCCCGTCGCACACCCAGTGCCGCGCGATGCACCTGGTCCTGGAGCAGGAGAACTGGTCCCACAGGCAGGAGGAGTCTTCCCGAAGAGAGAAGATTAGCGTGGTTAGCGCGAGCACTGATAAAGCAGGGAGCAGCTTCCACTCACGCTACAAGATCTGGTGGTTGTTGGGCCCCGCCTACCATGTGGCTGTAGATGCCATTCCTATTCACCGACTGTTCTCTTGCGTCACTCGCACGCACGCACACACACACACACACACACGCACACGCACACACCTTTCTTTTGCTCTACATTGATAAAGCACCACGTAGACATAATGCTAAGCTAAGCTAGAGCAGTGAACTAGAGTGCCTACACAGCAGGGCAGCAGGGCCTTCACAGCACACTCAGAGCAAGGTCACACACAGGGTGGAGAGCGAGAGAGAGAGGAAAATGAAAACACTGTGAATTTGGTATTTCATTTGTGAGGATCTTTTTTTCCCTCTTTCATGTTGATTGATCTACTAGGGCAAATTCGCCATCGATTTCAAACCAGAAAGAAGGCGAGGGAGAACTTGAGATTATTTCCCTCCACAACAGAGAGGATCGGTTTAAATAAATAAATAAATAAAAAAAAACATATCTATCACAGGGCAAATGGGAGTCAAACGGAATGACCATGTTAGTGAAGATCAAGGCCTGAATCTGCCTGGAGGCACATGGATGCGACGGCCCTCACAAACAGAACTGAACGAGCACCTTTCCTGGGACGCAAAACCCATAAACTCCATTCCCCATAATCCTTTTCATAAGCCCTGCTTCCCCCATTGCCTCAGCTCTGAAGTCTCTCCAGGGAATATGGCACACTGGGGTGTCTACAGCTGCAATATCAAAGAATCAAGATAAAAGAAAGAGAGAGAGCGAGTGTGAGAGAGGAGGACAGCCAATTTTACTTCAGCAAGCAGAGGTAAATCCCAGTAGGTGAGTCATACTGGAATGTGGTGATAGAACACAACGGCTTAAACCAATTCACTTCCTACCCTCTATACAGCACACTACATAGGGCTTGAGCTAATGGCTTTTTTGCACCCTACATGGGGTACTAGAAGTTAAAACAGGAAATAATAAAGGAACAGATCATTTACACTGAAGGACAAGGCCTGAAGAGAGGCGGAGCCTGTCTAGCACACGTTGGCGATCAGACAGAAGCGGGACGAGAGCTTGTGACAGATGCAGCTTCACGCGACCACTCCATCATTCTGACTCGTCTGATTCAATCAGCAAACTCCCTCCTCCCCACTCGTGACCCTTAGTCCGAATGGACCCGCTCCAATTCCCACGGAGAGTTACAAACACTTCGAGTGAGAGTTTGGGGGGAAGGGGAGGGGGCTGAATGACTCAGTCATCTAGATTTTGTCCAAGACATGAAGCAGACCTACAAGATAGACATGGACTCATTTCTGCATAGGAAAAAACAAACACTTCATGATGCTAACATAAAAATTGCATAATAATAATAATAATAATATTGATGATAATAATAATATTAAAAATAGGCTCTTACACCCTATAACTAATCTTTTCGCTTTTTCTTGTCCACTGTAGTGTAGTAAAATTAAAAAGGCTTGCGAGTACATGGGGATGAATCAGGATTGTAGTAAGGTACAGAAACAGCAAGGCAGGCATATCTACTAGATGGTTCTCTCTGCAAGCAGGCATGAAACGTCGATAAATGAAGTCGAACGGAACTGATCCCGCTGAAGGAAGCAGTCAGGCATGACTAGACGATAGGTGCTCTGCCTCAACTCAACTGTGCTCACCAGGAAGAAGAAATCAGTGAAATCCTTCCTTCCCCAATGACACTGATTGGCTAGGAGAGAATTACTCAATCGTATCAGAGGCGCATCGCCCTCCTCTGGGCGCAATGGGGGAAACTGGGGGAAAGATGAATTTCGCCATTGGTTCATTTGTCCAGTGCTCACTGTCTGGGAATCAAGGCTACACACCTCCCAAGACAAGACAAGTCGATCAGTTTGGGGGGGGGGGGATTGTTGTTGTTTTTCATCCTCTAGAACACCGAGAAACTCAGCCAGGCATAGCTGGACATTAAACTCAAAAGAATGGCTCTCACCCCAGACATGGCGATTCGACCGGTTTAGACGTCAGGTTTCCATTAGCATGAGACATTCCAGGCGTAGCCGGATGACAGATACACAGGCTGGGGTGGATGACGTGATTGGTGGATGAGGAGAGAGAAGGGGGAGGGGCTCACCGCACTCTGTCTCGTCCGCTCCGTCCTCGCAGTCTCTCTGGCCGTCGCACAGCCAGCGGGTGGAGATGCAGTTCCCGCCCGGGCACGCGAAATGGCCCTCCGCACATGCCCGACCTACGGGGGCTGACAGGGGTCAAAAGTAAAAGTAAACCGGGGGGGGGGGCATTTCATGGAGATAGAAGCAGGAGACAATTTCGCAGTAAGGTGTGATGTATTTCGAGAATGTCTGAAGGGCATTCTGGGGATGTTTGAAGAATTTGGGATTCATTTCAGAAATACTGCATTTATTTGTATGTCTTCTGGCAGACAGGAGACGTATTTCACCAATACTTCAAAAGCACCAATAATCAAAAATTTCTGCAGGTCAAATGTCATAAAAATAAACTTTGACATCTATCTCCTTCCACACACTCACATGTGCTGTGCGGTGGAGCTATGCAGTGATGTAGCCTCACACAAACAGGTCCCATTGTCTGCCTTACAATCAGCATCCAAGTAAACAATGTTTTTTCACTCTTATTCACTCACCTCTTCATAACTGTTGAAAAATGAGGGGATTCGGTCAGATCATTTAAAAGCACTGCAAAACATCCCCGCATGTTGTGCTGTGTAAAGGGCAGGGAAATGTCTAGGTTGTCTAATGCAAGAGGCGTTATGGCTGATTCATCTGTAAAATACAGAGTGCTTGGCTGTAATGGCGCTTCCATAAAACCCAAGGCCACCCAGCCTTTCCACCACACAGGTGGAGGAACAATCCAGATTTCTCCACCACACAGGTGGAGGAACATTCCAGATCTCTCCATCACGCAGGTGGAAGGACATTCCAGATCTTCGGAAAGCCGTGGTGCACTTGGCCCTTCTGCTTCCGAGCTTGCCGGTTGTTCCGGGCTGCTGAGCATGAGCGCGTTGCGGCAAACGCGGGAGGGATGAAAGCGAACGGTGGGGAGATGGGAGGAGGGGAGGCTTTACCGCGACAGTGGGCTTCGTCAGAGTAGTCGCCGCAGTCGTCAGCTCCGTCACACAGCCAGTGTGGGAGCACGCACAGAGACGTGGAGTTGCACCTGATGAAGACGCCATCGCTCACACGCACGCCCAGCCGGTGGTAACCCGCACAGTCTGTGTAATCTGACGCAGAAAGTTGTCAATGAGAGTGTGGGATGACACTCAAAGACACGCATGCACACGCACGCACTGAAACACACACGCAGCCCAACATTCCACACACGAATGAACCTGCACACACACATACACACACACACACTGTCACACGCTCTGTGTGTGCGTCTTACTGCAGTTCTTCTCGTCGGACGCGTCTGCGCAGTCGATGATCTGATTGCACCAGGCTGCCTGCGGCACGCACAAGCCGTCCCCGCATCGCTGCTCCGTGGACGAGCATGACGAATCTGCGGCCAAAACGACCTCCTGTTAGATCGTTCCGGAACCACGTCGGCCGCCAGACAGCACTTGGCAGAAACACGTCGGCACAGAGTTGGAACAGCAAACTGGACTCTAGGGCTCTGCTCCCATAGCAACGCATCTTTAGATCATTCTGGAGGCTGAACATCAGCCCATTCAAAAGTTCCAGGATGAAAACAAAAGCCCAGCGGAACATTTCAGAACAACACGGCTCTTCCAGACCGTCCTAACAACATTCTGCTAAGGCAGATCGAGTTAGCCACAGGCTTCTGTCCAGGCGGTTACATGCCTTGTGTAAAACTGTAATAGACATCAGTTGGGGAAACGACAGCGTCCCAAACCACTGGAGTGCGCCCTAGCCACTATGCCGATGCACCCTTGGCCTAGTTTAACTCTGATTCTTCTGCCTAGTGAGTGACAGGCTGGGTTGGCACTAGCCAGCTGAAGTGAGGCGCTATCCTCACGCACTCTTAATGGCAGGCTGTTCTAACACCGCTGACTGATTCCAGCAGTCAGAGTTTCGGAGTTTCCCCTTGAGGGTCAGAGTTTCAGAGGTCAGAGTTCAGAGGTCAGAGTTTCCCCTGAGGGTGCAGCTCGGAATGGAGGAGCAGGTGGAGCAGAGCAGCTCAATGGTTTATGCTCTCCGTGTTACAAACGTGCTTCTGCATTCAAATTTTAAGATTTAGCTACTAAATCGACCGGTGTGGCAAAAAAAAAAAAAAACGATAGTAGAGCAGTAAAAACAAGAAACAGAAATAGAGGTGGATGGTCGAGGAGGGCTGGGTGAAGTGGGTGGATGGAGTTTGTGGATACACAGCAGATAATGACAGAAAAGTAAAAGCATCTTCAATGCGGGCCATAATGCTAATACTTTTAAGCTCCACAATTATTAGAATATTAAACCCGTTCTATTGCTTTTCTAATACACATACACCCAACAGAACAATGATCAAACAGAGGGGGACGCGCCACCAGGGGGACGTGCTCACTGTGGCAGTAGGCCTCATCTGACATGTCCCCGCAGTCGTCCAAGCCGTCACAGAAGCGGGAGGTCCGTACGCAGCGCTGGTTGTAGCAAGCTTTATAACCATCCCTGCAGTTGCGGTTGTCTGCGAAGACAGGAACCGGGTAATTTGTTGGGTTTCGCTCCGAGTGGCAGCAGCAAAGGTCACAGGAGCAAAGGTCACAGGAGCAAGTGTAGAAGAAGCACGCTCATTTGTGTCCTTGTAATACCTCAGATAAGTAACATTATAATTTTCCATTTTCTTGTTTATCTCCAAACTTGAGAACTGCAAGGTCTTACTGACCTCTAAGAAAGTCACACCCATCAATATCCTATTATTTCAAGTGGCTTCTCCTGCTCATCAGGCTGCCATTGTAAATACAAATATGTTCTTAATTACTTGCTTGGTTAAATATAAGGTTACATAAAAAATCATCTCACCTTGGTTATACCCCATGAGATATGGGATTACACGGTGGGAGAGAGACACAGACAGCGAGTGAAAGTCTGTTTTATTTCAAGTGGAGATCAGAAAGATGCAGAACATTTGTAACCACCTTCACAGATTCAAGAATTCGGTCCAACTAACTGCATCATCTCAACCAAGGGCAGTCTGGAGAAACTGGAACCTCCAGCCCGAGTCCAGTCCTGCTTAGATCCTATCCTAGCTCAGTCAGGTCTCAGATCCCAGCTCACAGTCTATACTCAGCTGCAGGTCTCTCTGCTGAGAAACACTAGGACATCACACGTGAATCTGGACCTCGTATCTCTCCGGACTGGATCTACCCGGATGTCTCCAGGCTGCGGTTCCTGTGTATTCTGTCTACCTGCTGCCCATCCGAATTCCACAGGCGTCTGAGCAAAATCTCTTGCCACTCAACTTTTAAAAACCGCAGGCTACTGTTTCCACCCCCCCAATCCGTCACAGAGGGATTCTTAACGCACGGTCTGGAAAATCGACAGCGTTCCCATCCAGCCCCACCCCCACCCACAACCCCCCCCCCCCCGTGTGCATTATTAACGGGCCCGTTGGTTGCCGCCGGCGCCAGGTCGCCCCGGGATACCCTGCATCACCCACCACCCCGCCTCGGCTGACCGAGCAGATGTTCGCCTTACGATGAGACTCGGGCTGCGGGCTGGGAAGCATGAGCGTGGCGTCTGCTCGGGGGCTCGCTCCGGGGCGCAACTTCTTCCAGCCCGGCAAGCTCGGCAGGGTCGGCGCCGCCGCGGGGTTCCGACGGCAGAATCAAAACTCAGACATTCCCTTTGTGAAACCCCCGAGGTGAAACGCCACCTGCTGCATGGCATTCCCTCATGTCACGGAGGAGAAGACGAGGGAGGTGCAAAAGCAATCACTTCCCCTATCCATCTCCCCTCTCTCTCCTCCCCTCAGCCCCTTCTCTCCTCTCCATCTCTCTCTCTCCTCTCCCTCTTTGTCGTCTCATTCTCCCCGAGATTCCCTGGCTCCGCACGGGCTCCCGGAAGCTAATCCGGGAGCCAAATCGGAAAACGGCCCGTGGTCCCGGGACAGGGGTCCTCACCGCAGTACTGCCTCTTCTCGTCCGACCGGTCGCGGCAGTGGGCGACGCCGTCGCATGTGAGCTGGTAGTCCACACACTCTCCGTTTGTACACTCGAACTCCGAGTGTGCGCTGCAGGACGAATTCGCAGCTGTGGGGAGAGAAGGACAGAGGGCCGTGACCCGTGTCAGGTCGACGGAAAAAGCGCCTCCCCTTTGTGGGATCTTCCAGGTAACTTGACATAGGATGTGTGATGCATCGACCTGTTCACTGTGCAGCGAATCATCACTGCCCTGTTATTACAAATCACACCATTACGTTCGCCTGTTATGTGTCACTATGTACCATAATGTACCTGTTACATTACACATCACTTGTAATTACATATCATCAGGTAACCATAGACAACTGTGGGCTGCACTAAACATCACCTGTAGAATTACATCACAAAACACCAATCGATACACTACACACTACACATTCTGTAAGATTACACACCACTCCAATACACATCATTCTGTAAGATTACACACCACCCCAATAATAATAATAAATTTCATTTCCACCCTGCTAAATTAACCTTTGCCAGATTACACTCTCCAGATTACATATCTTGCCACCCTTGCCGATCTATCCACTGCGTCCACGTTCACACAGGCTGCCCTCCAGACTGCTAAAGACAAAATGCTCCTAACACGTCATCTCCGTAACCTCCACCAGGGTGACTCGAGCTAAACCAGAAGACGGCGAGTAACACTGACGGTAAAGGAAGAAAACGCCTTCATATATTTCACGTGTTTAAGGAATTTAACATTTAATCTAGCAGCCAGAAAAACAAAAAAAAAGTGTCGGGAAGTGTTGAAGGAACCTGGAGGGTAAAGCAAGTGAGAACAAACAGAGAAGAACAGACAAAGTTAGCTGAGTGTGAGCGAGGCAGAGAAAGGCAGGCAATGTTACGGGAGGAAGTGACAGCATGAGGGGGAAGAGGGGAGCAATTATCAAGGAGAGAGAGGGAGAGAGAGAGAGATTATTAAGCAGAATTAGAGAACGAAAGCCAAGACGAGACACAGAAACTTACATACACATCTGTTATCATCCAGCAATATCCGCTCCCCGCGACATCTGCAGGTCACCGTGCCGCTTGGGGTCAGGAGGCAAAGGTCGTGACAGCCTCCGTTATTCACGTTGCAAGGGGACGACTCACCTGGAAGCAGAAGACGGCAGAGACCAAGATTACGGGGCGCCGGTCACCCGTTCTTTAGCGAGAGCCCTCCACCACGCGTCAGCCCAGGCTCAGGTGTGTGGATGCAGAGATAACAGGCTCCGGTGAGACACCTCTGTGCTTGTAAAGCGCTGGAGGGACAGGAAGGGGGTGCTGGCGCCAGGACTTTTATCAATTCAGCCAGGGACTCCGCCGAGACGGACAAAACAACGCTCACAAGAGCTTAACCCTGCTTAGGAAAAAAAAGCTCCCACTGGAGTAAAACAAGAACAACCAAAGCACCCGCTGCACGGAACCCTGGGTAAATTCCATCGTTCTGCAGGCCCAGTAAACACTGGGTGGAAATCGGTGTTGACAGCCAAAACAAGGCAAAATATATATGGAGTTAACGTGACGCAAATCGCCCATAACTCGGAATGCAGGTAAGCTCGCAGAAGTGCTATAATGTGTCCGATATTTGAGAAATAAATGCGGACAGGGAAATAGGGCATTTTACAAATAAACAAAAATACGATGTGCTCCAGTAAGCTAACTGCCGAACGTGTCCACGCTGGGCCGGGAAAACGCGGCATTGTCAGCTCGAATGACTCCTGGCCAAGCCAAGCGCAGCATTATGTGTGGCCAGTGGGTGGCACTGGTCTGAAAATAACTTTGCCCTCACAAACAGGAAGCTCAGTGCTTCATCTCTTCCAGAGGTGATGTCATGGCTCTCCTTAGTTGCCTGTCCTACATTAGATTTGCAATCTACATACAGTGTTGCTGGAAGAATTAAATCACTGGAGTTGCTAAAATGTGCATTAATTGTGTCAGAAGACCACCGTTAGACCAAGTCAAGGACTGCAATACAAATGCACACTCTCGCTCACGCACACACATCTCTGAAAGGCATGCTTCCCTCGGGTCACAGCGTTTGTACACAATCACAATAGTGGGCACACACAAATATTCACACTGACAGACACATGCACACACACACACACACACACACTCACACCTTGAACGGGACTGTGGCAGGTTGGGATGTGTGAACTCGACACAGTAGCATGGAGAGCCATGAGCCTTGCCTGCTCTGAGCCACAATGGAGTGTAGACACACACACACACACACACACACGCGTGCGCACTCACATGCACCTACAGACACACACACGAGCGCGCAGTCACATACACACACACACTCAGCCAGCCATCGTGTATGCTGAACACATCGCGCAGACATGCACAGCATCACAGGGTGCCAGACTACTGCCGTGACAACATAGGCACCGCCGTCCAGCCAACACATTACGGAGTCAGTCTCTCAGTCTCAGCGCGGGGGCTCTGCTGTTTGGTGACGTCAACAGGAAGCTCGGAGATCTCTAGCCATTCCAGAAGAGCGTGTGTGTGTGCTTGCGTGCGTCTCTGTGCGACATCCTGTATTTGGTGCGTGATGGCGGCCCTGTGTGGTTGCACAGATAAAGGAGTCCCATAAGTCATCTGTGCAGCACAGATAGCAAAGACGGTGGCCACAGAGGTACAAACTGCCACGGTGTGCTGGGCAGACCAAATCTTTTTGAACTTGGGAAATCAACTGATGAAGAGGCCTTCTTCAACGCTTCCTCCAAACCTGCATGGACTGTTCGAATGGATTCCAGATCTACACGGCGGACTCAGTAGCCACATGACACAGCAAACCCACCGGAGTCAAACAGCATCTTCTGTTGACTATAGAGAGAACCGAAGTTCCCCCATTTTCTGAGTTTAAGTTTAAGTCAGAGCCTCTCCAAACCATCTTCACAATCCACCTTCACCGGAAATCCAGATGTTGCCCGCAGACTCATGCGAAGACACGCACACAGAAATGGAAGGAGCTTGGTGTGGTCACCTGTTCTTGGCCCTTAACGTTCCGCATGTCCCTCGATGAACCCGGTTGCCATGGAGCCCTGCGGGAAGCTCCGGTGTGTTCAGCAAACACAAATGTGGGCCCAGGAAAAGCATTCGACCAATCAGGCGGTATTGTATCACTGATTGGAGCGCGGGGCTCAGGACGTAACGGTCCCCTGAACGGACGGCGGGAGGGAGGGGTCGTGCGGGGAGGCAACAGAACGGTGAGACAAGGTGATCAAGCAGCTGGCTGAAAGATTTCTTGCTGCATTTGTGCATTTCGGTAAAAAGCTCAGCGAGGGTGGCGGCGCTGCAAAGACCACAGAGTGGCAGCCAGCCGTTATCACTGTCGTGCAACAAAGGCTAGTTGATCTACAGCAGGAACTCCAGAGGGCTGTTCGCTCAGGCCAGAGTCCTGGCACAATCCCTCCGTTTGAAATAGTTGCAGGGATTGGTCATGATGAAGCAGAACAACCCCGCCCACTTCCTCCGCCATGCCACAGGAAAACAAGATTTAGATTTAGCAAAGATTTAATTCATGGTTTCCTGAAGGAGGTGGAGAACGTGACAAATTCAGTATGTTAGGTTAAACACACACGCACGCCCACACACACACACACGCACGCACACACGCACACACACACGCACGGTAACACTTTTCATTTGCTTAAGCTGAAAACTAAATACAATGCAGTGAAATGACAGTGTGTGATTAGCCCAGCTGTGTGAGTTGTGTACATGTGAATGATGAGTTGTGTAGAGGATGTCGTTTGGGCTCACGACCCCTTCACACGTTTTGGAATAGCTATTTTCAAAAATCTACCTCACCTCTGAGCACAACAAGCTGATTCATGCACTACCATTGCATTTTTCACACAAAACACAACCACACACACACATACACACAGAGAGAGAAATTAAGTGTTAAGTGGCTCACAGCTGTGTGTATCGTTGGCCACGGCCGCAATGCCCATTGGTTGCTGAAGGAGGTTGCCAACGACGACCGTCGTGTCTGCTCCAGTTAGCTTCTCGGCGCGCATGACTGCCCTCCGCTCCCAGTCCGACCAGAACAGGAAGTCTCCATAAACCACCAAGCCAAAGATCGTCCCGGGCCCCGCCTTGACAACCACCTGCAAGGATGCAAGACGAAGAAACAGCAACAGACAGGAAACACGTCACGGAAAAACATTTATTTATTTCCGCTTGCATAATGAATGCGCTTTTTGCACTTTTCCTAGCTTCTCTATTATATGTATTTCTTTAATTCATGAGAAGGGACTCAAACATTTCTTTAATTCATGATGAATTAAACAAAGCAACACTTAAGCAAGGCATCATGGGTACCAGGCAGAGCGTCCTGGGCCGCACGGCATACACTCACAGTCCCAAAAACCCCCACTCAGATGCCGGGGAGGCCATTAAAGCAGCGGGATGGAGAGGCAGTGTTACTCACGCTGTCGCCACCTGGCCGGCAGCCTGGGGGACAGCCCCGTCACACAACACACATTACTGCCCACATTATAAATGAGTAAACCTGGCCTGTGGCACACACACACACACACACACAATTGCAGCACACTCAGCTGCCATACACACACCAAGAGTGTTTAAATGTAAATGTATGTTATTTTTGTTATACTTGACATCAGCTCTTTCCACCAGACAGAATAAGTGACAGTCGGTTGTCACGTGTAAAGTGCATAGATATCACCACCACAGAAAACTCCATTCACCGGTTATCTCTGGTGGCTACATCTGCTGTGGCGCTACATCTCCTGGGGTGCTACATCTAGTGGGGCGCTACATCTACATCTAGGTGTGGTGGCATCACTAGGTGCAGCACACACTGGGTTTTTGTTAGGTACATTTCTGCTTAGATCATTTAGCTTGCATCACTTGCATCTATGTGGGTGAACATTTTAAAGGAGCAGAAAACTACACCCTAGGCTCGATGTATGTGCACACACACACACACACAAACAAGTATTCTGATTGTCTCCCTAGTCCACTCTTGTCCTCCTGTCTTTTGCTCTACACTTTCTCTCACTCTCTAGCCATAATCCGGTATGATGGACACATCGAGCACACAGCCACCCCACCACACTGCCCCTGACACCACTTCCTGTCCCTGACACCACTTCCTGCCGGGGCAGACTCTCTCCTCCACACAGCTCTAAACGCCTCTCTGAGTCTGAGAAAGGGTGGAGAGGGAAGCTCCAGCCATGCGCTGCCAAATCCGCCGGGCGCGCGAGAGGAGCGAGGCCCCCCGGCCAGACGAGGGTGTCATGCCTCCCTCGAGTTTACCTGGACGCCTGGGTGCAGAAGAACAACAAGGATGACCGGGAGCCTCCGTAATTCAGCGCGACCATGTCTAAACGTCTGAATGGACACATCTCCATTACTGACAATGTCCATAAGTAGAAACACCTGAACGTCTGAAAGAGGTACTACACAGACTTTTCTCTAAACCCCCGTTTCAGCAGGTCTGACAGCAGTTGTAGGGATCTGGGGATTAACTGCAGTGGAGTGGCACCAGAGTCCTCGCGTATCAAGGGCTCGTCTGCGAGACCACCGAGTGACATCTGTCCGGCGGGGCTTGTCCAGAGCGGCGGGCGGCCAGGAACGCCCTCGCCGCACCTCCCTGAACCACCACGCCTGCCTCCCCGGAGCCTGCCTCCTCCACCCACAACAATTCTCACTCTTTAATTAGAAAGTTGGCGGGTTGCTCCACCGTCCCTTTCCTACTGCCACCACAGGCGCCCTGGGAGTCACGGGGCCCTGGGAGGACTTTCGCTGCGCTTCCATTCCCAGTGCGAGCTACCCGAGGGCCCCTTCGCCATCTCTCACACAGCAGCGGGAGTGCTTACGCCGGCTTCCCCTGCATCCATCGTCACAGCTGCGGAACGTGAGCGCTAACTCCTCTGTTCTTTTACTGTGATCTTTTCTCGCTGCCAATTCCCGCATGCTGGCTGCATTGCACACTGCACACAAAAAAAAAATTGTGTCTGCATCCTTCAAGACAAGCGGATCTATTCCAATTGGTTTTCAGGAGTTTGAAGGAGAGCATCACATTTCTCTTTGTTGGTGACAGTTGCTAAGGGTTGCCACGCTAACCAATTAACGAGGCGGCACACGGTCTTAAAGTCAAGCACAGCAGCTCATGAAGTCCCGCCCACATATGGCTTGAGGCAGAGCCGGGAATCAAGATCCAGCCCCCTGGCGAGAGAGCCTTGTCCACATTAGCCCAGGCACTCAGAGCAACTGTAATGACTTGAACATGATGCCACGTTAAGAGCATGTGCAGGATATGTGCCTAATGGATATGCGTCCAACCTTCAAACCGTAGAAACACTGAAGGGTTAAAGGCTCGAGTGAGCGGTGATGATGCAAGGAGCTACTTGCAAGGATGACACAAGGAGCAGGTTGGCGAAGACAAATTTCACTCTAATTCACTTTGATTAATGGCTTTAGGCATTAACAATGACGACACCTTCGTATCAGTCTTGGCTGTTCAATAGGGGAGCAGCAGCCTGGACATTTTCACCGTCTTATAGTCTCTTTAAAAATGAGGAAAGACGGGGAGTCACAAAAGCCTCAAGATACTTCAGCGCTATTGGCCTTTCGGCGCTATTGGCCTTTCAGGCAGTGCTAATGCACCAGCAGACGGGACACGGTCTGGAAAGCCACACAAAGACATCGGAGCACTCACGTATCTGCGTGAGCCGTCGTAATCACACCTCTCCACAGAGCCCAGGCTGCCGTCGGAGAAGTAGAGCTTCTCGGCGCGGTGGTCAATGGTCAGTCCATTAGGGGCGAGGACGCGCTGGCTAACGATGAGCCGAACGTTCCTCCCCGAGAGGGTCGATCTCTGGATGCTCGGCCTCCTCTCGTTCCAGTTAGTCCAAAACATTAGACTGAAGATGCAGAGGCGGAAGGAGGGAGAGAAAGGAGAAATGGAGAGAGAAGGCCATTAACACAGAGATCTTAAATAAATATAGCAAAAGAGAGAAGGGGAGGTATAGAAAGTAGACCATTAACACATGGGTATAAAGAAACTGAAAATGGCAGGGGGGAGCAAAATGCAGTTTTGCAAACATTCTTGTTTCGTGCCATTTGCGCTGCAGCCTAGATACCGGGCAGAACGCATTCATTGTTTTTTTTTCAGTGGCGTCCTTTAAAACATTTCAGGGTTTCATGATTCAGGTTTCAGCATTTGTGAACACAATGGGGAAAGGGTGAACAATGCAGTTTGGATTGGAATGCCAGACAGAGGATGGTTTATTCAACCTCATTTTTTCGCACAAAAATCTAAACATCAACTAATATAGAGCTCGGTATAGGGAATTCTTTTGATTGAAAAAAAAGGACCTTTCTTAGAGATCAGTGCGCCAACGCCAACCTGATCTATGCTTCCATCTGCTCCAGTGTGTTTTCCCTCAAGCAAGTGTGGAAAAGCGGTATGTAACGCCGCCTTCGAGTGGCAGACGCCAGCGACAAGGTGTGACCGCTAGCTGTGATGCTGGAGGTCCCTGATCTGACGGCGGCGACTTAGGTCTGCACCGATACCAGCCTAACAGGCATAACGAGCGGCTGCGAGCGCGCACAGCGCCATTAACGCTGTGGAAACATGACACAGCAACACTGCCCTGTGGGAGCGCCATGGCTCCTCGCCTCACTCTACCTCTTACTGTCGCAACGAAGAACTTCCTGCTGAACTCGGGTGGGAAGTTACGAAACCGCTTGCAGAGATGAAAGCCTTTTCAACAGGCTCTCCAAATGTGCGAACAAATTGAACATGACCTTTAAAACGATCGCGTATTTATCTCAAGACGATTCCCCCGGTGAGTAACTGCAGTGTACATAACGAAGATTACATGACGTTAACGATGTTCTAAAGTTCCAATAGCGCAGATGAGTCCTTTCTTCTTTCAGCTGCCTCATTTCATTGCTACGATGGCAACAACTGGTAACGGATGCGTCATTAATACAAATGTTTGAGTATCTTGCCACTGGAAACGGCACATGCTTAATTCAGCTGGTCCGAAGGTGTTCAAACAAAGCAGTCGGCAAGCTTTCCCTTGCTTTCTGTAATACAAAGCTGATAACATCTCTTGTAAGAAAAAGAGTAGACAACTCCTTCGGTACTGCATGAGGAGGACTGGGTGATGACAATTGATCCTTCCATGTTATTTTAGTGGCTAATAAATTTACTGGTAGCACATCTAGAGCAGTTGCAGGCTACAGTACCACAGTTATTATCCAAATGGTCATTTATCTCACTCTTAATGAGCATGTCTTTGATGTTTTTTGTCTCGTCTGTAGGAGATTAGTGGAGGATCCTTAAAAGGGAATGCATTGTGGATTGTAAAGTGTTTAAGTATAATATTAGTCACTGATTTATATGTGGGAGGACTGGTCAGCTCCTATAGAACTCTTTTCTCTACAGATTGTATATAGGTCAGTGACTCCATTCTGTCATCTGGAAAAACACGAGAAAAGGCATCATCTATGACTTCCGTAGGAAACCCACAGTTATGGAAATTATGAAAATATTCACACATTCTCTCTCTTGCTCTCGCCATATATATATGACTACAAACAAGGTTGTTATGCCGGAACCCCTGGGGTTCCATTCTGTAAATGATGGGATTTAACACTGTACACACACACACACACACACTCACTAGTCCGTGTTAAACCCCATCATTTAGAGAATGGAACCCCTGGGGTTTTGGAATAACGTTGTTTGTAGTAATGGGTTTGAGTTTGCTGAACATGCACTTCCTGCATAAAAAAAAATCAACATATTTGATACATGTGATATTAATGCCCTCATGTCCAAGGGGCATATTAAGATACAGCAAAAAATTTGGTCTCAAGTGTTCGAATCTAAATGACCGCATTAAGCAAAATGAATCCAGCATCAAACAAAATAAAAGCTCCACCTGCCAATGAAAAAAGATTAGAGACTGCACTTGACACACAAAATAAAAGTCTTAATTAAGTGCACGGAGCTTTGGGAAGGAGTGAAGTGGATGGTGGAGTTGAAAGGAGAGGGCTCAGTTTAATACCCTCTCCACCGTGACGACTCGTCCTCACAGGTCACACAGTTTTACATTCCACGTCTTCATTAACCACAGAGCTCCTCGGAAGAGAAATTAATGTGCCGTATGTTGTCTTGCATCTAATTACTATGCCATAATTAGTGGATCTCATTCTTAATTGACCTCTGTGAAGAGACATACTTCACAACTGCAATTTCAGCCACGGGTAGTTTGGAGGAGATTCACGTTTCCAAGCTTGGGTGAGTAAGACAGAGCTTGAAAATTAGAAGACGTTGTAGGTGACACACAACGTGCATAGACTGCGTCTGCTAAACCCGCGGCGTCCCGTACATCTACAGGATGCACGGTTTACATTAACACTTACGTAAATACACTTTGCAAGTCTGATTAATTGAACGTTATATTTCCCTCCTTGCCTTACCAGTTAGTCATTAGTCATTACCGAAACACAACGAGGCTCCCCTGGGAGCACGCTGTTTCAAGCAGAGAGAGGTCTCGGCCACCTTTCCTAAATCCACCGCAGCGTGACGCCAGCGCTGAATGACTGCATAATTATGGCTTCGTGACCTAAATATGGTCTGTCGTGCTTAATTTGGTGTCAAACAATCAATCGACTCCAATTGTTTCATTAGGAGCTCGTTCGCACACATCAGTCGCTACGTCAAGCGCTGTCTGTCACTCCTGAGCGTTTGCGTAGGAACGGGGCGCTTGGCGAGACTGAACGGCGGGTGGGGGGGGGGGACGGGGGACTCACTTCTGGCACTCATCCAGGGCGAGCGCGTGCGGGTGGTCGTCGTCGGCCATGCGCACCACGGCCTGGCGCCGGAATGCGGCGGGTCGGGTCTGGTCCAGCGTGTGACGCGTGACAGTGGCAGCGGCGGAGCTCGTCCAGTAGAGGGCGTCCCAGCCGCGGTGGTAGGCCAGGCCTTCCGCCGAGCCCACATCTGCACATGGCATGCGGGGTCAAAGCCGGCGTTAGCATCGATCACGTGGACATTACCTGGTCAGAGATCTGAGGGTAACAGTTTTCATACATCTGATTTAATATTTACAATATCTGTACAATCTTGTATGAAATATTTATAAAAACGTGTAGAGTGTATATTAAAAGGCCATGTAAAAACACTCAAACTAAACATACAATATGGATTACACAAACGTAAACACACTCGCACAACATCTCCGTGGAGACATAATGCTGATGGATGAAAGAGTGGCAGCGTGTCAGTACAGGCTGGAAAGGTTACGGTGTATCGAACCTCAATCGACCCGCAACACCCCGCCGTCAATCGACACATCTGCCGACAGGGAGTGCAACGTTGCCATGGAGACGGGCACGAAACGGTGCGGCAGTCTCCGCCTGACGCGCTGCAGTTAAAGACTTTGTCTGACTGGGCCGCGGTGACGTTCGCTGGCTCCTCATAGTGACAACAGTGTCACGCCGCCTGTTTCCCGGAGGCGGACTACGCCTAGCCCCGAGCCTCCATCTAGAACGTTCTCTGGAGATGTAGCGTTTTCTCTCCAATTTTACATCAGGATCAGGCCTATTGTGTCTGGGCAACCAGTCCTTAGTGACACTTCACATTACAGTTTACATTACAGTTACTTTTAATATATCTGAAAGTATAAACAGTTTCATGCATCCCGAAGCACAGTGAATGTGAGGTTTGCTGGAATCAGTTTATTTGAGAGTTTACTGCCCGTTTCTTCCTCAGTGAGGGAAATATTAAGTGCCCGTGTGGAGTTTCATTGCCTTTATTGTTATGCGTCCTTAAGTCACACTAGGGCACTCTGATCTTATGAAGCTCCAAAAGAGGCAGGTCATTTGGAGACACTGAAAAAAAAATCCTAATGGATTTTTAAGCAAAAAGATCATTCTGACGACGATAATAAGGTTCAGACATACAAGTCAGACTTTGTGTGCATTTGTGTGTGTGTGTGTGTGTGTGTTGAAGGGAACTGTCCTTGTGTGAAGAGAGGAGGATCTGTCGGACCACCTCCTGTCCACAATCTATCATTCTCTCACTAACGGATGAAGAGTCACCCTGTAGACATCCCAAAACCTCCTCTCCCTCTCTTTCCCTCTCTGTCTCTCTCTATCAGCAGAACAATACCCAGGTCCACATTTAGTTCAGCTATTAATATATGATAATAGATTAAAATCATTAATACAGACTCTCTCTCTCTCTCTCTCTCTCTCTCTCAGCAGAGCCATTCTGAGGTCTGCATTTAGTTTGGTTATTTCATTATCATTCATACAGACAGATGCTATTTCTCTTTGTTACACACACAGCAGTACAATCTTTGGGGCTTCATTTAGAAAGGCTATTTTATTATCATAGGCAATCTCTCCTCTCTTTTACCGTCTCTCTCGCACAGTTTGATTTTCTCTCCCACTGTCTCTCTCTCTATCACTATCTCTCATTCACAATCTCATTCTCTCCCTCTCCAGCTATCTTATTCTCTCCTTCTCCAACTGTCTCTCTCCCAGTCTCATTCTCCCTGTCTCCACCATTATACAGTTGGCCTTCTCGTGACCGAGCTCATCTAAAAACTTGAATCTCCCGACTGGGTGGAATGAGAGATCCTCAACGCCGGGCGCCTTCGGAGTGCCGGGGGTCCGCTACAAGCACGGGTCCACTGCCAACGCTCGTTGATTTCTCAAGTCTCTGCACAGTCTCACAGAGCTGCAGAGGCAGAAGAACACGACGGAAAGCCTGTCTGGCAGGTTGTCAATAACTCGGACGTTCCAGGCTGCAAAAGGAAGCGCTTACATGAGAAGGGGAAGGCAGGAGGCCTCGGTGTGCGCAGACGGGTCAGGCAGAATGCAGAAAAGCAAGCGGAGCGTCGCTGGGGCGAGCGGGTCGGTGCTGCCATTCCAGCAGGGATGGGGCGGGTTTTGGACGGCGCGGCGTGAGACGAGACAGCGTTGGGGCCGCGGCAGGCATTCTGACGTGAGCGGGGAGGAGCGGTGAGGGTGAGATTAGACGCGCCGTTTCGCTTCCTTCAGCACACGTTTGGCGTGAATGAACACAGACGCTGAGCTGATGGCAAATGTGTGTGTGTGTGCGTGTGTGCGCGTGTGTAAGGGAGGGGGGGGGTTGCTTGAGCAGGTGAAGCACAAAGGCTCCACACACATTCCTGCTCCGAGCTTCGGGAAAGCTGACAGGCCTGCAGGAGAGATTAGTGGTTAGGCGGAGCGGCAGACGTGCGCATGGACCATGTCCTGTTTCTGCGGGGTGGAGAGATGGAGTTACCCGAGGAAACGCCGCCATGCACGTTCGCCTTTTTTAACTGCGGAGGCGCGGCCAATACAGAAGTCGACATAGAAAGGCAAGGCACTCGAAGCGATTGCACTTCGGCCAATATGGCCAAAGGAACCGAACTACATTTCCCATCAGCACACCTTAACCCTGCCCACTTAGCACAGCATATGCCCGTTGTTACGCAGAAGCTATTCATTAGCATGTCCTTATGCCAGCCTGCATTTCTACAGCCTATAAATAAGCAGACGGGCATGGGGGTTAAGCGTCTGACAGACGTCGCACCACGTTCATGTCCATCCATCACGCAGGAATGCAGCTGGCACCACCGGCTCGCTGGGTTAATTGCCAATTGATTAAGAGAGATGCGCAGTAATCCTGACAGGGTTACAGCGTGATACATCGCAGGACCCCGGACGAAGCGCCCCATCACCGCCTGGGATGACCCCGCCCACGCGCACAATCACTCTCCACAATCACTCTCCTCGTCTCATGGGACTCGCAGCCATAACGATGTTTCTATTCCGGTTAAAAACATCGACAGACATTCAAGCTGTATGATCAAACATATTGATCCTGCTATTTTTTTTTTTAAAAACAGAGATCAAATAGAGTCAGAGTAAGTAAATCTATATTAGTCATCATATTGTAGTCATTGCAGATTACAGTAAATATAGATTACGGGGAGAGATTATAGTGAGAAAGTGCAACGAGAGATTATAGCAATTGATCAGCCTGGTTCTTCGCCTCTTGTACTCCTATGTACTTCCCTGGTTCAAGACAGTTGATTCATCTCATTAAAGGAGTCATGGTGCCCTGGCAAGATCATTTGAGAGCAGAGAAATGAGAAAAAAACATTTAGGCTCAGGCAGGGACACACTTCACTGATTGTGGGAAAAGCTCCACTAAAATTCCCAAAATGACATTCCGGCAAAATGACTCGGCAGGAAAAACGGAAGCCAGCCTCGGTGAGTACGGCCCCGCCATTCCAGACTTACCTTCGGCCAGCACGCGCCGGCCCGTCCAGTCGTCGTTGATCGCCTGGATATTCCCATAATGCACGTCGCTGAGGAAGATGCGGTTGGTGCCTCCGTTGCCTCGCCCGTAGTCGAAGGCCAGGGCGATGACGTCCTTGAAGTGGGCGGGGTTCTCGTAGGGGCGGACGGGCGCACGGTGGCGGGCAGAGCCGGCGTCCAAGTGCGCGGTGCGCAGGGCGCTACGCTCTGAGAAGAGCAGGTAGCCGTTGTAGGGGAGGCAGCTGAGGGCGTCGGCCGCCAGGGAGCCGTGAGCGCAGGAGCACGTCTTCACGCCATCGCCCACGTAGAAGCAGAGCTGCTCACAGCCCCCGTTGCCCCTGCCACAAGGGTTCGTGCCTAGAGAAAGGGGACAACGAGACAGCCATGAGGGATCGTCTTACACACACACGCACAAAGACATATTAGCAGAACTTTAGCCTACAGATAAAGAAGATCCACCATTTTGTGTATATTGGTGGATCCAATGGACCATTGGACCATTGGTGGACAAGAACCATGGCATTTTCTAATTTGACTGCCTATCCATCCATCCTTCCATCCATGCATCCATCCGTCCATAAATTTTATTGCCAACTGAAAATTTGGATTGGAAGTTTCTAAAATCTAATGAACCACCCTGAGCCAGTGCCCTGATTAAATTTCAAAAACAGCTGTAACAACAGCTTTTATTATCACAAATAATGAATTAGTCAATTCGGTAGGAATCTGAATTAGACGATTCGGTAGGAATCTGAATTAGATTACTCAGTAGGAATCATGGAGCACGATGGAAGCATGTGCTTTTCTTGTCCCTTCTAAACAGCAGGAATCAGGTGTGTGAATGTGGTCATTAATCACTACGTGTTCCCCCCCTGCTACTGTACACTGGGGTGAAATTTACACAGCATTGATAAACCCCATTGGAGCATGACGCATAATATTTTTAACGCTGTCTTGTAAGGGGGGGGGGGGGGTTTGAAAAATGAGCAGACTCTAGAAGTGGGCTTCGCTGGTGAATCAGCATGAAGGCAGAGGTGAACAACTAAGTAAATGAAAGCATTAGATAAAACCTCAACCTTTCTCCCGGTCTCGGTTAAACACTTTCACGTCCCTTAAGCTGAGGCCCAGGCCGCTCCGGATGGTGCTGGCGTGCGTGGCGTTGTTCTTGGCGGCGCGGCGGATGGAGCCGTTGGCGTAGGCCCTGACGAGCATGGAGAGACAAGACAGTCAGCGGGAGCCGATCAATGCCTGATTCAACCTGCGCGGCCCAGCAAACCCGGCAGATGTAAGGGAGCGGATGCAATGGCGTAAGGGAGCGGATGCAATGACGTTAAGGGATGCAATGAAAGTGACATTGCGCTGCAGGAGATGCGAACTGGAATGCCGTCGTCTTCGTCGAACGGGCGGGTGAGGGGGAGCGGTCAGAGTGGGTGACCTTGAGGTGCTGCTGGGTAATCCCCCAGGTGGGGGAGGGGGTGCAGCTACAGGCTGCTGCTCGAGGAGACTGTTCAAGGGGAAATAAATTACCTGTCGGACCAGTAGAGGTGAGGGCCGAAGACGGCGACGGAGAGCAGGTCTGCCGACGCCAGCACCACCTCCCGCCCCTCGCCGCTCTCCAGGCTCATGCGCTCCATCTTCCCGGCGCGCGCGTCACACCAGTAGAACTTGTTTTCCTGCAATGCAATTCGAAATAGAAGCTCAGGTGGGCGTGGCCAGAGCAGAGGCTCTGCCACGGACGGGGTGCCTTACAGCCAACCCCGTTACCGGAGATCCAACCCTGGTCTCACTATTCTGAAGTGTCTTCCCTTTCAGGGATCGATGGTCGGATCTCCTGGAATGCGGTTGGATTTCCTGGACCAGGGCTGGATCTTCTGGAGCGAGGTTGGGGTCTTTTCAAGGGGGAGGAGCAGACCTGGTAGTCGATGGAGACGCTGCTGGGCCAGCCCACTCCAGAGCTGACCAGGATCGTGCGCTGGGATCCGTCCATATGGGATCTGCTGATTTTGGGGTTCTGGCCCCATTCTGTCCAGATGAGGATCCTGCATAGGAGAAGCAGCGTGAGTGTACAGAACCCCCTCAACCCCGCATCGCTCCTCAACTTCTCGGTTCTGCTCATCTCAGGTTGCGATGGAGATGTCCTCAGGTGTCTACGCAAAGTGTATCTCATTCATCATAATGCTCGGATCATTAGCACAAATGTTTGATCACATGCCATCAGGTTGGATTAAAGTATAATCTAAAAGACAAAAACAGAAGCAATCAGTGATTTGCGTTTAATGGGATCTCTTTTGATTATTCTCACGACTCTTATCTTTAGCTTGATTAAAGGTTCCATGTCACGAGGAAGCGCAGCTCAAATGAGTCTAATTAATTTCCCGGGCCGAGACTTTTTACTGACCTTTGCGTGTCTATGGAGACGAGACGGAACTGAGAAATAGCAGCTCCGTCTCACACGCCATCGCGGGACGGCATGAGGAGCCCGTGTGCACGGAGGGGAGGGGTCAAAGACAATGGCAGCTCCACACTCAGTGTCACCATGCACCACTCAGGTCATGTGCATCTGGGGGAGGGGCATGCTAATCTCCCGTTTTCGATTGGCCGTAGCTGGAGGGAGGTGATCTGACGGCAGCTGCAGGTTATTTCAGACCTGCCTCTGAGGTTTATTTTTTTCTGCTGAACTAACCGAGTTGCTACTGCATGAAAGCGATCAGTCAGAAGCAACGCATTTGTGTGAGTTATGGAGTGGGCTGTGAGGTCACAGAGGTCACGTACCCTTTGAGTGGGTGCACAGCGATGGCTCGCGGCTGGTCGAGCCCTTCGGACATGAGCGTGGCCCGGTGCCGGCCGTCCAGCCGGGATACCTCCACGAGGTCCAAGCCGTGGTCTGTCCAGTAAAGGTTACCTACGGGGGGATGGCAAACAGCACGGGTGACATCGCCAGAGGAGAGAGGCAGAGATGTGGAGCATACGCGAGGGGAGGGGGCGGACACTCACCCGCCACCCAGTCCACGGCCAGGCCGTCAGCCCCGCCCACACCGCCGCCCACCACCACCTCCCTCCACGTCTGGTCGCGGGTAGCCCGGGAGATCTTGTTGGAGCCCATGTCGCTCCAATACAACGTGTCATTTCCTACAAGACATTGGCATTGTTCCATTAAAACCTTGAAGGACATTTTCCAAGTAAAAAAAAAACTAGAAGAAAAAAGAAAATAAGAAAAATTAAGAAAAAGAAAACAAATTCTTTACCTACACTCACGCTGTTGCGTCTCCAGAAAGGCCTTATTATTGATGCTTAGTACGTTATGAGCAATAGATAAAAGCTTCCAGATAATGAAAAGAACATTCATTTAATTTATCTTAATTCAAAATCTATCCAGGGATAAAATGGCGAAGCGTTATTTCTTCCGTCTGACGGTGTCCAAATCCACTCATATTTTCTCACTTTTCTTTCGATGGCTTCTGTGCACAAGGCCAGAGCACAGTCCCCATCTCTCCACGACGTGTACAAGAAAGGAGGGGGAGATGGGGGGGGGGGTAAGGTTGGGGCTGACCTTTGACCTCTGCATCCCCGTCAGAGTGATTTGTTAGTCTGGGCTTGGGCTATTTAACTTCCATGCATCACCTCCTCCACTGGTGCATAATACTCAGTTTTTTTCTAAACCTCATTTAAAGGAAAAGAAGAACACACACACACAGCACCCTCCTCTCCAAGCTCAAGCCATGAGATAAACACTGTAAATAGCTTTGGCTGTGCACTTCTGAAGAAAGGTTTGTGATATTCTTAATGTTAAAATTGGCTTCCAGTTAGCAAATAACGTCAAATAATGACATCAGCATAAATGTTTCAGGTGTACGAGCGTTTGTCAGCAGGGTGAGGCAGAGTTTAAATCCCGAATCTTTCAGATGAATCATTGTGATAAATCATGATGGAGCTCTCTACATTTGGGGAAGGAGGGGAGGAGCACAGCGTGATCCATGATCAGAGTGGATCCCCTCAACCTCTCACCTGGATCCTTACACAGACACAGATCATACAGAGCGCTCTCTCCGAATTCTTCCATGGGCGGGCTGTCAGTCAGCTGAGGAACCCCCTCACCTGCGTGGTAATCGAGGCTGGCCACAAGCGAGGTGCCCGGCACGGGCGTCAGGACATCACCTCCGTCGCTAGGATCCAGCCCGATGCCCCGGATCCCCTCATGAGTGGAGTAGAGCAGGAAAGAGCCCACGCCTGACAATCATTACAGGGTGGTACACACACGCGTTATTTAGTGGCACACAGACACACATTACAGAACTACACACACCCACACATGTGCATGTTTTGTCGAGTTTGTATTGTGAATCCATTTGTTATTCTAAGTCACTAAGTGGTGAAGTGAGATGTGGTGAGGTGTGGTGGTGTGATTTGGTGAGGTGGTGAGGTATAATGGTGAGGTGATGTGAGGTATGATGGTGAGGTGTGGTATGATGGTGTGGTATGATGATGAGGTGTGGTATGATGGTGAGGTGTGGTATGATGGTGAGGTGAGGCATGTACCTTGACAGGTGGTGCGGTCTGTGCGAAGCCTGTAGCCTGTGGTGCACATACAGGTGCGGCTGCTCTCTGATGTGGGCAGGCAGAGCTGAGAGCAGCCCCCGTTACTCACTGCACACGAGTTCTCACCTGAACACAAGACACACACGGATTCTAACCTGAACACAAGACACACACATGTTCTCACCTGAACACACGACACACACAGGTTCTCACCTGAACACACGACACACACGGATTCTAACCTGAACACACGACACACACAGGTTCTCACCTGAACACACAACACACTCGGTTTCTCACCTGAACACACATCAAACTTACAAAGTAACAAACTCAAAAGCCCTCAACTGTGTACGTTTGGACCATATACCCAAAGTGATTCAGTACACTGTAATAGAAAGATTCTTACTCCAAATGCAGGGTGAATTATTACTTTAGTTCACTGAAGCTTTACATAGGAGCGTAACCCCCTGAGGCCACTTTAAGCTCAGCTTGCATATAGTGCAAGCCTATAAACACACACACACACGCACACATACAGTACACATACACACACACACACACTCCCTCCCTCCCTCTCTGTCAGGATAAAATAAGGCACTTGTTCTTTGGATACTGTCAGGGACACCCAGCCGGCCCATCTCAGGTACAGTAATGAGAGCGGCCTCTTCTCCCTCTGCTGTGTCATAGAGATAAATGACGGAGCTAATTGGATTGCAGGAGTCTAAGGAGGCGGGAAAAAGATTTACCTTAAAGACTCCTTAATTGCCATTTTTTATCCTAATGGAGCCCTGAAAGGATTGCGCGCGGCTGAGCTAATGAACCTGCCGCTGAAATAAATGCCCCCGACTCGGAGGGGCCACGTTGAAGGACAGGGATGGAGGGGTTCCTGCCCTCGCTGCCACACCGCTAAGAATGATGGGATTAATACTGGGCGGGGCCTCGAGGCCATCACAACGAGCTAGGGCTGCCAGAGGTGTCGTAAGCGGCTGGTTTAAAAGCAAGGTTGGAGATGGGTGGGTCTGGGATGCTAGACCTCACCATTGAGTCTATTGGATTTGTGGTCTTAATTCATCAGATACAGATTAAATACAGATTAAGGGAGGGACCGACTGAATGAGCCCTGTGAAGATCTCACCATGTAGTGGTTTCTGGTATGGAGTGAGTTGACTAGGCCCTGTGTGAAGCACTCATGGATCGGCACAGGATATCAAACATCTTATCCTTTGTATGATTATATATCAAATTCACTACATACATCAGCCTTTATTGTTATTTATTTATGTTTGTTAATAAATGATGCATGTTATACTTGCCAAACAAGCTATAAATTCTTAATCTAAATCCTTTATTTAAATCCCATTGTGTAATATTTTCACATTGTGTCTTCACATTCCATCAGCAGCCAAGCTTTTGCCCAGCACGGCACCGTGGCGGCAGCCTTCAGCTGGGATCGAATCCCTGGAGCCACGCCCACATTCCTCAGCCACTGAGCTCTCCACCCCACGCCTCGATTACCGAGCAGCAGATAAATCAACAAACAGCAAAACACATCTAAGAGCCAGGCATGCAGTCTTCAGGATAAACATCATCGCTGAAGAGATTACAGCAGATGAATCGATTCACTGAAACAACACTTTGTCTAAACGATGTTTATGTCCTGAAGGACTTCAGGAAACCGGCTGCACTGAAAAAAGGAGGAGAAGTCCTCTGTAACTCCTGTGGGCTGTGGAATCAGTAGCTGCCCTTCTATATTGACCAATGAGATGACTTCACGTCAAGGAGGCCGTCCTCCCAGCCAACCCGTCAGTTACGTTTCATGTAATCGTACTATTCTGAAGGCTAAGGATACACGACTGTAGAGGAGGGAGCTTTGGAGAAGTGTTTGTATGGAGGGAATTGGAAGGAACACGAACACACACACACGTGTGCACACACTCACACACTTTACCTTTCTGCCCGTCTTTGTCGTAGACCCTGATCTGCACCACCCCACCGGTCTTGGTCCTGAGAACAGCCTTGTTCTTCCCATCTCTCTTGTTGACTGTGCCCACCTGCGCCAGGACATCATCCGCCCACCACAGCCTGCTCCCTGAGACCCGGGCGAGAAAAGCGCAGGCCTGGAGTTAGTTTAGGGGCGACCCAATCCTCAAATTACTGCAGCCCAACTACAGTTTCCTAGACCTTTAGCCCATTGCACTCCACTTCTCAATGGGCTGCTCAATATCTCTTGCCTTCTGGAGTTAGGGTTAGAGTTAGAGTTAGGATTAGAGTTAGGATTAGGATTAGAGTTGGGGTTAGGATTAGAGTTAGGATTGGGGTTAGACTTAAGATTAGAGCTAGGATTAGGATTAGAGTTAGGGTTAGGGTTAGGATTATGGTTAGAGTTAGGATTAGATTTAGGGTTAGGATTAGGGTTACTGCAGGAGTGATTCCACTGTTCCACAAACTGTTGGGGCACAACCCCCCCGGAGTGTGGCAATACTGTACACATCCCCTACACCATCAACCACATTCTGCACAAAACATCAGGCCAACACAAACTCTATCCGTCATAAGAGTGAAGGGCAAAATAGGGGTAAAAAATCTTGACGTCCATGCAAGCATTTGCAAAAATGGAACAAGACTAAAAAGAAAATTAATAATTGATGATAATCTCCCTCCTGGTCGAGTTACACAGGGGAGAGGCTGAACGAGAAGAATGGGGTTAATTATGCATTAATATTAAAATAAGAATAACAATCAGAGAGCAAGGAAACAAGGGGATGTGGGGATGTATGGAGAGAGAATTAAAAAGAAAATGAGTGAAAGTAAAAGATGGGGAGAGAGAGATGAGAGGAACAACGTATTAATGAAGCGGTACATTTTCATCTGCTCTTTTCCCTTTTTCTCGTTTGTTGTGGCTTGGTTAATTCCAGGACCTGTACCTGCAGGAAGCCTCAGGAGTGCAGAGGGCCACTCCCATGTTATTGGCACCCTCCACAACCATCG
The DNA here is from genome assembly GCA_020368025.1 of Brachyhypopomus occidentalis. Classification (NCBI taxonomy): domain Eukaryota; kingdom Metazoa; phylum Chordata; class Actinopteri; order Gymnotiformes; family Hypopomidae; genus Brachyhypopomus; species Brachyhypopomus occidentalis. The sequence goes on along the minus strand of JAGXOD010001364.1, from coordinate 1,657,888 downwards.
CCCTGACAACCCCCCCTCCCGCAGGAATCGGTGAGGAGGGGACCGGATCCAAGTTCGGCGATATATAGTGAGTAGAATCAGGGTCCGGGAGATTGGTGGTGCATCACAGCTTGTGTGATGCCTTGTACTTCAAGGGCTTTGACACAGACGCACTTTAATCGGTGTCTCCTGTAGCGCAGCCGATATCGGTTCCATCAGCCTGCGCGAGCTACAGTCAGACTAATGAGGGGACGCACGTACTGACAGCAGCCAAATCACCCTAAATGAGGTAGGTAAACAATACGTGGCATTGCTCTGCACGCGTGTTTGTGTGTGTGTGTGTGTCAGCAAAAAGGGAGACACACTCTGACCCAACGCTTCATTAATTCCTCCCTGTCTCGTACCATTAGAGGCGCTGAATGGTTGGATGTCACTCAACAGATTAAATTCTCCCAGAAAACCTGTCTGCGGAGCCGTCTCTGACCCGACGAGAGGGTGGGGGAATTAAGGGGAAATGAAGTCGGTTTAAAAATAAGCTTCATACCTGTATGCTAATAATGTACACTGGAAAAACAAATGTGTTGTGTGTCTAAGGACAGAGTGATCCAGTCAGAAGGCTGTGGGCCAGTGATGGGGCAGGGGGAGTGACCCAAGCAGTGGGCTAAACCATGTGGGCCAGTGATGGGGGGGTAGCATTCTGTCCAGAGACTCTCCAATACAGAACTCGAAAAAAACAAATAAAACTCCTCTGTTGTCATCAATGAAAGAACAGTCCAGCTCAGAGCCTGCAGCTACTGACATAGCGCAGAGCATCACGATGAGAAAGTGACCTTGTACCAAAGGCGTGCGGGTCCCTGACACCCCCATGTGGGAGTGCTGGTCCCCTCCAGCGGCACGCTTAACCCCGAGTTCCTCGTGCAGGAGGTCTGACCGGGCGGTCCTGCTCTCCCTGGCTCCAGACTCAATAAGGAAATGACTTTCACTTTAGCGGGGACGCAGCCCCATGCTGCTCTTTAGAAAGGTGAGAGAGAGAGAGAAAAACAGGCTTGGAGGAGGAGCAGGAGCTCGTCCCCACGCGTTCGCCCGATGTCGTTAAATCTCAAACGGGGAGCCGAGAGGAGGAGGAAGGCGGTGGAAATCCCACAACAGATGCTGCGAGTCGGGCCTGCTGTCTTTAGTTAACAATCCCTGCCACCTGAAACACGCGCATGGCTCGCTAAGTGATTCGCGTCAATCCGGAAAAAACGGCAAAAACACGAGACGGGACCTGAGGACTGCGCGATGGAGCTGCCGGTCAGGCTTCCATGGCAGGGTTTTACGACTACATCCCCCACGTCCGCCACAGGCCCTAAAGTCAGATCTACTTCAGCGTCCACATTGCTTCCCCAAACCCCAAGATGTCCCGATCCATTTTGTTTCCATCCTTCCGTTTCAGCCCGGTTCATTTAAGATGTGTACTAACAAGGATATGATGTCTTAAGTAAACAGGAGGAAACGTCCCATTTTGGCATGTGCGGTCTGAATAATATGAAGCCATATGGCTGTAAGTCATTGTTAGTTAATGTTCTAATAATAAAAAAGAAAAAAAAAAAGCTGTGTCAGAGTGGGTGGAGTCATGGTGGACCTTGCACTGTGGGAATGAGCCAATAGAAAAGACGAACAAGGGAGCAGAGGCAGAGACAGAGGGAAGAATGAGAGGAGGAGTGAAAGCAATCAAATTCAATAAGGTTCACTCTCCAAGGTCGCCGGGGATTCTGCCAATTTCCTGTAAACACCGTTTTCAATAAGATTCGAGTAACCACTACAAGTGTGAGGAATATCTTGCCGTGAATAAAGAAAAGTATCGTGAATACAGCTGACAATACGAGAACATCATGACGGGTTTAGCTCCATTCAGTCTTCCCGAATGCACACTGCTCAAAACCTCGCCTCGCCTACAAACACTGTGGCAAAGGAAGAAAAGTAAATGTACAAAGTTTAGGGAATTGAAAGGAGTTGATTATTATTTAGAGAGATTTACTTATTAGAATCTTTGAACGATGGTTTTCTTTTCAGCAATGGAAAAGGAACAACAGACGATTGACCTTTACACGGCCCGCATTGGAAAGCAGAAATGAACAGGGTTTAAAAAACAGGGTCTCAGCTCTCACTACGTCCTCTTGAGGCTAACTCGCCAGGAGGGAAGGAAGTGCCTGGTTTGAAGGCTGATTGTTATCTGGGAAGGACAGCAAGAATACACAGAACCTGGGAAAAGCAGTTGAGGACTGGGCCTCCCATCATAACGTTTTTAAGGCGGACGAGCATTCTTTAACTGTACTAACCCAATGGTAAAGCATATTGAATTACTCGGGCTGTAAAGATTTTCAAGCAAGTAATCAGGTATTGTATGAATTAATAGATGTAAATGAATGCTGTTTTTCTACAGGAAGGATAGTCAAGGTCATTTAGGTTTATCGTGCAGAAAGATAAGAAACGTGTCTGTGTCCTATAATCAGGAGATATGCAATTCTCAAGCCACATGTGGGACAACCTCCTGAATTTTCTAGAATGTTCGAGAAGTTCACCTCCCACTGCCGGAGAGGTTATCAATCCATCATTTATGGTTTATGGGTATGCGCAGTTATTTCGATTTTTAGACACGCTTGCTGATAACTCTGGGTTTGGATTGTTATCACTGTGCTATGGTGTCCTTTATTTCAGAGAAATTCTTGCCCCTCTTGAAAATGAGGTGGTCTTATTCATATTCACCTTTCGTTGAGGAGAGGGCTAAACCCCTTAAAACAAGTAGCAATGCACCATCTGAGCCAACGGTTCCCTCCAACACTCACCGAGTTTCATAACATGGAAGTTTAACTATGCCTAAAGATTGCTCACCACTGTGAGGCCTTCACTGGCTTCGAAGATGTTCATTTTAATTAGCCATTTTTTTCCAATGCTAAATATCTTAAACGTAATACAACCCCGACACTTAACCTTGGCTCTAGCATCTACACCTGTTCATAATCACTGAGCTCACTGAGCAATTAATTGGATTGACTAATTGGATTGGCTCCTGTGTCATCACTACCGACTCGTGCGTAGCGGCCGGGTGAAAAATCTGCACCGACCGGCCCTCGAGGAGCGAAGTTCAGACGGCTCTGACACGAGTCTTTGCCGCTCCGTGCCATAGGCGTCCCCGCAGATCTCAGATCAGTTTGTGGGACGTGCCATTCCTCCACCCTTTGGCAGGCATCAGAACCAGAGCCACAGCCCTACAATCAGCCCTTCAGTTTTCGGCATGACGAGCCATTTTTGTTCTTTTTTTACTTTCCTTTTCTTTTTTTTTTTTAATACAACCTCGTCGGTTTCTTTCCCAGGATCAAATATGTAGTGAAATGTGACAAGGCGGGATTTATTGCCTTCTCCCATCATGCACGCAGCCAATCAGTATTTAGCTCTCCTTGGTTCCACATCCATCACGAGCTCCACTTAAGCTACTAATGTCAGCCAGGACCTGTCAAGACGTGCTGTAGCTTGCTGATGATAAAGCTCCTTTCATAAGCAGTAGTGGTTAACTGCCATGCGCAACATACTCACCCATAACAGCGAGAGCCGTCGCTTTCATTAGCTCCTTCTTTAAACTGTCAATCACTTCCAGGCCACTCCCATCCAGGTTACATCTGTTGACGGTCCCGTTCCCTGAGCTGATCCAGTAGAGTTTGCTAGAAGGGTAGTCAATGGACAGGCCTGCAGAAGCAGAGCAGATAATGTGGGTTAAAGAGCTCTGATGGACTCTGATTTGCTGCCGATGAACAACGCGGCCGGTGATGAACGACCGCAGCTTCTAAGCTGATGTAGGCTTTCCAGACCTTGGACCGTCTGACATGGCGATCGCTCACTGGACCCTTAATTAATGTGAAAGTGCGTTCCCCAGACGTTTCCCAAAATAAACCTCATTAAAACCCTCAAAGTCTGAAACTCTGTTCTCGAAGACACTCTGATCTAGTCTGGCTTCTGAGAAAAACCTGGAATAGAAAATGAAAGGGGGGGGGGGGGGGGGGTGTTGAGTGGACAACAATGTTGAGGGTTTTTCATCTGACAGTAAAGTGGTGCTGTAGCTGCTGGCTGGGAGAGTGTGTGTGCCCACTGTTAGCCACAGCCGATTCGCAGAACAAAGCCCAATGGTAGCTGAAGCCGTCCCACACTGCCTCCCTGTTCCTCCTCTGTTTGAGTCCTATAGACACTTACCATTATCCACACTGCTAAGACTCACTTAGGGCTGTGGATCCAAGGTCAGGGTCACTTAAGGATATGAATCTAAGGTCAGATTTGTTTAGGGATGCGAATCCAAGGTGACATTCACTGTGGATCAAAGATTCAGATTCAATTAGGGTTGTGGATCAAAGGTCAGATTCAGTTAGGGCTGTAAATTGAGGGTCAGGGTCACTTAAGGATGTGAATCTAAGGTCAGATTAATTTAGGGATGCGAATCCAAGGTGACATTAATCAGGAAGGAAGGTTTTGGTGCAAAACTAGTAGATATAGTGGTGGCAGAATAAGGTCTCTAGTGTGCCCTTGGAATCTGCCTTCAACACATTTACTGTTGCTATTAACAGGTCGAAGGAATTGAAAAGGCTGTTTTCCCAGGGGCTCTAGCAATAAACAGTTAAAACAAAAACAGCCATTCTCCAGCCACTGGACCGTCCACTATAAGTGAGTTCCCTTTAGTTTCGCTGAAATGGTGGGTGGGAAATGTAATGGTTCAAAGTGTCAGTGTGCATGCTGTCAAACTCCTAAGGGTTGGTTTCCCAGTCCTAATGGAAGCCTGACTTTAGACTGAGAAAGATTGACGATGGCAAAAATGTCTGTCGCTGTCATGTAGTACATTTTACGTGCTAATTTTTTATTAAAACTCTAAAAACCTGAAATTTTCCATTACAATTCCTGCATTTTTCTAATGTGGTCTCTCAGGTGTCACAGCTGGTTTGTCGTCAGTTCGTACAGGTTTGTTTTTGGCCTGGTTTGTTATCAACATGATGAAAGCGTAACTCTTTGCTCACGAGACACATTGTGTGCATTATTAAAAACACAAACAGCATAAACAAATCCATAGAAAGCCTCAATTGGTCGATTATGTAGGGGATTACCACACTACACACAGCACGACAGTTCCAGAGGACTATTAGTGAACAAAACGACTCGTGATATGCGTGTCAAAGGCTAGTTCAAAAGCTGCGAATTCAAAAGGGAATTCATATGGCTTCACCTGTTTTCAGGTTAATGTCTTTGAACGCACTGCTTTCAGTATCTGCCACAGGGGCACGGCTACATTCACCCACACCAAAGACTGCTCAGGATTCAGCTCGGCTGCTTGGCTCGGCCCAAGCATCAGAACTGCTTTGGCGGGGGTGTGCATTTTACCGACGGGCTCTTTCTGGTTCTGGTGTATGTTGTGCCGACGGGCTCTTTTTGGTTCTGGTGTGTGTTTTACCGACGGGCTCTTTCTGGTTCTGATGCAGGATCTTGTTGTTGCTGCCGTCCATGTTCGCCACGGTGATGGCGTTCCCATCCGTCCAGTACATCTTCCTGTGAAAAGCAGCGCAAAGCAGCAGGAGCCCTGATGAAGCTCATTCTGTTTTTTTTTTTTATTACTATTTAAATAAATCACATAATATAACGCCAGGTCCGTGTTCTGCGTAGTGAGGTCATCACTTTAAGAGAAAGGCTAAATGATTTTATAAACAAACATCTATCTTCGGCATGGCCGCAAAGCAATAAAAAATAAACAACAACTGAATGAATCTGTTAGGTTTTTTTTTAATGTCTGCAGCATCTCCCGTAATCCTGCGTTACTTTCAGAGACGTCTTAGGAATGGCGACAAGATGGGCTGACAAGACAGCTGGCGAGAACACACACACGGCCGAGCTATAAATCACGACGGATAGATGCCACACGGAAAATGATTTGACGGTATCATCGAGATGCCCGCCGTATTATAAATCCGTCCATTAAAGCAGGCCTAGTGTGATCGGTGTCTCCGTGTCCAATCAAGCATGTGGCCCGCCGTCATTATGTATGCAAATGAGCAAGCGGCCGCTGACCAGCCAAACAAGCATAAGATAAATGCTCCATTTGGACTGGGTGGTAGCGGTGGCTCGTTAAAAGCCTCTTAATGAGCATTTCTGTTCTGCTAACTTTAATATGCCGTACGAGAGAGAGTGTGTGACGAGTTGGGTTATTGCAACGCAAACACACGCGCACACGGCGGTATTACAGGGCATGGATCGGTAATTAACTCTTTAACCAGTGCGCTCTCTGTCTGCCGAGCGGCTCAGACACTAATTATCGCCCTAACGGCTGATTTGCAAATCCGTTTTTTATCAGGGACAGGAGTGTGTTCCTGTGGCTCAGCTGTTCGCTCTGTGAATCAGCAGTGCTGGATGGTGTGTCGGGTGTGAAAGGTGATTTACCCTTTGACTGGGTGCAGGACAAGGCACTTGGGTTTGTCGACTCCGTGGACCATGGTGGTTCTCAGGGAGCCGTCCAAACGCGAAACGCTGATCTGGGTATCGTCCCCATCTGAACTCATCCAGTACATGTTCCTGGACAGCCAGTCCACAGCCAGACCCCGCACGTTCAACAGGTCTGCAGACACACATCACACGACTCAAAACACCATATATATATATATACATACACATATGTGTGTGTGTGTGTGTGTGTGTGTGTCTGTGTGTGTATTATATATATATATATATATATATATATATATATATATATATATATATATATATATATATACACACACACACAGACATATATATATATATATATATATTGTTTCTCTGGAAACTTTGTGTACTTTTACTACACTTTATATATATATATATATATATATATATATATATATATATATATATATATATATATATATACATATATATATATATATATATATATATATATATGTGCACGTTTTTTGAAAAATACTTAACTTGACTATATAGGCAAATGTAAGAGTCTACTATATATATTATGAATAAAACTACATAGGAAAAGAGTCTATTAAAAACCACTCAGACACACTTTACCTCCTGACACGACCGTCTCCAGTTTGGTCCCATTAATAGACGTGCGCTTTATCGTTCGGGTTTTGACATCAGCCCAGTAAACGCGCTCGTCCATCGCATCATAGTCCATGGCTGTGACGTCATCGATGTCAGGCACTGTTAAAGCCGTGATGACGTTGAGGTAGGGGTTCCCTATGTCCACCCCTCTAATCTCGGACCTCCGAGCATATAGCAGGAACCTCTTTACAACTGCCCAACACACACACACACACACACACACACATCAATGACCACGCATACACACACCTATCATTGAGTATACACACACATGCACAAATACACACACATATACAACAAAGTGCACATACACACACAAGGCAATGCACATGGAAAGACCCACATGAATATGCAATATTTCATTTGAATTTGATTCCTTTGATAACACTGGAGTGGTAGCTGGAAAGGAAGCTGTCCGAAAAACAGGCTACAGCACTTGCATTCTTCAGTCTACAGCCAAATGGGTCCGAAAATAAAACCCTGCCCTTTAATCATACTTTTAATCATAGAAATACCCAAGTCCAGAAGTGGAGCATATGTTCCTCGTCAGCGGGGCCGCGGGTCTGTGCCTTGCACGTGCGTCTCGCCTCTACCTTTACTTCCGCTCCAAGATCTTCTCACCAACCTCTGCCCTGCTCTCCAAGGTTCCCACACGGCAGATTCCAACGAGCCTCTGTTCCCCCGCATTACGAGCTTAGCTAGGTCACCGGAGTCTCCCGAGGACGTAATTGTTCCAAGATCGTGGCTTTTTTTTCCCTTTTTCCTCTTCTTTTGTTGCTGTGAGTTAGAGAGTTTACTGCCAGACCTAACTGAAACTTCTGCACAATGTATTTTTAGAGTGCCTAAAAATACTAGATTAAAAACGTTACTTGTGAGAGCGTATCCCGAGTTTGGAAGTGCACACAGGTGCAAAACGGGAGTGACTGTAATAACCCATTCAACTCAAATTCATTTCATAAATAGTTCACCGTGCAGCAGTTATGCGGCTAACATCGGCTGGTGTTGTGGGGGGGGAGGCGTGGCTTAACTTGGCAGGTGCGGTTGGGGGTGTGGCTCCAGTGGGTGTGGCTCGACTTGTTAGGTGTGGGCAAGAGGCGTGGTTTACCTTGGCAGGTGTGGTTGAAGGTGTGGCTCCTGTGGGTGTGGCTCGACTTGTTAGGTGTAGGTGAAAGGGGTGGCTTACCTTGGCAGGTGTGGTTGGGAGTGTGGCTCCTGTGGGTGTGGCTCAAACTTGTTAGGTGTGGGCAAGAGGCGTGGCTTACCTTGGCAGGTGTGGTTGTTTGCAGAGAGCTTCATTAGGTAAGGGCAGGAGCAGGAGGCAGAGCTGTTGTAGTTTATCAGACACAGATGAGAACAATGGCCTCTACCCCCATTTCCTTCACATGGGTTTGGGGCTGAGAAAGAGAGAGAGAGAGAGAACGAGAAAGTGAGATGGAAAGGCTGAGAGAGAGAAAACTTTACTGTAGTATATGTTGGTAGACCAGCAATTACTCCATGTCCAGGTGCCTACTGTATTGTAAAGCCAAAGGCACCTTATAAAGCTCCCTGCTTCATAAATCTGGAGAACCGCAGGTTCAAATTTGACCAAAGGCAACGATGATTATACTGCAAAATACAAAACATAATTATAGTCTAAAATGCTAATATGTGTATAATAGCTAAACACAGTCAGCAATAACTAGTCATTTGAAAATTAGCTTATTTGCTATGCCCCTCGAATAGATCTAAATCTAATCAAGTCTGGATATTGCATAAACAGTTTGGATGATTCTGGATAAATGGGTCTGATTTTTCTCTTCATGTCTGTCTATGATTTAGACTCATGGATGCTAATAGCCGGGGAGGAGGGTGAATAAATCTCTGTAATAACTCTTTAAACAGTAGCCGAAACCAGTACGGAACAGTGCACAATGTGCGAAGCAGAAATATCCATTGTACATGAGCATTTCAAATGAATTTACCTTTGCCAGACCATGATTTCTGCTGGTACTACTACTGGGTAAATGCAAAGAGGGTAACAATGTTTTGATATTTGTGTTGCTTTTTAAGGTAGTAAAATAAATTGGCTAAATCTAGTCTAATATGGTCTTTCCACAAATGCTCGGATGACTCAGGTCTATAATTCAGTCAGATTTGTTTTTCATTTTTGTTTTATTACACTTAAGATTGAATCAGAGTTTGGGCTGTAGGGTACGTCTGTGTAAGGAAACTGAATTAGGTTCGTCACATCCCTGCTGTATGTGGAAAAGACGGGCATCACATCTGTGTCTGGGTGTTTTCAGGCCTTGTTAAGGTGCTATGCAGCAACTCATATAGAAAGTAAAGTTTATGAACCCTCTCTGGATTTCACACTACTGTGAAAGCAGCTATACACATATGCTAAGAAGGAGTCTGACCAATGGTTGCATGTAGAGCATGTTACATCACTGACCAATGTACTGTGAAAGAAGGTGGGACTTGTAAAGAATGGTCAGAGCAAAGCAAAAACAGCTGTACACCGTGTGACGAATGTAGACGTATTTTGCTCTTGTTCAAACTGCTCAAGCTAATGAGGCTTGAATTGTGTGACACCGTCAACACAATATCAAGTTGCCAGGAAGAATCACATTAATTTACCTCCTTTGAAAGGTACCACAAATACATTTTGTTCGGGTTTAGACTACAGTATTTACTGAAAACACTCTTTATTAACTGGAGCAATTGTCCTCAAATGACTGTTCCTTCATCTGGAAAGGACTTTCCGACCTTTACTAACTTCAAGCCTAAAGTATGAACCATAGCAGCAGACTCCCTGTTCCCAAACCAGCTTAGCAACTTTTACTGAAGATCTGAAGGACATCTCCCAGGCCTAACTTCAGTCTGTCTGCTACACATCGACTCCAACCAGCAGCAGCCTTGACAGTGTCTCACATACTTCACTGACGCACTGGTCTGAACTACTTTCTTCCATCTTCACTGACATCAAAGTCATGACTGATCCCCACCAGGACCCTCCACACTTTGCATATAGTGCTCTATAGTCTGTAGGTCTGTAGATTAGGCCATTAATTTGGCTCTAATGCTTACGCCCGTAAGGTGTTTGTGGACTCTGCATTCAACACCATAACTCCCGTCCTTATACTGTATAAACTGGCAGCTGTGTTCCACCACCTGTCCATCACTGGAATCCACAACGTCATGTCTAATAGGACACAGTATGTTAGAGTGAGTGAGCACACTTCTCTTCCCAGCGCTAGTGTTCCTCAGGAGTGTGTGTGCTCTCTCCTGCTCTTCTCCATCTACACCAACGAGCGTTACTCTGGCAGTGACTCTACTACTCCGATCGGTCTCGTCTCAAATGACGGTGACTCCATATGCCGCGAGGAAGTGACGTGGGCTGGAGTCTTGGTGCCGAGCTTATAACCTCAAGCTAACAACACAAAAAAAAAAAAACTGTGGAGATTATCACCGATTTCAGACAGCCACCCCACCACCTCCGTTGGAAATATACAGCACAATGTTCAGCAGGGCAAAGCCCTACAGATTTCTCCTGCCTGCTTAGCTGCTCTCGTCCTGTGGTATATGGATAAGGAGATACTGGGTGCAGCAAGCAGACACGCCAGACTTCGTCACAGATCCACAAACCCAACAGCCGCCCGAGCACAGCAGCTCCTGTGCTAGCTTCAGCGATGTCCTACCCTCAATATGAACACGAGGCATCAAGTGCCCATGATGACACCCCGCGCCAACGCCCATCAGGCGCCTTGGAGCCACTCCCGGTACCACATTGCCCTCGTTATCTTTCGGTTAATCTCGACACCAGCTCTCTGGTGTCTCCCCCTTTCGACGCCGTTGCCCCCGTTCCTTGTCGGCGTCGCCTTGCGCCTCTTCCAGGTCAGGTCTTCCCTGCGTCTGTGTCAGGTACGGGTGGGAGATGTAGCCGCTGCTTCACGTACTGAGCCTGGAGGTCGTTTACGGAGCAGCAGTTAGACGACGTGAGCCTCGTAAGCAGGACGTCACCACAAATGTAACAGCGTTACCTTGGTTACCAGTCACCCCAGGAACCTCGCAAGGAGTTCCGGCAGCTGATTAATTAAGTATCGTGGTTCAAAATGGCGGACGGGCGTCTTCCGTCATAGGTTCACCTGCAATAGTGCTTCTCCAGCATTACAAGAACCAGCAAATTGCTTACAGGGTTATATGTCACCGCTACTACTGAGAGGTCTTTGTCTTTATGGATCTGTTGTGACGTGGTACACCTGCCTCACCTTTGCTCCTCTACACCCTCGAGTACGATTTTTTTTTTCATTCTGCTGCCCGAGTTACTGTGTTTTAATAACGTTTCTGCTGCAATATCCACCCCCTTCCTCTCTCCTGTAGCTGACCTGGTAAACAGGTGGTACCAGGTGCTCTAACAACACCAAGGTCATGGGCTTGATTCCCAGAGAGTCTGCATGATGTGTACTGATAAATATATGTAGAGAGACTGCCAAATGCACAAAATGCAAAGGTACACATGATGCAGACACAGGTGGGTATCACAGAGACACTCGGGAGTATCATGCAGACACCCAGGGACATAATGCACACAGACAGGAGCAACATTCAGATAGATAGGGGCATCATGCAGACAGACAAGGGCAATGTGTAGACAGACATGGGCAACATGCAGACACCTGGGGGCATAATGAAGGGTTGGTAAATGGCTGAAGTGGTCACTAGAGCATCTCTTAAATTTCTGAAAAAGAAAATCTAATTAGTTATACGCACTTCTTTGTATTTGCAAAGTATGGGCGTAGTCTGAATGGCCAAGGCGAGACGGCCATGGCTAGCACCAGGCAATGAAAGAAGCCTCCCCTCATTTCGGCAGGTTAGCATTTCCCGGCTGTCTGCCTGAGTCGTGAGGCGATCTAGAATTACATTTAAATATTGCTAAGCTAATGTGGAAGTGAGGGAACGAGTGTTGTTTCAATAAGCATAACAGCACAAATTACACAGGGAAATCTTCAAATAAATATATAGTATTTACCCTAATATAAAGTGGGACATTACTGAGATACAAAAATGATTTAGTGAAGTTTTAATGTAATCCCCCCGAGGATTTGAACACCCCAGGATTTTGACACCACTGTGCGCACGCACATGCACATGCACACATACACACACACACACACACATGCCACGTTACTGTGATAAAGGATTTTGCATTCGTTAAAGAAGCTGAACCCTTCCCTCCCCACACACACACACACACACACACACACACACACGACTCTCTGCTTTGCCACAGCTACACTGCCTCCATACTACAGCCAGTCAAAGGGTCATTCCGAGCACCTCTGCCTGTCCATAATAAGATCATGTTATCTCAGGCAAAGTTATTACTTAGCAGAAAAAGTGCTCTTAACGCAATTAAGGGTGTAATTCCACTCGACTTCAAGACGGCAGAACAAATGTGATAATATCAAGTGGATTTTTCTGCAGCTGACAAACTCAAGGCCTTAAGGGAGGCCAGCCTGGAAAGCCTTTAGCGGCTCATCCAATTGTGTATATTTATTGGACATTCTGCCTGTTTATTCACACATGTCCAAAGGAGGCATTAATTCTATTAAGAAAAAGGAATAAGTTACAGGGGCTGGGAGGGACTCTTATTTTACTGAAATAAAAATGAAAATGACTGAAATGTCTTGTTTTTCATTCGCTTGTGTTCGAAAGTCTGTGAAGTCTGTGAAAAACGAACCTTCGACCTTCGTCAGACACCCACGCGCTCATACGGCGAGTTAACCTGCCATGTCTGTCAAGTGTTCCCAAATGTTCTTTCAATTCTCACCATTTCATTTGCCAATTCGTGTCCTACTAAATTTTTAACTGCCAACAACGCAATGCACATGTTTCTTGCTTAAAATTTGGTTGCTGTTAACATTTTATGAATGCTTGGTTTTGTGAGTGACTGCATATGTTGTAGGAGGAAGATGCTGATTAGACTAGACCTGCCATAGTATGGCTGCTGGTTCCCCTACATCAGGAACATGAAAGGAACATGAAATAATCTCTTATGTTTGTTTAGACTGCAAAAGAGACACAAAAGTCCTTGCTTTAGTTTGCTTTCACTTCAGTGCGAGGCACCTTGATAAGTCGAAGCAGAGATCTTTTCTTCACTGGCTGAACTGCATCCTAGCAATGCCCATGGCCCTGTTTCATTGTTACAGATTTGCACATCGTGCACGGCGCTGAAGACGTTGAAGGTGACAGCAACAATTCAATCCCAAAATGACTTTTTCTTTCCTTTTTCTTGATGAAAACGTCTAATCAGTTATGTACTGGTGCCGTGGAGATCTGAAACAAGCTAAATAAAATCCCTCTAACCCAGAAGAGAACACCAAGAGCTGATCGAGAAACGATGTAAAACAATGCAGACTTTCACTCAGATAAAAGTCCCCCCAAACCTGAAGCTTCCGGAAGGCTATGTGCGAAAGAGCCTCTTACTCTGTGGCTGGCGGCTAGGGTGGATGATCTCCAGGTCGAAGGGCTGGGCGATGGTCTTCTGGACAATGGTGACATTGGCGCCGGTCCACTTGCTGGCTTTGGTCAGGGTGTTGGTCCTCCAGTCTGTCCAGAACACGCTGCCTCCGTACAGTGACACAGCAAAGGGGTGCGACAAGAACTCGTGGCCTCGCAGGATCTCCATCATGTCGGAGCCGTCATACAGAGCCGAGTAGATGGCATCGGACCTACGGAGGAACCGAGGACATCATCACCTCCACCACCGCCAATCATTATCAGTTAACCTGCGCTGTCCCTGCCTTGACATCAGGATTTGTTAACCATTTCATTCAGTGTCTCCACAGCAGTTATCTCTAAAACATGGTGGTAAAAAAATTTACTGGTTTATAACCTGTCATTTCTACAAACATCCACCACATTTACCACATTTTCAGAATATCCCTGTTATGTCCCAGAAATGAAATAGTCAAAAAATGCATCTCTCCCAAAGCTTTTCTCACAAATGTACTAATTATCTAAAAGCTGTGCTCCCAGGAATACTGTCATTTACTGTATCAATAGTGTGCAATAGTGTGCTTGTCTGAATTATACATTTATCAGCAAAAGCCCCTGCTGAAGAGATGATGCGGCGGCATATCCCGAGCGACGAGGCATAAATGCTGCTGCTCCTCTTCTCCCTCCTGAGACTCACATTCTCACGACGTAAAGTATCGCCGGGACGCCAGCGAAACAGACGTCGACAATACGCCGGAAAAGGGTTATGCTTTTGAAAGACCGTGTGCATGAAGGAGGGTAGAGATACAAAGAGAGAGAGAATAAGAGAGAGAACAAGGGAGAAAGAGAAAGAGACATGGATAGAGATGGATACAGAAACACATGGATAGAGATGGATACAGAGAGACATGGACACAGATGGATACAGAGAGATGTATATGTAATTTGATTACAGCAGAGACAAAACAAAGAGCATTATCGATCCAACTGTTTTGCAGACGGGCGAATTGCATCATCTGAATATTAATTTGCCTGCAGTCTATTTGGAGTTGGTAGGCACGGAACAAACTCTGTTACTACACCCTACTGCATTCGGCAGGGCGGAAAAAAAAGAGCATCCTGGGATACCACAATAGCGGGCCACTTTTTAGAGTACACAAGTTCTTTCCAATGTTTCTTTCTAATGTTCAGACTGGTAGACCAGAGGAGAAGTAAAACTGTGTGATTCGAAGGATTACACGTGCGAAGTGCTCATGAGTTCATATGCATGCGGTGAGGACCAAACCCGGGTGATACACCAGTAAACTAACACTCCGCTAAGGAAGAGGTTCGCCCAGCGCCAATCCAGCGGGGCAGCCGTGCCCACACATTCACCGTAGGAAGTTAAGCATAGTGGTTCTGATTTGACCGGTTTGATTTAACCCATTTCCCTTTCCCCTAAATCTTGTCCTGGCTCTCTATCTCACACAGGGCGATCGAGGGATGAGGATCAAAAGGTGAAAACGGATAAAAAAAAATAAGAGAAAGATAGAAAGACACAGGAAAGATGGAAGAGGGAAAAGGGTGAGAGACGGGGCGAGAGAACATATTGCAAACCCGTTACCTCGGGGAGGCATAAAGTGGAGAGAACCAGCATGCACTGCACCTCCCATCTCCCCCCACTGTTTCCAATTCCGTCATGTTGTGTGAAAACAATGTCATAAAATATTGAGAGGGCAGCCGTTGGATGTGCGAGAACCGGAATGCTGGCGGGCCCCACCTGGCATCTGTCCATATGATCCTCTTCTCCACGTGGTCCAGGGTGAGCCCGTTAGGCCACGCTCCCGCATCCATGTCCTTGTAGACGACGTGGCGGGCGGAGCCAGTCATGGACGCACCCTCGATGCGAGGGGTCATGGCGTCCCAGTCGGTCCAGAACAGAGCCCTGGACACAACGCAGTTCTGTCAGCTGCAGCAACAATCACCACACCCAGTCACTCCATGTGTTTTTGGTTAATGACACTAATGTAGGTGAGTCATTTAAACATTGGGGCCTTTAGGATTTGTAGAGAAAGTGCAAACTAAAATGAACAGAGGCGCTATTGTTCAAACAATAATTTACTAGGACGTTTTTCCTGGACCTTCTAAGAGCACACAGCCTTAACTTGGCAGTACTGTTCTTCTACAGCTCCTCACTTAGCATCAAAGCTTCAGTGAGGGGGCCTTCCCAGTCACTGATTCGCATAATTTATGAACAGCAGGCATTGATATCATGTTCAATGTTTGGAACTACTTGCAGGCGCAACACACCCCAACATTATCTAACCTTCCGCATAAATAAATCTAATAGAACTTCATAACTTTTTTTTATGGTAGAAGATGTGTGACTACCATGAGTTTCCCTTTTCTTGAAAAAGAGATTAATCTGGGTTTCGGAAGGCTTAAACGATCACCTTCCTTGGACTGCTTTAATCCGAGTGCACAGAGCTGTGCGTTTCTCCCCACTTAAGATATCAGTGAGGATGTGCTATGTGCATTTCTAAGGCATGGCAAGCAGTGATGGTTTAGAAAAGAGCAGAAGTATCCTTCAGACATGGTGAAAAGGCTTGCAGACTTTTTTTTTGTTCGAATCTGACCTGGAATGGTTCAAACAATGCTGTATTTTTGTTCATTTTCATTTCTGTGATTTGTGTTTTCTGAGCCAGCAGCCCTCTGAAAAGCTACATCAGGTTTAAGCAATCGGTGTGCAAGTTAGCATAGAGGTTGCTGACGGGGCGACTAGCCCCAAGCTGCTTGTTGTCAAGGCAACGTCCCACTCCAAATGAATGAGGAACATAATGATTATGACCCCAGTCCTTTCTATGGAGCATTCAGATGCCTTTGGAATAAGTAGGCGACAATGAGAACCCCTTAAAAGTGGACCGTACAGCAGGTTTTATATTTGTATGTAGAATTATTAGAGTGGTTTAAGCCATTATGACATAATGTATATAGAATGTTTAGTCATTTAAGCAATTATGACATGATTGCTGTTCTCAGAAAGCACAAAGATGCTATTGTTACAACATAAACTGGCCTCTTGGTTATAGAATGCTGCGGCCACAGAAAAAAAAAGACATAATTTCGGTTGATTGGGAGCACACGCACCCTTGTCCTGGGTCCACAGCGATGGCTCGCGGGTGTTCCATGCCACCAGCGATGAGGGCGGTGCGCAGGTCTCCGTTCAGCTTGGCCACCTCAATCTGGTCCAGGTTACTGTCGATCCAGTACAGATTTCCAGCAATCCAGTCGACAGCTAGCCCTTCCGGGGTGGCCAGGCCATGCTGCACGACCACCTCAATCCCAGTGACCCCTGTGAACACCAACCAAAATGGAGAAAATTAATGCAAAGTTAGGAGTGGATGTCCTTTACAGACTCCAAGGTCCTGGGGGCTTCTCCTTCTCTTATTCGAATGTTCTTTGTCTTCTGCTCCACCCAACAGCTCCCCAAGCAGTGCTTGTAGATATTTCTTGTTTTTTTCACGTCCAGATGTGGTAAACCAATAAAACGTATCCCAAGAGCACCATGAAGCAATAAGAGCTCTTGCATTAGACTGTCTGGCTTGTCATCCTTTACTAATGCACGGGGTGGGGTGGGTGGGGGGTGGGGTGTGCTCTTCATCTTGCGCAACTATGATAGCCATGGCAGTACTATACTCTGCACGACAATCAGAATTCAGCTATTATGTAAATATATGTACCATGACAATATATTACTGAAATGATTTTAGTCTGATGCAAACCTTGTAAAAAGGGCTATACACATGCATGCAGACCCATGCAGCTGCTATTAGTGGCAATCTGTGATCTGGTTCTATGAATGTAATTTTAACAGGTCAAGCGTAATACAAAAAAGAGGTCAATTTGTTACCATACCGCATAAATGGCCTTCAACATAGTCCAGGAGCAGTTACATTTACAGTGAGTGGGAGGTCATGAGTGGGTCCAGTCACCACTTTGGGCAGAACGGCAAGAGTCAGAGTTGGTGGTTATATTCTAAAATGAAAGGCAGTGTGTAGCGTTCACCTCCGCCGTCTGAGAACTTCCCGCGGTAGATCTGGTCCTCCACCACGTCAGTCCAGTAGAGCAGCCTGTGATTGAAGTGGAAGTCCAGCGCGATGGTGTTCCGCAGAGCCGGCACCAACAGGGTGTAGTCGCCTGTGTGCAGGCCAATCCGCCGGATCTCGTGCCGGATGGAGAACACCACAAATGGCTCAAACGGGTCTGTGTGGAGGTCCGGGGAACCAGTGGGAGAACCGGGGGACTGGGGTTAATATCACAATGGCCATGGGAGGATGTTGGGGTGACTGAGGTGATGGAACCCCACACTCATTCATCACCAAAAAATTAAAAACAAAACAAAAACAAAATAGTGAAGGCGTAGACTTCTGGTTCATTAAATATGTCTCAGTGTCAGTTAGGCATGGGATTAATATTGGCCATGAATCCAGCATGCCTACATGTTTTAGATTATATTCTGTTTTGCTAATCCGGACTGACTTCATTTCCTACATTTGCTACATTTCCATATTTAGTCCAGTTCAGATTCTTGCACACAAACTCTAATAGGGATCTTTGCATTAGACAAATAGACCATTAGTTTTTTTTTTTCTACCCAGACTCCCTGGACCAGTTGACTGTTTTTTGAGCCATAGTTCAGCCTTCACAGCATATATGCTGTGCAGCACAGTGGGTTTGAAAGAAAAGCAACAAAAAAGGGGTGATTCTGACATGATAAAGAGAGCTGAAATTTGCAACTTGTCTCTGGCTATACGACAGTTAGTGTGTGACTGTGTGTACAGTTGTGTGTGTACGTGTTCCATCCTGGCCCCGGTAAACCTGTCCGCAATCCTGATTAAAGAGCCAGACAACAGTTTCCTTAAATTGTCTCATTAAATGTACATGG
Source organism: Brachyhypopomus occidentalis (assembly GCA_020368025.1). Taxonomy (NCBI): domain Eukaryota; kingdom Metazoa; phylum Chordata; class Actinopteri; order Gymnotiformes; family Hypopomidae; genus Brachyhypopomus; species Brachyhypopomus occidentalis. The sequence goes on along the minus strand of JAGXOD010001364.1, from coordinate 1,639,401 downwards.
ATGGCAAATGAATGTGTGGAGTATATACACAGATGTACCCAGTGAAATTAGTGGTGGACGTGGTGATTGGCCAGCAGATAAAGCAGATGAACCATGCACTGCAGATGAACACACCTGCAGAGTTGTGTTGGCTGTGCCCACATTTGCACATGGCAGAATATGTGCATGTGTGCACGTCTGTGTGTGTATGTGTTTGTATTAGTATTTGTATCTGTGTGTGTCTGTCTGTGTGTGTATATGTGCGTGTGTTTGTGTGTATTTGTGTGCGTGTCTGTGTATTTGTACGTGTGTGTGTATTTGTGTGTGAATGTGTCTGTTTGTTTGTCTGTGTGTGTGTGTGTGTGTGTGTGTGTCTGCACTACCTATGCTTTGGCAGTTTTCCCCGTCCGGCTCCAGCCTCCAACCCGGGTAGCAGGAACATTTGACGGTGCTCTTATGCTGCTCACACACCTGACTGCAGCGCAGATGAGCAGAACAGAAGTCCTGCACCTCACAGCTCCGCCCGTCAGAGCCGAGGTGGAGGCCAGGAGGGCACGAGCACACCACCCCTTTCCCCGGAGCGACCGCGCAGCCGTGACTACATCCTTCATTCTCCACAGAGCATTCGTCTGAGATAGAGAAAGAAAGGTGTTTTATATATATATATATATATATATATATATATATATATATATATATATATATATATATATATATATCATTATATATATATCATTATATATATATATATCTTATTTAATAATAATATAAATCTAGATTTATAGTACTTACAAAAAGTTAGTAATAACCAAAAAGTTATTTGGTTATCGGGTGAAATTGATGGAAAATGTAAAAGTTCACGCTACAATGAAACAATGCTGTTCCTAAGGTGACTAATTGTCTGCTGAGGCATGGCATCCATCTCTTATTGACCCGTGAACCTCAGGTCACGGAGGTTCTCTTCCAGTCTCTCTGCATCTCTGTTGCAACCTGCTGATGACACTCTGTGACACTCTAAGCTCAGTGGCCACTTCCATCTGAGAACATCCTGTTTGAAGCCCCGCAATGGTGATTGTTAAGTGCTGCCTTTGTCTCACAATGTCAAAATGTGAATGGCATGATGAAGAGGTCTGTCTAAACACCAATTCTAGTAGATACTGCATTGGTTACTGTATTGGTTGATTGGTTGGTTGGATCAAACGCTTATTGTGAATGTTGCTGTTAAGCTCCTACTTTCTGCAAGTACTGAATCATTGAACAGGTGCACATGTGCTTTCAAAAGTTTAGAGAAGGGTCACATCAAGTTCAGCTGTAAAGGCCAGAGTGCATTTTAGGTTCACACACACACACAAACACATAGATATATATAAGAGCACAGAACAAGCAGCACATAGGAGGTGAGGGATAAGAGGAGATGGGAGATTCCGCCCTGCCGTTCTTCTCCATTAACCCTGATAAGCAGACGGCTGTGCTGTGGTGCTGCAGCCGAGTCCCCGCGTGTCCATTAGAGTCGCCCAACACGCCGTTAATCATTATTGCGAAACTGGCCTTTGAAATGACGAGTGTGTAAACGCTGCGATGGGCAGCGCAAATGTGCACTTTGTTTTACTGGGTGCTGGGGTCCGACCCCTGACCCCCCCGACCCAGCTCGGACACTGGCGGGGAGGTACATGCTGGGAGAGCCGATGACTCAAGGAAACGTGAATTTGTTCGGCATGGCATCATAAGTCATGAGTTCGGTGGGGGGGGGGGGCATTAATGCACGTCTCGGTGGCTTTTTTGGCGCAGGATGTGGAGGGACTTGGGCAGAGTATGTGGCTCTGCTAGTCGGGGGATGGGGGGGGTTAACGTGAGGAGCCAGTCTCTCAGAACTCACCATGCCAGCGTAGTCATCATTGCTCTGCTGCCAAATCTCAATGTATTTCAGTCCAACTTGAAGCGGATGAGTGGTTGTGTGTGCGTGTGTGTGTGTGTGTGTGTGTGTTTTATTCAACTGAAGGTGGCAGGCAAAATGAAATCAAACAACAGCCTCTGTCTGTGAAATGAAATCTCAGCAAAGACCATTGAGACAGACAGATCCATGTCAATAGATGAGAAAAATAGGGCCACGCAATCTTCCTATCCAGAATATGAGGTGAGAGGCCGTGGGGGGGGTACAGATAGAGGAAGAGAGAAAGAGAGAGAGAAGTAGATAAATTGATAAAGGTAAAGAGAGAGGAACTATATCTCAGGCACAGTACCATGATCACCCTGAGGGAGGAGCTATAGAGACTGAAAGCCAACCTGCAGAGACACACCTGACCCAGCCCAGTGCTCCAGCAAACAGCCTATAGTAAAGAACACCCACCATCGACAACTAGACTGATACACCTGCCATCGACACCCAGCCTGATACATGTTCCCTAGTGATTACTAGTGTGTGTGTGTGTGTGTGTGTGTGTTCTCACTGCACAGATGGGAAGATGTGGAGGACAAATTTCTAATGGGATGAAAATCACAACTGACAAATATGGCACATTTACATTCACACCCACCATGAACACCCAGCCCGATACACCCACCATATACACCCACCATGGTCACCCAGCCCGATACACCCACCATATACACCTACCATGAGCACCCAGCCCGATACACCCACCATATACACCTACCATGAGCACCCAGCCCGATACACCCACCATATACACCCACCATGGGCACCCAGACCGATACACCCACCATATACACCTACCATGAGCACCCAGCCCGATACACCCACCATATACACCTACCATGAGCACCCAGCCCGATACACCCACCATATACACCTACCATGAGCACCCAGCCCGATACACCCACCATATACACCTACCATGAGCACCCAGCCCGATACACCCACCATATACACCAACCATGAGCACCCAGCCCGATACACCCACCATATACACCCACCATGGGCACCCAGCCCGATACACCCACCATATACACCCACCATGAGCACCCAGCCCGATACACCCACCATATACACCCACCATGAGCACCCAGCCCGATACACCCACCATATACACCTACCATGAGCACCCAGCCCGATACACCCACCATATACACCCACCATGGGCACCCAGCCCGATACACCCACCATATACACCCACCATGAGCACCCAGCCCGATACACCCACCATATACACCCACCATGAGCACCCAGCCCGATACACCCACCATATACACCTACCATGAGCACCCAGCCCGATACACCCACCATATACACCAACCATGAGCACCCAGCCCGATACACCCACCATATACACCAACCATGAGCACCCAGCCCGATACACCCACCATATACACCCACCATGAGCACCCAGCCCGATACACCCACCATATACACCAACCATGAGCACCCAGCCCGATACACCCACCATATACACCCACCATGAGCACCCAGCCCGATACACCCACCATATACACCAACCATGAGCACCCAGCCCGATACACCCACCATATACACCAACCATGAGCACCCAGCCCGATACACCCACCATATACACCAACCATGAGCACCCAGCCCGATACACCCACCATATACACCAAGCCCGATACACCACCATAGCCCCATACACCCACCATATACACCAACCATGAGCACCCAGCCCGATACACCCACCATATACACCAACCATGAGCACCCAGCCCGATACACCCACCATATACACCCACCATGAGCACCCAGCCCGATACACCCACCATATACACCAACCATGAGCACCCAGCCCGATACACCCACCATATACACCAACCATGAGCACCCAGCCCGATACACCCACCATATACACCAACCATGAGCACCCAGCCCGATACACCCACCATATACACCCACCATGAGCACCCAGCCCGATACACCCACCATATACACCCACCATGAGCACCCAGCCCGATACACCCACCATATACACCAACCATGAGCACCCAGCCCGATACACCCACCATATACACCAACCATGAGCACCCAGCCCGATACACCCACCATATACACCAACCATGAGCACATGACGCATCTGCAGTATAAACTCCAGCCTCCACAAATACCGCAAAGATCAAAGGGTAATAATAAAGAACAAACAGCTGCTCAACCTTAACTGCAGAGGTAAATCACAATTAAAATTAATAAATTAATAAAGCAAACAAATAAATAACAGTACTTGCGTGTCTGTCATTGTACATTTCAATATGTACATATAATATTAGTAGATTCAGTCAATTTAACAGGATTATCTCATTTTAAATCTATTTGTATTTTCCCATTAAACACTACATTTAAAGAAAGAAGTTCTTTCTCTCTATACAGAACATTCAGTGCATAAGTCACCCGTTTGGCTACAATAGTATAAACACTGAGGTCTCCTGGAGAATCAGAATAAACTACAGAGGAATCATCATCAAATCAGAAACTCATACCTGAAATTAGACCAATCACACATTGGCCTTAAAGTCATTATATAAGTGTGCTGATCTGTGGGGTTCTGAACACACGTACTGGATCTCTACATACATACAAACCTCACATCTTTGAAGATGTTACCCTAGAAATATAACTAATCTGACACTTGGATAAACAGGAAGGGTAAGGACCTCCTGCAGCTCTGCCTGGGTCTAGGTCTGTACATCATCAACAGTGCGTCACCAGGGGACTCCTTGGGAAGATCTGCCTTTTGTTCACCTCTTGGTGAACAGTGTGGTAGATCCTAACACATTTTCTCTGTGTGATCACTGTAAGGACACTAAGCCCTCTGCCATCAAAAAGACGGACACGAACATTCACCCACACAGTCCTGTAAGCGGTTTGGTATCAGCAGACCATACAGATGGACATAGAAGAGCACAGAAGAGTTCCAGCAAGTAGTCAGTACTTGGATATGCTTATAGTAATGAAGGCATCAGTCGTGCACGTAAGAATATCAATCATATTTTCTTACTACACCTGCCCAAATATGTAATCTCAGACAATTAAGGAAGAAAAAAGAGACAATGAGGGGTTTGACACAAACAATTTCAGGAAGTTATCAAAGCAAAAACACAAAACCATAAATAATGCAGCTTTACACCTTCAGTACTGAGAAACAGTGATACTCTTCATACATGGACTCAAACTCACAAAAGAATTACATACACTACTGGCACTAACTGAGGAGTACAAATTTCCAATTGGCCATCATCAGACCGTTCAACGTGATATGGAGTGTTACTTCTCCAACATCTGGTGTCAAGGTCTTGTAACACCCATTTTCAAAAGTGGAGATAAATTTGACCCTAATAATTAGAGGCATCTGTGAAGGCGCTGTGTTGTATTATTAGCACATCAGATCATATTTACACCCTACACACCCTAATTAACCAGAACATGTTAATATGTTAAGCAGAACAAAAACAAAATACTTGCATGTGGCATAGACTTCAAAAAAGGTTTTGACACGGTTTGGTACAACGGCCTATTCTACAAACTGAAAAGCGGTGTAGGGGCTGAAGCAGTTGGCATTATTAAATACATGTACACAAACAATAGGTACACAAACAACAAAGACTGTCGAGAAGAGGACCTGTTTCTTCTCTTAGGAGTGAGACAAGGATGCTGCTTAAGCCCAACATTCTTTAACATACATATTGATGAACTGGCCACCAATTTTACAACGCTCTGCAGTGCCCGGTCTCTCTCTGCATCACTCAAGAATCAGTTTTGTGCTCTATGCAGATGACCTGGTTCTGGTGTCACCCACAGTACAAGGGCTAGAGCAGAGCCTGGACCTGCTGGACAAGTACTGCCAGACCTGGGCCCTAAAATGACGTCATTTCCGTGCCAAAACAAGGGACCGCAAAAACAGAGGGCGAAAATCAACCTGAACGTTAAAATATTTCGCTAGTGTAAATGTGACAGTCGCGAGTACAGAAAGACGAATTTTGTGCGCGTTTGTGTTAGTGCGCCCGTTCCAACTGTCTTTTTCACGCTCGAGTGTTTTTTTCCTTCTTGCTTTTATCACGGTGCTTGCGCGACATGCACATTTGCTTCGGCTCTTTTTTTTTTGCGTGCGAGTTTTGACAAGAGTCGTTTTTGGCACTTTGGGGACGGGGTCATGGGCAGTATTGGCACTTTGGGAGCGGGCTCATGGGAGTTTCTTTCAGTGATTGCTATTGGCTCCTAGTTTTGTGACTGACAGTACACAGTCTTTTCAGAACATGGTGGAACACAATGACCATAGACAGACGAGTTAGCTACCTATCCAGGTTAAGTAAAATTTGGGTTGATCTGACTTATAAATATAATTTAATAGGTAAACTAAACACTTTCTAATACACATGAATTCATGGATTTCCATAATACCTATGATAATTAGCATAATAAAAAATCTTAAAAACATACTAAGACTTAAAATTTCTTTTTTCTAATAAACTCTTACAAAAAAGGGTGCTATATGAAGTATTATTTGATGACAAAAAGTAAGGACTCGAGGATAGTTATAACGTAACTCCACAGAACATTACACACATTCCTACACCTATCAATACGCTTCTCCTATCGAACGTATCACTCTTCAAAGGGTAGTTATCTAGTTCAAAATAACATCACAACACTATATAGTCCTCTATAAAACAATAGAGGAACCATCTTTGTTCCCATACAGAACCATATTTACAAAGTTCTTTAAAGAACCACGTAATATATATATATGAAATGTTATGGTATAGTCAATCAAATGATTGCAGTTTTCTGCTAGCAAATAATTTATTTCTTAGATAATATATTTTAGAACTGACTGAAGCAACGCACACACATTTCATTGCAACTGGGGGGGCAGAAACACAAGTTAGCATATATATTTAAATATAAATTAACAAAATCAAGATAACACTTATTGTACATATTGTTAGATGTAATTAGGAGACTCACATCACAATAAATGTATTTATGTAAAAACAAACACCAAAACTGCACAAAATATGAAACCCTATTGTAAACTCAACAAATGCCTCTAGGAATGTAAAGTGTCTTTCTAAGCCCCTTAGGGTACTCCACACCCAGGGCAAGGGAGACGTCAGTGCAGTCCTTTACTCTGATCTCCATATCCATGGCGACTATCACCTTACTGTACTTTAAAGGCACTCCCTCCTTGCAACCACTTTAAAATAATGTGTGGTGTGACCATCCCCGAAGGCACTGACTGGACAGAAATACAGAATGATTTTAGAGTCATAAATGAAGACAATGTTCACAGTGAATTAACAGATGAACTAAGAACTAAGCAATTTCCCATCCTCCATTATTTTGTGTAATATAAATTGTTAATTAGTTTAAATTTATCCCTGTCTTCATTTTACTCATTAAGTGTATAACACATAGTGGATGTTAAGAACATGCATAATTGACATGTTGAACATGTTGAACATGCATAAATGACATAATTAAGAATGAGACAACTCTTATGTTCTAGCTAATTCATGGAACCACCTTACATTCCTAGTATAGAATGTAACATACATAAAGAACCATGTTTTGAGCTGCAAAGGACCATTTAAGCTTTAAAATGGTTCTTTGAGTTGGAAATGTTCTATATTTCCATATTTCTTTTACTAGAGAACCTATGAAGAGTCCCTGGTACAAGAAGGGTTACCAGCTGTTAGTTTAAATATTACAATAGCTATGGTATGATTAATTGAGTGGAATTCAATTAGTGCCAACTCACACAAGAAGCACACAGGCCTACCAAAACTGTTTGCAATAAGACCACTGGTGAAAAATGTCAATGTCCTTTAAGCACTTTCAACTGCTGTGTATGAAACATACTATACATGTAACCTTGGCTTGCCTTGCAAGTTAAGCAAACAAGTTAATGTTTCTCTAGTGCTAGCTAGCAAAACAAACATTATTCTTCGTAATGTTAATGTGACCAACATGACACTAAAGCCGGTGTTACACCGAATTCTGTGACTGTCGAGTTTTGTGACCACAGAGGGTGCTATTTCGCAGTTTCTGTTCACAGGCATGAACGTTTTACGAACGCTCCGTAAGCTACGTTGATGCGCTTTCTTTTCTCATTTTGCAGCTGTCCGTGAGCCAAAAGATGGCAGATGCTTGTATTTGCATTTTATCGTCTCTTAATTACATGAATGTACTTAAAAAAGAATGTTTCATTACAGCATTTTACATGTGCAGAAATTTGAGCCGACATTTGACCGCCCATGACCCCACCCCAAAGTGCCAAAGTGCCTTGTCTAAACTCGGGCAAAAAAGAGCCGAAGCAAAAGTGCTTGTTGCGTGAGCACCATCCTAAAATCAAGAAGGAAAAAAAACACTCGATCATGAAAAAAGACAGTTTGAGCGCACAAATTTGTCTTTCTGTGCTCGTGACTGTCACATTTATGCTCGCGAGTTGAATATTTACGCGCACCAAATTTTTTAACATGCACGTTTATGTTTTTCGTCCTGTTTTTACGCCCCCTAGTTTTGGCACAGAAATGACACCGTACCTGGACCTGCTGGACAAGTACTGCCAGAACAGAACTGAACCCAGAGAGTGAGAGTGGTCTGTATCTTTAAATTCATGTCTGCCCTGCCAACCATCATGTCTGGTGTCTGATTCTGCACTGAAATCGGTACGTCTGTTCTTCAGGTAACGGTGGAGGTCCCAGCTTGTTCTGTGTCTCCTGTATTGCACTCATCAGACTCCATAATGCTCAGTGATGAGGGTGGAGTAAGGTGCTAGGGACCATCTGATAACAGTAGCGAGAGACGAGCCGGATCAGTAGAATGTGCTGATCTGAGGCATGAGGAAAGACATTTCCCACCGCAGTCACGTCCTGCTCACAGAGTGCGTGTTACCAGGGCAGACGCAGGGCAGGGCCGCACAATATATCAATTATTTATCGTTTATTGCAATATTTTCCTTTAGAATACTGATCTTGCCGAAGGCTGTAAAATGCAAATGACCCCTTAGAGAAATCACTGTGAGCAACTGGGATGTTTCGGGGTGTTCCGTGGGTGATGCAATGACAGCACTGGTCCAATCTGTGCATGCCAACCTGCATCACACAAGTTCAGTCTATAATAGTTTAAGTGTGTTATGTGTAAATTACTGTATCCATGCTGATATCATACAGCCTTGAGAATATCAAACATCAAGCATCATTCACCTTCTCACTGAGGGTTAGAGGTCAGAGCCGTATGTACCCATAACATTTAATTTAAGCAGTATATGCAAATGCGAAAGAAAACGCTTCAGTCTAATGAGTCACGATCCACTATAGATGAGACAGAAGACACAAACAAAAGGTGACGCATCACACCCAGATCTCCACCTCTCTCCCCAGTTCTCCACCTCCCTCACACTGCACTGACCTTGTTGGACCATAGACAGCTTGGCAAGCACAGATAAATAAGTGAAAATGACTCGACTGCAAATCTCAATGTCATGATTAAGAAATCTTTCCACTCCTTCCACTTGTCTCTCGGTGGCTGGGAGTGTGTGTGTGTGTGTTAGGGGAATTCCAAAGGAGAATACTGCTGGCTTGTTAGTACTGTTCTCCACTACATTAATCAATGCAGCTGGGTCCAGGGGAACCCATGGAGATAGCTGACTTCATCCTGACCTCCACCTCCCCCGTAATCCCCTGTCTCGCCTCTGCCGGTGGAGAGACACAGTCTATGGTCCATCCAGACTGACTTCAATATCACCATGGCCCCATGCACCGAAACTCATCAGATCTCCTGAGATTCACACACACACACACACACGCACACACACACACACACACACACACACACACATGCGCGCATGCACTAACACACCCCTAAACACATGCCCACACACCATATGTTAATAAACAAAAGCATCCGTTCACTTAATTGGCACTGGACATGATTACATTACACAATTTTAAAACAGAATGATTCTAAAGTTTTTGCTGCTGATTGCATGAGAAATGAATAAGGAAAGCGCTCGAAAACAAAACAAGTATATGGCAACATTTGCATCAGCAGAAAAGGAGGCAGAGAGAGAGAGAGAGTAAGAGGAAGAGGAGAATGCACGATGACCTTCCTCACTCATTCATGCAGTATCTCAACTTTGCTTGTTAATATGATTTCAGCAGGGATAAGGGGAGATCTCCCTCCCTCACCATTTCTGCTTATCTCACCCCCAAACTGCACCCCCACCTCTCTCTCTCTCTCTCTCTCTCTCTCTGTATGGAGGAGGAGGAGGAGCTGACCTGGGGATGAAGGTCAGGATCATAATAACACAGGGAGCACAGTTGGAGTGTCTGCCCAAATACATCTGTTGTTTTTTAATATGCCTCATTCACTGCCAAACATGCCCACAAAACACACACATTTCTTATATAAGCATGCACACACACATAGACAGGCTCCAGGCAGCTATAATGAAATCTGAGTATGGAGAGAGCAACCAGGCAGACAAGAAGAAGAAGGGGATCGAGTGTGTGTGAGACAGAGGCGAGAGTGTGTGAGACAGAGGCGAGAGTGTGTGAGATGGAGAGTAAGAAAGCACTGTGCCAGTCCAGTGGCTGAGAGAGATGGAGACTAGTGCATAAGCAGCGACCTCGTAGGTAACCCTTGGGTCCTCCAGACTCCAACCACTTGGCTTTGGAGAGGTAATAGAGGTGGAGGTAGAAAGGTGGAGGTAATGGTGGTAAGAGTGGTGGAGTTAGTGGGGTAAAATGTAGAGAGGTGGAGGTAATAGATGTAAGAGGTGGAATTAGTGGGATAAAATATAAGAGAGGTGGAGGTTATAGAGGTGGAGTTAGTGGGATAAAAGGTAGAGAGGTGGAGGTTATAGAGGTGGAGTTAGTGGGATAAAAGTTAAAGAGGTAGAGGTAATGAGGTGGAGAGGTAATGAGGTGGAAGCACCAATCCAGTGACCAGCTTCCTAACAATTCCAACAACAGATTCCCAAAAAGAAAAAAAAAATAAATAAATGCATACAATAAAATACAGCTGAACAATTAAAAAAGTAATAAAAAAAAAAATTAACCGATGATTTTTCAAGATCAGAATCTTAGTTCCTCTGTTCTTATCTTGCATATATGGTGCACTACCGACAATTCCGTTTTGTCGACATTTGCATTGAATTTCTTTATGAATGGACCTAAAATGTGATTTAGTATCATTTACTTATAACGATAATGACAAACAACAAAATAAAACCCATTACATGGCAGAGAAAAGGTTAAACTCAAAGCCAATATGGCTGAACAGTAAAGTTTGAAATGTACAAAGCCCAGCCCATAGCATGGCCTTATCATCAGTGTCAGATAACAGCTTAGCAGGACTCTCTGTAGCAAGAGGCCTGGAGCTCACCGCAGAAGGGGCCCTCATCGGAGTGATCGGCGCAGTCCCTGTGGCCGTTGCAGATGCGGTCAGGGGTCAGGCAGGTGGCGGAGTCGTTGGCGCAGGGGAAGCGTGGGGGTCTGCACAGCACGCTGTCACATCCCACCTCGTCAGACAGGTCCTCACAGTCCTGATCGCCATCACACAGCCAGCTCCTGGAGATGCACTTCCCTACACAAATACACACACACACACACATTGAACCCATGAACTTTTCATATGTGGAACTATTGACAAACAAATGTTGATGGATGGTAAACAGAACCATCCATACTCTCAGCAGTGGAATCAAAGCCCAGTCCTGGTGTCACATTAACTATTAATGCATAATCAACTAATATTACACTATCCAAACCTTATTAATTGTGTCAGACCTACACAATTGACCTACAGGTGTGTACTTGATTCAGCCCATCAATCAGGTGCCGGGTTTATTTTGGTGTGTCTCAACAGTGCAATCTCTGAACTCTGCTGGACAGTGGCTCCCCAGGATTAGACCATGACACCCCTACTCTATAGAGCCTTTCGATGCTGGCTGATAAAGACAGCATGTTAATTAAAGCATCCTGTGATCCAAGCAACACTACCAGCCCAGCCCGTGACACGGAGAATATCCATATAGTCCTCTAGCTCAGGATTCCACTTCATTCATGGTGCAGGACCACGAAAACCTGACAGAATAAAAACTGACTCAAAAGACCAAACCTTGTGTAAATCTGAAGGAGATATACATGGGTTTCCCCATCCAAATGTGCGTGAACGCACGTGAACAAATTTAGCAGCGGAAAGCAGACGTCTGCGGAGATGCGCAGATGTCTGGCGTATCCATAACGCGCATTTCTGTGATCCGCTGTAGTCTGGGTTTGAGATGAGGAAGGCACAGGTATGCACACAATCCCATCGGTCTCCAGGGCAACCCGCCACCCACCTCTCCCGTCTCAAGGTAAGCTCCACACGCAACTCATTTCCGGGCGTGGTCCCATCGCTACGGCGGCTGTAAACACACCCCTCCCACAGACGAGGCGCATTTAGCCCCCCTGACGACCGGCGCCGTGCCTTGGACGCTACATTCTCTCTCACTAAGCAGCGCGGGATTGATACAGGGAGCAAATCTCCTCACTGTGACATAGTCCTCCGGAGACACTTAATCCGACCTGTCCTTTCTGAGCCAAAATGGTGGATTTACGGAGCCAGCGTTGCTTACATTAAACTTCACTGCTGTCCTCCCTCAGGGTTTATAAGATTTGATTTTCCGTCATCGTAAAATCAAAGCCCGTTGCTCTGTTTATGCCTGAGAGGCAACTCTACCTTCCAGAGCAGGTAGTAAATAAACGGGTTTTAGCATCTGCTTGGCGTTCTGTGGTAATTAGGCTAAAACCTAGAGACACTCCATCTCTCATGCCCAGTAAAGTTCTGGACAATTTTCCACCACAATCACAACGTTATTGGAAATATATTGATTCTTAAACAAAAGACCACATGGTTAGATGGCTTGCTATCCAAACACACTTTCTATATTCCTTTGAATGAGACGATCACAAGCAAGTTTCATCACAGTTCTTACTGAACAGCTCAGGATTAGGCTCGGGGAGATGTCCTGCAGGAGCTGCAGCCCTTAGCTATGAAAGCCAATCTCCATGGCAGCATCTCGGATCTGAACCCCCATGGTTCTGAGTGCTGAGTGCTGAGTGGTCTACTGGACCACCCACCATCACCTCTTACCTGAGGCCAGGCAGGTGAACTTTGCCTTGGGGTCGCACGCCCTCCGCACACCCTCACAGGCCGCCTCGTCGCTCCCGTCCTCGCAGTCCTTATCGCCATCACAACGCCATCTCTCTGGTACACACGTCCCATCACCGCGGCAACGGAACTCCTCCTCGCTGCAGTCGCTAACTGAGGCTAGTGCTGGGGGGGGGGCAAGACAGAGAGACTGCATGTATATGTGGTGTGTACGGGTGGGTGGTTCCGAGGCACCTGTTTGTTAAAATGTGCCTGTTTGTGTGTGTGTGACTGGTCACCTGTTCCTGTACAGGTGGTGTTCTCATCACTCATGTCTCCACAGTCGTTGTCTCCATCACACAGCCAGTGTTCCGGAATGCACTTCCCATTGGAGCACTGGAACTGGGCCACCGAGCACGCATGAACACAGCCCACCTCGTCACTGCCATCCCCACAGTCATCCTCTACGCACGCAGGGAGGGAGGGAGAGAGAGACCAAAGGAGAAAGACAGAAGGGGAAACAGAGACAGACAGGTCGGGGTGAGACAAAAACGAGGCAACGCAACAGACAGAAAAAGAGAAGGCACAGACGCGCAGACAGACGGCTGAGCAGGGGTAAGATTCTTGTTCTAGATAGAAGTGTGGTGACAGCAGAAGTCGGGCAGGAACCGCTGAGTCAGTAGTGCAGCCGCAGCTGGACGCGAGAGATCAAAATGTGAGGTGCGTGTTCTAACACCGCGCCTTTTAAGAGCCATTAGCTCTTTGTTATTCTGTTAGCGCCGCACTCAAAAGTTGCCTGCGAAGTGCAGTGCGTCCTGATTGGAGTCGGGCTCTGCAGGGGGGTGGGACTCGGATCTAGGTTTAACTCTGATTGGAGCGCCGGTGTGTGTGTGTGGAGGGGGGGGGGGTGGCTGTTGATTGGTCAGCGGCTTCAACATGAGCTCACCAGAATCGCAGTGCCATTTGCTACTGATGCACCTGCCGTTGGTACAGCTGAACTGGGTGAGAGGAGCACACGTTGGGAAATCTGAAAAGAAGGACACAGGGAGGAGGATCAAAGGACACACACACACACACACACACAGGTACAAAACTGGCAGGACATCTCCCTCTCTCTTATTCGTGCACACGCACACAGTATCTGTATCCCAGAAAGTGAAATCATACCTGAAAATGTAATTAACTAGCTGCAATCCTCAACAAACATCCCTGCCTCTTTTCGTGCTCTATAACAGATCCACACGTTGGCGTCTGGCTGGGCTCTCTTGCTCACCGCTTTATCTCTTCGGACACAGCGACGCCTCTCGCGCCCACCGAATTAAACGTCGCCTCGCATTAATGAGGTGGCTCCTGAATGAGGAGGGGAGCCTGGCTGAGGGTGTCCTGGCCTGCATGAGGCGTCTCGGGGGAGTTCGCCTCGCAAAACACTGCCCGCGGTCCTGCGGGGAGGACGACTGCCTCCTGAACCTGGCCTGGTTCCTCCAGTCCAAGGAAGCCAAGCATGAACTTTGAATTCATTTCTTCTACCCGTTGTCCTGTGTGTGTATGTATGTGTCTGTGCACAACAATCGCCGCTTTATTATGAACACCTCTATACCTGCTGGTTTGTCTAATTATTTAATCAGCCAATCAGGTGGCAGCGGCACGAGGCCCGGCCCTGGGTCCGCACTTTTATCTCATCAAGATCGGACTGCGGTAATGGTCTTCTAATTGGCCGCTCTAAAAAGTCATTAAATAAACTCAGACTGGTATAGAATGCAGCAGCCCGCGTGCCAACAGGAGCTGGGAAGTTTGGCCGCATTACTCCTGTTCTCTCAGCTCTGCGGTGGCTTCCATCGATTTTAAACCTCCCTCGTTGACATAAATGGCCCGGCCCCTCAGCGTCTGAGTGAACTCATTGCACCTTATATCCTGCCTTGCCTGCTGTGCTTAGAACATGGAGGTTTCTTTTAGGTCCTTTTAGGTGGGGGTGGGGGGGTGGAGCCTGTAAAGCACCTCCAGTTATGGTCTTCCGCCTTTAATCCGAGATGCAGACACATTCCCAAGTTTTAAATCTAGGCTAAAGACTTACTTACTTAAGCTTTTGGATCTTCTCCTGCATATGAATCTGTGGAGACTGGGCCCTCCCCTCAATTTCATGGAGTTTTATGGTAATCTGAGGTGTTGACACAGCCATCCGGGTGTTTGCTGCGTTGTCTCGGATTTGTGACAATGGTGTGGGTGGAAGACGATGTCTCAGAGAGCTCTCGGGACCGTGGTCCCCCTCAGCTCCTCCCTTTTAGCTCCACCGTTACCCATAAACCCTCCGGGGCTGCCTTGCTGATTGATGGCGCGCGTATTCTTTTTGGACTGTGGATGTTTACAGATCTAACTCCATCCATCTTGTTTGATTTGCGCGCAACTACGGAGGCGATGCCAACAGTGGGCTAGACCAGTACGTCAGTGACAAAGGCCTGTAAAGAAAATGTCCTGGTCCTGTCTGTAGATGAACTGATGCTGTCAGTAGACAAAGAGAAGCTGCCATGTGCCAGAAGGAGCTCGCCTACCCTACACCCACCGGGGTAGCTGACACTCCAACATGAACACCGAAGCGGCTACTTGGACTACACATAACGTATTAAAAGCACAGTGTGGTTATTAGCTGGGCTGCCCGATGGCGGACGGGTTCCCTCTGGAGTCTTGATCCTCCCAAGGTTTCTTCCTCAATTCCACTCATGGAGTTATTTCCTTCCCACTGTCGCCGCCGGGCTCGCTCGTTAGGAATCTGGACCCGCGCATTTGTAAAGCTGCTTTATGATAATGTGTGGTGTAAAAAGCGCAATATAAATATGTTCGACTTTGACACTGACTTTGAGTGGTGAAGTCATACAGATGTCATACACATCATTACTCGTCTATGTGAATATATGCAATAGCGGGTCTATATTGCTTAATTTTTCCCACAGATGCTTCATCAGTTAACACTGCACCATTTCTAATTTGGATCCTATAATCAAAGTGGTCTAATAAGTTATCAAAGCACTCTAAATGCTTTCTTTTTCACAAAATGGCCACTAGAAATGCAGACAAGAAATAGTCGGGATTGCTGTCTGATAAAATATTCCAATATTTGTGCATGTATACAGTATTATCCATTAATTTTAGCTGTGATGATTAATTACAGCACTATGCTGCCGTAACTATGGAAACAATACCAACAGTCAGGGTCTGTGTTCATCCCCAAGCATCCACCGTATTCCTCACTGTGGGTGTTGCGGTTGAGTTAAAGCACCCGACGGATATTTGAAGTTGTTTTGTGGTTATACACTGTAGTGCCAAGCGGGTGACGGAGCTCACAGATCCGCGCGAGCATTTCCCCCCACCGAGCCACGTTTGCAACGACTACGGAGCCACCGTCTGCCAAGCACATCCATGCTGCTTAGACAGCGCTTGAGTTCTTCAGCCTGCAGGACACCAGGCGCCCTGCGATTGGCAGACATAACGTTCTAGGAAGGGTGGTGCGGACGGTGCGCACTCGGAGGAGAGGGGACACACACACGGAGTTTTGAGGATTACTAGAAATCATGTTTCATTTGCTGTTTTTTCATTTATTAGGATCTCAAACTCAAAAAAGAACCAGTTTTCATCTGCATTATTAGTGAATTTAGATTCCTACTACTCTTACATTCAATATATAAGAGCGTTATTAGAGGTCAACATTACGATTTAGACATCACTATTTCAATGACTCAATTCATGATCTATTGCTATTTTGAATGCATGTACAATTAAATGTAATTAGATAACATTAGATTAGATATTAGAGTTAATTACAAACTCATACACCCACATGTATCCAATAGATCTAGATTTAACCCTGCATTTCTTTTAGTTAAGGTGATGTGTGAGGTTTCACAGAGGGGGAATGTGATCGGAGTGTGATCGGAGTGTTTTTTGACTATGGCATGGCTATTGCTGCCAAACTGGGATGGTTCGAGCATTTTAGAAACTGCTCCTCTCCTGGGATTTCCACATCTCTCTAGACTTAAAGACCAAAAACATACAGCGATCAGCAGTTTTGCAGGCAGACGTGTGTGTGTGTGTGTGTGTGTGTGGGGGGGGGGGGTAGAAAATCATCTTGGAGCCTACAGCACATCAAACCTTGGGGCAAATGGGCAAACACAGCAGAATTCCACATCAGCCAAGAAGAGATGATTGAGACCACGGCGGCACGCGCTCAACCGGACCGGGCGCTCGAAATACTGGAGAAACAGCGCCCTCTCTGGTGAATCTCTCGCTCTGCGCAGACATGCATAAACAGCATGAATGGGCCCAGTCTGCCATCAGTCAACAGTTCAGGCTGCTGGTTATGATGTAATCATGTGGGGAATGTCATCTCTGTACACACTGGGTCCCCCTAATACAAATTCAGCAACATATGAATACCACGGTTTATCTGAATATTGTTTTGGACCATGTGTATTCCTTGGTGATCACAGTTTAATCAGCGTTACAATCGCTACTTCCAGCGTAATATTGAGTCATCTCGGAGCCGACGCATGGCGAGTTTGGGAAACTTCGACGTCCTCGTCCTGGTCAACAGCTCCGCGTTCGCCGTAGCTCCTGGGAGACGTGGGCAGATCGGGAGGGCCGCAGCCTGAACGCGTGGACAAATCTGCAGCAATTATGAGATATAATCGAGTCAACATGACGCAAAATCTCAAAGTAATGTTTCCAGCACTGTGACATCAATGCCATGCGGAACTTGAGGCTGTTCTGGAAGCAAATGGAGGGTCTAGCCAATAGAGGCTATTATGTGTATGTGTGTGTGTGTGTGTGGGGGGGGGTGGGGGGGGGGGGGGGGGGGGGGGGGGGTGGGAGTTATACGTTGCCTTGAGAAACAAAATACAAATGTTTGCAACTTGCATTTATCTGGTCATGTTACACCTCAGCTCAGCGGGTGGTAGATGAAGAAGCAATTTGACTGAAATCTCTAATGTCCGCGGTGCGATCAGTCCTCAACGTGGTCTCTGGAATGATCTTCAACAGTCACCTTTCACCTCCCGGCATTACACACAGCGCCATTCAGCAGGAGATGCCATGTCAAATCGCCCAGCTTTCTTTCTTTATGCTTCACGTTAGCGGCTGTCGCGCTGCGTGTCGTCTGTGCGGTGATGTAAGGCATCAGCTGACTGGAACGCAGAACAGTTCATCACCCATTGGTCACGCAGAACTCCTGCGCCTCTTCGTTTAATACGGACGTACCAACCCCCTAGAGTCAGTCCGCCTTTGGCACAGTACTGTGCGGTTTCATCTTTCTGGACGCGTGTTCTGCTTGCGTGTCAAAGTGGGGCCGTTTACAGCTGTAGCAGATATCCTGCCAGTACATGGCACGCGCAAAAGTGAAAAGTGCATAACCAGAGCAGGGGTGGAGAACTCAGTGCTGGATCCAGAACCACAAGAGCATGGCGACTCCGAGTTGCAAAAGGGGACTTATGCAAAAAGAAAAGAAAAAAAAAAAACGAATTGTTCTTCGCTACCAAAAAAACAAGCTAGGAAGCATCATAGGAAATGTACATGTACTGTACAAAATATTGAACACAAGTGTAAAAGTTAGAAGCTCTAACAACTCCCGTTTCCAAAAAAAGTGTGATGTCCAAGTGAAGCGCCTTTGTTCCTACAGGCCTGCTAAGTCGCGAAGACAACAGTGTGTGCAGACATGCCGGCTCAACGCTCTCCCCACATTTACAGCTTTTTTCTTTGTTGTTTGCCGTTTGTCTCTTTTTGGAAGAGCTACAGCTAGTTTGTTTGTACAAATCAAGTACAGCTCATCTACATGGGAGATCAGCACTTCAATTACACCATTTACTCACAAGATATCCCCCAAGATCCTACACTCCCTCGAGTACCATGGAGGTAACATGCACACAGTGAGGTGATGGAGGTGGTGCGGAAAATGGGTGGCAGAAGCAGGGTATGTGATCCATGCTGGGACTACAGGCTAACGCACACAGACCAGCTGCGTACTGGGCTACAGGCTAACGCACACAGACCAGCTGGTCTAAGTCTCTTCATGGCCAACGCCGGGTCCCTCAGCAGCAAGATGGACGAGATCAGCCTTCGGATCACCTCACACAACATGAGCAGCTGTGTTATCATCATCACAGAGACCTGGCTCAACCACTTCCTTCCTGGCACAGCTATGGAGTTATAGCACAGAGGCCTTCGGTGAAGACCAAAGGTGGAGACCTATGCATCCCCATTCACAATAGCCAGTGCACAGCCAAAGATTATAGATAAAGACAGCTCTCAGGAGTTTATAACTCTGAAATTCAGGTTGCGCTTTCTCCCGCAGGAATTCATCACTGTAATGGTCACGGCCATACATGTTCCTCCACAAACAAATGCTAAGCAAGCTCTTAGCAGACCGCACAACTCCGTAAATGACGACAACAACACGTCCGGACAGCACGTGTAATTGTGGCAGGGGACTTCAACTGTGCTGATCTGAAATCAGTTTTGCAGGTGAAATTGCACAGAAACATGCACTTTCCCCAGAAGTAATATTCTGGATCGGGTTCATACAAATATCCCATGAGCTTTCAGAGCAATACCATCTGCTCACCTTGGATTGTCAGACCACATTTCCCCGACACCAACCCCAGCGTATAAACTACTGATCTGCAGGACAGAAGCAGCCGTCAAAACTGCATAGTCTCGGACTGAGAAAGCCACCTCAATGCTATAGCACTGTCCAGAACTGTCCTGTCCAGATCTGTGTTTGCGCACAGATATTTAGTGAAATATACTTGATCTTGGGATGCATAAACTTTTATACAGAACGAACTCTGAAGACGACAATAACGGTCTTTCCCAATCAGAAACAGAAAACACTCGGTGGCGCCACCTGGTGGGCAGCGGGCACTGGTCTTGCACCATGCAGAGAGTGGATTCCAACAGCACAGTAGGCCCCGTTGGACACTAAAGGTCTTTGTAAACACCACTGCTAGTTGTTTTGTAAACATCCAACCTCTCGCTACAGAAAACTGTAGTCCCAACATGCTTTAAGACCCCCACAATCATCCCGATCCTGAAAGAAAATGGTGTGTAAGGTCTCGATGCCTATCAGCCAATTACACTAACACCCAATAGTCATGAAAGGCTTTGAGAGCCTGGCCTGATGATTTTCCCCACATCAAAGCCATCATCCCATTGGACCTGGACCAGCATCCATGAAGGATGCTGGGTCCATATGGCACAAACACACCTGGACCAACCAAACACATGTGAGGATGTTATTTGTGGATTTTAGCCTGGCTTTTAACATCATTATTCCCTCACAAACTGGTCAGCAAACTGGGGAGCTTAGGTCTGAGCAGCCCATCTGCTCCTGGGTCATGGACTTCCTGCCCGACAGACCGCAGAGAATAAAGTTTTTGGAAGCCACACCCCCTGCACTCTTATCCTGAAAGACCTGGACGCCTCAAGGTTGCATACTGAGCTTCATGCTCTTCACCCTGTTTACACATGGCTGCACCCCTATCCACTCCTCAAATAACATCATAAAATTTGCACATGACACCACAATAGTGGGCCTCATTTCAGAGGGCCATGAGGGTGACTGCAGGAATGAGGAATGTCTGTGTGAAGGGAGCAAAGTCAAGTTAGTAGCTCCACAACAAAAAAAAAAAATAGATCATTTTTGAAAATCCAAGAAAGCCATACCACCTCCATATATGCGGGGAAGCAGAAGAACGCGTGGAGAGTGTGAAGTTCCTTGGCGTGCACATAAACAGATACCTTATGTAGTCCAGCACCTCCTACCTGATTAAGGACAGCACAACAATGGCTGTACTACTTAAGGAAGCTGAAAAACATAAATAATAAAAAAAAGGCTACCACAAAAGCTCCCAGTGATCTTCTACATAGCACCATGGAGAGCGCCCTCTCCCAAGGTTGAGTGGTGTTCTAGCTGTACAGCCATAGAGAAGGAGGAGCATTGTGCGGTCAGGGCTGTCGATGGGACTGCCTGGACTACTTAAGAAGGAAAACATAAATAATAAAAAAAAAGGCTCGACTACCCCAAAAAGCAGTTGCACCATGGAGAGCGGTCAGGGCCATAGAGAAGGAGGAGCATTGTGCGGTCAGGGCTGTCGAATGCATCACTGGGACCGACCTCCCCAGCCTGGGCAGGGCGCACGCCAGCCGCCTGGAGAGCGAGGCTGGCCGCATCAGCAGGGACATGACACACCCGGGTCACCGGCTCCTCAACGCACCGCCATCTGGGAGGCGACACGGGGCCATCCACACACGGACCAACAGACAGAGGAACAGCTTCTTTCCAAAAGCTGTGACTTCAATAACACTTCATTGATTACGCCACCCACCCACACACACAGAATCTGTCACTTTCAATTCTAACTCTCAACTCTGTGCATACTGCACATTCAGCACTCACTTTACACATGCAGGGAATATGTAACCATTCAGATGATCCGTGTATAACTACACATGGAAGCCAACGTTATTTATTCATACTATTATTTTTGCTCTTCTGATGCTCAAACTGCCCACTGTAAATAAAGTGTACCTTACTTACACTGTAATCTACTCTCAATCTGAGCAAAAGGAGCATCCTTAACCTATTATACTTGCCACAATATAATGTCATGTTAAGTTTTTTATCTTCCCATAAGCACGTGTGTGGAGTGCGCTGTGGTGTCTCTGACATGATTATGCATGCCTGATCAAAATTTACCAGCTTATCGGTTTTAAAAGCTAAGACATATGGCTCACTGACGCTGTTAAATAAAGCCATAAAGATTTCACTGTTTCTCATTCATGAAGATCTGTTCACTTTCATTGTGGGCAAAGAAAAATGCATTTCTAGCTAGATTAGCAGTACTGCTATCAACTGTCGCAGCATTAGCTTTTCTAGGGGAAAAAATATTCTTGCATGTAATCCATGTTTAGAAATACACATTCTTTGTGGGTAAAAAGATGATTACTGCCATATTATAGAAATATATCCCAACGTTAACAGTTGTAGCTACTCTATAACTACAATTTCAAAAATGGTAGTCTTATTCCAGCAAGTTCTCTACCACAGAGGCAAAGATCAGTGTAGGCAATGCAGGCATTGTTAGCATTGTTCCTGCCCCTATAAGAGGGGGGAACAAAGGGCATTTGGGCATTTACGGAGTTCAATGTGAGAGAATTTGAGAAGGAGAAACTCCATGTACCCAGGAGGCCCAAGAGTGAGATAATGACATGTAATGGGCAATTAAATATGACGGGCCTGCCAACACACCATTTCAGTGTCTCAGAAAATTTGTGGATTAATGACCCAAATCAATGACAGAACGACTTGATGGAATCATGTGCTAATTGTGAGTGTATGCTAACTTTAGCTATAATACATCTGTGACCAGCGTGGTTACAAAGTGGTGTTTATGTTATTTCACCATCTATGGTTATGGATATGTAAACCCTAGTTACTAGTAATGGCACCATGATTCGGTTCTGAGTAGTCAACTGTTCGGGTGGAGACAATGGTCCAATTCTGGATTTTTTTTCTTTTATGATGTTTCAAATCCAGTTTTCACAACAGCTTTTCATCATTTACTGCATTTGATCTTGGAGATCGTTTCTTGATGTACTGCCTCTCCTATAGGTTCATGTTCAACCATTTCTCCCCATAAAGGGGGGGGGGGGTTCCTTCATAATGACACTTTGATAATGTACTTTTGCATGGCTCTGTAGTCAAGTGATATTTCATCGACCCTCTATCACAGATATGCTTACATGTTTCCAGTGGCAGCCACCATTATAAGGAATAACACCTTTGACACATACACAACGCCGGTGGAGAAATAAATAAATAAACATCTTTGTCACATACACAACACTGGTGGATAAAAAAAATAGTAATAATGAAAAACACATCTGTGTTTGTAGTCAGCATTTTCTGCCAGAGGATTACAGAACTTCTAGACTATTCCGAGTTTCAGAAATGCCTGCATGAGGGATTTGCATTTAGTGATATTACAGCAGATAGTGACTTCAGAGAGAACAAGTATGTGCTCAGTGAACCGAGGACATACTTGAGGAAAGGTATGAAATTCTCTATTTTTTCTCTCAAGTAATGTTCCCATCTGAGTGCAAACTGCTGTGGGAATACCACTATTGTTAGGGTTATCAGGAACACTGAACTGTGCTTTAATTGTTGAGGATATGCAAACGCATTTAAGATTGTTTTATGATAAAATTCCTCATTGATGAGGCTATGCATGTTTAATGTGACAGATATTAATATCAAGACATACTATGGGGTCCACTGGTTAAAGTACAAATACCTCATTGCTTGTACCTGACTTGACGGATAAGCGTTGATTGGTGTGAGTAGTGTCGTTTATGATGGTGTGCATACATAAAGCTCTTCAGATTGAAATACCTCATGACATAATCCTCTTGTGCCAAGCTCACAGGCCTCCAATGTGTCACGTTCAGTGGGCTAAAGGAGGATTATAGGGAATGTAGTCCTGAGGAGGCAGGATGGAGAGTGCAGAAGTGACACCGCCTTTCTCCCTCTTCAGTGACACAATGACACTTCGCTGAGCACTTCAACTGCACTCCACGTTCAGGAGGATCCTGTCCAGTTCCCGCTCTCGCACAAGGCAACAGGACAGCAGGCGTAGTGCCAAGACATTCAGAGTGACGACGGCTATCGGAGATGATCAGGGTGCGAGTCTAGGCACTTTACCTGTGCAGCGAGCAAGAGCTGCAATGGCACCGAGCGCTGGTGCCCTGACGGCTCAGGAGCACCCTGGCTAAACGGGACCAGCGTACTACAGGAAGACGTCCCTCTTTCTGGCTTTAAATGTAAGTTGCCAATTGTGATTTTCACCCCAATTGGAATTAGTCCTCCGCATTTACCCATCTGTGTAGTGTGAACACAAACACACACACACACTAGTGACCTGTGGTACACATGTGCCCAGAGCGGTGGGCAGCCCCAGCCCGGTATCCGGGGAGCAGTTGGGGTCAAGTGCCTTGCTCAAGGGCACTTCAGTCATGGCCTAAGACATGGGAATTGAACCCACGACCTTCCGGTCACAAGACCGGTTTCGTAACCATGGTTAGAGATTCACACCAAATGTAAATAAGGAGCTCTGCATGTTGATGCATCATTTAACATTTTTGTATACAGGAATGTATGCTACAGAAGCGATCCAGATGTCTCAATAATGGTGAGCTCTTCACAGCATATGCTTCCTTTATCATGAAGCTCAAAGCAGAGGTTACGAAACATTTATACGATCCTCAAGGACAAAACTCACTGCTGCTGTTCCACAGCGACCCTCCCGAAGACAGGTCAGAACCTATAACCTGCTCCACTCTGCTTAGAGTTACAGTATAGACCTCAGACAATGGGCCTTCTGGACATCGGACAATTAGCCCAACTATGTTGTGTGGAGTTAGCGGCCAGGTCCTAAACCATCAACTGACTGGAATGTCCAGAAGGACTGAGCAGCAACAGACTTGGTTTAGCATAAAGGAGGCTTCAAAGCCTGTGCACTAGTCCATTTTATTCCATAAGCCTCTTTTATAAGCTTTACCAAACGCAGTGTCAAATTCTGTAACCTCTACCAGAACCAGTTTTTCCAACCAACAACAAAAAAAAAACACAGCAATGGAAATAAAGCTTTGATTAACAGAAAAAAAAGAACACGCATGTCATGCGTAGCGGGAATAGCAGAGCTTTCGTTAAATGTCCTCATCATGACACTGTTAAGGATTTTACTGGATGCGCGAATTGTATCCTCTAATAAACCAGACTTGAAATAACTGCCATCTGGGGGTATCAGTTATTGTAGCGTCTGCATTACTACTGCTCTGACCATACAAACTCATTCAGGAGAGAAAGGAGAGCTTTAATAAATAAAGGGTGAACACTGGGGAGGTGGGATATGAGATCAAAGAAACAGCTGAATGATGAATGAGAAGCTTAAGAAGGGCCTCGCGTGCGGACAGCCGCCGCTCCCTCACCGCACGTGGACGGCTCGTCTGACTGGTCTCCGCAGTCGTCGTCTCGATCGCAACGCCAGTTCTCTGGGATGCACCGGCCGTTCTGACAGGAAAATTGCCCGGCCTGGCATGTTTGAGCTGCAGAGAGAAGATTAGCGATGTAAATAAACAAACAGGCAAGCGAACCTTACCGTTATTCATAAACTGTTTGCACTGAGCCTTTTATTAAGAGATAAGGAGAAGGTGGAAAGAAAAGGCCGGTGAGCCGAGTGTTTCTGTAAAGCATCAGAGCTCTCAGATCAGCAGAAACCAGCAGAGTCAGAGGGTCCTTCGTTTGAATCAGCATCCTGCCAAAGGCTCCCCATCTCCCTGGTAACGTTACCGTGGGGACTGTCATCACCACCAGATCTCCATACCAGGTCGCCCCATCACCCTCACGATTAATGATCTGCGAGCTTTTGTTTTAGTTTCTCTGTCTTTCAGTAACTGGGCTGCCATGTTTGTCTGCATTTCCGACCGTATGGTTTCGACTCCAGTGTGCCACCACCACTGTATTCATCCAGTCCTCAGCAGAGATAAAACCCTGGGCTGGACTCCAAGACCTTTCAATGACTCTGGGGTTCCTTCCTGCTGGAGTGACAGAGGCCATGTTCCAAGATGTGGTTCATCTGTAGACCTGGCACCGAGTTCAGGAGCTGCTAAGCCACGTGACCAGAGATGACAAAGTGACCGTCAAGGCTTTCATGGTGGGATCCTCAAACCAGAGCGGATATTAACCACAGCTGCAGTTAAGCACAAAGGCACCTACATGGGAAGGTGCAGCAGACCATACACCCACCAGCCATTTCATTAGGCATACACATCTTGTATGCCATTTTGTAAGTGTGTATTTCTAAAGTGTGGCTTATCTTTTGGAATACACAATGACACTAGTGACAGGGTAGCGGCATGATGCAGAATTGGTAGTGAGAGAGTAGTGGCAGGTTAGTGGCAGGTTAGTGACAGCGTAGTGAAATGGCAATATCAGAGAAGTGACGTGGTAGAGGCTCAGTAGTGGGTTTTCAGAAGCTACTAGGTGGTCAGGCAGAAGCGTGTTGCTGAGGTTTCTACACTAATCACCATCACTGATTGGTCCACCAGCCAAAAATGGAGCCATTAGCTCTCTTATGGTCAAAACCAGGCCAACGATGAACACTTGGAAGACATAACAGAAATTGTGCAAGATGGCAGATTCTGAACAGGCAGTGCACTCCTAGATGCTATTCCTACTAGAGGCTGATTACCATGGCCCTTTTTGTCACTGTCCTTTGTGACATCTTCTTTGTATCATTTGTTTGTATCTAGATTTCGATTCTAGATTTCCCTCTAGAACAGGGGTGGGCAATTCATTTTCCCAAGGGGCCACATGAGAAACATACCAATATACTGTATACTGTATATATAATATCTTTTAAAAAAAAGTAAAAATACTAAATGAAACATCACAAGAATGAAAATGTGGAGGACAGAATTCTATCATTATTTAATTAACTTGTTCAGTCTATAAAGTTGTTTAAAAAACTAGAATCTCATTGACCGCAAAGCTGCCAGCTCATCCGTCATCTCAAAGCTTTTAGTTACCCCACGTATAAAGATCAGTAACTGGGCTGAATCATGGACATCACATCTCTTGCCAGAGCCATGAAAGAAAAAAATAGCTCAAATTATCCACTGTTTTGCAGCCGAAGTTCCAAATTCCCCTCGATCCGTCTCGTTGCGAGAGAGGGGCGAGCGACACATTTGCAAATGCTTCCTTTTTCTCAGGACAAATTAGCGCAACAGAATCCACCAAACAACCTTCGACAAACTCCCCATCAGAGAATGTCTTACTGTTTCTTGCAATGTTGTAGAATATTACAAAGCTGGTCCAGACTACAGTATCCCTGGATGAGTGGAGCTTTTTAAAAAATCCTTACTGCCTTTGCAGTTTCGCTAGCAAATATTCGGCTGCCCGTGCCGGTTATACTTGAGTGAAGTTCTTGTATTTCTCTCCGTTTACTCTTGTAATGGTGATTCAAATTGTGATTCTTAAACATAGTTAACTATTCTCCACAAACTAAGCACACAGCTTTACATATGACTTCAGTAAATGAATATTTAGAAGTTCATGCCTTGTTAAAACTCTGCATTCTGCATCAGTCTTTCTTTGTTTAATGTTAGCGGTTGTATTGAAGGGCTAACTTCTTGAAAGCTGTTCAACAAATGTGTCCCTGACACATTTGAATGAAGGTGCACAGATGCTGGACAGATGCAAATCTAAAAGCAAAAACAATACAATTTAAATAAAAGCAGCATAGTTGTATTTCATGCACCCATGACAGTGGCCTCATCACCACACCCTGCCTTACAATGCCTGTCATTACTGCATATAGTGGTCACGATTACTACAAAGCACCATCTTCTGAATGGATCATCTGAACTCTTTGGACTCTCTACAACTCTATGGTTTTCCACAGCTTTTATGCAGTTACATTCCCCTGCCTCTGGCGTTATGGTTCCCATGCCACCAGTGCCATGTGGTTCCCATCATTTCTATGGTTTGGACTCGTGTTTCATCCTCTCCGCTCTTAATTGTCCTCATTTGCATGTGATTAACCCTTGTTCATCTCTATAATTGGTCTTGCTTGGCTCTTGTGGGTTGTAGCATTGCATCTACCTCATGGTTTACCTCTTGGTTTTTCCATTTACTTATGATTGTTCTCCTGTTACGTGTTCGACTACCGGCTGTCGGAGTTTGGATATTTATCTCAAATATGATTATTGGACTGCCCTCAGTAACCACTTATTCACATGTGCCTCCTGTCTGCACTCAGAACACACTTACCTTCCGCACACCTTCTGTTTCTCCTCATCCGCATAGCAAGACTAAGATTAAAGATTAAGACTAAGATTCCAAATATCATAAAATAATCTGCATGGTCGGTCACGTTTGTGAGTGACTTACAAATACAACTTGTTGTAAAGACAATAAGAACAAAGGCAATATTTGAATGAGCATTTTACTTGTGCTAAATGCTTTCAACAGCTGTGGTGAGGTCGGGTTTCAAAGAGACCTACCGGAAACACAAGCTGAACAGACATTTGAGGTTGCAGAGCGAGAGGTCAAATAAGACTAAAATAAGGTCGAACAGGCAAATAAGGTGTTACTTGAACAGACAATCTCTCTGTTCGCCAAACTACTTTCAGGCTTGGAAAATAAGCTTGTGGGTGCTCAATTAATTCAGTCAAGTCAATTCATTTGTTCTGACACCGTCTTCTATTCTGCAGCCTTAGACAGAAAAGGCCAAAACTGCAATTCAATTAAGGCAAACCTGCAAAACAGATACAATTATTCCGCTCACCTGAACAGAACTGACTATAGATCCTGTCAGTAGATCAGCTTGGACAGTTTTTAATCTGTGTTATCCAGTGGGGACATGTTCTTGCACTTGTAAACCTTTAGTAAACCAAGGCTGTACTATTTGGGTAATTAATTTCAACACTGCTACAAATTAACGGTCAGCACTGGTAGTGCAGCGCACTCCAACAATTTAAGAATAAGATCGCCTTGTGAAATCTGAACAAATGAAAATCTCTACCGACATGAACGTCTACATAAAGGACCATGTCTACGCTCATGGCCTTGTAGTCTCCAGGTGTCCAAAAAACACAGCTGGTACAATAACTCCAAGTGATAACTCACTTGTTTCTGAATTTATCTTTGATTTTTTTATTTTTTAAAAGGTCACTGAATAAGGGGGTGGCAGAGAACCTCATTGATCTTTTTGGGGGTTTTGGACTGACAACATGGAGACAGAGGGTCCTCCTCCATCAAAGTCCGCCATGTTGGACCATGCAGTCCAGAATGGACAAACTAAAAACTGTCTCTAAAGAGTGCCTTTTGTGTTTTTACACGGAAGTGACAGCTTGATTTTGGTGAACAGGAAGAAAAACAAAATTAGGAAACAAGAAAAACAAATGACAAGAAACACTAGTGTGGCCTTTTCCAGATTGGGGTAGCCTTTTGCAGATTGCAGATGAAGGACAAATGTTTTCTGAGTGATGCCAGAGTTGGCTGTTTTCTGCTGGAGAGGTAATTTCGTATACCAATCAAAATGCAGTTTGTTGTTTGATTACTTTAGCTGGAACACTGCCATAGTTATGCAGATAAAAAAAACTTCCTCCCTGTGTCCATGTTAAAAAAAATATCTACTTGCTACCAGGATTGTAATTTTGTCTTTGTTATTTTGACCAAAGATTAAAAAAAAAAAAAACTCGTACTGAGATCAGCCCACAGCTGATAAAAGTTATTGCCAAGAAAAGTGTAATGTTAAAACACAGCTTTGCAGCTGAAGTCTATCTCTGCAATGTATTTTCCCCCCTGTTGGCAGACTCAAAGACCAAATGAAATACCCACTAACACTGCAATCAGACTGAACGTTTAAAATAAAACAATAATACAGATTTGTGCCGTTGCTTTGCTAATGTTATCGTGGGTTCTGCTCCACGTTTGGAAAGAGTGGTTATGGAGGGGTAATTCAACTGGCTGCAAAGTGACAGATGCCACTAAACATTACACACTGCATCTTTAACTGCCATAAACAAAACCTCATTCGCCCACTCCAGGTGAAAGTCGTCTGTCTGCTACCACATACAATTTTATTCCAAGTCAAACTGGAGGACAGGGGGACTGTAGCTAGTGACAGGCTGTTATTTATTATTACACGTCTCAACTAAAGTGCTGATGTAGAGGGATGCAGCAATGGTAAATCTGACTACTGCTGCATTCGTAATACTCATATGGCTGAAATCATCAACGCAGGAGATCTAGGAGATCCACCTGTCTATCTAAGAGATCCACCAGTCGATTGTGATCGGCTGGTTGACCACTGTGCTAGAATCTATGGTTAACCTCAAGCTCGTTAAAGAATATTGTTGTATTAATTTATTAACTTTTAGAAACCTTAATCCATTTTTGGTAAGAACTACAAAATAACTGAACAGCAGATAAAGATCAAAGAAACCTCACTGCCGGTCAGTTCCGTTTTTTCTCCTTGCACTGATTTTTCCAGAAGAAAAATATAAAAATGTATATAAAGAAGGGGAAAAAAAATTCCAGTTCTTTTTCAGTGGGCTTTTATGTTGTAGTGATTTACTGATGAAATTAGCCTACTTAACAAGTGATGTTTTTCATAATTGCCCACATTAGCTAACTCACTTATGTTATACACTTCAACTAGCTCTGCTAATACGTCAAATTCTGCTTTCTCTAAAGGCTTTCATATTGGCTTTCTTCAGTCAGACTTCATAAATTATTATGGTGTCAAAAGACAAAACTCAAAACACTCTGGTAATGGCCCAGAGATATAAAAAAAATTAACGTTTACACAGTTATGTCTTATCTGAAATTGTTTCATAAAAATGCTGTAAAAATTCAAGGCTTGTATTCTTAAAAAAAAATGAAAGAAAAAAAGGGGGGAGGAAAGAGGAGAATGAGAATCAGAAATGAATCGGTGGTGCGTGGAGAAGCTTCCTCGGGTCTGTGTTTTAGGTCTGTGAATCTCCAATCCGTCCTCATGGAGGATAACTGTAATTTGGTGGCAGGGCTCAGTGAAAGCGTTCAGGACTAATTTCCTCTCGTGGAGCCCGTCTGCCTTCTGAGGGAGCTGATGTAAGCTCTGTGGGGGGTAAAATACCACTACCGATGTGACATTTTTGAAGAAGCCTCTCAACTCAGGGGCCTTCGGTAATTCGACAGCTCCAGTGAGCTGCGAGGCCTGCTCTGCTTAAATCTGTCTGGGTCAGTTCCAAACGAGCTGTCTAAATCGAGGAAACAGGGCAAAGTGATGCACGCCGTCATTGGGAAAGGGGGAGGGGGGAGAGTGTTTACGCAGAGTCAATCAGAGGCCAGGACGCAGCCCCGCGCCTCTCGGAGGGTGTCACATGGAGGGTGTTGGGCTAGGAGACGCTCAAAACGGCTCCCCAGGAGAGCCGGAGAGAGTCCTCGTTCTCCCAGGGCTGATGTGTGGAGAAAAATAGCCCGGAACGACAGACACTGGGAATGCGTACAAATAGGACTTTGCTGCCCGTCTAATCAGAGACGTTGACCTTTCTAAGTTTTTTTGTTCTCTTCTATTTTTTTGCTTTCTTTTGGATCAGATCAGACCAGAATATTTTATTGTCCCCGAAGGAGAGCTTTGTCTCAGGACTATCTAAATTAAATCGATTAACGCCTATTGGCTAGACGTCTGCAATTTGTCTTTAATCTTTTATCGTGCATCTAGTGCGAGATGGCCAGAGGCAATAATTCCAGGTCCACAAAACAGCAGTGCGGCACAAA
Organism: Brachyhypopomus occidentalis; assembly: GCA_020368025.1. Lineage (NCBI taxonomy): Eukaryota > Metazoa > Chordata > Actinopteri > Gymnotiformes > Hypopomidae > Brachyhypopomus > Brachyhypopomus occidentalis. The sequence goes on along the minus strand of JAGXOD010001364.1, from coordinate 1,607,965 downwards.
CGCCGGCCCGCCGCTGGGCTATTGATTCAGGGGATTACAGGTTCAGTCTGCAGTCAGAGGGGATCCAGAAAGCCCCGAGCTTGTTCCCGGATGCGTCTTAGAGAGATTCAGATATCATGGCTGCAGCATGAGGAAGAAGCTCCTCTCTCTGTCTCTCTCTCTCTCTCTCTTTCCCTCCCTCTCTAAAACAGAGGGTGATATTGATGGGGAATTGCAAAAAAGGCGATTTGAGGACCACCAACACTCCTCCCACTAACCCTGCCCCCCCCACACACACACACACACGACCCCCAAGCACGGGCAGCCCCTCCCCCCCAAGCTTAAACCCACTGATGTGAAACCGATTTGTGTCGCGCGTACGGCGGCGGAAGTGCGCGTGATGAATTACGCTGGCAGGAATGAAGCTATTATACACACACAGGCTCCGCTCCCGAAAGGGAACGGATGACACGCAGACCTGTGCCAACAGGGGAAATTATACCGAGGTGTCAGCGAGACGCCTCATTCTCTCACTCTCCCGCACGCCCTCTCCGTGTTGCCCAATGGGAGGAGGCCCTCTCGCAGGGGAGAAGGGAGGTTGTGCTGGAGCGCTCGCCTTCACCACAGAGAGCAGAGCTCCACGTGTGCCGAGGCCTGTGCAGAGGGACTCACCGGAGCGGGTGAGGTTGTGGGCAGACGTAGAGGGACTCACCGGAGCAGGTGACGTTGGCCTCGTCCTCGTTGCTGCCGCAGTCGTCGGCGCCGTCACACAGCCACTTTTTGGGAATGCAGCGGCTGTTCAGGCAGCGGAACTGGTCCTGGGGGCAGCTGCGGTTTGCTGAGGTGGCATGTGCACACAAACCACACGCACGCATCCCCACACACACACACACAAGCATTCACACATGCACACATCAAAAAATGCACATACCCCACATGCATGTGCACACACAGAACACACATGTGAACAATCCACTGCTTATAACTCATTTACAACCTCTAATTCATTACACATAATACATTACTAGATGGCATTACACAAACTCTTATTCAAAGGAAACACATCTGAGATGGGAAACTGTCGAGCAATGTTCTCAAGATCAACCTTCTGCGAGTCTAAAGCCCAATTCAACAAGTCTGAGAAGGCTATTCTCATTATCTAAAAGACACATTTATGCTTCTCCTACATCAGTGGGCACTACTATACAATCTTTCTCAGACCATGGTTTTTACAGTATGGCACGGCTGAGGAGGCGGAGCTGGATGGCACAGTGTGTGTATATATATATATATATATATATATATATATATATATATATATACACACACACACAGTCACACACACACACACACACACACACACACGATATTGCAAAAAGTTTCCAGAAAAACAGGACTTGTCAGACAGATTCCTCATCAGCTGTACAAGCAAAGCATACACACACACACAATATATATACACTGTATATTATTTTATACATTTTATACACACGCATGTTATGCACACACACACAAAGCACTGCTGATAATGTGATGGTGCCAATCAGTATTGAAGATTAAAAACCTCCCACACAAACAACATTCATTAATGGCACAGTGACAAACCGATAAAACGTTGTCCATAACGGACGTGATAGTGTGTCTCGGCGCATCTCTGCCCTGGGTATGCTGGGAGTTCTCAGCACATTCGTCGGAATGTGACGGACAGCCCCGTTGCCCGTCTTTAGATGTCAAGACTAGGCATCACCAAAAGGTAGCAGTGACATTATTTTAGCTTGTAGAAGGTTCTTCAGATTAAGCGGAGGCTATTCTCCCTAGAGTAATGGTTGGGGGTTGCTGGAGGATGCAGGTTTGTTGAGCTCAGAGTCTCCGAGCATTCCTATTGGTCTGCGTGTTTGGGCAGGGTGAACTGGTTTGGGTCCAGTCCGCACCGCTTTAAGTCAGCGGGCTGAGAGGCGGGAGTGTGAGAGGTGGGAGAGTGAGAGGCGGGGGAAGACGTACAACAGAGGCGAGGTTCTTCATCGCTGCCATCTGAGCAGTCATCATCACCATCACAGCGCCAGAGGAGTTGGATGCAGCGCTGATTCCGACACTGGAACTCATCGGGCCCGCACTGTTTTGACCCGGACACTGCTACTGAGGCTGCACACATACACACACAGAGCGCCCATGTGCACGCACATACGAATGTACATACAGTGAAACACAAACATCCAAATATATGCATGTGATTACATACATATACTCATTCAAATGTGTACGGACACAGTCAGGCCAGGTGAATTGAGCCATTAGGTTCTGTCCTGGAATCGAGAATCAATAGACGTATTCAGCTTTGAATAAACATATCTGATCTGCTGTCATATTCCTATTGATCAGCCCAGATATTGATCAGGCTGTGGATGGCAGCAGTAACCTTGCTGTCTGTATTGATCAGCACCAACACTTCCTCTCCTTACTGAATACACACACACTCACACAAACTCAAGGTAATACAAACCCCACCCGTCAATAATCTGACCTCTTAACCCGTTAGTCCTAATTCCAACACAGCCTTCTCATTTCACCTTCACACAACTCTTATCCCAGTCATAAATCCAACTCTTAACTACCCTGTCTTAATTACCCCGTCTTAACCACCCTGTCTTAATACCCTCCCAACACCCTCCCTTTCCTTGCCTGTAACTGACAGTGAGGCTTCCAGGGTTCCTCTCAACCATCTGAATATTTCTAGAAATTGTATTTGATTATAGGTTCTTAGAACAAAAGCCCTACATTTGCAATATAATCATGCGATTTTGGAGATATGGGAAGGCGTGGTGACCGGGTTGGGGGGGGCGTGAGGCTTACTTACGCGAGCAGGTGAGGTTGTCCTTCAGCAGACGCTGACTGTCCGCACACGCGCACACACGTCCACCGGGCACAGCCAGACAAAGTGCAGACACACCGCAGCCGCCGCGCCCCACCCAGCATGCGTTCCTACCTGGAGAAGTGTGTGTGTGTGTTGTGTATGTGAGCGCATGCGTGAAAGTGTATTATATATACATATATATTCACATGTGTGTAAAGAGAGAGAGAAACAGACATTTTAGCCAATTAGAATGAGATGAGTGACTTCCATCAGCACACAGCCTGATATGTTCCAGCCTGATTTGCTAAGACTCGCTAGTGACTCACTGGGTCACAGTATAGACGTGACTCACACAGAAAGAGACGGCAGTGGAGCCAGAAAAGGGGCCCGTGTTAAAAAAAGACAACCGCAGTTAAAAGGATCAGCGTCGCTACACTGGGGTCTGGCAGGACGACAGCACCACAGCACCACAGATCCGGGCAATTAACCAAACACACCCATGTGAGGCTCATCAGTTAGCGTGAGGCAGACCTTGGGCATGGGCAGTGCACGGATGGCGTATGGCTCCAAAGCCAGGGTGCGTTACGACGCTCCCCCCGCCACTGCGTCACTTCTACTAGCGTGATGCCATTACGTAAGGTACAAGGTTGTAAAGCTGAAGACAAAGACACAGTAAGGAACTCCTACCCCAGCGAAAAACCGAAGGTAAACATGTGAGACGCACTTCTGCACGTTTGACCTCTGAGCGAGAGCAGTGCAGACTGACGTGCCAAGGATTTTGTTTTTCCGTTTTCTGGTGAAGTCAGACGGCACAGACGTTCACATGCACCGGAATATCAGCAGGATGCTCGGAGCGCCGTCTCTGCCCAGCTGAAACGGCTCCAAGCAGCTGTATCCGTGCCCCGCGGGAATTGCAAACAGTTTATTCGGGAAAGATCTGTATTATAACAACAGCAAACCGTTTCACCGAACAATGGAGCTGTAATATGCTTGCTGTAGTTCCCAAACAAGCACATGAAAGCAGAAATCATAAATTATGCTTAAAAACAGAACTTAATATATTATTTTGTGTTTGGTTTTCTTTTAAGTGAAAAATGATTTTAAGATTTGGTTCTTAAATTGAACTTGGAAGAGTCTAAAAAATACTGTTAAAACATCTTCTCATAAGAACATATCAACACTGACTTCTCAAAGGGCAAACCTCAGGCTTTTAATGTCTGAATAGGAAAATGAAAGTGCGTTTTACATTTTGCATGGCTAAGCAGAGATTATGAGGAATCCTTCTTCTACTGCTCAACATGGCACATATTATACTGGTCAGATTATACTGGTCAGTTTCACCCAAAATGAAAACACCTAGTCCTGAAAAGAGCACCATTCTGTGCATACTGATTAGTCTGGATAATGTATGACGGATGGAGCTGATCTCAGGTCAGCTTTGGAACACTGGTCTATGCATGCGATTAATGAAAATAAAGTAGAAAAGACCACAGAAGAAATTGGACGTTGAAGCCCAAGTGAATAATGGCCATTGATATGTTTTCCCAAGCAACAGGCTCAAGGATGTGTCTATGGCAAGTTCAGCAGGCCAAAAAAAGAACCGATTTCAAAACACAGGCTTCTGATTATAGCTTCATACATAATGAAAGCCTGAATAATAGAGTAATATACTGTCCCTCTTTGAGTTTCACTCTCTCTCTCTCTCTCTCCATCCATCCCTCCCCCTCTCTCTCTCCCTCTCTCGCTTTCCCTCACTGTTTCTCTGACTATAATAGCATTGAATTACATCAACTCATACAGCATAAAGAAGTCGATTTTATACTAACAGATCTATATTTCATTGTCCAAGCCGGAGGTAACAGAATGAAGATGAGAGAACGTGGAGGGCGCACAGGACCTGTCTCGCATCCTCCCACTACAGCAGATGGGACCAGCAGACAAATGTGGATGCACACCTAGACATATGGTTCTTCTTTCCTTAATTAAGCGTGGTTTGAATCTCAAAAAGGGGGCGGGAACGTTCTGGGTGAGGAGAGTCTGGCAGGGTGGCTGGATGTTGATGGGCATGTCGGAGAGCGAGTCTTGCCTGAGGTACGTTTGTGTCTGGGGTGAGGATCTTAGTGCCTGTTCTGCAAATCATCGTCCGGGTACAACGGTGGTTCTGCGGACGTCTGAGCAAGGAGGTGCTGGCCTTTTCTGATGTTCGAGAAAGTCACAGGTTGTTTTTGACAAATCGCAGGGGATCTTGGGATCGGTGCTCAGTCATTGGAGTCGGGGAGCACTCGTAGAGAGGCAGGGGCGGAGCTCCAGCACACGGCTGCAGGGGCTTTTCTTGGAAACTCCGGAGCTACATCGCCACAGATCCCGGGGGCAGAGGTGGGAGCAGTGCGGACGCTGCACTGGCGGCTCAGCCCTGCCCTGGGCCCCCGGCCGTCATGCACCGCTGTGACGGGTGATCACCTACAGACTACACATCCAGCCTTGTGCTGAGAAGAAAGCTCTGAACACCCATAATCCTCTACTTTAGCACTGGGCCCGCTGGCAAACTAGAATGCTTATAAGCCAAAACATGAAAGACAGACTGGTTGATAGATAGTAAAACAATTAGGTTTACTCCTGCGGCTAGTTCCAAGGACAAATGTAACTGCACAGTTACTGCCAAAACAAAATAACAAGCCTATTCACAATCAAACTCTGGACCACACTGCGAATATCCCACAGTCTGCTTCCTTCCCATAAATCTTCTCGTGTGATTACATCACAGCTGAAGCCAAGCTACGCTTTTCATTGCATTGTCTGCTCACACTGCAGCTGTGCGCAACAGGCGCCTCGGGAAAACATACAACACACACATAATAAACATTGTTTTCATTATGCATTTCGTAAGTGAGCAGCCCTGTGACCACCGCTAGGTGAAGCTCTGGCCCTTATTTTACATTCGAGAAATGCCTGAGGAGTCACTGAAAGAGCATCCGGCCCTCAGGGTGACCGTTCTCTCGCTCAGAGCTTTCCACAGCTAGGACAGACACATGCTGATTTCCAGATCATTCCGGATCACTCTGGACCCTCCTGGCTTGTTCAGAATCGTTTTGGAGCGTTCCGGAACATTGTGCTGCGCTCCAAAGTGTTCCAGAGCGCCCTGTATCGTTCCACACCATTGAGGAGTTGATGGCCATTAGCATTAGCGACTGGGAGCGTCTGTGGTGAATGCTGTGCAATGTGACGGCCTCAGCATGAGCCATCACAAAGAGTAACCATGATCAAAGCCTCATGCCGTAAATCATGAGCGCACACACACACACACACCTCACAAATACACACACTGCACCTCACATGAACACATGCAATAACACTCCCACAAGCTCTCACATACAGTGAACACTTCACACAAACATCAAGAACCTCGTACAAAAAGCACACCGAGTAGCCTGCACTGTGATATAGCCACACACACACACACACTCTGTGAAACACATGCACAAGTGCCCTCACATCCTTGCAGCCAACAGAAGACCTACTATAACCAAGTTAACCAAGGTAAAACAGAAACGGCACAAAAGGTCCTTCACGAAGCTTAATGAAACAGCAATTTCCTGGACATCTGTATGATGTTAAAGCCAATGGCTGTCCACAGATGGAATGAGCCATTTGAGGATTTTATGTGCCCCAACTAAGGGCAGATTAAAAACGAACATTTTTCCTTGTTGATTAACGTACCACACACCACCTTTTTTTTTACGTTCAATTCTAGACCGCCTTCCATCAATTACTGCCGCCTTCCACTTGGTGTGATACAACACCTTGCTTTTGCAGATTTAAAAAACTCGGTCGGCATGAATGATACCTGCAGTGATGCAGTTTAAATGTCTCCCTGACAGATAACAGCTTGTCTCTATTGGCAGGTTTAAGTCGGCTCTGACTAATCTCTCACGTGATGTTCCTCAGGGTTCAGTCATTGGCCCGCTACTCTGTATTATTCACACGATCCCCTTTGGTAACAGCGTCAGAAAGCACGGCCTTCAGTCATACTGTAGCACATGATGCATATATTTACATACGCATTGAACCATATATTTACATACACACTGAGCTTTCAGACCTCCTTCTAAGCTAATACAAAGCCATGGATTTTATATTTATTTTTATTTTTTTTTTACACCGACCCATGATTAATCTGAATACTAAATGCTTCTTCAGCCATCCTTAGGCAGCAAGGGCTAAATATGCCACATTTTGCTGCCTCTTCCCCAGGCCTGGATTGTGGTCTTCGTGTCATTTTAGATCCCCCATTATCAATTCAATGACATATTTAAGATGGCTTTCCTTCTTACAGTAACTTAGAGCCTTATCCATGCATTTATTACTGCTAGACTAGATGATTGCAGTGACGTCCTCTACGTTTAGAGTTACAGCAGAGCTCAGTTGTGAAGGTTCTTGCCTGCTCCAGACCATGGAGAACACGCACTCCAACATCTACACCAGGTACCTGTCCAGTTCCGAACACAGTGTGAAGAACTTCTTAGGATCGGCCACCTTCTCGGCTTTCTGCCATCCTCCACTTCCACACACCTTCACATACACTCTGGTCTTCTGATACCCACTTCTGATGCTCTCCGTTCCATCTCTGCGGCATGGGAGGCGGGGCCTGTAGCGAACCGGGTTCTAAAGTCAGGAACCCTACCCCTCCTCTCCTACGCGCCCGCCTTCCACGTCAAAAAGCATCCGCCGTCCGGTCAGTTCCGTGCATTCTCAATAGTGGAGTCACACAGTGCTGTGGCGTTTTGTCTATTGTATGTCTTTATTTTCTGAAATCTTAGCGCATACTTATTGTGGCATTATTCGTTTCATTTTACTTTTTGTTCATCTTCATTTTATATACAATGATCTTGGGTATCCTGAAAGGCACTTATGAATAAGTTGTTATATGCTTTTGTGTGGTGATATTTCCCTTGGACATCGTTTGGTTTCTTTGTTGTCTTTTCACTCCGAATTACACGCAGCTTTGAAGCTCTTTACATTAACAAAGACAAGGCAAGACCAAAGTTTGGTCACATTGTAACAATACTCACGAGCATCTTTGGAAAGGGTTCTGTTGCTATAAAAATCTATTCAGCAACTACTGAAGAGATTTCTTTATGTACTTTTGGCAAATATGAAATGTGTTTAAACATAACTTGGGACAATGTTGTTACTTCTGTCATTAGATTACTTTCAAATGTTCTATGCAGGGTAACTGGGACCTGTTTGTGATCTGTCCATTTTAAATTTTAAAATTTAATATCCTTTGGTACATTAAATATTTCTGTAAAATTAAATATCAGGCACAATCAAATATCTCTCTTACTGCAGGACTTTCTAAACAGCAAAAGATGATCAGTTATTACACCATTTCAAGGGAGGTGGGGGGGGGGGGTCGCATACATAAACCTTTATTACAAACCATGAATAAGAAAAGGCCAGCAACAGAGTGCTTAATAATCTATATGATCTAAGAGTCTCTATAAGGTCACCATAACGAATGAGCCCAAATTCGATGCAATAGGCCATTACATCAGCATAAAGCCCCTCACAGGGACCACACAGTGTTTGCAGCAGATTCCACCATATTGAGCCCCCAGGCCCGAGAGTTATTACCCTCAGCCAATAAAGAACACAAGAAAACTGCTTGGCACAGGAAACTTTAAGGTTAAAATTATCATCAGTGATTTTGGCTCGGCAAACGCTCCCTGCTAACTGCACGCTGGGTGTCCAGATTAAAGTTCAGGTCCCTGTGATGTTAGATTTTTCAAAAAAAGGCCCACAGCGAAATTCAGACCAACTCGCGTGCGAGACGATCCAATTACCGCGCAGCGCACATGGGAGGAATGTTCTCCTCTTACCCCACTTGCCGATTTGACTTCCCGCTGACGATGCGGTAGGGTATTCAATGCATCGCAATTACAGCATAGCATGTTACACTAAACAGATTAATTAAAAACCTTCAGTAAAAAATGATGACAAACTGCCTGCAGTGTTGCCGTTTTTATGTTTGCTTTTGGGTTCGCCAGACAATTAGGGCATTTACCTTTCTGTTTCTGCGGATTGTACACCTGGAGTCCGAAAAGGGGCGGGCTCTCCCGTCTTAGCACTGTGACATCACCAGAGAGCGTATCAAGCTGGAAGACGGAAGCGTTCATATAATCTGTCCAAAAAATGTAATTCTGGTGCTGTGAAATCCCAAACGGGTGATTCAGCTCCTTCCCGTCGTACACCACCTTACACAACAGAAACACACGAATAGCAGTTTTGGGGGTGAGAATATTGGATTCAAGAGTCAAGTTAGCAAACAGTGCTGAATGATCAAGTGATTGCGAGTCACCAGTCTTGGAGAACCCTTGCTCTGCACATTTCTGCATGTTCCCTGGTATTACACACCTCACTAAAGTCCTCAACTAATTATTGATGCCTGCGTGAGCCGACTCAAAGGCAGGAGGGTGCATGAATGTGCAAGCAGGGGCCTCCTCACCACTCACTCAAGAATTTGCATGAAGGAATGGTATAAATTGAATAATATGAATAAATCTTAAATGCAAATACCCCCCCCCTCCCCCGTCCTTTGTGTTTCTGATGCTCCATCTGGCTTGCGTGTCAGAACGCACGAACACAGGAGGAAGAAGATGCTCACCGTCCGGCCGGTGCCGTTGAGGTAGATCTTCTCAATGTGGTCGTAGTAGGCGTCGCACCAGTACATGGTGCTGCTGGACGTGTCCAGAGCCAGACCATTGGGCCAGAGGACGCTGGAGGAAACGAAGGACTGGCGGTGGGAGCCATCCATCCACGCCTTCTCGATCCTCCCCCTGCTGTCGTTGACCTCGTCCTCCTCCCAGTCTGTCCAGTACATCCAGCTACGGGCCAGAGGGGAGGTTCACACAGTTATCGGTTCATCCGTTTATTCCGTTCACTCAGCCTGTTTTTGATTTTGGCCCCATGTGTGAATGCTGCAAATAACTTGTATTTTGTCATCAGCGTAGGTAGTTCGCCTCATGCAGCTAATTCTGCTTTGTCTGCCGTTTGGGTCTGACCAGGCCTGGAAAGTTATTTCTTCCACCCAATAATCTACAATCGTATAAGTATTGGTCTTGCTTCATGTGAATATTACAAACGAATCTACAAACGGCTGTGACGCGGCGGCTTTTGCAAGATATATGAACAAAAAGTAATCTAGGTTCATATTCCTGCTCATGGTTATCTAAAGAGCAGACTGCATTAAGGAGATGGAACTTGTATAACATTTTTCAGCATATGCAAATCTCCCCAGCTGTTTGCCATTCCGGCTACGCTCGTTCTATAAAGAAAGCGTGATCGCAGTGGAAGACTTGGGTCAACAGAGCAAGGATGAAGTCGAGTTTATGTTTGACATGTTAAGCCTCAATCCCACCTGGAACGCTTTGTGTGCTTCCGTTTGGCTTCTAATTGCAGAGGACACAGCAGAGCCGAACAGGAGCGGGAGTAAATAATCCCCAGCGGTGCCCATTTAAACGCTTTATACACAGCCAAAAATTCTAAAATCTCATAAGCTAAACTAGTGCACTCGTGCATTTTATATAAAAAAAAATTCTCAGAATCGGAAGACAGGACTACTACATCTGAAATAATATATCAGAGGAAAAGATTAGAGTTTTAGCACAGTGTTCTGTGTTAGAGTTTACAGACTCATAAGTGAATGTACTAGCCCAGTGTTCTGACTGTCACCCTTTCAAAGACTGTAAAAACACATTTGAAGAAATTCTAAGATTTTGGTCCTCATCTCTGTCACACAGTTCCCTAGAGACCATCAGAAGTTTACAGGGACATGCACACAAACACAAAACATACATCTCTTTCACCTCGACCTCTCTCTCACCAGCGTGCACGCTCTCTCGTACGACTCACGCATGCACACAAACACGCGATCCATCTCCCTCTTCGAGTGACCCACTGAATAATTTACCAGTGGCTGTTTTTGAATGACGGCTGCCGCCGCGAAACTACAGCTGGGTAGTGGGAGCAAAAGGTGAGCAGGACATGGGAGCCATAACCGCTAATCCATCACCTCACCACGACTCCTCCGACGAGAAGCGACACGGAAGGGGTCAGGGAGGGCGGGACAAAGCAGCAGCATAAAAGAGAGGGAGAGCAAATCAGAAAAACTGTGGCCTCTAGAACCTGAGGAGCAGACCGAGCTACTCTCTCTCTCTCTTCCTCCCTCCCTCACACACAAACACATTAGCAAGCACATCTCCTAGCCTTCAAGTTGTCGTATCAGATGGTCGCTGGTTACAGAGTGATGCAGGAAAAAGCCTCTAGAGCAGTTTCATCATGGGGCACAAGGAGATGACGGTAAGAACTTTGCAGAGGGTAGATAATGTTAGAGGTGGTTTACCTGCAGAGTTTGGCTACACCCTGCATGCGATTTACATGAGGTTACTCCCCCCTAACCGTAATCACAAGAGGAACTACTGCACTAGAAATTCCATTTGTACCAGCAGAGTTTAATAGACAGCACAGCACCGTTTTACGAACCAAAAAAACACTGCACATTAAACTCTCTCCATACATGTTCACTGCTTCTCCAAATAGCGCGATGCAGCTCTGACCGGGCGGCCATGTTCATCTTCTCTAAGGAATACATACAGCTGTGGCCCTGCTGGAGGAAGACGAACTGCTCATTTGTTCGCATGGAAATATATTAACCTTTGATTAGCATCCCATTTCGCATAGCATGAATATTTAGCAGCTACTAAGTTTTATTTACGCTTCTCTTGGCATCAACCACCCCTCTGTAAACACCTCGAAACTGCTCCAGGATCAGTCGTTGTGCGTTTCTGTACGCACGTGCTCGCTTAGACTGCACAGCATGTGCATCACAGCACAGGTTCTGACCACAGCACGTGTCTGACATGCCAGCCAGGTCACTCGGCACAGATCGCTCCAAGCAATCGAATCTACTTGTGATTAGAAGCTGGTGTCCTGTAGTTAGGAAGCATCATATTTTTCTACCGCACTTACAGTACCAGCCTGTCTCCTCATAGGTCAGCTCATGATGCTCTCTACACTCTTGCTTCCCATTGGCTGATGGACCATGCTCTAGAACCACCATTGTGATCAACGGAATGGTGAATGGTATTTTCAGGTGGCCTCGTTTGCTTCTTAAAACTCCTACACGGCACTCAAGGATCCTTCCGGGGAATGGGAATAAACTTAATTTACACCTTTACAGGGTTTGGTCAGATTTAATATGTTTACCAAAAGTCCCTCCAAAAAAACTCCCAACCAACAACAAAAAAATTATATATAACAACATACTGACAATATACTGAGAATGTATCATATTTTCTTATAAGACCCCCCAGCTATGGAATAATCTTCCACAATGTGTCCGGGACTCTGGCACAGTCTCACTCTTTAAGTCTAGGTTGAAAACTTACTTGTTTAGTTTAGCATTTGGTAATTAATGTGCCCCCTTAGATAAGGTTACAGATCCAGGGGTTCATGGGCAAAGAGTTTTATGGCAAACTGGGGCGCTGGTGCTGTCATCCTGTCACTGCACGTGGTCACTCGATGCCAGTGTCTCAGGATGCTCCCAAGTCTGTGTTACCTTCTGGTTCTGCCCTTTAGCTAGGCTGAAATAATTAAATTGCCGGAGTCGCTGCCACACTCCAGAAATGTTTACATTTCCTTTGTCCAACATATCCCATACAGAGCTAATTGTCCCCCTTCTCTATTCCCAATGGCTGCCCGAGAAATACAGAGACAAGGAGAGACGAGCCTTTCCTGTTACCCACCTATTTAATCAAGCCTTCGACAACGCCATACAAGCACCTAGGAGATGGTCTGGTTTGCCAGTGGATGTGCCGATGCTGTGGTTGGATGTCCCATTGCTGCAAGAGGACGTGCTGATGCCAACTCCTACCTGAGGCTCACCATCTGCACTGAAGGGACTGTGACTACTCTGCCTGGAATTAGAACTATAACTACAGAACTATATTTGAACTATACTTGAACTATGAATGCGGACTTCTGCTAGCGGGCCGCCCAATGGAGGATGGGTTCCTTTTTGAGTCTTGGTCCTCCCAAGGTTTCTTCCTAAATTCCTGCCATCTTAGGGAGTTTTTCCTTGCCACTGCCGCCTCTGGCTTGCTCATTAGGGATCTGGACCCATACGATTGTAAAGCTGCTTTGTGACAACATGTGTTGTAAAAAGCGCTATATTAATAAATTTGACTTGACTATTAAGTATTACCTGCATGCTTTGCAAATAATAAACTATTTTACTACTAGTTTTCCTTCATGCATCTTTAAGACTACGAGCTGAGGAACGGGTCATTGTGAGAAACGCTCTGGAGAAAAACATTACGTCTGCCACGCGGTGTGACTGTGGGCGGATTTTCTCGCGGGCCTAAACCTTTGACACATGGAGGAATCGGAGGTTTTACCCGCCGAGGGGGTCGACGGCAATGGCTCGGGGGTGAGACATGTCCCCCTGCAGCAGAGTCTTCCTGCTGTCTGACGCCCTCTCCAGACACGCTACGCTGATTGCCTTCCTGTGACCGTCACTCGTCCAGTACAGGTTGCTGCCCAACCAGTCCACCGCGAGTCCCTCCACATTATCTAAATCTAGGGAGACACGAGGGGAGGAAGAGAGAGACAGAGAGAAAATGTAAATGTGATAGATGCACACAAAAACCAAGGAGGGAGCGGGATCAAGCGAGTGCAGGAGAGAAAGAGAGAGAGAGAGAAAGAGCAAGAGAGAGAGAGGCAGACAGAGTCCGACTGCTGCTGACAGCTTAATTTATCCTTGTCCTCTACTTGTCCTCTTCCCCAAAAAATAAACACCAGCACATAGCCAAGCGAGCTTGTCCCTTATGTCCACTTTATCACTAGCCGCAAGTCATAGGTCTCCACACAAACACCTCAGCGAGCGCGGGCTTCAAAACCTGCCCAGCACAGGCCTGTAGGATGTGCGCCGTTCCGGTTACGCACGCTCTATAAAGTCATAGGTGTAAAGTTAAACTAAAATAAAATTAGGCCTACTCATAGCAAAAATCATTCCCACAAATTTAAATGTTAAAACCAATTTTTATTTTTAGTTCCGCTAGCCTGTATTCTATTGAAGAAAACACCTTGAGCTCGCCAAGGTTGTGTGGAGTTCAGGGGCAGACACTCATATAACAAAAGAAGTTATGCCGCCTCACAAATACAGCAGCGCAGTGTTCATGGGCCGCTGGGGCTTTTGTGTTTAAAATGAAAAATGTACTGATAGCAAACATTGAGGACAGAGAGAGCTGCCGGGTTGCTAGTGGCAGCTGAACTAAAGCTAACTGACTTAGCAAGCTAGCTAACAAAAAAACATTAATTCTAATATTTCAGTTAGGGTTTTCAGAAGAAAGCTTTTTCCAGCTGCTTCTAGATGCCTAGAAAGTATCTGGCTAGCATGTTATTCAGGAACCTATACTACAGCTGTCACGGTGAGAAGGCGGAATCGCCACCAGAGGGCATCCGCGAGAGCACCTGACACACGTCACACCCTTACCTGGCATAGGCGCACACCCACAACTAGCACGTCACTCCCCCGTTCACAATCACCCGAATACTAGACACCTGTGCACGGTATTTGGGTATGCTTCTTAAGCTCGCAGGTCCTGTCGTCCAGTGCTGCGCATTGGCCCACCTTGGAAGACTACGCTACGCTCGCTACCAGAGGAAAGAACGCTGTACCTGAACGACGCCTGTGGGACTCTCTTTCATTGTTTAAGTTTATTCCGTTTACTAGGCATAAGTGCCGTCTTTTGTGTTGAGCCCTAATAAGAGTATGGATATCAATAAAGAAGGAAGCTCGCTACCCTCGCCTCCTGCTGTCTGCCTCAATACGTCACAGAATGCGCAGCCTGAGGCAGCAGGTGGCAGCGGGCCTTCTGCTATAGAAGTCCTAAATGCTCAAGGCGTACTGTTGGAACAGCATCACCACGAGATGGGTGAGTTACGAAATTTAATGCGTACGCTGACTACGACTGTTCAAGTATTGTCGCAGCAGGCTAGTCAAAACCCCGCCCCACGACTGGAAGGGGTAAGACTACCCTTGGCACCCCCAGAAGCCTACGATGGAGACCCCGAGAAATGCGAGGGATTCCTGGCTCAGTGCGGTCTCTACTTTCGGTACCAGGAGCACCTCACGGACCAGGCGAAAATCGCTTTCGGATCTCGCGCCTTAGCGGAAAGGCACTGGCTTGGGGAGTCAGCGTTACTGGCGGGTGAGTCCCCGCTATTGTCAAATTATGAGACATTCTATAATGAAATAAAAGAAGTGTTTCATCACCCACGTCAAGGAAGGGCGTGTGGGCAGACCCTGTTGACAATGAAACAGGGAAATAAAACAGCGGCCGCTTTCGCTCTGGAATTTCGCACTGTTGCTGCGGGAACGGGGTGGAATGATGCGGCGCTGACGGACGCCTTCTTGGCCGCTTTAAAACCCCAACTGCGCGCGGAATTAGCGTGCAGGCAGGAAGGCGAGTCATTCAATTCGGTTGTCCGTATGGCGATAATCTACGATCGGCTCCTGCAAGAGAGGAATACTCCCGGAGGAAAGACGAGAGTCTTGCGACTGAGATCGCCTCCGAGAGAACTAAGGACCTGGAGAGGACCGGAACCGATGCAGTTAGGAGCAGCCGAGCCTACTGAGGAGAACCACCCGGTATCAAACGGAGGAACAACTCGGGGTGAGTAGATCCCAGATGGCTCAGTTGCTTACAATAAAAGTGACTATTACTTACCACGGAATTGTGTTGGGGTTTATGCCCTAGTGGATTCGGGAGCCTCTGGAAACATGATGGGAGCGGACCTGGCGCGGAGGATGCGGTTACCCCTGGAAAACTTGGAGAGGCCAAGGAAAGTGCGAGCGCTGGACGGCAGGCCTGTGGGCGGCGGGGTAGTGCGCCACCACACACCCCCCTCACTCTCACTGTTCAAGGGCACTCCTCCTCACAAGTTTTTTATGCGTTCTTCCTGATTTAACATACGATCTCACACTAGGTCTTCCGTGGTTCAGACAGTTTCACCCCATCATCAATTGGCACGACGGACACATCTCCCATTGGAGTGCACCCACGTTAAGCTCACATAGTCACGCCCCCTTTCTGTTAACGTCCACCACCATCGAGAGTCCTAGCGTGGCGAATGCCATGAAGATTCCTCCCGAATATCAGGATCTGGCCGAAGTATTCAGTCCCACCAAGGCTATGCAGCTCCCTCCGCACTGCCCCTCGGACTGTAAAATAATACTGAAAGAAGGCAGTGTTCCCCCGAGAGGAAGAGTTTATTCTCTGTCACTCGAAGAAGAGAAAGCCATGCAGCAGTATGTCCGGGAGGCATTAGCGCAGGGCTATATCGTCCCCTCTACCTCGCCTGCCTCAGCCAGCGTGTTCTTTGTAAAAAAGAAGGACGGTGGTCTGAGGCCGTGCGTAGATTATCGAGGACTCAATTCCCTCTTGGTAAGCTACGCCTACCCACTGCCTCTAGTGCCTTCGGCGCTGGAGCAGTTAAGGGAGGCGGTGATCTTTACCAAACTGGATTTACGCAGCGCCTATAATCTCATCCGCGTTCGTGCAGGGGATGAGTGGAAGACGGCGTTTAGTACCCGCTCCGGGCACTATGAGTACCGGGTCTTGCCGTATGGCTTGGCATCGGCTCCGTCGATCTTTCAGGCGTTCATTAATGAAGTTCTACGCGAATACCTGAATAAATGTGTTATCGCTTACATTGATGACATTCTCATTTATTCTTCATCCGTAGAACAACATATGCATGATGTACGGGCCGTCCTCCGCACTCTCCTCCGCAATCATTTGTATTGCAAACTGGAGAAGTGTGAGTTCCATCTACAGGAACTAAGCTTCCTGGGCTATACCATCAAGCCCGGTTCCGTGCACATGCAGTCCAGCAAGGTAAAGGCGGTGACCGGATGGAACCGTCCTCACACACGACGCGAGCTGCAGCGCTTCCTCGGCTTCTATAGGAGGTTCATCCGGGGATTTAGCTCTATCGCGAAGCCGCTAACGGACTTGCTGCGTGGTGGACTCAAAAGTCTGGCCTGGACAGAGGAGGCTGAGAGGGCTTTCCAAGATCTGAAGCAGGCTTTCGTCACCGCGCCTGTTCTTCACCAGCCCGATCCCACGAAGCCCTTCATTGTGGAGGTGGATGCTTCCGACGTGGGAGTGGGGGGCGGTGCTGTCCCAGCGGCTCAAAAAGGTAGCCTGCTAAGACCGATTGCATTTTTCTCACGAAAATTGTCTTCAGCAGAACGAAACTATGGAGTGGGGGACAGAGAGCTGCTGGCGATGCGGCTAGCGTTCGAGGAGTGGAGGCACTGGCTAGAGGGAGCCAGGCACCCGTTCTTGGTTCTGACAGATCACAAGAACCTCGAGTACCTGCGAACCACAAAACGTATGAATGCCCGACAAGCACGCTGGTCATTGTTTTCTCACGCTTCCAGTTTCAGGTCACGTATCGTCCAGGAGAGAAAAACACTCGTGCCGACGCACTATCACGCTCATTCCCCGGCAGTGCGGACGCGACCAGTGAGGAGCCAGTCTTACCCCTCAGTGCTTTGTCGGAGCTGTTAATTGGGAGATCGATAGAGCCATCGAAGCCGCTAATCCTCATCCCAATTGCCCTCCGCACCGCAGGTATGTGCCCCGGCGCAGCGCACCGCTCTAATACAATGGGCACATACTTCACTAGGCACAGGCCACCCCGGATCTACAAGAACATCTCAGCTCCTGGGCGCTCGCTATTGGTGGCCCGGGATGCACAGTGACGCCCTGCGTCATGTGGGGTCCTGTGCTGTGTGTGCGCGCAGCAAGGTGCCGAGGACGCCGCCCGCGGGAAAGCTGCTTCCCTTGCCTATACCCAAACAGCCATGGACGCACATAGCCATCGATTTTATCACTGACTTGCCAGTGTCAGAGGGGAATAACACTGTCCTCGTAGTGGTAGATCGTTTTTCCAAGATGGTGCGTTTCCTACCCCTGCCCGGATTGCCGACTGCCTGGGAGACGGCCGATCTCCTGTTCAGGCACGTGTTCAGGCAATTCGGATTACCCGAGACATCGTGTCTGACAGGGGCCCGCAGTTCACATCGCGGGTCTGGCGTGAGTTCCTGTCAAAACTGAACGTGACCGTCAGTCTCACGTCAGGATACCATCCCCAGGCTAACGGGCAGGTGGAAAGGGTGAATCAGGAACTTGGACGATTCCTGAGGGCGTATTGCAGTGAACATCAAGAAGCGTGGTGCTCACTGCTGGCATGGGCGGAATATGCCCAAAACTCAGGCCAGCACGGGAAAAACTCCGTTTGAGTGTGTTTTTGGAAGACAACCACCGCTGTATCCCTGGAACGTTGCCACTTCCGACCAGCCTCTCATTGAGGACTGGTGTAAGAGGAGTGAGAGCGTCTGGGAGGACACGCATCAGAGATTGCAGACAGCGGTGCGAAGGTTTCAAGAAAAGGCAGACCGTAGAAGATCCAACGCGCCGAATTATAAAGTAGGTGACAAGGTGTGGATCTCTACGAGGGACGGTAGACTGGGAAGCCCAGGTAAGCTGCAAGCCCGCTACGTGGGGCCATATACGATCACGCAATGCATAAATCGTGTAACGTTCAAGGTGGCCTTACCAGAGAATCGAAGAGTTTCCAGGGCTTTCCATGTCTCCGCTCTGAAGCCATATACCACGGGACCACTTGGAGAGGGCGAAGGACAAAATCCCCCGTCTCCAGTGATGCTTGATGGCGGCCCAGTCTATAAGGTAAACAAGCTCCTTAACTCCAGGTACCGTCTGAGGGGTCTCCAGTACCTGGTGGACTGGGAGGGCTATGGGCCAGAAGAAAGGAGTTGGATTCCGGCAGCACAGGTGCTGGATCCCTCCTTAATCGCCGACTACCACCGCGAATTCCCTAATCGGCCAGCTCCGCGACGTCCGGGGCGACCTAGTGTCCGTCGCCGGGAGGAATCCTTGAGGGAGGGCTCTGTCACGGTGAGAAGGCGGAATCGCCACCAGAGGGCATCCGCGAGAGCACCTGACACACGTCACACCCTTACCTGGCATAGGCGCACACCCACAACTAGCACGTCACTCCCCCCTCACAATTACCCGAATACTAGACACCTGTGCACGGTATTTGGGTATGCTTCTTAAGCTCGCAGGTCCTGTCGTCCCAGTGCTGCGCATTGGCCCACCTTGGAAGACGACGCTACGCTCGCTACCAGAGGAAAGAACGCTGTACCTGAACGACGCCTGTGGGACTCTCTTTCATTGTTTAAGTTTATTCCGTTTACTAGGCATAAGTGCCGTCTTTTGTGTTGAGCCCTAATAAGAGTATGGATATCAATAAAGAAGGAAGCTCGCTACCCTCGCCTCCTGCTGTCTGCCTCAATACGTCACAACAGCATATAACCAGCTGTATGGAAAAGCTAATTTACTTGCAAATGAAATGAAATGCACTAATTTCACTTTTGTTTTGCATTTGTTAATATTAATGCTAATATTAATATCATTAATATTGCTCATTTGTTAATAGTAAGTAACTGACATACAAGTTTAAATGTTTAAACATAAAAAAATATGTTTGAGCAACTGTAGGTAATAAAAAGACAAGCCCCTCCCAAACGTTCCCCTGCTTACCGTCTTTTAGGAGCGTTTCCCGGCCCGTCCCATCTACCTTCTGCCGGCCGATTAAGAAGCTGGTTGTGTCTGCGAAGTAAACGTAGCCGCTGGACGCGTGGAAGTCGAGGGCTCGCGGGCTTACGAGCCCCTCGATCTGGAACAGATGCTCGTCTCCCCATTTGCCGTTTGCCCCGAAACCCCGGATGACCCCGGGGCGACCTTTCCCGTAGAAAAGAAACAGCTCATCCTTCAACTCTGAGGAGATGAGATTAGAAAAGTAAACAAACAGGGGGCGCGTAGTAATAAGCTTGTCTCTGCTGCACTGTCTAAACTTAATGAATTGACATAATTAGGCTCCAATTTTCTATTCGGTGCTGCAAATTAAAGTCTTTGACAAAAATGTATCCAAAGAAGCAGGCTCGAGCTAATTACATTACCTTAATTAAAACCAAAATTAGTTCAGCTGAATTAGTTTTATCAAATCAATCTTTTTATTCATAACAGCATAACAAATTGTGTATGCATGAGACAGAGACGGCTTGTGTGTCTGCGTGTGTGTGAAAGGACACTTTAGGGAGACAGGAATAGCTGAAGAGGAAGGACTGGAGTCAGAATGCCGTGTGTGTATCAGGCCGCAGACAATTGTTTAGTAATTTATTGGTAGCCAACAACAATGGTGTGACTTCCTGACAGAAATGATCACAGAGACTGACAGTGAAATGCAGTGCAGAGAGGCAGAAGGTAGAGGAGGGACAGGAAGATGGAGAGAGAGAGAGAGAGAGGGCAGGAGAGAGAGTGTTGGCATTCATAATTTAGGCCCACATACACTATATTGCCAAATGTATTTGCTCACCCATCCAAATTATCGGAATCAGGTGTTCCAATCACTTCCACGGCTACAGGTGTATAAAATTAAGTACCTAGGCATGCAGACTGTTTTTACAAACATTTGAGAAAGAATGGGTCGCTCTCAGGAGCTCAGTGAATGCCAGTGTGGAACTGTGATAGGATGCCACCTGTGCAACAAATCCACTTGTGAAATTTCCTTGCTCCTAAATATTCCACAGTCAACTGTGAGCTGTATTTGGGAAAAACAGCAACTTAGCCTCGAAGTGGTAGGCCACGGAAAAAGACGGAGCGGGGTCAGTGGATGCTGAAACGCATAGTGCGAAGAGGTCGCCAACTTTCTGCAGAGTCAATCAATACAGACATCCAAACTTCATGTGGCCTTCAGATTAGCGCAAGAACAGTGCGCAGAGAGCTTCATGGAATGGGTTTCCATGGTGGAGCAGCTGCATCCAAGCCATACATCACCTAGTGCAATGCAACGCATCGGATGCAATGGTGTATAGCACACCGCCACTGGACTCTAGAGCAGTAGAGGCGCGTCCTATGGAGTGACAAATCGCACTTCTCCATCTGGCAATCTGATGGACGAGTCTGGGTTTGGCGGTTGCCAGGACAACGGTACTTGTCTGACTGCATTGTGCCAAGTGTAAAGTTTGGTGGAGGGGGGATTATGGTGTGGGTTTTTTTTTCAGGAGCTGGGCTTGGCCCCTTAGTTCCAGTGAAAGCAACTCTGAATACTTCAGCATACCAAGACATTTTGGGCAATTCCATGATTCCAAATTTTTGGGGTCAGTCTGTATTGTCCATCTTTTTGCATGCTTCTACCCAAGACGACTGCATGCAAGCACCTACAAGCACCTGGGAGATGGTCTGGCTCGCCGGTGGATGTACTGATGCCGGGGTTGGATGTACCATTGTCGTAAGGGGACGTGCTGATGCTGGCTCCTACCTGAGGTGCACCATCTGCACCGAAGGGACTGTGACTACTTGGCCGGGGAACAAGAACTTTAAGCTATAACTGTAGAACCACCTCTTGTTCACAAATACGGACTGGTGCTAACGGGCTGCCCAATGGAGGATGGGTTCCCTTTTGAGTCTTGGTCCTCCCAAGGTTTCTTCCTATTCCCCGCCATCTTAGGGAGTTTTTCCTTGCCACTGTCGCCTTTGGCTTGCTCATTAGGGATCTGGACCCATACAATTTGTAAAGCTGCTTTGAGACAACATGTGTTGTAAAAAGCGCTATATAAATAAAATTGACTTGACTTGACTTGACTTTGGAGCTGGCCCTTTCTTCTTCCAACATGACTGTGCACCAGTGCACCAAGCAAGGTCCATAAAGACATGGATGGCAGAGTCTGGTATGGATGAACTTGAGTAGCCTGCACAGAGTCTTGATCTCAACCCAATAGAACACCTTTGGGATGAATTAGAGCGGAGACTGAGATCCAGGCCTTCTTGTCCAACATCAGTATGTAACCTCACAAATGTGCTTGTGGAAGAATGGTCGAAAATCCCCATAAACACACTCCTAAACCTTGTGAACAGCCTTGCCAGAAGAGGTGAAGCTGTTCTAGCTCCAAAAGGTGGACCAACGTCATATTGAACCCTATGGATTAGGAATGGGATGTCACTTAAGCTCATATGTGAGTCAAGGAAGGTGAGTGAATACTTTATCTGCATCACAGTCATGAAGTAAAAGTGTGTGAGAGTGTGTGCTGGATTTAGCACAATTTCAGGTAAAAAAAAAAAATGAGTGGGTATCCCATTTCTGTAAGTAATCTCAAGTCTCGAGACCATGTTTTAATTGTTTTGGTCACAAAGTTGGGTGAACTTGTCTCCAATACTCTAGACTCCAACTTCTTCCAGTACCAAGCGAGTCCACAGAAGTTCTGAGCCATGGACAAAAAAACCCTGCAGGCACTGTAAAAAGATATACTTGTAATCACATCTGTAACAACCATGTAGGACACCAAGGACGTTTCCAGGCAGTTTCTGCCTTCTTAGAAATTTAAAGTCTGGCACAAATAATTGTACTCCAAGCTTCACACTGAAGTTCCCCCATAGGAACGTGATGGAACCTTAGTCATCGAATCATCAAACAGGACTATTCTCCCACAATTGGGAAAAAGTATTCTGTACACTTGTACAAATATTCATGTTCTAGTGTCTGGGACTCTCGGTTAACAAGAGGGAGTGTTAACTCTAGTTGTGGTTTGGTTAGATGAACAAAAATCATGCCATTAATATGCCGAAGTGTTTTAAAAATTGTTATGGTTATAATAAAGTGAAGCAAGAAACTTTGGACATGAGATCAATGGTTAACTTGACTTTAAAAGCCTTCGGGACAACGGAATGATTAGTTTATTTGTACATACAGATCTTTGCAACAGTAGAAACAGTAATCAGAAGAAATTCCCTACCTACCTCCCTCAAAATCTAACATAAACTGAAATTAATGAATCAGATTCACAGTCATAAACCAGACTAGCATTCTTCTGATCTAGGTCTCATCTCCCCATTTGTCTTAGTTAAGATGGTCAAGGTGTTCATCTTGATGTCACCCAATATGGTATCAAACTCAACTGTTTAGTGTATTTGTCATGTGTGACACCTTAAATTCACAAGGCATAAAACCAAATTCGTGTTGGGCTCTACTTGATTATTGATTCTGCTATGAACTCATACAGTCCCACACACACAGATTCTTTAGCGGAAGCAATGCGACCATTCACCCATGGGTGTATTTCCAAACAAACACTGCACAACTGTAATCACCACACAGGCGTGTGATGTGAACCCTCCAGTGTAGAGGCAGCCGCAGACCACACCCACACCAAGCCTCGCTTTCAAGTCAACAAACAAAACTCCACCCAAATACTCCGGAGCCCACAATAAGCAGAAACGCACGCATACACACACAGAGCGATCATGTGCTTAACTGCACTCTCCAAAGATCAATGGACCTGACTGTGAAACAGACCAACATTTCCAGTGTATTCTGGTGTACTCTCCAGTTAGACGTGAAGCGTGCCCTGTTCATCAGAGCGATGGGCCCTTCTCGCCCTCTCTGGCCAATAAAGCTGCGCATAAACTCCCGATGCGGTGGTGAGAGTGCTGCCATGATGTATGGGAGTGAAACAGCAAAGCCTCATCTTTAACAGGTCTTTAGCTCTTCATCCAGAGAGGGGGTGGGGAGAGAGAGAGATAGAAAAGGGCTGGGAGACAAAGAGAGAAAATGTGATTGAGAAGGAAAGAATGATGGAAACAGAAAAAGAATGAATGACAGAGACGGTATGGTGAGAAACTTCCAAAGAAAATCTTATAAGAAGCCATGGTAAGGAAAAGTCTTTGCAGCAGAAAGCTGCAAAACCTGAACACACACACACACACACACACACACACCACCCCTCCCAGAGATGGCATGTTCTATTTCTTACTTTTGCAGGACGTTCCGTCACCAGCAAGCACATGCCCCGCACGGCAGCGGCACACGCGGGACTTGTAGCCGTTGCCCAGGAGACAGACGTGCGCACAGCCGCCGCTCCGGCCGTGCTGGTCCGCGTCACAGGCGTGCGTCCTGACTGCGGAGAGGCAAGATGCATTACCAATATGCCGTCCCGCTACCACATCACAAGGAGGCGGAGTCGGGGGCGGTGCGGGGGCAGGGCATTTCTACCTGTAGGCTGCACCAGCTTGTGATAAACTCGCACTCCTTTGGAAGCTTCCAGCACGGCGACGGGGTGCGCGTCGCTGCCGTTGAAGCGGTTGATCCTCAACAGCTCCACCTTGCCGCCTCGAGAGGGCTCCAGGCAGGTCGTGTACAGGTAATCTTCAAAGAGCGCTAATCCGTACAGGTGTGACACCTGGGAACAGGGAGGGAGGGAGGGAGGGAGAGGAGGTTTAGCCACCACAGAACTTAATCCTGAGCAATGGATTAGCAGGAGCGTGCTACTGTAATCCCTCGTGGGGGAGGACGGCCGTCCCTGGCTTGCCCGGTGGGGTGAGGACCACCCTGGTGGAGGGCTGGTGCAAAGGGCCCACACAGACTCCCTCTGTGCTTTCAAGCCCGAGGGTTTGCTGGGCTACAGCGGAAGAGTAGGGCGGTCCACACACAAACACACACGAAAATGTGTCCAGAAAAATGGTTAGACCCATCAGTGGGCGCTCGTGAAATGTCTGCAGCTATTACTGCTTATGATGTTTTATAAGACCCCAACGCTGCCATCATAGTGGAGTAACGTCTTTCCATTACTCCTGCTTTAGCCAGGGAGCAGCGGCTGGTGCGAGCGGCGAGGGACCGTGAGCTGTCTGCAGCCGTGTTGTGCAGGAGGCGTGTGGGCTTCTAATAAAGCAGGTTTAAACCTTTCAGTTCAAGGCATGAAATATGGACACAAATAACAAAGATTCCTGGGAAAAAGCTTTGCGAAAGCCATTCAAGGCGGCTGTGAGGCTGCAGACAGAGGCAGCTCGTCGCGCGCACACACACACGCACACACACACACACACACACAGACGGGGAAATGGTGCTGTAAAGCGGCCCTGAGCTCTGCTGTGTGAAAGATCTGTAAATGCCCTCCTCGGATGAGGCGAGCCGGCCACCAGATGAAGAACCCTGCTCAGGAAGAAATGCAACGTGGGCCGACAAAGAGCGGCGGCCTGCTGAGCCGGAGTGGAACACTTTACAGCTCCTCGTATAAACTCTGCCTTTACGAGCTCCTCAGAGGCTGTGGCGTGACGCGATTGGAGCGTGGCACGGATGCGGAAGCGGGGCTCAAACCCCGCAAAACCCTAACCCCTTAATGCTTCGCGGGCTTGAGAAAGAAAAACCCGAAAACCGATCGAGAATGCCTTCTGCTCACCGAACTCCCCCGGACGACTGCGTGCCTGTTCTTGCCATCGTAGTCCACCACAGCGACGAAGTCCAGGTAGGCGTCGGCCCAGTAGACCAGCTTCTGCACAAGGTCGAGGGTCAGCGCCGTGGGCTGCTCCGTGCCAGCCTGCACAATCCGCCTGCGTCCCGATCCGTCCAAGGCGCAGCGCTCGACTTTGGCCATGCCGCCATAGTCGGTGAAAAACAGAGCTCTATGGGAGGTTAAGGGTTAGGGGTTAAGGGTTAGGGGTTAAGGAGGGAGACAGAAGAGTGGGTGAAGAGTGGCTTTGAACACTTGCGAATGCTAACACAGTGGCCCTGGATGGCCTAGCGGCTCTGCTGACACAGCGATTGAAAACCTTTTCTGAGCAAACTCAGCGTAGTTCTGTAGTTACAAGAAGGAATGTTTGCTGGGCCGGACTACGTTAAGCTCTTTCAGCACGAAGCAAAAGTGCTGGGGAAGTGAGTGTCACCAGTCACGGTTTTAATAACAGTGGCTTTAAATAAAGCCACGTGTGTATGTGTGTGTGTTGGGAGATTGGTGGTGGTGGTGGTGGTGGTGGTGGTGGTGGGGTTGTGCACACACACGAGATGGTTAATCCGCGCTATCCGCTGAATGACAGTCAGAGCAGGTTTTAAACCTGGGTGCAGGGAAAAAAATCCTCATCAGCCTGGAAGACAGCAGGAGAGTAGCTCACACACACACACACAGGGTATCACTGCTGGAAAGAAGGTTGTGTCACCTCTGGAGTAGCGAACACATACAGACTGGGAACATACTGTACAAGACGAAATGCCACCCAGCACCACCCTAACAATCCAAATCCTGACTGCAGAGACACCACACTAAATAAAACCCTGAGCTTTGACATTAAATCCATGAGTACAACAGTTTGCTAGTTCTCTGCAACTTCAGTGTTTAATCACCAGTCCTGCTTCTGAGAACCAAATTTAACTCTGGGCCGAATTCATGTGGAAGAAAACAAAAGCAAATGTGGATAATTTTTTGTTAAAAAAATAAATAAATCGACTCCCCTTCCGCTGTGGTTTCCAGAGGCTGTTGGTCCTGCCAGAACGTACCGGCAAGTCCCGCGGTACCCCCCACACTCCAGCTGGCAAGACTGAGCGTACGTCCGCCCCGCGTGGGCGAGCTCCACCAGACGCGCCTAGCAAACACCTACCGACCTTCCACACGTGCGCATTCACGCAGCCTCCCACAGGCAGCGGAAAAAAGCCGTTTGTGAACGAAGCCGTTCCGGATGGGCATGCATATCGTCCCAGCACTTATCTGGAATAATAAACCACCGCAAGAACGAGCTTTGCTTGGAGAATTTGGATTAAACATGGAGCCAGCGTATAAGAGCGCTCCCTTCTCCAGACCTGCACCATCACCTACTCTGACAAAGTAAACAAAAGAAAAATATGCAATAAACAACAAAGTGGATGATGCCCATCCTTTCTAAGGGTTCCAACAATTCTGGAGGCTGCTATGTATACTTCAGCAAACGGTATGCTAATTGTACATATGACGTTGACCACTTTGCTCTAGCCATAGGTCAGATTTGTCAGAATTAGCATATGCATCACCCATCTCTCCAATTGCAAGCCAAGAACACATCAAACTTATTTTAATGGTTCTATGGTTAATGTTAATGCAGCCATTTTTTGTTTTTTTATTTCATTGTTGAACGAATTTGGAGAAGTGGGGAAACTTTCGAAGTGGGCTGCTCAAAATGATTTAGCCCATTTACGGTTCAGCCAGTTCCAAAATCCTGAGTGGTCTGGTGAACTCAGTTAGAAGTACCTTGTTTTCTCCCAAGTGGCATGACAGAAAATTGTCTGTCCTGTCATCAGGAGATCGTGAGTATGATCCCAGGTGACACCACGGCTGGGACTGAGAGGCGGAGAGAGCGAAATAGACCGTGCTCTCTTGGAGGGATGGCATACTTGTCCCCCACCCCTCGTAAATGACTCTGACACTGGTCAATCAAGAGCTCATCGTAACAAGATTCTTCCAACACCTGTGTGGTGTTTGGCTACATGTGCCATGGAATAAAAATAAGATGATGACTTGGCCACATGTGACTGTTGCCCTTAATAAACCAATCTTTGAATATAAAAAATGGACTAGACTCACCCCATGACAGGATCCACCGCGATTGCCCTGGGGTTTTGAATGTCCAGTTCTACGATCGTAACGCACGTATCTGCCTTCTCGCTGCAAACGAAGATGCGATCGCTCACTCTGTCCACAAAGTAGAAGTTTCCCGTGAGCCAGTCTATCGCCATGTGCTCCACATCTGAGATTGAGCGGAGAGGTGCAAGACAACAGATCTTAAGGTGCGGAAACATATTCATACATGCATCAGATACATATTTATATATTTGACAAGGCCGTTGCTGCAGGTCCGGGATACGGGGAGCCCCAGACCTGATCGAAAATTCCAGTCGGCGCTGGAATTGGAAATTAACGATTGCAACATTTGGACAGGCTGCTCCGCTGGAAGGCAGTTCCACCCGCCGGATCAGCCTGGATTCGCCTCTGCTCTGTCCGGCGGCGAAGCCTGTGAGAACTGCCTTCCTTCGTTTACGAGCACGAAATTACAGCCTCAACCCTATCTTGCTGGTTTCAGTTAATGATGCGAGACACACAAGCCTTATTTATAATCATGCAAATGTTCTTTAGCCAATTATTTTGAAGTTGGCCTTGTAGCTGTTCAGGAGCCAGTTGCGACGCCGATATTTATTAATGTTAATTAAGATGGAGCCGGTGCCTGTCATCACCCGTCCCCTCCCCCAGTTAATCATCTTCCCAGGAAGACATCACTTCAAAATTCACTTCACCCTTTGGACACTACCAACTTTACTCTCACCATTAACACGTTGTATTTTGGGGGGTAAATCGAATTGTTTTGAATCGCTTTTACTCGCTGGAGTCGCACCTTACAGCAGGCGGCAAAAGGCATGCGCTCAGTCCTCCAGTGAATTGGCTGGTAATTAGATCACATTAACCCTCTGACTCTGCATTTAAATCCCCGCGATGAACACAAGACTAAACACTTCATGAAATCAAATGGGACTGACGCAGATGTGTACTGCTGAATGGAAAGTACTAAGGAGTTAAAAAAAAAAAAAGACGCGAAAAAGACGAATAAACACCCAAAGTCGAAAGTGAGCGTCGGTGTGACGTGCGCCGCGACGGAAGTGCCAGCGGGGACTCACTCTGAAGGTTCTGTCCTATCCTGATCTGCCGTTTCTCTGAGATTCCTTTAAGCTTGGTCATTTTGGCGCACCACAGCTGGCCTGTGGGTTTGGTGGCTGAGATCCAGCAGACCATCTCTTCCCTATGGAGGAAGTCCAGCGTCTCCGCACCATATGCATCCAGGGCCTTTGTGTTGGGCACGGATGACCCGTTTAGGTGGGTAACTAAAACGGAGTTCAGGCTTGTCATCAGCAGCACCGGCGGGCGATCCCCGGGATCTAAAAGGGAAGGGAACGATAGAGCCGTGAGCTACGAAGGCCTGAAATCACATGTTTACCTTCCTCTAACACGTCGTCAATATATATTACAGTAACACTGCAGGAGATCATTAAAGTGCAATGCAAACATATAATTTGATACGAGGTTCCATGCGCACCTTAATGCGTTTTCTTCCTATTTAAATACTGCAAGAAAACACACTGCAATGTAAAAGTGTAAAAACGTCGCCATAAATTGATACCTTAATTAATGATCAATAACCTAATTTGGAGCCATGCTAAATGTTGTAATCACTTTCTATCTTATTTCAATTTTTTTAAATGCGGTGTGACGCATGATTAAGCAGGCATTAACGCCTGGAACCTGACAGCCAGTCTTCATCAGGATGAAGAAGCGCTGATTGGCTCTTCGTTAAGCCCGACCTTATCTACCCCTCATCTTCAACGGCGCCCGCGCCCGGCCTTGCCACGCCGTCGCTCATTTGCATTTTGATGATTCTGAGTATAAACGATGGTATTCGTAAGGCGGGCGGTGACGCCATCCGCACTAATAGGCTTTGAGAGGTCCTCCTCTTGACAGCTCGGGCTTGCCGTAGATGCTGACGCTTGCGCTGGTGTAAGTTAAAAGCACAGTCTGCTTTCCGTTTCACTTCAGGTTCGTATATTAAAGTTTACAAAATGTAAATACGTTGGTATGAAGACTTTTTCACATCCTGTCACAGTGTCAATTTTGTCTAAACATATCTGGTACTTAAAGAGCACACACTGATAAATACGTACCTAAACCTCTGTCCAACCTCCAGCAAACGACATGAACGTTTACGCAGCATCAATCGCTGCGTCTGCAACTTTGACCGCTAAGTTTAAAGTATTGCTGAAACCCAACAGCAAATTGCGTTTGCCTCAACTAGGCCTTTTTGCTGAGGACGAGGTCTTTGATAAATGGCCTCACCAGTTTTGGCTTTGCAGGACCTTCTGTTGGCCTGGAGGCTGAATCCATCTGTGCAACTGCATCTGTACGAGCCCAGCGTGTTCACGCAGATCTGACTACATGTCCCATAAACCCCGCATTCATCACGATCTAGAGGGAACACAGAAGTCATCAGCTGTAGGCTCCATGTGCTCCACCATGACCTAAATACATAAAACGCACAGTAGGGACCTGCCTTTCCATATGCAGTAAATGTATGAATATGCAAATGTGTTTTCTAAGGTGAGTGATTGGTGGAAAAGTATAGCCAGGTTTTACCTTAGACGTAAATAACATGGAGAAATAAATCCTGGTCAAAAAGTGCAAAAGCAGCGCCAGAAATAACTGCAATCATTTGGGCGTGTGGAGATGTGTGTGTGTGTGGCTGTAGCATGAAATGGTGGTACCACTGCGTTTGTGTGTGTGTGTCATACGGTGTTGTACTGCCCTTCACCTCTGCATGTCCTCCCATTCTCCTCCAGCTGCAGACCGTCTCCACAGTAACACGCTGTTCCAGTCCGCAGAATCACACAGCCAAACTCACAACGCTGCTCCACACAGCTTTGCACCAGCTCTAAAACACACACACACACACAGTTAAAACACACACATTTCTAGGCCTAGAGCAAACATCGGGCAACTTCCAGAGGCTTGTGCATAATGGCTTTTTCTGTATATAGAAAGACAATTTACACGATGTGAATTCAGTTTAAATAAAACACTTTCCCACTCTGATAAAAAAAAAAAAACTTGACACAGTCTTAAACCTACACACATAAAATCCACTTTTTAAAAAACACATTTCTGAACTCTGGGCAGTTTCATGTAAATGTTTTACTGAATAAGGATTGTGGATTGGGCTTTCGGTGCTGTTCTAGAAAGCAGTATTTTAACACTTGTATTTTGGTGAGAAAAAAAAACACTTATTATGTTACGGGTCATTTTGACCCATGTTGTGTAAATCCACTAAAAACAGCCAAAATTGAAGATAAACCTATAAGAACTTTATTTTAGATCATACAAACATTTAGAACAGATGAAAAGAAGAGAAATACAATTCTATACAACTATTTAAAAAACATTTTGATTTCCCTCTTCATGAACTTTTTTTTGTTTGTCTTTACATTTAACTTGCCCCATTTTCTTGGAGGTTTAAATGTTCAACTTTTTCAGTGTTCCTCACATGATGGACAGAATGTGACTGTGTGCTTTCTGCAGATGTACTTCTTGCACCTCACACAACATGTACTTGTTTTACTGTCATCCCGGGAGGGACAAACTTGGCATCTTTTGCGTTTCTTTGCACCTGTATCCAAAGGATCCATTGTCGGTTGGTCAGATGCCCTGCCCTGGACCTTTGCGATGATAGCTGCAGCTGCTGGGGTTCGAGCTGGCCTGGCCCGGTTCTGGATCTTGGGAGTGACGAGTGCTTTGCCTAGTTCTTCCAAGAAAAGTCGACGTCTGTACAGTTTGCTGGCATTCCACTGCTGGTTGATCTCAATCCACAGCACATAGGCATTGTAAGCAGACACGTCCACAATGTTGTAGAAAACCACCAAGGGCCAACGGGCAGTCTTGCGCTGGCAACTATATGTTGCTGTGACTTTGTCAAGATTGTCCACTCCTCCTTTGGTGGAGTTGTAATCCAGGATCATTTGTGGCTTCATGTCCTGTCTTGTGGTCAGAGATGCATCTCTGTGCATTGTGCTCATCAAAAGAACATTTTTGTTTCTCTTTGGGCAGTAAGAAACAAGTGTTGTTTTCTCTGTGAAAGCAAATTTTGAGGAATGCTGAGGTCTTCCTTGCATCTTCAGAATCTCACTGGGAAGTTCTGGCTTATTTTTTTCTGACTGTTCCCAACATGGTCAGCTTTTTCTCCAGTTTTTCTCCAAGATGGTAGGATGTAAAGAAATTGTCAAATGTGATGTTATGACCTTGCAACCCTTCAGTCATGTCCAACACCACACGCATTCCCTGATTCTTCTCAGGTGCTCCTCCAGGTGGCTTTCCAGTATATACTTGCAAGTTCCACGCATAACTGGATTTTGCATCACAGGCTGCCCATATTTTTATTCCATATTTCGCAGGCTTTTTTGGCATATACTGTCGGAAGGACAGCGTCCTCTGAACGGAACGAGACGCTCGTCGACAGTAACATGTGGGCCAGGATTATACAATAAAGGCAGGATTGCGACCCATTTATCCCAAACATCTCTGATCGCTGCAAGTTTGTCTCTCTCACGTCGACCAGCTCTGGTGTCACGGTTGTCAAATCGGATCACCACGAGAGATCATGTGAAATGTCTCTAAAGACATTGTTGCTCGGAAGATTGGCCTTCCATTCTCTTCGTTCCATAAACTTGCAGTTGCTTCTCCCTTTGACCTGTATACTCCGGCTAACACCAGAATTCCAATGTAAGCATGCAAGTCAGTTGGATCCAATGGCTTCCATTTTTCTTGATAGACACGCCTGCCTTCCAAGTTGGTCATGTCAAGGATTATCTTCTCTATGGGTGGGGATATGAAGAGCTGAAATGCTGATTCAATATCATCAATTCTTGTAATGGCAAATTTTGTCGGACCAGGAGTCATTTTGATGACATTAGAAGATGACAGTCTCCCTCGGCTTTGGTGTGGTGATGTTGACCATTTTATTTTACCATCTTTAGACGTCCATGTCCCCTCTGTGGATGATGATTGTTGCGTTTCTTGGTTTTCATCTGATGAATGCACACTGGCAGACTCGTCCTCTGAATCCTCCTCATTGTGGAAAAATTGATAATCTGGATCATCAATAGCATTGTCCTCTGGCTCTGAAGGATCCTCCGTCTCGGAAATCTCTTCCTCTACATCACTATCCCAATTCAGAAGCTGTGATAAAACCTCTTCAGCTGTAAATTGTCTGGAGCTCATTTTTATGTACTTATCAAAGAAAAGGCATGTAAAAAGTGACAAGGACAGGGGAGACCCCATTTGAGACATGTTTATCTTTGATTTGAGCAGATAGTTTTTGTCTGGGTCAAAATGACCCACAACATCATCTTTGTATACAAACACGGTACAGACACACCACAACACATCAAAGTGTCCAGATTTTACACAGAAGTTCATGACCCTAGATGAGGAAAACTCATAAAATTTCATGGAAAAAAAGTAAGGATAACCTGCACTTTGGTTAACACAAAAATTGAAATGGGTCAAATTGACCCGTAACATAATAAAAGGGTTAAACTGAAATGCCCAAACGAATAACACTATTTCAACGTCCGTAACAGGAACACGTAGCACTTTCTTTCCTAAAACTGGACAGTCGCATTCCCATTATATGACTCAGCACTTGGGGGTAAGTGGCGTTTAAAACCTGTGTCCTTTGATGCATTTCGCAATGGTCCGCTTGCGTTCAAGGCTGCTGTCAATAGGGAACCATAACCCTCAGATTTAGAGTCCGCAGTGTGAGATTTGTCACGTGAATGGCACTCAGCGATTTATAACGAAGAGTGATCTGTAAAGAGCGTTCTCCTCGCGCCACACGCGCTCCACGACCGCCATCTGTCTCCACCTTCACTTATTGATCTCGCGATCAGTTGAAGAATTGCTGCTATACATGGTCGCCCGCGCAACACAGGCTGCGATCAATTTCAATAAGTTTAATATCAATAAACAATTTCGTATATTTTCATTTACCTGCTCGCTGTCGGCAAGTCACCTTGGGAACACTGTTATCCCAGTGATATTTGGTGTGGAAAGAGAAAGACGTTACGCCCAGCCTGTGTTTCGGTAAAGAAAGAAGGCTCGGAAGGTCGAAGAACTGAAAATACCTGTCCTGCCCGATTTCGCGGACTGACAGTTATACCACAAACAGTAGCACGCTCACCTCCATCGGTGACATTGCCCCTTTTTTAAACAAAAAAATTTCCCCAAATGTTTAGGTAATGGGTTGAGATACACGGTACGATGTGACATACAACTTTAACGTGAGTATGCGTAATAGGCAGGACATTGGCTACCAGCATACCGTAGGGCACTAATCTAGCATGTTAATCCGAAAATAATTGCAATTTAGGCATTTAAACAAATGTAAGCACTTGAAGAAATGAAAAAAAAAACATTTCATAACCTTATTGTCTAAGAGAAAGTGAAAACAGGGATTTCTTTCTCTTTTTGGTAAGGACGATAAGTAAACTGGACAACAGTGAGAATATAGATCGTTATTATTTTTTTTATTCATACCCTTATTATCTTTATTCATATATATAAATAAAATAACGGCCACTAAATACGTTATGAGCTGGAGCTGTAACACCTAAAGCCAATCATTTGACATGAGCAAAAAAATATTGTGTGCGCTCCTGGCCTGACAAGTATCTCCAGGCAGACCTCCTAGGAGTACATTAGACGCGCTCTTCTTGGAAGACAGGTTCAAACCTCAGATCTTCAATGCCTCCTTGTCCTGACGTGCCTCTTCCTGTCATCACAAAGCAAATCTGACATACTGGAAAAGACCGAGCAATTCTTAACGATGTAGGAAACACGTCGTTCCCCTTGACAAGGGGAAAAAAGATCTTAATTGCATCTGAACAATATCTGACTTTTAATTGTTTTCCGTCATCTTCCAACGCGGAACTGACAGCAGCAATTAACATCCACACGAGCTGCGACACGGCGTTATTCAACAGCCTCTCGGCACAATGGCGCTCAGAAATGGAGGAATCCATCAATGCCACAAGCACATTAAAAACATTTTGAGAATTTCTCAACTTTAATTTCTGGAAAACCGTTTCATCTGAACTGAATGGGCTGGCGCGGCGAAACTGTTCCAATTTTAAATTGCCAAGTTTCGCAAAGACAGAGTAACGAAAAGAAGAAGTACGAGGAACGTACTCGGAATTTGAACATCTTCAATAACTATTAGTGAGAATGGAAAACTGCATGTTAAAAACATTTAGAGAATTTCTCAACTTTCATTTTCTGAAAAAACTGTCAGCTGGGCTGAATTAACTAGCGTAGTGACGATGTTCAAACTTTAAATTGCAATGAAGTAAGGCAATAAAAGGACTTTTAACAGGTTCAATAACTATTGTATGCATAATCCACACTGTATGTCAGTGTGTATTCCTGATATACACTATGTATTAGGTACAAAAAAGGGTTTTAATTGAAACTGGCAACCCGAGCCTTGGTCTCTTCAAGCCCTGTTCTCTGCGTCGGCAGGTCGCCAAGGGGAGTGGAGAAAAACGCAGTGAAACGGGTCAGCTCATCATTTACTCCTTGCGGGGGTGCAGAAACAATGGCACCTCCCGTATGGAGGCGCAGAGCCGGCTCCTCCTCTGTCTTCCTCACTGTGAGCTCACTATCTGCTGTGGCTGCCAGGAGGGGGGGCGTTAGTGCCGGGCCCCAGCTGTGTCGTCACACCTCGTATGCTGCCATGAGGGAGGGCAGCACCTCCCCCCCGCCAGCCACAGGGGGCCACCAGAAGATGGGCCCGGGAGGGGTCCTGACACTGACTGAGGCATCTAGATTCCTGCCTGAAGACCTACCGAGCTGAACCAGATGGTGCCTGAACTTCACTTTTTGGAAAAGCTTATTATAGCCAAGCCATATCGTCTCGTGTGATCGATAACTCGGTGTTAATCTTAAATATATACAGGCTTTATATCAACATAGAAACTGTTTATGTGTCATCCAGACCTCTTAAATGTGTGTCAACAAACAGCAGCCTTAACATAATATTCTTTGCCCTTAGAAGAATACATACACACCCTTTGGGCCCTGAGCTTGTGACAGATCTGTTGTGCTTTCTCTCTCTCTCTCTCTCTCTCTCTCTCTCTCTCTCTCTCTCTCTCTCTCTCTCTCTCTCGCACACACACACACACACACACACACACACACACAGTAGGGTTCTCTCTAGACTCCATCATTAAGGTGCTGCAGATCCCCAGGGTTCAGACAGGCAGACTATCTGTGGAGATGAATGACACTCTGCTGTCTAAATATGTGTCCCCAGGTACAGAGAGGAACACGGTGCTTTAGAAACGGAGGAGTCAAGAGGAGCAGTGAGGAGTGTGGTAACTTTAAAGCAAACAGACCGAATCAGACAACACTACATTTACTCCTGGATATAAAAACGTAGCTTATGTGGTGCATTATATATATATCATTTTTTGGGGGGGTGGGGGGATTTAGATGCACCTTTCATAGAGGTATGAGGTTCATGTGCATGACGGGAAACAAACAAATACACAAACAAGTAAACAAAGCCATAATTGCTAATCACTGTGAGGTACACAGGCGGGGCAGAGGGGGGTGTAGCTGGGAAGCACGCCCGCTGCAGCTAGTCTGTAATCAACACTTCATAATTCACACCCAGAGCAAGTCGGAGTGCTCCACACAGATTGGAGAGGCAAGAGCTCACGCAGGACAATGTAGGTACCTGTAGAGAAGAGTGGAAGGTCGACCAATCCGGTGACCACGGACCCTCTGGAGGCAGGGCTCTAGGGGGTCGGGGGGGGTTCTCGGGGGGAAGGTCTCTCGTGTTGGCGCAGAAGGTTCTGGATCCTCATTTGTTGTCAGAGTTGCACATGCTGCTGTGCTGAGGCTCTAGATCCTTGCAGTGGAACTGCGGTAGCAGAGTTCATGGCCAATAACAGCACAAAGACACGACCACCGCAGTATTGATTTCGGCAGAGGACTGTCCCCTCATTTAGCTGCTGTCTTCCTCAAGGAATCACTTATCTTTTCATCTGAGGCAAGAGCCTGTGCCCAGCCAGCTCCAGGACGTTGCGGAATTGAGCTGTGACAGTTAAAGTGACGGCCTTCTGCTCATTAGCGGAGCTTACCTGGCAGCCGGAGTGGTCCAGGCTGATTTGAAGACCATTACATGTCTTATAGAATTCTCTTCTTACAGTACTCCACTTATATCTGCCGCATACAATGAATTCTGCAACCTCTCCCAAAATACAAGCTTCACATTCGCAGGCTAAACTCGCTCTGATGTTCGGGAATGCATTGCACTCCTACATTGCAGAGCTTTTAGAGGGATTATTTTTTCCCCAGGCTGTGCAGGTGATCTGATATCCAAGGCAAACTCGCTTCTATTCATTTTTTGTAAATCGGATTCACTCCAATGGAAAACGCCGCACACAGCCGTCAGTGTGGAAGCATTGAGCACTCTTTATTGTGGCATTAGTGGTAACGAGCCCCAAAATACGAAGTGCTAATTAACTACAACATGCGTCACCTGGGCCAACACAGAGAGTTTTTACTTTTTTGTCCAACTCTAAAGGAAGAGCTTCTGGTCATCAGTGAGTTGAAGGTCTCTACGAAACCCAGTGGTCCCATTATAACTAGTTGCAAATACAATTTGGATGAAATTGAGACTTTTATTTTATTTTTGAAGGCAGCATGATATTTTTTTCTTTTGTCTATGAGGATTTGAGGACTTTTATTGCTTTTATTTTGTAATGACTTTGATGGCGTCGATAGCCCAGTGTGACTTTTGGCTATGAACTTGCATGCATCCAAACAGCTGGACCATCTCAGAACATGGCCGTGGGTGTGTGCCAAACCATGGCAGCTACAAAACCATCTACTGTGAACTGACATCGTATAAAAGGGCGTAGAATGAAAGGCGGGGCAGGGCGTATGCCAACACGTGGGCTCCTGACACTTGGGTGGAGCAGAAGGGAGATTTGAGTTTCACTCTCAGCTCACTGCCTCCGTGCTTGTTACTGGCCAAGCGCATGGAAAACAAAGGGGGCCTGATTTCCCCTGAGAGGATCACACGGAGGAAGGAACGTCGTCTTTCCGAAGACAAAAGAGTATCCTGCGTCTAGCGCTGTATGCTAAAGGATTCTGTCTTCGTGCTCCAGGCAGCATTGTGTGTCGTGTTGTTTAGCCTTTTGTTCTGCTGTTGCGCTTGCATTCACTGGGATTTTTCTACCCTCGCGGGGCGTGCGAGGGGGCAGAGGAAGAAAAGCCCATGCGGGATATTTCAGGTTTTGCGGGAACGCTCCCGGAACGCTCCTGAAATGCAGCTGTCCAGAGCGCACGGCATGCACGTGGGAATACGGGACCACGCACCATGTGGATGTGGAAGAATTTGAATGATGATGGTCAGTCTGTGCACTGTGAGTGCAAGCAATGCTTCACCTGGCACCAAGGGAGCGATATAGAGCATAGTGGCTGCACCTGAAAGAAGATGCAAGGGCATAAACACATGTGAGCATGCCTTCTCAGACTCACCTGTCATTACAGTTGCTTCAAGGTACATGGGCTATAGCGCCTCCTAGCTGTAGCTGTCAGAATACAGCCAATGCGGACACATTGGATCCTGATTTCTAAAAGCAAAGTGGCTTTTGTGCAGCTCAGAGCATCTGAATCCATGGGCTCGAGGTGTATTTCCACTTCAAGAGTAAAGCTTGGCTGTTGAAGCTGACCTTAGATCAGTCCGACTTTTCCATCTGCGGTTGCCAGTGTGTGTACCGACCGAGGTGGTGCTGATCTGGAGTGTGTTTAAAGGCCTGGCTGCTGTGCTTGCCCGGTGGCAATGCGCTGCGAGTGTGGCTGATGTAATACACGGACACAGTCAGCCTCGTTTTCGGAAGAGCGGGTGGTGGTGCGGCTCCGAGACGACTCATGGGTTCAGCCCGCCGTTGGCGATGGTCCCGCGGCCGGACAACAAAGCCAGTGAAGGAAGCCACAAAAGCCCCTTGGTGCGATGTCTGCCGCACTGGGTTGGTTTTTCGATGCTTCAACTGCAGCACTGGGACTCACGCATTCCTGCTTTTCTCGAAGGAGACGAACACACGCCCAACGCGGCAACCGGTGATCCGAAAGCAGTAACGAGTAAGTAAGAATTTCCATCCGACCCCTTGCCGGAAATAAAGGCTCGAACTGTGATGAGCTAGGCACGGGAATGTAAATATGCCTTGTTTACCAACCTGCCTGCCTGTGTCATGCGCTACAGTGATGAAGTACATAACCTCGGGGTTACTGGGCGATGGCACATCAAACCTCCGTGGGTTTTACCTTCTCACTATAATATTTCCGTTGAACAGTAAGTCGCGGCGCATGAATCCAAAGCCGAGAGGTGGCGTTAGCTCTGATAAGTGCCAGACAGCTGTATGCTCGTGAAACCAGACGGCTCTAAATATAACCTGGCTGGCAAACTAGCTAAAAGGAGCCAGAATAACACCACACATCATTAATATGATAATAAGATCCTGATATTGGAGGCATGATTCACTCTCCCCATACACTAGATCAAAGTGAACTGTCCAGCTGCACCCACACTAAGACATGACACACACACACACACACACACATTTTCACACCAGCATACACACATGCCAGGCACTGACTGAGAACCACACACACACACACAGTTACTAGGTCCTCGCAGAAGACCATGCACACAGACATATTCATGTGTGCTAATTGCCATAATTATGCAATGATTGCAGGTGAACACTGGAGACAGTATATCTATCTACACACACAGACATGGTTCACAGATACATGTATATAAAGAACTGCGTGTTACCATGAGGATATATCAATTTATGTCACTGTGTTTCTGAACATGAGCTTGAATGGAGGATGTGTGATGAGAAGATGTATGTGTGTGTGTGTGTGTGTGTGTAGGCAGCAAGACAATAGAAGTGCTGCCTAAGCGTGCTGGCAGTGGGCAACCTATCACAATCGGAGGAGACGAGCTTAGAGGAGATGAGTGTGGAGGCCATCTTCACCCTGCCAGCTCCGTAACACCAGACCACAGCACAAACACGATGGAGAGGAAAGGCACGTTGGCTCACATGGGTGCGTCCTCCAGCCCAGCGAAGCACTCGCCAACCGCTCAAGCGCCGCTCATGATGCTAAGCTTTAGTCGTGGGAGCGGGTCCAGTGCACATGACATGTCTCGTCATTTTTGTCTGCTTTCTGCATTGCTGCGGTGTCTGAGCTGAACTCCATTCTGTCTGCACATGAAGCATGAACATTCCTAGACAGATTAGTGAGTTTGCAGTAAACAGTTTATCAGATTACTATTGTCTTTCGGTGATGTTAATATGGGTGTGCGTCTTTTGTGACTGCGTGTTTCTCTTTCCCTCTCACAGTCACATGCTTAACGTGTTCCTTGAGCTTCATCACCATAACCACCTTGATTATCATCAGTGGCCTGGTGAAACCTGAGCTGGATTTTTAGACGAAGGCAAGATGTAGTAACCTCGTTCTCTCACAAACACACACACAAAAACACACGCGCAAACACACACTCCCCCTTCCACTCACAGTCACACATACTTGCACTCTCTCTTTCACTCACTCACACACACACACACACACAAACACACGCAGTCACACTTATATTTTCTTAATCCTCTAGTGGCTTTCCGTGGTCACCAGGAGGCAGGCTCCATTCTTCATGGTCCCAAAAGAAGCGAAAACACACGTCAGCCGAGCAGCTGGGAAACTCTGAGAAATAACCGCGCAGCAGAAATTCGACACGTGTTTACAATCGCCGAAACCGTACAAGGACGCGGAATCCACGCCTGTCCTAAACAAAGAGTGCAAACGAAACTCCCACATGCATTATGACTGCGGGTAAATCTCAGCAGAGAGGGTTTTTTTTAAAGAATCTTATGTTTCCGTTTAAATTAAATGAGCAGATATAGCTTCATTCAGTTCTACGTGGCTGTTTTAAACCAGAAGACTCATATTCAGTGCTCATGTATTTTCATGACCGCAGAAAAAAAGAGAAAAAAACTTTTTCTTTGATCTAACACTCCCCGCCTTGTCCTAGATTCACTCGTGCCCAGAATATCAGCACATCTTTGTTGTGAGTTCTTATGCAAATCAGAAGTTAAGTGTTCGATTATGACATATGAACTGTGACGTTTTGACATTATGTGACATTATAAACTTACAGAAACACTCCACGAACACACAATCGTGTGCACGCACACACAAACAGACATGTGTGCATGTTCCTGAGGCACACTTTTATGTTACAGTAACACAGTGTAGTGCAACACACACACACACACACACACACACACACATATTTAACACTACACCAGAAGCCATTCACAGGCATTTTGGCATGTTTAACCCACTCCAGGGGAAGGACCATGCCAGACTCCCTGCATCTTTGGTTTTGAACTGGCGCTGACCATGGTGCTGACCATGAAACAGACAGGCCCTGTGGTTGCAGGGAATATGCATGCAAAACGCATCGCTCCTCTGGGCCAACAGGACCTTTACCCGTTAAAGAGGCTCCAGCGCGTTCTGTGTGTGTGTGTGTGTGTGTGTGTGTGTGTCAGAGCAGGTCACTGCGAGGTGAAGTTGATGAATGCTCCCATACGTTCATTTATTACAACCATAATTAAACACACATATTCTCGGGACAAGAGAGCAGTTCTCAGCCCTGCCAAGACACACAGGAAATAATTTATCAAAGGATAACAGAGGCTTTCAGAAATCACACACACACACACACAACACACACACGTACACACTCCAATGCAGAATAAGCAAAACCTCACTAGTATGTGAGCGGTAGGATGCAGTCTGTAGGACCTGCCATGACCTGCTAAATCTACCCCAATATGTGAACAGAAAGGGGCTTTAATCACCACACACGGCCTCCACCTCAGCTCCACTTACACTCCACTGGACAGGTAATCTGAAGCGTGCTGTAACAGAGCTGGACAGGAGGCTGGACAGAAACCTTTCCTGATTTCACCTTTGTTACCAGACATGATCGCATATCAAGGTATATATAGACTACACACACACACACACACACACTGCTGTACACAGAGACTTCAGAAGCACACTCAGAGTTGCTCTGTGTTTCTAAAGAGGAGAGCATGCAGGTGTCCTGACTCATAGCCCTGTAGGTCTGTGGCATTAACTAGCTACAGTGCTAGTGAGTAGATTGGTAATAAAATTCCCTGCACGCACACACACACGTACACACACACAACCACACATACAAGTGCACACACACATGCACACAAACACACAACCACACATACAAATGCACAAACACACACACACACATACATACACACACACACAACCACACGCTCACACATACAAGTGCACACACACACAAACACACACTCACACACATACCGCAATGCAGTACATAAATCCATTGTTTCTTTTTCTGTTCCTGGGGACCCCTTACTCCTTACACATTTTGACATGTTGCCTAGTATAACACACCTGACTGAACTCCACAGCTAATTATGACCCACTGTGTGAGCTGGGTAAGGTGTGTAATACGGTGTACAGCTCCTACCCACTGGGAGGGAGAGGTACTGGTGGGAAGCCCTTTTTAAGGATCTCCCCATTGGTATCTATTTGTGGATCAGGGGGCAGCTGTGGTACCTCGGCAGTGGACGCCCTCATCGTAGCCATCGTCGCAGTCGTCCACACCGTTACACAGCCTGGAGAATGGCACGCACCTGCGTGTGCCGATGCACTGTATGTGGTCTGGTGGACAGGTCACCTCCACCTGCCGCTGAGGACCTAGCAACCGAGGGAGTGAGGGAGAGAGAGAGAGAGAGAGAGAGAGAGAGAGAAAGCGGGAGGGGGATGTAAAAGATGAGAGAGCAGAGCAAAAGAGCGAAACAGAGAGAGGGATAAGGGAGGAAGAGTGATCCACAGAGAGAATGAAAAGAGAGAGGGTATAAGGATAGAGAGGTAGAGAGAGAGAGGGAGAAAAAGTGAAGCACACAAGGATAGAGAGATGTTAACCCCAGGTATAAGAAGATATACTATATTCCCTTTAAATACAGCCTTGGTACAAGCATTTGTCTGCATGACATGAGAATTGCGATGTTTCCAGAAAAGTTAACGCTCACATTTGGCACTTTCGCCTATTTCTGCTTCTTCATTAGTTTCCCGTCGCGAGACGAGCCACGAGTTCAGTCATTCTAATGGGTACTGAGGCAGAAGAAGGGGGAATATAGCTTGAACAACACAACGTGTTTTTTCAAGCTACATTACACGCAAATCAGCAAAGGACACCCAACTCAGTTTGTACATTATATTGCTGTAGGTAGGTCATGACAGTGGAGATCGGAAACACCTCCTGGGACAACAGTGCTGCTATCCAAAGAATGAACACTATAAACAAAATGAAAATAGTGAGATCTCTCTAAAGCTAAGACCTCTCTAACACCGAAGCCAGTCTTACAGAAAGCAACAGAAAGGGAGAGATATTCATATTGAAAGTTTCCAAGCAAGTACCTTTGTTTGTATAGGTAATTTCAAACCAGTTTGATTTGATTCAATCTTATCTGATGCATCTAAACGCATTGTCACACACCAGCATTGCACAAATCCAGTCCCAGAGCCATGACATTAGGCTGTGTAATATATTGTATAGATATTTTTGTTAGTTATGAGAACAGCAGGCTAGAAGCATCAGTATGAGGACATGACAGGATTCAGAGTAAACAGCCATTTAGGAGCTCATCCGGGGTTTGGCTGTTTTGAGTGATTGTTTGATTTTTATTAGACTCTTTCTTTCAAGAACACAGCACACTGCAGAACAGATGACGCATGTAATAATAAACATAAACATTCAGAGAAACTTATTTCCATTGCAGGATACACAATATATAAATATATGAACAATATATACATATATACAATACTGTATATACATATACACTATATATATACACACACAGACATGGTTCACAGATACATGTATATAAAGAACTGCGTGTTACCATGGGGATATATCAATTTATGTCACTGTGTTTCTGAACATGAGCTTGAATGGAGGATGTGTGATGAGAAGATGTGTGTGTGTGTGTGTGTGTGTGTGTATGTGGTGTAGTCACATGCACAAATCCTGCATGACAAATAAAACCCCAATGCATCTTTAAACATTGAGGCGTTAAGGCTTGTTCTTAGCCATTCCTTCACAACCTCGTAAGCTGTCAATCGTTTTGGGATGTCCCGGCAACCAGTCCCCCCACAGTTGCGGCTA
The DNA here is from genome assembly GCA_020368025.1 of Brachyhypopomus occidentalis. NCBI lineage: Eukaryota > Metazoa > Chordata > Actinopteri > Gymnotiformes > Hypopomidae > Brachyhypopomus > Brachyhypopomus occidentalis. The sequence goes on along the minus strand of JAGXOD010001364.1, from coordinate 1,564,282 downwards.
CATACATGAACATATCCCTGCCCACTTTATGTGGGAGGAACCAAAAAAGTAGGAACCAAATCTCCATTTTCCAAGTAGGAACCATTTTCTGACAGAATAAGTGTGAACACCTTTCATCAGAGAGAACAATTATGTTAAAGTACGGTTCAGTTGTACAGTGAGTCCAAGAAGTATTTGATCCCTTGTTGATTTTCTTTGTTTGCCCACTAATAAAGACACTATCCTTCTGCACTTTTAATGGTAGATATATTCTAACATGGAGAGACAGAATATTAAAAAGAAAATCCAGAAAATAAATCTAAGGAATATATATTAATTGATTTGTATTTCATGGAGTGAAATAAGTATTTGATCCCTTAGTATTCAAAAGCCAGTTCTGGCTTTTACAGACCAGTTAGACACTCCCAATCAACTTGTTACCTGACCTGAAGCCACCTGTTCTCACTAATCACTTTTGTGAAAAACACCTGTCCACAGAATCTGACAGATCACACAGATTTCAAGTCTCCAACATGGGTAAAACCAAAGAGCTGTCACAGGACCTCAGAGTCAGAATAGTTGACCTTCACAAAGCTGGAATGGGCTACAAAAAGATTAGTAAGGTGTTGGATGTGAAAGTAACAACTATTGGTGCAATTATCAGAAAGTTTAAAGAGTATAACATGACAATCAACAGACCTCGGCCCGGTGCTCCAAAGAAGATTTCGCCTCGTGGGGTGGCAATGATGCTGAGAATGGTCAGAAATCGTCCTGCAACCACTCGGCAGGAGTTAGCAAATGACCTGAAGGCAGCTGGGACCACAGTTTGCAAGGAAACAATTGGCAACACTTTGCGCAACAATGGATTCACATCCTGCAGTGGCCGAAAGGTACCCCTGCTGAAGAGAGCACATGTGGAGGCGCGCCTCAAGTATGCCAATGATCATTTGAAAGATGAAGCAAGTTATTGGGAGAAGGTTTTGTGGTCAGACGAGACCAAAATTGAACTTTTTGGCCTCAACTCCACCCGCCATGTGTGGAGGAAGAAAAATGCTGCCTATGACCCCAAGAACACTGTGCCCACCGTCAAGCATGGAGGTGGAAGCATAATGTTTTGGGGGTGTTTCTCTGCCAAGGGTACAGGGCTACTTCACCGCATCACTGGGAAGATGGATGGAGCCATGTACCGTACAATCCTGAGGGACAACCTCCTCCCCTCTGCCAGGAATCTGAAAATGGGCCGTGGTTGGGTCTTCCAACATGATAACGACCCTAAACATACAGCAAAGGCAACAAAGGATTGGCTCAAGAAACATCACATTAAGGTCATGGAGTGGCCAAGCCAGTCGCCAGACCTCAATCCGATCGAAAATCTATGGAGGGAGCTGAAGGTCAGAGTTGCCAAGCGACAGCCCACCAACCTTCATGATTTAGAGAGGATCTGCAAAGAAGAGTGGGCCAAAATTCCCCCTGGTGTGTGTGCTAAACTTGTGGTTAACTACAACAAACGTCTCACCGCTGTGCTTGCAAACAAAGGCTTTGTATTGAGTGTGTTTCCCAAGAGGGATCAAATACTTATTTCACTCCATGAAATACAAATCAATTAATATATATTCCTTAGATTTATTTTCTGGATTTTCTTTTTAATATTCTGTCTCTCCATGTTAGAATATATCTACCATTAAAAGTGCAGAAGGATAGTGTCTTTATTAGTGGGCAAACAAAGAAAATCAACAAGGGATCAAATACTTCTTGGACTCACTGTATATATGTTGCAAAACTCTGCCAGCGCCATGCAAGCATAATGTTGAAACTATAGTGAGAAAATAAATCATTTGATTAACTTCCTTAGTGAAAACCATATCTACCTGACTCCAGGACAATTAATTAAAATGAATTTGAAAATTCTTCACTCACCGTCCATTCCACAGTGCTCTTACCATTATGGGAAAATAATATTGCAGAATCGACGAAGCCCACATGAACACATATATTTTAAATCAATGACATGTAAATGAAAATTAGTGACCCTAACATACTTCCTTGGGGAACCCCACCACTATTAGATCCAACTGTTGCTTCGACCCTTTCCAATAATCTCTTTGACAACAATATCATGAAAAGCAACAGCTTGTGTCTTGCTCAACAAAACACCATGATCAACAGCATCAAAAGCCTTCAGCAAAGTTACTACACGCAACAGTTCAGGTGTAGTTCAACCCCAAAATCTCAACTGAGCTGCAGAACATAAAACATTTCACAGCCTTTATGTTTTGAGTGAACACATATGCACTCATAAACAGCTACATGATCCTCATTCTTGCAGTCATAAACGCCATATGGATCTGTCCTAAACTAACGACCTACAGGAAACAAAAACAAAACATACAGTCTGTTCAACTTCCCTATACCTTCAGAGGAGCAATCAGCATAAGTAACTTTAAACAGGAGAATTAATGGAGGACTCTGCATTTTTTCTTTGCACCTTCGGCAATCGTGCAGCAACACCCCAGCGAGACATCAGATCCCAATTCGACAATGTTGGTTCTGATCTGATGGGCCGGAGAGACGGTGGAGCTGTGAGAGCAGCGTGATTCTCTTTATAAGGGTCTCCAGAGGCGGTCCGGCGGGTTTAAGGAAGGGGCGAATTGCCTCATACAGGCCTCCCCATATTCCCCATATCCCTCCGCCTCCAACGTAGATCTGGCCCACATTTCCTACCTCAAGCAAAAGAACCAAAAGAAATGGGAGAAGGAAATATCCAACTCCTTCCTTTTTTCCTCTCTTTCTCCTCCCCTCCCTCTCTCTCTCTCTCCTCTTCCCCTTGCTCTCTCTCTCTCTCTCTGGACCTGTAAGTGGGCTCTTGTTACTACCTGGGAATTACAGGACGTGATAGCGGCAGCTCATTATTGCACTATTTGCCATCATATTTTATGCTCTGTAATACATTTTCCTTTGGTAACTATGAGATCACTATTTAGTCAAAGGCCTAAAAAAGCAGCAGTTACAACTGCAGGGGTAAGAAACTAGTTTTAGCGGCTGATCTCTTAACACCATGAGGCCATGGTTTCTCAGTCTCGGGGCGTCGTCATCCACTGGTGTGTAACAGCCAAGAGCTCTTTGCATAAACGAGCCAATCACGGAGGCATTCTGGAGTGCATAATGCAAATTGGCTGCCTAGCAACTCCCAATTATGTTCCAGCTCACACACCAATACACATACTGTTCTATAAAAATAACCTGTAAAATGGTCAGATGGGCTTAGTGTACCACTGACAGTTAAGCAGCTAATTAAGTGAAATGCTCAGGTTTTATTCAAATATAATAATGAATAATCATTATAGCAGCTGGGTATGTAGCCTCATACAATGGTTCCTTACTTCCACAACAACTTTTTCCATCAGGTGGAACTTTCCCTCCCGTTCATTTCTCAATGTTCCTACACCAACACGCCTTACGATTTATGACCCTAACATTATGAGTTCAGTAAACAGGCATGATCGAGGTCACGTGAATGTGTTAAAGCCACCAAACAGATGTGAACGTCTGCGGAGAATCTCTAGCAATTACATAGACGCATCCCCACATAATGTTTCTGATTTGCACGTATATAAAAGTGCGGAGAACCGCGGCAGAAATGTCGCGTTTGTGTCCACAGAGAGAGCGGGAGAGTGTGGCTAACGATGCACTAAAGGCATTTGAATATTTCATTAACGCTGGCTGTGTTAGTGCTCCAATTACAGCTGTCGTTAGGGCATCAGTCAGTCAGCTGCTGGGTGCTTACGGCTGCAATTAGGACCGTAGAGAACAGTCATTCACTCTAATCACCACTCTCTCCTCCGACTTAAGACGACAGAGAGAGAACTCACAGGAGCTACTGGTGGTTCGAGGTCAAAGCGCTCGTGAATTCGAAACTGCGAGCAAAAGCCGTGCGACAACTTGCAAATTGTATACTGGATTCCTTTGGCTTTTGTGTTTGTGACATGTTTTGTGAAGAACCTGGCATGACCGAGTTAGAGGAGACCTTCGAAATCCACTTCGCTTCGGCGTGCTGTGCTGAACTGTCTGGCTGAGAGCCGTTTGAGGCACAGCCTCGTACATTTAGGTGAGATTTCTGTCCAAAGTGATTTAGATTAGAGGCCCATGGACAGAGCCCAACTCTACCACCCTCCCTCCCCCACAATCCCCCCCTCCCCCTCCCCCCGAGGCTGCTTGGGGTTCAGTGTCTTTCTCAAGGCCATCTCGAGTAGTAGGCGTCAGCTGTAATTTAAGCCCTGGTTCCCTGGTTCATGGCCAAGCACTCTGGCTAATAAGCCATGCTAAGGCACAGCCCACAACGCTCAGTCACACATCAGTGATGCTTCAAACACCTCTGCAAATCACATTTTCCTCCACTTATTTCCGCTTGTGGATAAGGCCGCTGAAGTCCTGATTTTGCATGTGCGCACTTGTGCCCCACTGTACAGGCTGCAGTGACATGGCACTAACCCCTACAGTTGCCCAAACCGCATATATCACTGCAGTGATATAAACACTAATCCCCACAGTTGTTCTAACTGTGACCTCTGCAGATGATCTAGTTTGTCTATAGATGCTAACAAATAATGATTAGAGGGTATATGGGTGATATGCTAATACACTGAGATTAGTTGTTTTAATCAGAGTGGGGGATAAAGAAACACACAGATGGCCCTTCAGAGCTCAGAGATCACAAACTGATGACACGTGAGACGAGTGAGTATCTGTAACTCAACATAGAATCCTAAAGAAGCTGAATACAGAAACAAAGTGTGTGTGTGTGTGAGAGAGAGAGAGAGAGAGAGAGAGAGAGAGAGTGTGTGTATATAACACAGACCACTGTAGTATTGAAAAGACAAATCTGTCTGATTGTGAGATTCTTGAGTTTAGAAACCTATTGAGAACTACCTTGGAGAAATCTGTATTTCTGTTCAAGGATGTGTCAAGCAGTGACAATTGATGATTAAAATTAGAGGAGTACTCCAGGCAGAGCCCAATCAAGATCAAATTAAGAGCAGTACTGCACACACTTGATTTAAATGAGCTTCTTTGCAATTAACGGGCACCATTTAAGTGGCTGCACTGAAATGCAAAATAATTACAGACTCATAATTTCCACACAATTCAATTGTGATTGCAGAAGCACTGTGCACACAAGTCAGTCCTAATGTTAACATGCATATAAAATATTTTAGATGGCTTTTGTTTTTACCACACTCTTAATCACATAAAGCAATGCCAGCCTGGCACTCATTGAACTGAAAAAGCAGAAGTGGGCGGGGCTATCTCTTGTGTGGGGTGATGGACAGTACGGAAGTGCCATGGCCACACCCCCCACCTTTCAGACAAAAGCACCAAGGACTATTCACACAGCACTGCCACAGCCAGCCTCACAGGCAAAAGGTTCTGTAAAGAATATTCATGATCACTGATACTGTAAAAGCTGGTTTTATATAAGTCATATAACATTTTATATGTGATTATGTCTCTATTCATATAGAAGTGCATGTTTTTCATATGTGACCCTCTTCACACATGTAGCATCATTCTCATGCATATGCTATATAAATGTTTTAATATGAAATTTTATTTAATATGATAAAGATCTGTTAGATTTAAATTTTAGTAAGTTTATTATTAGTATGTTATTGTTTTTTTTGTATTTAATATGCCATATTGGATTATTGAGGGGTGTTATGGCTATTCTGAACATGAGGCTCACACACTGACACTGCAAGGGCAAACTAAATACAACACCACATACACACACAGACATTAAAAGCATTAGGATAATCTGTGGGTTTGACCTTTAACCAGCAAAGAAGGAGGCGTGTTTGGTAGGTGCATCGTCATGGCAAATCCCAGACCTGTGCCTGATTCTAGACTACCTCTGGACCCCACCAAACACGACGGGCCATTCCGAGCCATTCCGACAAGCACACGCCCCTCCCACCCCCACCACACCCCCTGCACACCGCTTTATCACACCCTGGAGCCTCTTACGCTTTCATTTAGTTAACAGCAGGTAATTAATCCTCATAAATGCGCCGCCTTTTTGAGGCTCTAAAATGAAACGGGTTTAAAATGTTAACGGCCACAGTTCCATGGGGAGATCTGAAGAGCAATGAAGATTATGTAAAAAACAAAAACGAAGCCTCTTATTCACACTAGCGCTACAGTCTACGGATTTCACATACAAACAGTACCAGAGATACAATTTAGATAAATAAAATCAATAACCATAAAAAAGACTGAACAGACAGGAAGCATGTGCTTATAGTTCAAATGAACGAAGCTTCTGCTAATAATTACCCGGATTAAAACCGCATATCAAATGACTTGAACTACTTTTCCCAGGGAGCCTCTTCAGGGTGTGTTTAATTCAGGGTGTAACATTTATGGGGATTCCCCCAACTACATTTCCAACAAAGACATTTTCTTCGTGAGAAATTTGGAGCAGGAACCCCCCCACCACCACCAACCCACCACCCAGACTACTGGACGCGGAGAGAAATGCAAAAATGGATTTAGCTATGAAAGACAGCCAAAAACAGAGCTGTGGAGAGAAAGGCACTGAAAAGTGCTCATGCATAATTTATTGTAATTACCTTCATTAGCCCTTTCCGATGTCCAGCAAACACGCCAACAATGAGAACGATCAAAGTCGGCAGTGCACCAGAGTGTTGTGCACTACACGAATCTTATATTCAACAACCTGAAAAAAACTCTGTAAAGGCAACAGACAGATTGTTCAACCCAGCTCCATAAACAACACACCCTGCAGATCACACTTCCTCTGGAGGCCTCTGCTATTGTCACAAACACACACACACACACACACACACTCGCAGATGTGCACAATGCACCCAAATACAAACAAACACACACACGCACAAATTCATGCACCGAAACCAGATGGTTCGAGTCACCGGAGCAAACCCGAGCCCGACCTGCTTGACACAAATGAGAACCATTATGCTACATTATGCAGAGCCATTGGAGTAAACACAGGCCTGTGGGCGAAGACCTTCATTGCATGATGCGTTGAATCAGCTATGAGCTTGGCAAAGCAGTGCTTCCCCATATTATAAGTCTTGTGACAAAACTGTAATTTCAATCAATCGTTTATTTGATTTAATTTTTTAAAATATATTTTTTTATTTCTCTTTCTTGACTACGCATTTTACGTCTGTGCAGCACATTCTAAAACCCAGTTGGTTTCCGGGAAGGCAGCATTCACTTAGACCCCCTCTCACTGTTGGGGTCTAAGCTTCTCCTCAGATGGGAGAAGTGTGGGGGTATGATGCACCTGGCAGACTCTGTACATGCTGATGCCCCACCCCCTTTCAGTATATGGGAACCAACGATTACTACCATTGATCTGATCCTATAATAGATAGCCAGGGAACTTCAAGTACACCCATGAAGCAACAGGAACAGGAAACATCCTCCAGCTCCTTCTAAACCAGCTGTTCTGGGTGCTACACTTGAGAGATATGATGGTATTACTAATTGCTGCAAGGGGATTCTTAAATAATCCTCTGTTTTTGGAACGCCTTGTCAGTCATTTCCCCACAAGCCAGGGCAGAATCCACTTTGTTATCTCCCTCCTCCGCTGCTTTCTGTCATAGCATCACCCAGCCCTGGACCCCAACCCAGTTGTTTTGACCGTCCTGCTGTTGGGAAATATCCAGGCTTGCTGTTAAGTAACAGCAAGCAGGGAAAGAGATCCACAGTGGATCATGCCACAGAATTCCAGACCATGGTGGCTGGATGTGGCTGTGGCGAACTGCCTTTGCTGATGGTACACCGCAGTAGATGCAGGGGGGACTGTAGATGACTTAGAGGTGTTCATCCAGTCAGTGTTCATCCCTCATGCAGACGCATAAACCAGCCTGTACATTAGGTGCTCACGCCGTCGTCTGCTGCCCATGACGGTTGGATGACCATCCGATCGCCGAGGTAAAGCAGCTCTGCCTTTCTCAAGATCACCACAAAGCAAGTGGGTGTTCCAGTGTCTCTGAGGCTACCCGTTCATGACCTTCGCCTCGTAGATTGGATTTGGGCACTCATGGCACCTAGACAAACACAAAGGACTTCCAACTGCCTCTCAAAACTCTGCATAACTGCCCATTCTTCAGAGTTTCTTCTATATATTCAGTAAGAATATCATCTTCCAAGTGACTGCTTCATAGATATTTTACCAGGCAGGCCTTTGCCCAGTAAATCTGAAGGCCATCCCTTGTCTATCCAAGAGACCAAGGCCATGCATGAGGCAAATGCACAGGGGTTCATTTGGACCTAAAAAGCACATATAACCTGGTGTGCATATGGGCAGTTAATGAATGGAAAACACCATCCGTAACATCTAAGGGACATTTACGGTCTCTCCAACTCACCCACGGTCTTTCAGTCTTTCATGGATAAAAAATTCTGAGAAGAAATAGATCAAAATGTCATAGACAACCTGCTCATCTTTTCCAAGAACCTCCAGGAGGTACTTCATTTCCCAAGTCTAAACTCAGAAAGCACCACCTCTGTGTCAAACTATAAAAATGCCAGTTCCATAAGTGATCTGTCTACTTTCTCAGTTATACATTGTCACCCAGAGATATCACTATGTGTGATGGCCATAGTAATGCAGTCACTGGCTGGCTCAGTCCTTGGTCTGTTAAGGAGCTCCAACATTTCTTGAGCTTTGCAAGAATACTGGCTTCATCAGGAATGATAGCTATGTGGTAAGCCCTCTCGCCAGCCTGCTAAAGCATAAAGCATCAGTCACAGTGGTGTTGGAACACTGAGGCCAGTCGAGGATTCTCCAAACTAAAAAACAGCATTCACTACCACTCCTGTCCTCAGGTAAACAGACCCCACAAAGCTGTTGGTCATAGAGGTGGATTCCTCTGAGGTTGAGATTGGTGCTGTGCTTTATAATCACCACAGGTGACCTGAGCAGTTATTCACACTCTTATTTTGTTAGTAAAAAACTCAGCACCTCCTGAATATAACTATGGTGTGAGGAACAGTTAGCTCCTTGCTGTCAGTACTGGCGTCACTGACAGGGGAATGCTTAGCATCCCTTTTAGGTCCTTACTGATCACAAGGACCTTAAGTATCTAGAGACAGCCACACTCCTTAACTCTCACGCAAGGTAGTCAGAACTTTTCACTCGCATTAACTTTTTGGTAACTTACCGACCCAGTTCTAAGAACATAAAAGCAAATGCTCTCTCTTGTCTATATGAGAAACCCCAAGAGTCCTCCCAACCCGAATTCATCCTCCAAGCAACCTGTTTTTTCCCATACAATGGGACCTATTTGAGGAAATCTGCAACCAACACCATGAAACTCCTCGACACCCCTCTAGGTAAAGTCTATGTCTCCCCATGTGGGAACCACTTCGATTGTGTGCACACATCTGTAAGAACACCCATGTATGACATAAACCACCTACCTTGTTCAACAACATTACTCAACAATGTTTTCGAAGACCCATAGCAGGTCTATACCATAATGGTTCTGGTTGCACCTTGCCATAGATTTTGTTACAGACCTTCTACCTCCTAACTGCATTGAAAGTTTCTCTAAAATGTGTTGTTTGCTGCCCGTACCAAAACTTTCTTCTGCATTCGACATGGCTGAGCTACGGTTTAACTCTGTGTTCTGTTATTACAGAATACTAGAAGATATCAGATCCAACATGGGGCCCCAATTCAAATCTCCTGGAAGGCATTCTATGACAAGCTGGGCATTCACATTGGGGTCTCATCTCTCATCACCAGCAAGCAGACAGGATGCTCAACTAAAAGCTTGGAAGGTTCCTCCACCAGTAACATTGTTTTTTTACCTCTCTATGTCTAATTCCCTTCCAGTGTGTTTTAGGTTACCAATCCCCGTTTTTCCCTTAGAACGCACAACTCAGAGAGGAACTGATTTTGGTAGAATGCACAGGAATGGGAGTTATCCCATGTCAAACTACAATGGGCTACCGATTCTCAAAGTAGGTTCAGCAACTGCAGATGCAGACCCGTACCTCGGTTAGAACCGTGGGCAGTGGGTGTGGCCATGCACACATGATCTCCAACTCCGCTTCCTTTGCAAAATGCTGACCTCCCAAGTATGTTGGTCCATACAGAATCCTGAGACGTATAAACCCGTTTGCTTACCTCCCACAGATTCCTCCCCACATCTTCCCTGTATTCCATGCCTTGCTACTGAAGCTGGTTCACTACAGCCCCTTCTCCACATCCAGGGGCATGAACCCTCCAGGTAAATGTTCTCTGTTGCAGTCAGGACACTGCAAGATTCACAAAAGTGGGATACTCAGGTATCTCATTGAGTGGGATGGCTACAGCTCAGTGGAACAGACATGGGTCCTTGCTCATGACACCCTAGAACCCCTCATTCATCTGGGCCTTCCACATGGAACACACTGGTCCTCTGGATCCTCACCCATGAGGTTGGCCTCACTGTCGTACCGTTGGGATATTGGGTGAAGTCCCATCAACATCCCATGTTTGTCACATCGACCAACCACATCCCCCTTGTTCATCATCTCTTGAGTTCTAATGTCTGTCATCTGTTATTTCCATATCGTTTACCTGTTTGAGCCCTCTTCCTCTTCATCATCATCCTCATCATATCGTCTCTGCCTATGCTAAGCAGACTGGGTGTTTTTTCTACCTGTCTCTCAGTGTGTTGTACCTTTGCTCTCCCCACGCTGGTACCTTGAACAGTGCCTGCGTTTGGTCTTGCTGTTTGTATCTGCTGTCATTTGATATTTAAAAAAACGCTGACGCCTAGCGCTTGGATCCTTGTTTCACATTGTGACACAAGTGGAGAGATAAGGACAACTGGGATGATTCGAGATATTAGCTTTCCTAAAATTCTTTGAACAAGTCACTGGAGAAAGTCATGTATATTTGGAAAAAGCATTTAAAATCAGATTTTATTTGAGGACAGACACACTTTACAAATAAGGACGCCATATTTGTTCTGTTTTGCAGCATTTTCACTGCATTTGTTTGCACTTCTGTTCATTCCCATTTATTTCATTGTACGGGCCAGGTAACTGGACTGGATCACGAAGGTGCCTGTCGGCTGTTGTGCTGTTAAGAAATAAGCCAATGAAATAGAAGGGCTCTCCGAGGTCGGAGGGCTGCCTTGCCCCGCCCCTCAGTCGAGCTGCATATTACTGTAAAGCCTATTACATTCCTCCTGCGCTCACCCGCTGCCATTATACCCATCATGTCCTGAACCCGAGGACGCCCTGCGCTCACAGGATACCCAGAGGAACAGGACAACAGTGTTGTCACTGTCTTATTTGGCACGAGAGGACTTTTCACACCATGAATATCAGAGCTGAGACAAAATGTCAGACTTGCTTTGACATAAACTCCCACATTGTATGCCTGTCTAAAGATAGCATATGTTTGCATAAAAACACATGAAAAAAATTATTTGAGCAACCACAGAAAAAAAAACAGACACACCTACTCAACTGATCTGTTAGGTGTATATTAACATTTCCATGAGACGTTTATAAAAAAACCTTTTCCATTATATAGAAAAGGCTTTATAAACACTTGTATGTATGTTATCATGGACAGTTTGAGGAGATGAATGTGGGAGACTCACACTGAAAGAGTGATTCATCTGAGGCGTCTGGGCAGTCTGCTTCACCATCACAGAGCCAGCTCTCGGACACACACACTTTTCCATCGGCACACAGAAACTCCCCATCATCACACACCTCTGGAGCAGGGTGGAGGATTGGAGATTGGGAGAGAGAGAGGGAGAGTTTGGGAATGGGAGAGAGAGATGGAGATTGGGAGAAAATAGATGAGAGAGAGAGATGCCGGTAATAGTGTGAATGACATGGGGAAGAAGAGAAACAGTAAGAGAAGAAGATGGATGGATGTGTGAGGGAGGGAGAGATACATGGAGAGAAGGACAGAGAGAAAGGGCAAGAGACAGGTAGAAGAAGGAGGTGTTAATCCACACGCGGTAATACTATCCATTCTCCATATGAAGTTGACTGAGTTGAAAATGAATTTAGGTATGTCTGCTATAACACTGAATAAATGATTCGATATGCTTAGCTGATGAAAAAAACATCGCCCAGGCCATGCGAATTAATGACACAGGCGAAGCGTTTCCGGGCCGACCAGCTGGACATTCTCTAACAGATCAAATGTAATGTCAGATATTCCAATGGAGGACATGTAAACGCGTTGCCTGGCGCCAGGCAGTGTGTTCATTAACACACAGCCCAGACCTGCCAATCACACTCTGGCTGCCACTAGTCTGGCATTGAAGAACCCGCCAGCTCGTATTGCTTTGGCCATGTGGTTCCCCATGGGGACGATCTTCCTGTCACTTTTGGGGGGTGTGCTGACAGTTCATCAGTTCCATGCCATAGCTTTTAAGTCAACGTATCAGTCAATTAGGAAAACAAGTAATTTATACTAGCAAAATGTGCATCTGAGCGGAAGGTCTACTTGGTTGCCGCCGAAACCATGTTTAACACCATCTCTTAGTTAAATCAGGTCACCCTACCCAGACGTTCTACCTTTCAAAATAAAAGACCTCGGTTGTCACATTGCTGGAGGAAAAACATCAAGTAATGCACATGGAAAAAAAAGAAGCTGTCAAAAAGAGCGAAGCTGAAATGAGCCTGTTTCTTCTCCATCGAGGCCGACCACGTCGGGAAACCTGCTCTGCCGTAGAACACCTGTCCGTCTCTGCCTCGCACCATTTTAAAACTGCGAGACGTTTATCCCCACTCTACCCGTCGGCTTATGGAGCTCGGGCAAATAGAGCAACCGCTGGATGCTGCAAAACAATGTAGCCGTCCGCCCCCGTTTTCACGGTGGAGAGGGGATTAAAGGAGTGAGACAAATGCAGCGAAAGGAAGTGCTTCTTCTGTCTGAAGCATACAGGCTTGCAAATGTAACTATGTAACTATGTAACTATAACCCCCCCCCCCCACCACCACCACCACCACCACCACACAAAAAAGGCTAACACTTGGACACGTTAGAGAGAAGTGCTTTTATTCGAGCAGTGGTTCAGACGGGCGCGGAGGACAACAGCAAAACTGCGTTACCGTCAGCGAAATGTCACTTACCCTTCGCCGCGTTTAAAAATGGAGAGAACCAAGGAGAGTTCACGTAGCGGTGGGGGAGCGAGAGGACGCGAAAACAGGAGCTAAACTCCCGCTGCAGAAACTTTTAAGGAGAGCTCCTGGAAGTTTTTGGAAAGTGTCAACGTGCCGAAGTGCATCGGCTCTGGCGAGACAGAACAGGAACGTCTGTGAGGAAAAGCTGGAGCTGAAGAAACCGAAGCTCTCTGCTTCCCATTTTTTGCCATGGAGAGGAAGCGGTGGTGTGACAAAATGATGTCACGCATACACCGTGCGGCGCCGTGCCGTATCTCGGGGAGCTCAAAGGTGTTCGGTCTGAACAGGTCTAGACAGCATTTTTAGCCATTTTTACTATATTGTACTAGAGTAATATTAGATGAGCATGAAGTGAGGGTGGGAGGCCCTTGCATGTAATTTGCTGATGTACTGCGGCTGAAGAGTGTTTGCACCGTTTGACATTTCAGAGAAGCTAATAAGAGAGATTCCTGTTTGTGATGCAGGGGAGAAGACCCTTCCCTGTGTTGTCTCACAGCCACACAGCCTCTCTACCATCAGAGCGGAAGATAAAGGCCAAAGAGTGACCCCTGATCTACTGCTGCTCTACTGCCCTAGCCAGCTCTCTCTCATTCTGTCTCTCTCTCTCTCTCTCTCTCTCTCTCTCTCTCTCTCTCTCTCTCCCTTTCCTTAGAGTATCTCTCCCTTAGTGTGTGTGTGTGTGTGTGTGTGTGTGTGTGTTTGCACGTGTGCCAAGCGCTGATCCTCTTTTTCTGTCTCGGGGTTCATTCAGTCAGCACTCTGCAGGTACAATCCACTAATCAGTTCTACTGCGTGGAGCTGTGGTCTGCCTACAGTGGCGCACACACACACACACACACACACACACACACACACACACACACACACGTGAACACTCATCCATATTCACACTCCAGCTCCTCATAACGAATCACATTAGGAATCGCAAGTCACATATCATAAGGGATTACACAAGACAGGAGTGATTTCATGTCAACAGCCAGGACTTATATTTGCGGTGTGTGTGTGGGGTGGAGGGTGTCTGTGTGCCCCTAACCGCTACTGTGTATAACATGCCTCATTTTGTGAGAACAGATTTGTCATTAGGGACGGGGCATATGGAGCTTAGTGCCACACCCACTTTTGCTTCTTGTACAAATCTCTCTGCCCATCTCAGAACCTTCTTCAGGAATTAGGGATAGGGACAGCTTAATTACAGTACTGCAGTCTGGTTGATACCTACTAACTGGAAGAAAATGAACACAAAACAAAAATGTCAAATGGACACGAATCAGACACAAAATGGTTTCACTGTTTTTTCTGCGTTAGAAGCACTCGAGACCACTGTAAATCTCTCTGGAAAAGACTACCAAACATCTATTAAACACAGTCAATGTAATGCAAAAAAAAAATGTTTGGTGTTCGCTGCGCAGGAAAGAGGTGCAGAACTTCTGTGACCAGCGTCATAGAGATGCTCTCAGGGGCTGTAGACTGTCCCGGACGGATGTAGCAGGGCGTAATGAATTGGGTTTCGCTGTGTGCGGAAATGCTCTGAAGAAGCAGTGCATCGCAAGAATCGCAAGAACACGCTGAACTCCTCGACTCTCTGGTTCGTCTTCTGGTCCGAGCGAGTGTCCCACGCAGCAGTGTGACCCCAAAAGATCGCTAATGTTGCAATGACCCCCATGGAGCTAAGCTAGTACGCGTTTTGACTTGATAGACAAGCGTTTTGCCCTGCAGGGCTTAATTTGATGACTGAGGTTTTTTTTGTTACGTTGCCTCCCCCTGATGTTCTCCTCTGCTCCTGCACTGCAACACAAGCGAAGGCCTCATGATGGCCAGCCACTACGGGGCCGTGCCGTATCCCAGCCTCATCAGAATGTGACATCTAGGAAGGTGAGATGTTCTTTCACTCTTGTTCTCTCTGCTCCTGCTCAGCAGGCCCGGACAGGCCAGCGAGGCGACTGCTCTTCTGACAAGCAGAAATTGGTGCAGATGTACTGCTGAGACCTAGGGGGCAAAGTGGCCTACAGGGCAGCCGGCATTCTCATAGAAGATGAAGGGGGCGGTGCAGCTTGCAGAGGGAACTTCAGAATCCTGGAGGACAGCTTCCATTTGTAGAGCTGATGAAGCTCTGCTCTTCCCTTATTTAACAGCCATTTATCAACCAATTATCAGCTAGAAATCAGGCCCCTCCCTCTTCAACCCTCATCATTGATGCACGCTGAGGAAAAGTCATACATGCACAAACACACACACCTTTCAACTCACACACACACACACACATATCCCACAAGCATACTCCATCTTACTCACACACACGCAGAGACACAGGCATGCACACAACGTGAGCTCCCCCGATGTCACTTCCCCTACTAAGACGCATGAATTATTCATTGAGTCTTAAAATTCAGCATGTCTTTCTCACGCGCCAGGCTTAAAACTATTCCCGACGCAGCTCTTGGTGTGAACAGCTGGAGCCGCTCGCCGGGATCCCGCCTGAGAAACCGCCACGTGTTAAAATATGTCTGTGCCTTCCACGGCCGACAAGCCCAGTGATTTGGCACACGTCTGTGAGAAACAGGAGCTTTGGAAGGTGATGCTGGTAATGCTGGTAATGCTGGTAAGGCCCATAGTTGATCGCACAGGCTTGACATAATGTCTTTTGGCAGCAACATATTAACAATCACTAATGATAGCAGTCAGACATGTGACTCACAGTAGTAACCTGTACCAGTCCATATCAGTCTGTATCAGCCTGTATCAGTCTACGTCACTCTATATATGCCTACATCAGTCTGAATGAGTCTGAATTCAACTGTATCCATCTATATCTGTCTGAATCACACAGTATCAGTCAGTATCAGCCTGTATCAGTCTATATTAATCTGTATATGCCTGCATATGGCCGTACCTGTCTGTATCAGTCTGTGTAGGCACCGTGTCAACCAGCAGGTGGCAGCACCACCAGCAGCGCACAGAGCGACCTTTCGTCGTGTGTGTTTATGGGATAGGAAGGGAAAACTCAGGTGTGAATACCTTGATCAACAGAATGTCACTCTCGCTCTGGTTTTCCCATCAGCAAGGTACGTCATCATCTCTCTCTCTCTCGCTCTAAATCAGCACCACGTGGACTCGTAACAACAAACAGCTGAAAAACATATTTCTGTAATGAACCTAAGGAACAGGAGAATTTGAGCCTGATCAACGTTGCCACGGCAACAGATCCACCCGAATTTCAAGCTTGCGGAGGCGCTCCCACGATCGGAAACAAAGGCGATCGATTCCCTCTCGTTAAACTGCAGACGATACTCCCGTTCCTGGGTTTTAGCGCCAGGAAGATGACTCCCAGCACAACTGGAGGATAGTCGTGCTTTATCGCCACAGGACCAGTCGTGGATATTCCCTCCAATGTCAAAATCAACACGTGACACTTCAGGATGGCAGTTTATTAAAGGGCATAGTTATTTAAACAGCAAAGTTTCATCAAGAATCTTGTTCTCATATGTATTGTTTTAATGCATTTGTACTTCAAACTGTTCAAACTATCTTTGTTCAGATAATCTTAAATCCTAAACACACATATATCTCTCATGCCATCCCTTCATCTGTCTCTTTCTTTACTAAAATATGTGATATCTGGCCACCATCTCGCCTTCCCGACGGTCAGCCATGCCACTGACTTTACTGGGACATGTTCAAACCAGTACCACTGACTTTACTGGGAGATGTTTAAACCAGCACCTCTGACTTTACTAGGAGACATTCAAACCAGTACCACTGTTTTTCCCGCCAGAACAAACCAGCTGAGCTCATTAACATACAGCCATGTTGCTCTCTCTGCTACTCAGAACTTGGCACCATTATGTTTTTCTTTGTTATCCATAGAACCAGGATAGCAAATCCCACCTCCTCCTTACATCAGGGACATCCACGCAAACACACACACACACACACATACACACACACACACACACATATACACACACACACACAAATTGGTTTATTCACTGTGTGTACCGATTGTTGATGCTGCTGCTTGTGTCTTTGAGTTGTTGTGTTTAATAAACTCATAGTTTATTCGTGATATCATCCAGATTGTGGTTGCTGCCAGTACATGTAAAGAAATCATGGTTATTTAAATCGCCGCATCACTGAGCCTCCTGAGCCAGTCGTCTCGTGAGTCCGACACAGGAAGGCCGGACCGCAGGCAGTGACAAAAGAGGCGGAGCGGCTCCTGGCTCCTCCCTCTTGATTAATCGGCAACGTTGCAATTAGCGATGTTATTAATGATCCCCGCGAAGCTGACGAGCGTCGATGCTGATCACATTACGGGATCCGTCTACGCGCTGAGGTTGATGGTTATCGGCTCTTCGCCTTCTAAAGGTTAATTATGGGAAGTGTTGGAGCTCACGAGTCCATAAATCAGAGAAAAGGCTGTTATATTTTTAAAGCTGAGAGGACAAAATGTAATAAGAAATGAAAATTTTTAAAAGTCAATGTAAAATCTGTTACTGAATATGAGCGGGGAACGGTTTCGTTGTAACCTTTAGTTTAGTGTATTTTGCTTTTTAAAATGTCTTTTTGTATGGGGTATTTTCTTTAACGCGCGTGTGGTTGTGTGTATGCGTGCCTTTTCGCCCAACATCCTGCCCTGCTGAGTCTCTGCAACATGCAGCTGCACGTGAATCCACGAAACACTAAACACCCCGGATTTACGGACTGAGACTAGCGGCAGATGCTGCTTCTGTAGCGCGTAAACATCACGGTTTGTTCCTGGCCAACCCTATCCACCCCCACCCCTCTCCTCTTTATTTTACCCACTTTACCAGCTCACAAATCATTCAGCCTCGTTTCAGTCAGACGCCAGACTGGCTGCAACCTGCTCAGCTTCCTGTAGGACCGTTTTTGACAAGGGACCCTTCTGCCGCGCGACACTGGGCCCTGATTTATTGTCAGCGAGCTAATATCGCCCGTGCACCACGTTGGCTCGCAGCTGCACGGAGTTGAAGCGCGTCAAAGCAGCGAAAGGACTCGGTCCTTTGAAAGCGGGAACGCGCCCGAACTTCCTCTGTAAAAATGTTTGGCGACATCTTGAGAGGAGCTACGGAACATCGTTTTGCCGTAAAAGCGGGAAAGGGCTGGAATAACCCGGCCGGTTCCCATTTGGCCAAGCCGGCGGAGTCTTCTCTCGCATGCCCTTTTCTTGGGGGAAGAATGGTGGGGGAACAAAACCGGCAGATGTCTCCTTTCTAAAGGGAAACCGCGGAGGTGAGGACGCCCGTTATGAAGGCAGATGGGCACGGCTGAAAAACGTGAATAACTTCGCCAGACGGGAACCGTAAAGGCAACAAAAGACTCGATGAAATGATGTTTCATCTGTTTGACTGTTCTGTGGTGGAACTTTGGGAAGATGTGCTTGCGCATTTATTTAAGTTTTAGCTGTGCGTGATTGGTTGTGTACTCATAATTTAAAAAATGAACAAAAAATGGCACCGGGGTTCTTTTTTGTTTCTGACTGTATCTGCCAGACTTGTTTGCGTTTATTTAATGTGCTCTTTTCTGATTGGCTGCTGCTTCCAGTACTGCAGGGGGCGTCTCACGGCTCTCCCAGGCAACCAAACTCAGCACTGAAACCTCCAAAGCCCTGCCACTACTCACCCACAGCAGTGGAGTGCGGGGCTCAGACGACCTGCTGAGTCTAAACGTCTGACTTCACCTCACTGTAACACGAGCTGCTGGAGGCCCATCTGCCCACGGGCTGCGGTGGTGCAGGGAGGAGCTGGCAACCCCGTCCGCCATCCTTCCGTCTCACCCCAGTCGCTCTTGGGCGCTCTGCAACTCGACTGAGACGGACTAACCCATTGGGAGAACACCAGCCCGCCAGGCTCACCTCCACCCATGCTTCTCTTACATCAGACCAAACTAATCTCCTCATCAACACTGTACCAGACAGCACTTAAAATAAAATCTTTGCTCTTTCTCTCGATATTCTCTCCTCTCTCTTCTCTCCCCCTCTTCTCTCTCTCTGCTGAGCACAAGCATTATTAGCCCACTAATCTGTGTGTGTGCCGTTTCCACCAGACAGAGTAGGTCAGTAACAGATTTGAAGAGCACAAAGTGGGTGGGGAACAGAGAGAAAGGCGTTTCCCTCCAAACAAGGACTTTTGAAAATCCTATTGTCAATATTAGTCATGTTTTAGATTCTACACAGCAGCGAATGTGTACTTGTGAGAGAGAGAGAAACAGAGTGAGACAGAGAGTGTAAGATGGAGAGAGGTAGAGAAAGACAGTGAGACAGATAGAGACAGACAGAGAGAAAGAGGGACGTAAGAGAATGAAAGAGAGAGAAAGAGAGAGAGAACACTTGTAAGTGTGCATATATTGCTCTGGATATCCCTCAGGCTCTGTCTCCTACAGTGATTTCACTGTCTGGTCTCAAGAGGGAGAGAGAGGGAGGGGGGGAAGAAAGAGAGAGAAAGAGCATGTATGTTTCAGACAGATGGAAAGAGGGATACAATTAGGATTTCATTTGTCTATGATAAAGCTCTCTGTCTTCTGCTATGCCCTCTCTACGAGGTGAACATGTGTGTGTGTGTGTGTGTGTGTGTGTGTGTGTGTGTGTGTGTGTGTGTGTGTGTGAGGGAGAGAGAGAGAGTGTGAGTGATAGAGGAAGAGATAACTCAGGCTGGCTGAGTGGCAGACAGGAATCAGGCAGCATAGTCAGTGAAGAGCAGGCAGGTGAGAATGGATAAAGAGTTACAGCCTCTCTCCCTCCCTCTCTCTCATATGTATGTCTCTCAGATGTGAAGAAAACAATTCGTACTTTGCTGTATTGCATGGGGTAAATATTGATTTACTCAGCACTCTTTTGCAACGTTCATGATGTGTTATGTATAGCCATTTCTTAATCTACATAAACTCCGGATACGCATGAACAGGCCAAAGGCAGAACCCGCAGAATGACTGTCCCGCTCTATAGGAATCGGCAGAAGGGCACGCATGCACATATGGCATATGCTGAGATGTTAACAGAGAGTCTTGCTAATTTAAATTCAGATTCTTATTTTATATAGCTAAAATGACAAGGTCATTCTGGGTACTGAAATGTCCTGAATGGAATTTATTCATTAGCTTATTCTATTAGCTCTTTCTGTATGTGTGTGTATTCAGAGGAGCTCTAATCACAGCTCCTGTAGGGCTGCCATGCACACACACACACACACACCCCACACAGTTTATAACTTCTCCTGTGAGCTAGGTGGTGTACTACTAGTTTGTGCTGGTAGGAGAATGTGTGAATTTGGGGAACAGGAGGTTCAGGACACTTGGAGGACTCACCCCTTACTTGCTCTCCCTCTCTCTCTCTCTCTCACACACACACACACACACACACACATGCCTTTAACTACAGAAGCCACAGAAATCCAAATGAGTGTGTTTTGGGAGAGCAGGTGAACTGAGCCAAGAATCAAGAGAGGTGAGGCATTGTGGGGCTTAAACCAGGGGTTGATGGGACAGAGAATAATGGGGTTATGCAAAACCGGCACAGTTAAAGCAACCTGACGTTCAATAACTATGAAAATTGGAAAGTCTCGGGCTGTCAACAAGACAAGATGGAGAAGAGGAATTTGCATAGAAATCCTAACTCAGGCTTCAATTGTGTGTGTGTGGTGGTAGGGGGGTTCACATGATCGTGTGTGTGTGGGTGTGTGAGAGTTCATATCTGTGTTTTCCTCTTCAGTGTGATGTTGGCTCTTTGGGCCTCCGGATGTGAACTGGCGGGTTGGGCAGATAGGTGTGTACACCGGGCGGATGGTGTGTCTGTTCCAGCCCTGTTCGGTACACTGTGTGCTCCCATTCATCGCAGGTTTACGTAGATGTTTCGGCCCCGCCCTCTCTTGCCTGGCCCCGCCTCTGTCGCTTGACTCTGCCTCCTGCACGCGGGACGCCATCTCCTTTGCACAGCTGCCAAAATGTCATTCGAGCTCTGTGCACCTGGCGGGTGCACAAGGAACAACACCAGCACGCTGGCAGCACATCACTCCGTGTGTGTGTGTGTGTGTGTGTGTGTGTCTCAGATGGTACCATGCGCTCCCATTCCAGCAGTTTCAGTGGCAGAATGGACCACATTTGTAGAGCATGCAGAACTAAAAGATGCGAGTGCTTTTGGACGCTTGAACGGCGATGAGGAGTGGCGTGTGACAGCAGATGGGGGCAGCCTGTGCCACCCCAACAGACTCTCAGCTTTTCATGTGAATGCCAGCTTTAAAGGCGCTCGAAAGCTTTTGATTCCAGACTGCAGTGGCCAGAATAGTCAAAGTTATGGCCTGCTACTGAAGATGTAGACTGAAAAGAGGTGGAGGTTGCCATGCATCTATTTATGATTTAATAATGAAGGTCAGTTGAGCAGATTACTATGAAGAATGTGATGATTCACACAGCCATTTCCAGTCTAAGCTTAGAAGTAACACACACACAGGTGCAGGGCAAATGTTGTGGTCTATTTTGGAAAGTGTGCGTTGGCGCATCATAGAGTAAATGGCGTATTAGTGACCAGTGCACTCTTTGCATTCACATACAGCTTTACTCCCTACATTGCCGACAAAAATGTTGTTTCCCTTTTGTCGAACTTGTCTAAAATCCCATTCGACTTATTCTTTCACTCTCATTTCTAATTTAGATCAGAGGTCACCTTGGAATTATGACAAAGTCAAAAAAGAGGCATTAGAATAGAGTAATCCAGTTCAACGCCAAAAATGGGTGTGTGGTTGGGGTCTGTAGTTGTATTAGGCTAGGCATAAAGCACGCGCCCTGACCGGAGACGCCACCTTTGCCGCGTAGTTAAAAGGATATTGACGTTGCGCTTGAGTTTAAATGGGTAATCGATGCCCGCCGGGGCGCTCTACCTCCCCGCCAATAAGCGACCCAGGAGTGAATGAGGTCAAATCACAACCCTAAAACGGCGTGACGGCTCGAAGTCACGGGATTGTTTACAGCCCGGTCACGAGAGAGCGGTGTCTAGGATCAGCGTAACAGAGGATTCATCATTCGTCTCGTCGCCCTTTTAAACTGTGACAGATTATAGGGTTCCTATGAAAACACAGCAAAACTGCTTTGGTTCTAAAAACGTTTCAATTTTAAAAAGATTTTAACAAGACACGAATGTATTCGAGTGTGAATAACTGCGATATTTTGATCACGTGTTGCTGATAACAAAAAAGCAGTGCCAATACAAATCAGTATAAAAAATGTTTCGGTGGAGTCTTTAAATACTGTTTTTTTTCTACTGACGCCGACGTCTTTTTGTTTGTGTACTCTGTTTAATTCAAACTGTCATCACAAACCGCTGCTCATGACAACGACTGCTTGGATAATAAGCCTTCCCAAATTCATTGCGATTCCAAACACTTAGCCGGCTCGCGGAGCGATGGGTCACGGGAGAGGGCAGGCTTTGTTGGACAGCAGCTAATGCACCCAGATACTTAACCGTAGGCCGCGAGGCGGAGACACCGCGCTTATATAACGCTCATAATGACGCTCTCAAGTGTTCCGGGGGAGCGCGTGAGCGCATTATCTTCCTGGTTTTTATTAGCCTAATTAAAACAGCGAGGACAATGAGGTCATTCTCCTCACTCCCTTACCAATACCACGCGATGTTCTTTTCAAAGCGCAAATCGCACCTGAATTCCGAGCACAGCCTCCTTCACCTGCCGTAATGTAAGCCACGTACGGACTGCGGGATAAAAAATAGTCATCCCGGTTTTGCATTAGCGCGCTGAGGGAAGGCTAATAGCGCAGGGTGATTTTATAGAGTAATGACTGGAGACCTGAAGCTCCCCTCGTGAGCGAATCTCAAAGCACTTAAAAGCCTCTAAAAGCCCTAAATGCGACTGAGCTATGAATTAATCACGTACTGTAATGCGCCTAACGGGGTTTACGACCGTGGCCGATAGCGATAACCATGCCCTTTGAATGTCTGCAAGAACGCCTGTGTCCGACTCGGTGAGTTCTGCACACTGCCATGTGATCATGTGTCAGAATCTAACCACACCATCCACCTGCTGCCACCGACAAACGCCAGCGGCAAAAATAGCCACGCGGACCAACTTCTAATTTCTACTTTGCGTCCCACATCGAGTCAGGTGACCAAAGGTGCAGTTGAGCCGTTCACGGGCAGGCGCACCTGCGTACTGCCACTCCGCTGAAGCGAAGTGCAGTTTATTAAGGAGCCGCAACAGGACCGCGAGCGCGGCTCCTCGAATGATACTTTATATTAAAACAGTAATTACATTACACGTGAAAAAAAAACAGGTAATAATAATAACCACACACCGCATTTCGCGGAGCTATTTTCTCGCGTTAAACCTATCCAACTTTTACGTCCACGAGGGCAGCTTGACCCTTCCACTCATCTTTTGTTTTGAGCATATCCAGAATCTGCGGTCAATGGCTGTGTGGTAGAGATTTTATTTTATTTATTTATTTGTTTAGTGGAAAGAAGTGTGGTAGTGTTCCCAGTGGTAATGTCCCTGAACCCTGTCCACCTCTCTCAGCTCTCAGGACATGGCAATTCTGATAGTGTTTATATCACTTTAACTGCAACAATTCTTATTCCAGGACCCTGTCTGTCCCCGTGAAAATGATTCAATCTCTCTCTCACTTTTTCTCTCTTTACTTCTCTCTCTCACATGCACATCCCCCCCCTTCTGTGTAAAACATTAACGTTTGTCCATGAGGATCATTTTCCCTTTAGGCCTGGCCCGACACATGGCGACAGTACAGATGTCATCATCGAGACGCGTTTGTGGTGTGATGCAGCGGTGATGAATTGTCTGCTGACAGCAGTACAAAGTGACCCACTTGTGGAGAAATTAGAAATAGGACGAAATGAATATCCGACTTGCATCTCGGTTTAATTTCGCAGCGTGTGTGTAGTAAACAGCCCAAGGCAATGTCAATACAAGTTCAACAAGAAAAAGCAGAGGCAGAGGCAGAACGGGTCAGCTGACGTGCCACACACCTGCTGTACACAGTGTTGCTATCATGGATAACAAAGGGATGATGCCTGGGAGATAGCGAACGAAGTTTGGAGTTCAGCACCACGAACAGCGCCAACTATGTGTCTAGCTGGAGAAAGGCCTGCAGTGAAGAGGCAGTACACACATCAATAGCACCTAAATAGATTGAGAACAAAGTAATATCAGAGACATCAATGTCATTTTCCATGAACACGGTGAACCGGGAACGCTGTGTATATGAACACGATCATGCACTCTGTGGACTAATGGCCTGTGTTTTAGGAGGTGGGCTCTGATGTATGAATGGCAGAATGGAGCACAAGAAGACACTACCAAGTGCAGAACTCTCTCACTACATGGCTGTTAGCCCCCGTGCTGCCAGATCTGGGCCTGGAGCAGCATGCAAAACGGGTATAAGGATCTGCCAACATGGATATAAGGATCTGCCAACATGGATATAAGGATCTGCCACAGCCTATAGGCTGATATAACTGCACAAAGAACATATGTGTTCTTCATGTTTCCAACCCCATGGTGGGAAAAAGAGATGACTGAATAGCCAACACACATGCTTAATATTAAAAATATCTAGAGCATTGGAGCATATATCTAGAGCACTCTAGAATTCGACCTGCTCTAGAACTGAAATGCAACACTCAGGGGAGAAGCACTTGGGTCAGCTGAGTCGTGCAAATGAAAACAACCCACCACACCATTAAACCACTCTACTTCTAAACCATTAACCCATTAAACCTACAAAACCACTATACCTCTAAACCACCAAACGAACTACCAAACCACTATATTTCTAAAGAACTCTACCTCCAAACTACCTAATTTCTAAACCACTACATCAGTATAGTATCTGCACAGTATATCAGTATAGCAAGGGTATAGTATCAGTACCATATAGTATCAGTTCAGTTGATGAGAGGTGTAGACTTGACTCTAGAGCCCTCAAAGCAAAAGGATAAGTGGCCTCTGATCTACTGTTTTAGCAGTCATGTCTAAACAATTACTAGATCACCATTATATCCACTCTAACATATTACCAAAATTAAAGATTTCTCAACACAAAAATTTGAGACTTTCATCTATGCTTTTATTTCTAGCAGGATTGATTCTAGAAGTTAAGGGTCTCCTCACTTGTCTTCCTAAAAAGACACTCCAACAGGGTCAGTTGGATCAAAATGCAAAAAAACAATGGATTACCCAGACTCTAAAATCTTTCACTAGCTCACAGTGTGACACAAAATTAACTTTAAAGTATTATTACTTGTCAGTGAATTACTAAATGTTTAGTACCAATGTATATATCTGACATGCTCAAATCTGACAATCTGAGCAGGACCCCCAGGTCAGGAGCCCATCAGTTCATTATGCCTAAGGCCACCAAGCAGAGAGAAGCAGTATTTCATCTTCTGTGCAGCTCTTAAATGAAATCAACGCTCACAGAACTGCAAAAGGGCTCTAAATATGGGTATATTCGGAAGCCAGACTGAAATCCAATCTATTTGATCTAACTTTCTGTTAGGCGTTTTAGTTCTCAGGGACAGTATTGCGTCACACCACCATTTTCTGGAACTTGATACTGTTTTAAATCTTTATTTCAATTCCATTTATCTCTTTCCCTGATAAGCACCAGTCTCCCATGACTCTGAACTGAATAAAGTGGGTTTAGATGATAAATGAATGAATTAACAAAAATGATCTGTTTCTACTTTCATCAATTGTCTTTTATATTTGTAAAGCACTTTGCGTTGCCTCATTCACAAAATGTGCTATAAAACACACTTGCTTGCTTTATCATTATACTTCTAAACCACCAAACAACTAAACTACTGAACCCCTATATAACCAAACTAAACCACTAAACCCAACACCACCAAACAACAAACTACTAAACCCCTATACCACCAAACTAAACTACTAAACCCCTATATCACCAAACAACTAAACTGCTCTGTTTGGTTCAATAGCCGTGGACCTTAGCTTCATGCAGGCTGAAGCAGTACTTCTTCTGATGCCACAGAGAAGAAGAAGGCAGGAGCACGGTTCCACACAACAGCATCTGGGCATGGCTGCTCTTCATCGATTCTCATCTCTAGCCTAATGTGACAAAAGATCGATAATCTTTTTATGACAGGACTATTTATTACATTAGCCCTGAAGGGGCTGTTGTACTGATACTGTCTGTCACTTTTGTCTCTGGCCCCCTTGACAGATTTTTGCTTTTAAAGTAAACAGCAGACATGAAATCCAACTGAGGGATTACAGAAGCCCTCAAGGCGTGTCTCCTTGTGTGTGTGTGTGTGTGTGTGTGTCTGTTTGAGTCTATATATGTGAATGTATGAAGGCCTGTGAGTGCCTGTGTGTGTGAGTTTGTGTGTATGAGTTTTTCTGTGTGTGAGAGTGTGTGTGTGAATGTGTTTGTGTGTGTGTGTTTGAGCGTATACGTGAGTGTGTTTGTGTGTGCGTGAGAGTGTATGTGAGTGTGTGTGTGTGAGAGTGTATGTGTGTCTTCGTGTGCAGAGACTCCATATTTGGACAGGACATACAGGAGATCTGACGCCTCATAATCCATATATAAAACATCTCCCAAATCTCACCATAAACCATCTTACATTACCGACATGAAGCATTATATGGAAGCAAACATTAAAGAAACAATGGTTGTAACACCAAAGGTCTGACATCAGATCTAATTTAAAGGCTTGTCATGCCTTTGAGTATATTTTGAGAATATATAATTTTACATTTATATTTCTAAGGATAAACTTCTACAGTTATATTGGAATTTCCATATCATTTTTAGCATTCAGCTCACCTAGAGACTCTGACCCATGCTACGTTTAAATTAGATCATAATTTCACATTCATTCGAACTTATTTGAAGGTAATTACACCTGACTCCTGAATCAGAATTAAATCAGAAATTTGTTAATACATTGCACATCTCCCCTTATAGATATTTATTTTGTTCACTTGTATTACATTTGGACAGTATTTTAAGTTTTCGTTGGTAGCTAGAGTCTCCTGTTTGGTTGCCAATAAACTGCTGTGCGTGTGTGTGTGTGTGTGTGGTTGCACTTTTCTGGTTAAACTGAACAATTTATGAGGTTGTGGAGACTGATCAGCCTGAAGATCAGACATGTGTGGGTCTGATCCAAGCCAGTGAACTGTGGCAAAACAAACAAACTTGCAAAACCAGCGAGGCTCTAATCTTAACGCAACCGCAGCACGGGTTGACGACAAACACGCTGGCTACGTAATACGAGTCCATAAGCATTTTGTTCAGTTAGAATGCCACAGGAAGGAGGAACGTGATGTTTAACTCGAGATGAATACCATTCCACAGTGCATGTCTTGTCAATAACATCTTACTGAATTTTTAAAATGGTTTTTGCGGCGTCGGGAGATGGCAAGTTCTAACCACAAGCAAAATCGATGCCTCCACCTCACATGCGCTCAGGATAGCTCATTTGAGCTGGGCTATACTTCTGCTATCTTGTCAAGGGCAATACTACAGCTATGCAATATGGAGCAAATGTCTCATTACTGTTACGTACTTCTACACTGTTGTGACGGTTAAATTCCCACTAATAAACCGTTGCTGTGTCATGGTTTGGTATTGGCCATAATTTACATGCTTTTGATTTTCATTTGTTGGATAATGTGTGAATTATTGTGATTAATAATCATCATGCTCACAATATAAGAGCAAATTGTGTGATTTGTTAAAGAATTTATTTGCATATTAAGTCCCTCTGTAAAACCAGTACAGTGAAAAGCCAATTCTGTGATAATGTTACTGCGACAGGTTACTACCACAGCACGACACACTGAAGCCTGAAAGCCATTTCTGATCCAACAAATCAGGATGGAGCTACATATTATGCAGGTTACATATATGTTCGAATATGTAGATGACTTTTTGTATAATTATTCTCAGCCTTAAATTGCAGTGTGAGAGTGCACAGCAAATAAAGCTGTCGTTCTAACAGTGCAGGAATGTGTTTCAGTCTGCAGGCATCCATCTGCTGGGCATAACGGATGTGAGACTTGAGTCACTGTGGGCCAGTCTTCCAAAAGAGTACAGTCAGAGTGTGTGTGTGACAGAGAGACACACAGAGAAAGAACAGGTGGAGATGGGGGCATATTTGTGAGTATATCAAGGACAGTGTGTTGGTGAGGACTTGGTGAGGTCTGCTGCTTAACTCTAAAGTGGCAGCAAAACGCAAATAAACTGGTAGGAAAGCACTTTATTCAGATAAATAACACACACACACATTCCCTTTTTGGTCACTTTGAACCACCTATTTGAGAAGCCGGAGCGCACCAGGGGCTCCCTGCTTATGGAAGGGGAGAGGGCGGAGCTGGAGGCTGAGGATGCAGCTGGAGGCTGAGGGAGGAGCTTAGAGCTGAGGGTGGAGCTGGAGGGTGAAGGTGGAGTTGGAGGCTGAGGGCGGAGCTTAGAGCTGAGGGCGGAGAGCTGCTTTAGGGTGTCACTCTGGCTTCCTCTGCAAAAGCTCCAAACTTCACAGCTCTAATTGATTTAATGACAGACTGCTAATTTGGGACAAGGCCCTATTTCTAACAGACAGATCTACGATGTCCCTCGAGAACACTTTATTCTCAGCAGCTCTGAACTTAATGTAATATGTTGAGCTACATGGTAAGGACATGTTTAACTGCCTAGCGTTCTACATGTTTAACTGTTCTACTAACAGGGCACAATGAAGAATGTATTATAATAATACAAAACAATAATTGAGAATGAGTAGATTTCATGTCAGAGGCTCTCTGACTTAACCCGCTGTCTATGTTCATAGAAACTGAACCATCAGAAGTGCACTCTGCACAAATCTACAGATCCGAATCTTTTTCCAGTCTGGTCTGAGTCTGTCCACAGTCTAGTCTGTTTTGGGTCAGTAAACCAACTTCACAATTTGCGTGTCATAAATAAACACTCAACATTACAGCAAAATAACAATTATCGGAGGAGCCTATGACACACATAGGGAGCTTTTCTAAGACTATGTGAGGAACACACTGTTAACCAATATCACAGCTGAAAGAGCCCAGATTTCAAAAGCAACCATCGCTGATACCACGAGCGTGTCACCATTCTGCTACATGGCTTCAAAATTTTCCATCAGCCTCCTAAAATTGCACCTGCCTGGCCTAAAGAACAATTTTCACGTGCAAAACGATGCAATGGAGCCATCACGACTCCATATTGTGTTATTAAATACATCAAGACCGAGGCATATGCGGTGCCTGCTTTGTAGCGAAGGCGTTTTTCCAAGACGCTGTCAGCTCCGATGGAGCATATGCGTCGGCAAAACAAGTTTGGAGCGGCCAGCGTGCTCTTGGCAGACGACGAGGCGTCAGGATACTTGGGAAGCGCTTGAGGTTCTTTCACCCCTTACGACGAGCAAACGTGATGGGCAAACGGCGGTGGATTCAGGATGGCGATGACATCTAGCACTGGGTCTGGTACTCTTCACCGCGGGAATATGAGATTGGCAAGCGTCAAAGACATGGAGGCGGCCGGGAAGGCGACAAGCGAAGTGTTCACACACCGCCGGGATCTTCATGTTCTTCCATCTTCCTGGTGGCACCACAAATGGGTATAAACAAAACAAGCCACACACATGTATCACGTGTCAGTGAACAAGTCTCACAACACAGGTTCTCGTGTCATTCGAGGTCACAGGCTTTTGCTATTAGAATCTGTTCTTCAGCAGAAAGAATTTGATTTGGCTTTTGCACTTAAAGGTGTTATGCAATATATTTCCTCCTTACTCAAAATGTTATATTAACAGGACATATGTGATTTTATTCATACTTCTGTTTCAGCTTAACATTTATTGGGTACTGCAGAGTTAAAAATAAAAATTGCATACTGCCCCCTAACTTCCATTTAAGAGTTACATTTTATTTGCAAGACCTTATACGTCACAATTAACACTAATTGAAAATAGCGAATCATAAGGTACCTTATATTACATATTCATGAACTGTGAAATTAACTGACCCTCCCACCCTTCACATACTCGCTGTTCTCGGGTAATAGAGATGGCGCGCATATGCAAATGCTCCGTTTTTGGACGCAGGCGGGACAAATGTTACTCTCAAAATTTTATTCCAAAAAATGAGAAAAATCAAAATGGCTCAAATTTCTCTATGGGCTTGAAGTGCCAACCAATACAAGTTTATAGCCGGCATTTTAGTGTGGACTCGTTTGATAACTGGGCTGAATATAGTTTTTGCTCAATACAAGATTTGCCAGCAGACTCAAGTTGAAAGCAACAGCTTTCCCGCCACTTACTGGAAGTAAAGTGGATGACAAGTTGGTAAGTCTTTATTTAAAATTTTTTTATATATAAACATTGTTTTCATTGGACACTTTATTTAGTAATGCATCAAAAAATTGCAAGCTACATTTAGTTAATTATGTTATGTAATTTAGCTCAGCTACATTATATGCAACGTTATATCTAACCTTATATTGTCCGATTTGCTGACATTTTTTAAACTGCCAAATGACTTCCCCATGTTTAGCTCGCATATAGCCAAACGCCTGTTAGCTTGACCTGGTTACGAGACGAATAAAAGATGGCAAGCTAGCCAACGCTAGCTACCGTTAGCTAATGTTAGCTAATAGTTTTAGTGTAAATGAGATCTTTAGGTAAGAAATGCACAGATAAATAAATATAAACCATGGCATCCTCTAATTAAACAGGGCACGGATTTCGCTGTTGACCGCGACTCTGACAGTCTTCCACCTCTTCCGGTTCATACAGGTTAAGCCGCCTTGATGCGATCCAGCCTGCATCATACTAAGTAATTGGGTGCTTATGTTTCACTCTGACGCTGTCAATCAATCCACACAGCAGAATGGCAAAAAGCGAAAATTCAAACCACTTCTTTAATTTCGTTTATGGTAAACCTTGGAAGGTAACTCGAATATGTAACATTATTTGCCGAAATATTTATTTCCCATCAATAAAAATAACTGCAGAGCCTTTAACATGTACATTCCTACATCATTTGAATCATTTATTTGATCACACCTTAATCTGGGTGGTGCTTAACTAATACGAAGAACAGTAACTGTTACTCAGTTCTTTCTGGCTTGTAATATACATTTGCGGTATTGTTATGGGGTTCCGTCCGCAAAATATGTTTGTGTTAGGGCTATCTGCAACATGGAAATATATTTTACTATTGGTCCATTTCAGCACACCGCACTTTGCAGTACGCACGCTGTTTTTCCTTAAGCGCGAGTGGTCAGCTTAGGCCCCACAACATGTAGTGCTCTTAATTCTGCTCTCTCTTAAACTCAACTGTATCGGAAACGAGGCGCTTGAGTGCATTTTGAATTGTTAGTTTGAATGGTTTTTGGCACAAATTGAAGTGCTTTGAAATATTTTTTGAGTTAGAATGGCCTTTCTTGTTTCTTGATTGATGAAGTAGCTCATCTACATCACCTATAGCACTTCGTATTTCAATCGTTAACCTTGTCTGTTACTTCAAATCCCAGAATCCTTGCGTGATTTAGCACGGTTTATGTTGTATTTAGTTGTTTAGTCATCATCAAAGTTGTCAAATCTCTCCTCTGTACGTTATTGCCAGTTGAATTACTGGAAGGTTCCAAATAACACAAACATAAGACAAAATTCCCAACAAAGGGAATCACGTATGAGTGAGACATTTCCCTTGTTAATACATTGCAGCTTTGAAAACAGTTTTGTCCTGTGCAGAAAAACCTGCGACCCGACTCGCTGCATTATGATGTCACTGAAGCAGTTTTCATTGGATCCGTTTTCAGGGAGAAAAAGATTAGATGAATATGACAAAGGTGAAAACGATCAAGGTAATGTAGTGAAAATTATTTGAAATTTGAGGCAGTTTAAAGCATGTTGCTTCAAAATAAACAAAATAAATGCACTGCATGTAACGATCACCATGACTTATTTTACGTTAACTGGATTAGTAGCCCCACTAAAGAATAGCAGTAAAGCTTGCTGTAAACCAAGTGTTGCTCAGCCCTGAGTATCGCATACTTTCATATTGCTTAATTAACCAACGTAATGTAAAATAGACCAACAGCGTAATATGTCGTGATAAAAATAGATTACATTTTGATAAAGCGATACCCAGCAACAATGATAAGTAGCAAAGAGTTGTAAAAGTCTGGCGAGAAAGAAATGATCAATTTATCTATGGCCTACCCAATAATGTTTTAAAATCTACTGCTGAAGTATTGCTAGCACATTACTGTGTATGAGCGTCTCTATAAAGCGATCGCTCCTCCTCAGGGTTAACGTCTGTCTGTCAGCTGTCTGTCTCGCGATGATAATGAGCTTTGGCTCTAATGTTTTATGCCGAGTTAAAGAGATATTAGTCTCGCGGGCATAGTCTGTACACTGGCGCGCCGTGATTGAGTTTGACATGAACGCGCGTCTTGGTGGTGGCGTCTGCGCGCACGGAATATGTACTTGCTTCCTAAACAACGAACAATCCTCAACAGTTAGGTTTACGTAGAATTACTATATCCTATCTTATATAGGATAGCTAAAAATACAAATAGCATATGTTGTCTTTCGTGTTGTCGACATCACCCTATAAATGTCTTCATTGTGAAGTTTGAGAAGTGTGCTTCTTACAATTATACTATGACTTATTGTAGCCTCTTGTAGCCTTATTTCTAAGTATCCAACTATAACCTATCCGCGCTGTTGCGCAGGCTACCGGAGCCACCTGAATCAGAGGAGCGAGTGCGCCTTGTCCGACAATGACTTGCCGCTTTGCTTGTGCGCGCGCAACATTAGTTAATACCCTCCACAGGACCCAATATGCAGTGTATGTAGGCCCGCGCCCAGAGAACTACTGAACCTCAGGAGAATTTATGGATGCTGCATAATCGTCTTAAACTCAAATTGTCAGACATAAAACGTATGGGAACTGACACATCATTCAGGGTTTCCCCTGAAACTAACCAACAGCTTTGTCTGAAGACGCTTAATTAAAACACCACAAACTTGCAGGCTGCAAACAGGAGATATTATAACGCCAACCATACAGACATAATTTAGCTGTAACAGGACATATCAGCAACCCTGGGTCCGATATGCGCAGGTGCTCCGCTCTTACCTTTTTCAGCCCCTACTGGTGTCACCGTTTTAGCCACTTGGAATAATCCCGTTATAGTCAGAAACGCCAAAATGAACTCGGACATCGTGGCTGAATCTAGTCCGACTACCACACTTCTCTCGCGCAGGTCTGAAACCTGCCGTGGTTCCCGCGCCACAGCCCGCCACTGATGCCAAATGAAGTTGGTCTGACGAGCGAACCAGTCTCGAGCCTCACGGTCTCATTCGTCGCTCCGCCTGCGTACCGCAGTGCTGCCAGGTGTATATAACTGCGCGTGCAGGAAGCCGCGTGCGGCTAAGGGAGAGGATAACGAGGCAGGAGGGAGTTCTAGGGCGAGAGAGTGGGTGATGGGATAGCGGGATACAAGAAACGGGGCGGTTTGACTCTGATAACGAAGCCAAAGACAGCAAGAGAGCTTCAGAGTGAGGACGAGATCTCTTCGTATGTGTGCGAGAGAGCGAGCGGCGAATTAGCTGTGTGTGTGTGTGTGAGAGAGAGAGAGAAAGAGAGAGAGAGAGAGAGAGAGAGAGAGAGAACTTCCAGGGTTCAGTCACTCCTAAATTATCTCTGACCGCTAGTACTGAGCTGGTTTCTGCCGGAGTGTGGATAACCTGTAGTTCAAATACATATATTACTAGAGACATAACTCATACAGACAAGCAGAGCACATATATCTCGTTCCCTTGAGTCATAGTGTATAGAACTAAGCATCTCCTACAACCCCTTAGTCACACGTTAGTTCCCACTCCTCTCTCACTACTTCATTAGTGTCGGTGACGTTTCTGTGGTTTGCAGTGACCTAAAACTCACCGTTTCCATTAGTACTTTCAAGACCGAAGTTAATTAAGCAAAACAAGACTCCACAAATAACTGCACATCCCCTCTTAAATATCAGACCAAATGTCGACAGACGAGAGAATACAATATTTTCGGCTTTTATCAAGGATGCAGCGCGCAGTGAAAACGTGAAAGCTATCGTTTGTTTAGCGATCTGCACCGCCCGTATAGGCGAACACCAGGCAAATGATTCTGTCCTATGAAAAAGGAACGCACATTTACGATATACTTACGGGATATTTATACAATATAGCACTACCGAGGATCACAACAGATGCATAATGGTGCGATAAAACATGTTCAGTTCGTCTGATTATATGCATCTCTATTGTGGATTATTAGTTTGGCCAGTTGAAGAATATAGTTTCCGTGTGTCCGTCTGCGTATTGAATGCACTCAAGGCTACATTTATTTCGAAGAGCCTGATACAAGAGTTTGATGCTCAGATTGCGCAAATCCAAAACTCTAAAATATTTTTTAAACAGTCTAAACACGGTAGGCCTAAATGTTGTTTCAATTAAGTTTAAAGACGCTGGAAGACTTTTGGCTTATTATTTGTCTCATTCAATAGGCTCTCACTGGAGATGTTAGTATAGAACGCGCATAGGCTACCCAGCGATTTCTTAAAAAAATAAGGGTGTGAATCACGCTTTTATTGACTGACCTCTAGACCTTCTAACCTTGTTTTATGGCCACTTTGACCTCCTAACCTTCAAAAATGATAAGAACTTCCACCCACTCTTATATGATAATGCTGTATTGGGGTGAAGGATGGATCTACCCATAATTCTCTGTGCTTTCTAGTGTTAGTCTAATCAGGATGTTAATGTCACTAAATTATATGTAATTTATATATGCTACTCTATTCATCAGATAACAGGAAGTTCCAATTAACTAGTGAGTGAACAACGGCCAGTTTCAAAGTCATGTGGAACACACACATGAAAGATGACATCGGTTCCTCTTAGTGCATTTATCCAATTCAATAGCCCATGAAATGCTGCTGTCCTATTTAAAGGGGAAACTTCTCTAGGGTCGGCTTTTCCCTCAAAGAAGCACAAGAGAGACATGCATTGCTGATGTAAAATTATCTTAATTGAGCTGACTACAGAGCTTTTTCTCCAAGTTATTGTAGTACAGATTTTTCCATCATGCAAAAGATGCAAAACAGAGTTACAGGAGGGAGGGAGAGAGAGGGAGAGAAAGAGAGAGGGAGAGAGGGAGAGAGAGGAGAGAGAGAGAGAGAGAGAGGGAGAGAGAGAGAGAGAGAGAGAGAGAGAGAGAGAGAGAGAGAGAGAGAGAGATGTACACCAAGAGGCACAGCCATGTTTGGTGTGCTTTGGTTAGGCAACATAAGGAAAAGATGTTGAGGGTGAGGGTGAGGGTCTTGAGGGTGAGAAGGACTTTGATAACAGCTCTCTACTGCCATCTTCAGATCCACAACTGACATTGACCTTAATATGACTATATACAATGCATTGAAATAAATTAAAATAATAATTAATAAATTAAAGAAATAAAACAATTTTCTCTGCCTTAAAACTTTAAGAGAAACATTCTGCAGAGGATGAGTGTCATGATATGGACTGCAAGTTTCATCTCAGGCTTGTCCATTGGTCAAACATTCAGGGAGTGATCCCCAGACAGTGATCCTCTGCCTGTTGCCGGGTCTTAGATACCTTGCTCAACCTTAGCCTGAGTGTTTTGCACGGCCCTGTGCCTGTTCTGGCCTGCGGCAGGTCCAGGAGCGGCGAGGTTTTTGAGCGGCCGCAGGACGGGATCCAGCAGGTCTGGATCCAGCAGGTCCGGCCACCCCATTCGATGCCACGCTGCTCAGCCTCGATTCAGCATGACCAATCGCAGCTTGCGCCCCTAGGGAGTCCGATTGGCTACGGATCCTGCCTGGACTGCGCTTCTACGCAGCACGGGGAGAGCTCCGGAATTTCAATCACACCCGGCACAAAACCAGCCACTGTCTTTGAGGGAGGGTGGATGGGGGGAGAATGAGAGAGAAAGAGAGAAAGAGAGAGAGAGTAGAAACACATGGTGAGAGTAAGAGACGGAGCTATAGAGAGTGAAGGGATGTTCTCTGACTTAAGTACAATAAAGTTAAAATTGAAGGCAGAAAGAAAGTTTGAAAAGACATTTCTGCCTCTCTCTCTTTCTGGAGTTATCTTCTTTCTTGTTGTTATTTTCTTTTCTGCTTCGTCTTCTACTCTAACGACCCCCTAGACACCCAGCTGTGGAGGCCATAGCAGCAGACCTATGCTCAGGTCAGGAGGTCTCTCCCTCATCTCACGGCTCAGGAGAGTACACTGTAAATAATTGAGAAAGAGAAAGCACCGGGGTCCAAACATTGCTTACTTCTGCTGTGTGAGGAGCTCAGGCGTGTCTCTGGTGTGCCTACAGCCCAGATCCTGTTCACACCTGCCATTTTTAAGTAGGTTTGGATTGAAAGGCGGTAGACTGGTGTAAATGCTCAAAAGGCATATTAAATTCAGATCATGGCTGGATACATTGGCATGATTCCTGTGCAGGTGGATTATGTCTCCCTCAAAGCGCCTGTCCTTGCGTGAAAGCCTCTTGACTACATTCTTCAAAAATTTGCATGAATGGCTAGATGCAGAGGGGTGCCAGAATCAGAATTTCAGATGGTCGATGTAAAATCTGGAAGCATCGGAACACAAAGTAAAAGTAACAAGTGGAGGCATCACCATCCCGCCGTGTGATTTTGGTTTTGTTTTCCGTCAGACCTATGAGAGTACAGCTCTGGGCACATTCCAATGCTAACCGGCAGCCTCTCGACAGCTTCATCACCCCTGCTGGAAGCCATAAAGGTATGGCCTTGCTGCCTGATTTCTCCCACGCGCTCTGGGCTGCGTTGGCCTGAGAGGCAGAGATTCATTTCAGCTGTTAAAGCGCTGACCTTCCACTGGGATGCACTGTATGTTTAAATACAGAGCACATGACATGTCGAGCTGGTTTATTCAACTTTGGTACTGGAGATCTGCTGCCCGATGAGGCTTAGGTTCAGCAGACCTGTAACCGGTCGCTACAGCACTATTGAAGGCCTTGCTCAGCTGTATCAGGTGTGTTATGGTAGGTTTGAAGAGGTAACTGCAAGGTGGTGGATCTCCAAGACCAGAGCTGAGCAAACCTGTTCTGTGCGTCATGTGCTTTACTTGGGAACACATGCAGTAAGTCCCATTGAAATCTCAGCAGTTTGGCATTCCTACCCCCGCACCTCCATGTTGCAGGTGAGTGTTTGCAGTGTTGCAGTGCCCCCTGCAGGCCGCTATGGTGTAAGGGCAACTTTTTTTTCCCAGCCTGCAGCACATCCGTTTAGTAACCCGGAGTTCATCTGTCTC
This sequence comes from Brachyhypopomus occidentalis, assembly GCA_020368025.1. Taxonomy (NCBI): domain Eukaryota; kingdom Metazoa; phylum Chordata; class Actinopteri; order Gymnotiformes; family Hypopomidae; genus Brachyhypopomus; species Brachyhypopomus occidentalis. The sequence goes on along the minus strand of JAGXOD010001364.1, from coordinate 1,526,739 downwards.
AAGTTCTATAGCCACGTGTGGCTCAAGCACGATAGTACAGAACAAAAACCCAGCCGCCTCATACTTTTATCGCCACCTGGTCCATGACTAATTTGCACCCCTTTTTCCCTCTCTGAGATGTCTACTGAACTGGCCACGTTCTTCAAACTTCTGTACTCCTCCAAAACTGCTTAAGCCCCTGCATCTACTGCATGTACCATGTGTCTACCTCCCTGCCAAAACAGAGTGTCCGTTTTCCCCACGGCCTCTCTAATCGCGCTGTAAACTCCAGCAGCTCCTCTCGGTGGCCGGGCTGATCTTCTGAGAGTTGGCTATAATGGGGTTCCAGCTACAGAACGGCCGTTAACGATTCAGGGGGGACTCCATTAACCCTGCAGCTTTAACCACCGGAGCCCCTGGACTGTAAGGAGCCGGAGGGAGCTGGCGTATTAGCAGGAGTGCATGACAGCAGGCTTAAATACAGTCCGACTACAGCACTTCTCTCAGAGTGCCATGGAAGTGCTTGCCTGAGGAAAGGTGGTCTGGAACCAAACGGAGTCATTTGGACACACTTCACTAATTCATCCTCCCGCACTCAATACAAGAAAAACAAATGTTTTAATTCCTTTCCTAGGAAGGAATAACTATGATGTAAGGCCATGGGCTTCTCCAGTGCTTGCTGCATTGGTGAAAATCACGTTCACTTTCACCAGACCACTCTTATACAGAGAAACTTAGCAAATCCTCACTCTTAACTGCTGGACCAGTGACATGCAAGAGTGGTTTGCATAAACGAGGGCACACTCTTTGGGGCCAAGTTTAATGATTGCATATTTGCATCCTAAATACTGCCGAAGCATGTTGGCGTTTGTTGGAAAGTTGGAAATGTTGGTGTTTGTTGGAATACTACAGAGTGCCGGTGACTGATGGAGACGTTGATTTTGCCATCAGTGCTCCAGTGTTTGAATGTATGGTGTCTCTGTATCAGTGTTTGAATGTAGAGTGCATCTGTATCAACGTTTGAATGTAGGCTGAATCTGTATTAGTGTTTGAATGTAGGGTGTATCTGTACCAGTGTCTGAATGTAGGGTGTATTTGTATCAGTACTTGAATGTTGGCTGTATCTGTGTTTGAATGTAGGGTGTAACTGGACCAGTATTTGAATGTAGGCTGCATGTGTGTTTGAATGTAGACTGTATCTGTACCAATGTCTGAATGTAGGGTGTATCTGTATCAGTATTTGAATGTAGGGTGAATCTGTACCAGTATTTGAATGTAGGCTTCATGTGTGTTTGAATGTAGGGTGTCTCTGTATCAGGTGCATTTTTAACTTACCTTTTGTTAGAAATTGTGATCTGTGTGCTTGCTCTATGAATAAAAAATGACCTTGGATGTGGGGAAGGTGCTACGTTAATAAAAGTGATAATAATAATGACGTTTTATGCTAGTGTGTCAAAATGGCCATTAGTTCATTACTAGTAAGCATTTTGCAGTAATACACTTGCAAAATTATCCTTTAATTAGAAGCAATCATATTTATTTGAAATTATTATATATTCAACATTATATTGTAAACTATTAACATATTTAAGGGATAACTTATATTAATTGTTGTGTTAATAAAGCACTTTAATGATAATATAAAAGTTTAAGGTATGTGTAGGTCGTACATTTCTGACCCAAGCGGAACAATTACTGCCCACTTTACAATCGCTGTCACCGCTGCCACCTTGAACGCAAACGTCAGACGAAACGCCGCACGAGTCCCTCACGTGCACATTAGAGCCTGACCCGCGTGAGAACCTCCTCTTGAGAAGCCTCTCTTGCCTGTGAAACTGATGCAGGGTTGCTATAACTACCATTCCAGTGGAGAACAGATGCTGGCCTCCTAAAGGTACTGAACCCTATCTGCACTCTATCACCCTGTATCACTTACGGTCCGTTCACGCCGATGTACACACACACAGACACAAAAAATGTCTGTAGCTGTTGGGTTTCATAACACGCATGGCACAGCAAAGCTATTATAATTAGGTTTTCTTATGGTAATTGTGGAACTTAAGTAGGGATATATTGTGAAAGTTAATGAGTTTAATCCAATACAAAGAGGGCAGACTAAGAGCATTATCCAATGGAAATGGATAAGACTGAGGGTAAAAATGGCCAGACTGCTCAAAGCTCATGTTTGACATTTCACATCCACATATATGAGCAAGGTGATAGCACAAGGTCCTAAGTTCAATTTGCGGAGAGCACATGTACTGTCAAAGAGCGTGTTCCAAATGTTGTGAAAGTATATGTACAGCAGGTTAGGCAGAGACATTACTCCTGCTGTCCTTCCCTGTCACAGACACCACTCTTAATGTAGACCCTGTGCCCAATGAAAAGGCTTTTTCTTGGTGCTAGACTCTTAAAAGGGCGATACACTTGCGGGCCCTCCTCAAATTTGCTGTAGCCCTCTTATGTAAAAAACATGGACAGAAACCAAACATGCCAGGGCTATAGGTGTCTGTGTCCTCTAAGAGGAATATAAAGATTTGGTAAAGTGTGAACAGATGATGACTCTGCTCTTATCTGCCTTAGGACGTAACGTTTCTGTTATCCTTCAAAACGCCAGAACCTTTCCCCTGCCCAGCTGGGGCGTACATCATGGCCGTCTGTGATGACGCTCTCAGACGTGCCCGGAGATTGTTCCCAGGAAAGGCCATTCTGTTGCAGACGCCTCCGCCCCTTGCGCCGCGATTCCTGGTCTCCTGCTGTGCCGGCACATCCGCCCCACTCCATCCTGCCATGGAGCCGCCCAATCTGAACCAACACCGCTGCTAAATGTGCGCGCCACGTGGCAATGCAGCTCGAACCTTTCATGGGTAAACTGTAACGGCCTTGCAGTAGAATGAACCTGTGGTACAGGTTCTGGTACTGGGCACACACACACACACAGTTGCAGCCCCTCTCCACTGGGTTGGGTGTCATCTTCATAGCACAATGTCTTATACAGAGACATGACAGCCATGACAAAGGTATGGATGAGTTCATACACACTGATTGGACTGCCTCAGTGTGTGAGTGTGTGTGGTGCATGTTCATGGCTCTACTGTCCACCCACCTGATGGCACAGGCAACCCTGGCTCTCTCTCAAGCTGATAAATGATTGCCTGCTTGCTGTGGTTGAGGGAAAACCAACGACTGCAACAGGATTCAGACACATCACCTTCGAAAACAGCACCAGAATTCATTCACACTACATTTTAAAATGCCACCAGGATTCAGACACACATCATTTTAAAACAGCATCAGAATTCATTCACACCTGATCTTAGTGTCAACTACATGCACAGTTACACTTCCTTTAGCACTGTCAGAATCTAGCATAGCTGTTGCAACCTCCAGGGGAAGGTTTGTTACACTTTTGGTGCAGTTCATTTATTATAATATAACTTGGACAAGATTTAATGAGATTTGTTTCGATTTTTATTTTTTAATTTTTTTTAACTTTGAAAGCTTGGAACACACATTTTTTACTATATTGCTATCGACACAATACACAGTGCAGTGATAATAAACAAAATTAAGTTAAAAGTGGCTCACGCATAAAAGGTGAACTGTTTTACGTGTATCCAACCCGGAAAAATAACGCTTATATAAAAAAAATACTTTTCTGCCGCTGATTGATTCGGTATAAAATACAATATTGCCATCTTGTGGCTGTAAAATATAATACAATGTATTTCAATTGCGCTGAAGCTTTCAGGAATACTATTTAGGTTCTCCAAAAATGTGTTTGACGGCCATTTCATTTCAGTTTAATACTTATTTTAATAAGATTATTGTAATCTCTACATCCAAGTCTCACGTGTGCTATGCAGAAAGAAGGAAAATACATTCTTAAAGAATTGGAGAATTTGATTCAGGTTTTTATATCTTCAGTATAAATTACTGTAGTACCTGTTACCTGAGACCATATCTGTCAACATCATCTCGTCCACCGAAAGGAGATGATCTATTTATCCTTCCACGTAGGTACGTTATACAGTTTTAGTTTCTATTTTTTTATTTCAATCACTTCACAGTGTGGCTCGAAGCTATTCTGGCCTCCTTTATCCACGTTCACGTGCGGTTTGTGATCTTCAGATCTTTTACATTCTTAAGGTTTGAGGGTGTCCTGTTGTCTTGTAATTCTTTTCCGATAGCGAAGGCTGTTTTGGTTGACTCCTGTTATCTTTAAATGCACTATATAAAATAAAAGTAATTTGATCATCTCTACCCACTATTCCAGAATGATTAACAAAAACAAACGAACAAAACCACCTTTGCATAATCTGCAGAATATCCAAATTGAATTTCATAATTTATTTTGGAGGAATCTGCTGAAATATCATTTCTGGTCTGGTCTGCAAACTTGTGTCCAGAGAAATCGGACCTAATCGGGACAAGTTCAAACACTAAAACCGAAGAACTAGTTACTTCATCATTCTTGAGGAGACACATGTGTACTAAACCCCCCAGTGTTAATTAAAGTCATGTGCATGTTCAGCCGGGTTCATTACAGACAAACAAATCAAAACGAAATAGATTAGGTTTATAGTATTTTAATTTATTTCAGGTTGCCAAAGTGAAATTGCTGTTTTTTCCGGTACACAGTATCTGTCACAAGTTTCAATTTCGGTAGCATAGTTAGCGTAGCTGGCTAGCGGCGTGAAGTTGTGAGCGGCTACGGAAAGCAGCCTCCCTGCTTTAGGTGGCCAGCGACCATGTTAAAGTAGTTTACGGCAAACGTCGATAAACCAACGGATCATATCAGCGGCTCCCAGTCGGACATGGCGACAACGATGGCGGCAGAGCCGAGTTTAACCTCGGGTGCTTTACCCGGGACAGAATCTGTAGTACCTGCATGTATGTTTGCCCCAGAGCCGGGACGTGCAACCGGCCCTGAGGGCGCAGAGTGCGACGAGGAAGGGCAGAACCACGACGGAGAGGCCCTGGATTTGACCAGCAAGGTATCGAGGCCCTCCTAGTTACACACCAACGACGGGAGAGTGATTTTAGTAATATTATTTGAACGGGCCGATGGAGAACACCGTAGGCTTCAGCGCAAACCCGCTGTGGTGAATGACTTTGAGACGTCGAACGAAGCGAAAGTCGGTTAGTTGACTGTCGGCGAGTGACACGTAGCTGCGCGTCAAATGTTCACCGTGTGTGTAAACGACCTGTTAAGTGTTTAAAAGTGAATGAAAAAGTTCTCATAAGTCCCGTGTTTAAACCCCCGCGCTTGTCCGGAGAAAAATGTAAACGCTGCGAATTCGGTAGATGCTGATGTGATTTATTATTTTGTTGGTGACTGGAAATTCTATGCAAGTTAGTTGGTAGTCGTGAGAGAGGCAAATCTGGTATTTAAAAGTACTGATGTTAGCACAAAGATGCAGCAAATACTCCAGTTTGTGTCAAATGATTACATGTAGTTTTGATATTTGATTGCTCGAAGACTGACATGCACGGCCTTTTATGACAATCATGCAGTGACACAACTGCATAATTATTCCTTTATTATTGTTATTACTACTACTGCGATGCCACACATAGCATTTAGAGAATGTAATTGAAACATAATACCAACGTCACTGATTCAGATCAAACAGGCCATTACACCGATTGTTAACCAAGGTGTTTGGGTGTAAGCTAGCACATGTCCTGTGTTTGTGTGTGATCAGCTGGCGCTGGTTAGCCCGACGGGAGAACAGTATGACTTTCTGCTCAGACAGCTGCATGCTAGGATGGAGGAAGGTTCGGGAGAGACCATCTACATGGTGGGAGCTGGCTCAGGTGAGGTGTGGGGCCACCATTGCACGGTTTGGGGAGAGGCCAGGTGAGGGGTGCACTACTGCCGTGGGGTGAGACCATTTGAGTGATGAACTTTGATATCCACTGTGTAAGCAGTGTGGTGTCACGCCAGCCAGCGCGGAACCTGGGCGGGGGGAAGTTACTTCCATGGTGTTCCCTTAAATGGAGGGCATTTCACCGTGGCTGTTTAGAGAGTCCTGGCTTAGCTGATCATACGCTGGTCGTGAAACTATCCTGAAAGACATCACTGCCGTCATCCTGCCACAGGACAAGCATAGCAAGAGTGCCTTTGAAAGCTTAAGAGAAATGCAACATCTCTCTCTCTCTCAGATGGGGGCAATCACGGGCTGGACGAGAAGGACATGGAGGCATCCGTGGCAACGGTGTGCTCCTTGTGTGATCAGCTTGAGGCCGACCTCATTCTGCTGCGGGACCGGCGGGAGAGCTCGGGCGGCGTGCGGGACTACCTGATCCGCCGCAGGGTTGCCGAGAGCGACTTCCTGGAAGTGAGGTAGTGACAGGACCAGCCCCCCACCCCCTTTGAGACGGCAGAATGCATGGGTGAAAAAGACATGTAGAAAAGAGAAGGGGGAAGATGGAAATAAAGACTGTACACAGTAAAAACATACTGAGCAGAGATGCGCTGCCAGCATTCACTGTATACATTCAAGTCTTCACATAAACTGTGCTGATTGCATTTGCAGCAGTGCTGTCATGCTTTAACACTGGGTGCCGTATGCAAATGAGCTCTTCCTCATTCGCTCCTTGATCGCTCTCTTCTGGTCGTTTTGAAGAATTGCAGCATTTACATAATCCATTAAGTGTAAATAATTTTGGTAAAATAACAAGACACTTTCAGTTTATAGCGTATTAAGGGGTCACTGTTGTGTTTTTAATATATTGCAAAGCGTCCCGCAGTGATGCATGGCGGTGTAATCACGAGACAGTATTGTTCTTCACACCCGGCAGACGCAATTTTCGGAATATTACAGCGCATTAAGGCTCCTGCCCTCGGGTAAAAAAAAAAAACAGGTCACGCTTAAAAAGGGGCAAATGGGTCGGATTCAGAGTTCGCTCGCGGTTCCAGACGCGCTGAATCACTTCACGACCTGACTGGGGAATGGAAGGCAGCCTAATGACTGTAGAGCGGGTCGCGGCATAATTAGTTGTTGGAGGAAGTATACTCGATGAAGAGTGTGCGTGTGTGTGTGTGTTGTGTGTGCTCACATCAGGGTGGCGGTGGTGGGCAACGTGGACGCCGGAAAGAGCACCCTGCTGGGCGTGCTCACGCACGGGGAACTGGATAACGGGCGTGGCTTCGCTCGGCAGAAGCTCTTTCGCCATAAGCACGAGGCGGAGAGCGGCCGCACCAGCAGCGTGGGCAACGACATCCTGGGCTTCGACCGCACGGCTGTGTGGTCAACCGGCCCGACAGCCACGGGGGTGGGCTGGACTGGACAAAGATCTGCGAGAGGTCGTCCAAGGTGGTGACCTTCATCGACCTGGCCGGCCACGAGAAGTACCTGAAGACCACGGTGTTCGGCATGACCGGCCACCTGCCCGACTTCTGTATGCTGATGGTGAGGGAGGGGACACTGCCTCTGTGAGCACAGACAGAACTAGAGCCACACCTACCTGTTGAGGAGCTCTTGTGAGTGGGCATGGAGTTTCCATGTTTCTCTCTCTACCTCTCCACAGGTGGGCAGTAATGCAGGTATTGTGGGGATGACGAAGGAGCACCTGGGTCTGGCCCTTGCCCTCAGCGTGCCTGTGTTTGTCGTGGTCACCAAAATTGACATGTGTCCTGCCAACATCTTGCAAGGTACCAGACTGCGCTACGGACGTTAGCAGACGTACGTGAGCTACACGTGTTACACGTGCAAGTAGCTTCTGTAAAGGCCTTTGAACACATATTTCTACAGTTACATAAAGCTCCATCACAGTACTGGTTAGACAAAATGCTATTGAATATTTTGCCTACATTGTTCATACTTGGTTCAAGGTTGTGTGTGTGCGTGCACGTGCGTGTGTTACAGAGACCCTTAGGTTGTTACAAAGGTTATTGAAGTCTCCAGGCTGCAGAAAAATTCCAGTTCTTGTTCAAAACAAAGATGATGTCATTGTCACTGCCTTAAACTTCAGCTCAGAAAGGTAAAGCACACACACACACTGTCTGTCTGCCCCCCCCCCTTCGTCCTTCAGGTTAATGCTGTCGGCCTGGTCGTCGCGGCTCTGGCAGAACGACTGGCCGCTCACATAAACAGACGAGCCCCAGACACGCCGCAGGTGCGTCTCCTTTGTCTAGCCGGGTAAAGCAGCGTTCTCGTCTCTGCCGGCAACAAAGCGAGGCACCTCCCTCTAACCCCAGCCATTCAGAGAGAGACCCAACGCCCTCGAATATCTGTCTGCTGATCTGTTTTTGGGTTTTTGTCTAGCTTTTTTGTGGACCTGTGATGCACACCATTTATTTGCAGTCTAGACTGAATAGCTGTTAATGCCTATCAGAAAAAAGAGACAGAGAAAGAGCAGTTAGAAAAGACAGCCGTGGAAAATGTGCTGATTTGAACAAAGAGGATAGTTTCCTGTGTTGAAGCAGGAAGAGATTGTTGCCTTTGTAATGCCAACACACTGAAGACTTATCACAACACATTGCATACAAATGTGTGTAGTACTGGTACTGTAATCTGTTAATACATTACAGTTTTTTTGTGGTGTTTGTGTGTAGAATGTGTCCTATTTTTCAGATCTCCAATGTGACAGGGGAGAACATGGACCTCCTGAAGATGTTCCTCAACTTGCTTTCCTCACGAACCACGTTCAGAGACGATGAACCAGCAGAGTTTCAGATAGACGACACATACTCAGTACCTGTAAGGGGCACGCAAACACAAAACAACACCTAGTAAGGGAACGGAGACACAAACACACACACACACACTCTCACGAGAACACCTACTGGGTGAGTGAGACAGAGAGGCATGCGCACACAGACACAATAACACCTTCTAAAGAGTAAGACACACGCACAATAACACCAGACAGCTACATTTTAAATTGATCAGTTGTTAAATTGCTTCCCGAGTTCTGTTTGCAGGTGGCTCGTCTAATTCCTGCTGACTCACTCACAGGGCGTGGGCACAGTTGTATCGGGGACCACTTTACGTGGATGGATACATCTGAATGACACGCTGCTGCTTGGCCCCGACCCTGTAGGGGCCTTCATCCCCATCTCAGTCAAATCCATCCACCGCAAGCGGATGCCCGTGAAGGAAGTACGCGGCGGGCAGACGGCCTCCTTCGCCCTGAAGAAGATCAAACGCTCGGCCATTAGGAAGGGCATGGTCATGGTGTCACCCCGCCTCAACCCACAAGCATCATGGGAGTTTGAGGCTGAAATTCTTGTCCTGCATCATCCGACTACAATATCACCCAGATACCAGGCCATGGGTGAGACGGAAGCAGCCGATAATTCGTTGGCAATTCGATGGCTCGTGTTCCCAGTTTTCACAGAAATGATCGGAGAAAATCGGGCCAAAAAAAAAAAAGAGCAATGACAACAACCCTGTGTGTGTGTGTCCAGTCTTTGCTCAATCTGTTGCTTTTCTCCCCCTCTCTGCCTCTCCCCCCTCAGTCCACTGTGGCAGTATAAGACAGACCGCCACCATTCTGTCTATGAACAAGGACTGTTTACGCACCGGGGACAAGGCATTGGTCTACTTCCGGTTCATAAAGACCCCGGAGTATCTACATGTCGACCAGAGGCTCGTCTTCAGAGAGGGGCGCACCAAAGCCGTCGGCTCCATAACCAAGGTCAGGGGTCCTGGGTGGCAAAGGTCAACCAGGGAGCCGCTACATTAATTGGAGCTGCATTTAAAAATACAAATAATGAGCATGTGAGGGTATGTTAGCATTGTGCTAACAAGGTATCATAGTATCATAATAGCGGTTGTATTTACATTGTTGTAATATGTATTGTTTAAACCAACTTGGCACACATTAATTGGAAGACACCTGAGCAGACTTGTTATCCTGCAAGTTCTAACGAACAGATTCATCCTGTGTGGTGATTTGTTGGGGAGTGACGCTTGAATCCTGCTCACACCCTACTGCTGAAGATAGATTCTGCAGGGCGGTAGATCTCCTGGAGCAGGGTGGGAGATAAACTCTACGGCGTGCTAGATCTCCTGGATCTTCATTGGGTTCTAGATCAATGCGAGCTTGTCGTTCACTTAAAGTTTTCCGGCTCCCTCCAGCTGCTCCAAACAAAGCCTCAGACAAAATCACAGCCCATCAAGAAAGCCCCAGCACAGGGCGAAGCAGCCAATGAGGAGGCAGCATCTTCAGGCAGTGGCCTGCAGTCAGCACAGCAGGCAAGTCCAGCCACTCACTGGCACTACACACTTCTCACATTAAATAACCTACTGTGGTGTTTTGGAATGCAATTGGTGTGATTTTAAAACGTCTTCCTGATCCCGTCAATGGAAACAAACGCCAGGGAAGACGTTTGTAAAGTGGGCTTTAGCAAGTTTGGACAAATTCAGCAGCTTTCATGAGGCTGAGAATGTGGCCACAAGCGTCATGATTCGCAAGCTTTTGTAGGAGAGAAGAGAGGGATAACTCCAGCTTGGTTCATAGTGGTTGTTTCATCATAAATGGTGCCATTTGCATGTGTGAGAGGGATGCTAAATCTCTCCATGATTGTTTGCGTTACAACCGTTTACGTTGCCGTTTTGACTCCCCTCCAAAACAAGCATTCTCCCATGATTCTTGTATTCTATCGTTTATCCCACCTTAAAATGATCTGTAATTTCATGATTCCATTTTACCGTGTCCGTTAACACTCCCGCCTCATCCATGCTGTTATTCCGAATCTTCCACTCGGTCGGTGGCGTGGCGTGTTAGCCAGGGGAGGCGGAGCTAGAGGCGGGGCTATGTCGAGAGTGCAACAAAGAGAACCAGGTAAAGTACAGCACAGTTCAGTAACACCAACCAGCCAGCTCAAGGCGCTATAATGCTTTTGTTTCCAAGCGATAACTCCTGAGGCAACCTCAGGAATGAATAATTTACAGTTTACGTTTATTTACTCAAGCCATGTCAAATCCAGTCAGATAAATTTGTTAATTGTTTATGAAATGATGTATAACCCATCGGAATAAATCACACTGACTTATGCTTAATCGATTATAATTATATTACCACTTTTGTTTATATTAAATTGAGTCATATATATATATATATATATATATATATATATATATATATATATATATATATATATGTCTCTCTCTCTCTCTCATATATATATATATGACTCAATTTAATATAAACAAAAGTGGTAATATAATTATATATATATATACACACACACACTATATTGCCAAAAGTATTCACTCACCCATCCAAATTATCGGAATCGGGTGTTCCAATCACTTCAATAGCCACAGGTGTATAAAATTAAGCGCCTAGGCATGCAGACTGTTTTTACAAACATAACACAGTGGAGGCGTGTTCTCTGGAGTGACGAATTGCGCTTCTCCATCTGGCAATCTGATGGACGAGTCTGGGTTTGTACTTGCCTGACTGCATTGTGCCAAGTGTAAAGTTCAGTGGAGGGGGGGATTATGTGGGGTTGTTTTTCAGGAGCTGGGCTTGGCCCTTTAGTTCCAGTGAAAGGAACTCCGAATGTTTCAGCATACTAAGACATTTTGGACAATTCCATGCTCCCAACTTTGTGGGAACAGTTTGGAGCTGGGCCCTTCCTCTTCCAACATAAAGACATGGATGGCAGAGTGGTGTGGATGAACTTGACTAGCCTGCACAGAGTCATGACCTCAACCTGATAGAACACCTTTGGGATGAATTAGAGCGGAGACTGAGAGCCAGGCCTTCTTGTCCAACATCAGCATGTGACCTCACAAATGCGCTTCTGGAAGAATGGTCAAAAATCCCCATAAGCACATTCCTACAACCTTGTGGACAGCCTTCCCAGCAAAAGTCGAAGCTGGCACACTTTGGGCCCATTACTACCAATTGAGCATCGTGTCAACGCCACAGCCTACCTGAGTATTGTTACTGACCAAGTCCATTCCCTTTTATGACCACTTCCAGCAGGATAACGCGCCATGTCATAAAGCGCGAATCATCTCAGACTGGTTTCTTGAACACGACTATGAGTTCACTGTACTCAAATGGCCTCCACAGTCACCAGGTCTCAATCCAATAGAGCACCTTTGGGATGTGGTGGAACGGGAGATTCGCATCATGGGTGTGCAGCCGACAAATCTGCAGCAACTGCGTGATGCTATCATGTCAATAAGGACCAGACTCTCTGAGGAATGTTTTCCAGTACCTTGTTGAATCTATGCCACGAAGGATTAAGGCAGTTCTGACGGCAAAGGGGGGTCCAACCCGGTAGTAGTAGTATATATATATATATATATATATATATATATATATATATATATATATATATATATATATATGTATATGTATGTGAACAGATACATACACACACACACACACACACACTAGAGAGCGAGAAGAGAAATTTCTTTCCAAACCTCTGCAGCAAGGTACAAGTTAAAAGTGTAAGTGTATATCAAGCCCACATTACCTTCAGTAAGGTGATTGATGCTGGCTGGAGCCTGGATTAGATTACACTGGATTAGACTCCTTTTACTGCCATTGCACGGCAATCCTGACGGTGCACTCACACATTGCAAACACCTACAAGAATTCAGAGCAGCTAATCAGATGTAAGTTTGTGTGTGTGTATCTGAAGATTCCAGGTCAGGACCCACAGGTGCACTGTGGTAAAAGATGTGTAGACACAGAAAATCTAAAATATCTAGAAACCGAAATACTGCATATTTACAGTACAGGTTCAGTGCTACACCCCTTACTTGTCATCCTTGGCCTCTGGTTGGTTGATGCTTCCAGCACAGTTCTGTATGTAGATGACTACAGTTACTAGGTCCTCCTCCAAGCCCTGATCTTGTTTTTTGTTTTGTTTGTTTCTTTTTATCTGCTTGGTTAAAAGAACGGACTGCATTATGGGATGCGTTTTAGACGATCTGGTGTGAATTTATGGCAATGTGCAGGACGCCTAATCCAACACTAGGGTTAGCATCTGGTGGAATGTGCATGGCTGTAACCATAGCCACCAGTGAGCTCTAATGGGAGATCAATGAGCCCATGTTGGCGTTATGTACATGAACGCGTAGCTCCCCTCCCCCGCTTTCCCAGAAGTCCTCGTTTCTCAGACGGCCACGCGGTCTCTCGGCTCCAGACCGACCAGATGAGGCCTCGTCTGGGACTGAAGAACTGTTTACGTCCAGGAGTGCTGAACAACAGTCATGTTGCGTTTGTGGCTGTGTTTCCACATGTCTGCATTCGTGTGTGTATGTGTGATTGTGCCATTGAACCTCGTGATCTGTGTGAGCTACTCTTTAAAAGCAGGGGTGGTCCTTGTTGGCATGGTTTTTCAGGTTGGTCATCCGCAGTGGTCCTAAAGCATTCTCTCCCTTTTCGTCTTTTACAGCCCAGGTCCACGGCGAGCAGTCGACGGCGAGGTGGTCAACGGCACAAAGGCAGATCAGCCCTGAACAGCCCCAGCACCACAGTGCCCCATACAGCCGGGGTGGCAAGCAGCTGAACCCAAACCTCTTGTGCCCAACTTGCCCGTCCGTCACCCCTTCATTCTTTTCCCGTGCTCTCTTCATATGTTTTACTCTATTACTACTCCAATTTGTCCTCTCCTTCTCTCCATCTTTTTGCCATCTCTTCCTGCAATTTTCCGCAGCGTCTGTAGAGGGCGCCAGTAGGCCACTCGTTTTTTCTGACCCCGTCTTCACATGTGCTTGCTCTGAGTGACAGCGAGGGCATATACTGCCCTCTTGTCCTCCCCCTTGGTTCGTACCTATAACCCACTAAGGAAGGATTCTGGCGTTTTCCCGGTATTCCCGGCTGGCTCTGTCCTGATCTCTGGATAAGCCAGTTCTTTTCTGGCGGTTCGTCCTGGTTTCGCGGTCAGCTTGTGCATTCCTTCCTCATGCGCCCCGAGAGACGTTTGGCTGATTCGTTTCATCATCTTTGCGTTTCTCCTCCATGCCTGTGCCAGTCGCTGGGGCTTTCTGTAGATCATCAGCTTCCGGCAACAGACGTTTTTTTTCTTCTTTTTCTTTTTCCTTTCTTTCTTCTTTTTTTTCATGCACCCAAATGTGCATCCCAAAGGACCCAATTAAGACCCTCTCATCCGTACCCTTGTTTGCAATCTGCATTTTCCAGTCTCATCCTCCCGCTCCTCCTTCCCCTCCTTTAGCATTTGTTAGCGTTTCTCGGGCGCTTGCCGCAGCCCATGATGGAAAGAGCGGGTTGATTCCGTGAGCCCGCAGTGGTCCTTTGGCCTTCTGTGGGTTAACGAGCACCACCCCTGCGAGATCCGAGCCGAGAGCGGGGCACGCTTCTCCTCAGCTTGCTTCTCCGTGAACCCAATGACCCCCACCCTCGAGTGGAAAGCAGAACGCTGCTTCCGCAGTACATTTACTCTCCACTCATATATTCAGTGGAGCTGAAAACAAACCACAAAAAAAAAAAAAAAAAAAAAAAAAACACAGACGCATTAGTCTGTTGGAAAGTCTTCCTAGTGTAGAGAATACAATTTATAGACTGGTCTGGCAGGGTCAAACTCCAGTCCTGGAGGGACAGCACATTGAACGATTCGACTAGTCAGCTAATTGACTCGCCCTTAACGAGCCTTTAACGAGTATTTAACGAGGCATATCAGGCATACCCTACAGCACCATGGCCTTGTGGCATTTTTACAGGAAAGTAATACCCACACTGGACTAAAAAGAATTTCCATGAAATAGTCCCCATTGAATGGGTCCTCAATCGTGAATGTTCATCCGTAATGTAAAACAGGTGATTGGTGTTCAAACACCAATCAATGAAGATGATCCTTGCCACTGCCAGTGTGATATGCGGTACTGATATGCAGCACACCAGTTAATTCAGCATTGAACTTTAATGCGTAGAATGTGCGTATTCACAAGATCAGCTTTTGTATCAGATTTTAGAGGTACGGGCTTTAAATGAAAGCGTGCCGTTTAATGATGTAACCAGCATTATGAATCATTTTGGATAGGCGGCGAAATTATAATGTACTATAACACTCTGTGCCTATTTAAAAAAAAGAAGCAATAATATCTGTTGTTCATAGCTGCCACTGAGTCGTTTAACGATCATATTTGTTCTTTCAAGTTTACACTGTGCCTTGCTGGGGGTAGTGATCCCTGATTTTTGGTTTGTATCTTTAGCTTTTACAGCCATAGTGCAAGCAGGTCGAGATTATTTCAGGATTATCCATCTGAATATGGAGTACAGGCCCAAACCAGCCCTGCTTATATCGAGAGTTTTCCCTTTTAAGTTAATAAGCATTGAAAAAAGGACTCTGGTCACCTCAGTTCCTTTATCTTAGATCCCTTATACAGAACTGATTTGTTGGGGAAATTGGAGAAGCCAGACAGATGCTCACTCTGGCATGAGTTCCACTCCGATATTTTGGTACGTTGTCCCCTTTTTATGTAGTGGATCATTAACATTGGCTTATTAGTTTGTCTTCTGGACATAGATCCTAGTCTTGGACTAGAACACATCTTCATTAAGGATTTTCAAGTTAGAATTGTTAGTTATTATTATTTCTATGTGATGATGTATAAAAGTTTAAACCCTAAAGTCCTTAAGTCCAAATGACATATACAAACGGTGCAAGTTCCCTGAACACCCAGTCAGTCGTTTGTCTGGCTCAGTCAGCGTGGTATTGGGGAACACTGCTGGTTTGTATGTGTTCATATCTCTGAAGATGATCTTTGTTCTTTATCAGTGGGACTTTGAGCAATCCTATAAGCTATGGGAACTGGACTGGGCGTTCACATTCACATGCCCACTAAAGGGACTGATCAGAAGTGCCGGGCATTTTTACAGTTCGTCTTTTGCCTCAATTTTAATGACTAGTCGGAAGCCAGAAGTATATTTCCTTTTCTTTTTCTGTTATGAGTTTCATCTGGAAGGTGACGGGCCGTTGGCTTTTCTGGTTTGGTTTGTGGTGCATGGTTTCAGAATTTCATGGCTTTAAATGTTTTTTTGCACACCAAACCTCCAACGTATGTACATGATGTACAAAAGAAGAGTTTTGATCTTGTATCTTTTAAATAAAAATGTTAATTGTTTCACTGTTTTGGCATGATTGTTGGGTATGCACCACACAACTGATGTAAAGTGTTCTGTAGACACATTTCATAGGTGTTTCACCTTATGAAGTAAATGATCGATCATGGTCCTACAAACCATAATACTGATTGATCACTACATCGAGATGAACAATAATCTTACCAGTGTGTAGCAGAATTGTAGTGAGCTCATAGGTTGTTCCCTAACCTAACTGAAGACCCATGACCTCTACATGCCCACCAACGACAAGAAGAAGCAGAAAGCTCCATACACAGTTTTCAGTAAATTAACGCTGATGATTTCTACCACCTATTAAAGCCAAGAAGGGCAACAGAAGACGTCTTCATGGATATTGGCATAATGCGTATAATTGAGCACATCTGGAAAAATCCTGTATTTCTGCAAAATTCGTGGGATTCTTGTTCCTATACAGTGCTTCTGAGGAAAGAAAGACCAGATATAGTCACAAAATCAAAAAAAGATCAGAAATTGTTTCAGAAAAAGTCAAAATGCTAGGCTATGTTTTCCATACATTCACAAAAGCATGAGAATAGAGGTTAGTGCCTAAGGGCACTGGCCAGGTAACATTTTGTACCCTAGGATGGCAAATCTGTACTCGGTGTAGGCCAAACATGAAAACCGTAACAACATAAATATATTCAAAAAATGCTAATTTCTTACTATTATTACAATACATTAATTCTATTTCTCAATTATTTTCAATACTCTAGTTTCTCTGTAGTTAATCATTTTTCACTTTTCATTCATAATATCACTTTAAGAATTCAAATGCTTCTGAGCAAAACACACATTTTACTATCAATATCATACATAGGAAGGTCATGATGGTCCATTTGGCCTGAAGATCAACTCTGTATCCAGGCAACCACATTGTGATTACATGCAGGTGTGTTATAAAACATCGAAGCTTTCCAAGAAGCAACCACATTGTGTTTATATATGCAGACTATATTAGGAAAATAAGGGGAATACTCTCTGCTTGTAGATACTCAATTAATACATCTTTACATGAATATTTAACACCGTCAACAGCCACTTCAGAAGCACTTTGCATGTTTTCACACGCATATGCATGCTTGCATAAATATTTCATGCATTCTTATACTCGTAAAAGGGAGAGGTGAAAATACAGAACACCTGCTTGCACCATTTCAAACTCATCGAGAATATTAGGCAGAGAAAGATCCCAGCACTGTGACAGGTGGTGCTTAGATTAGCAAAATCTTTGTACTTACTTACAATAGCTTTTAAGTACTGATGTTTGTATTCCATACGTGGGGTGACGATGGCGGCAAATGTTTTGTGAGATGTTCAAAAACAAGCACATTTAATATTTTAGAAATGGGTCTTCGAGCTGCCCGAAGCTGAACATGCTGTGATTGGCCGCAGGATCGGAGCGCAGAAGACTTGAAGTACTTCGGGGTCAAACTCTCTTTGAAATCACATGTCCAGCACCTTTGTCAGCTGGCAAAAGCCACCGGGACCCTGGTACACCCAGAGAACTCTGGAGATGTCTTGTGAGAAGTGGGCTTCGTGGAAGAGTTATGACTAACAAGCCATGGCACAGAGGGAGAAACAAATCCAAACAACCCACATGTGTTGACTTGAGTGCAGTGTGGTGACAGCAGGTGATCTGGACTTACGAGTCCAAATATGAAATTTAAGGCTTTGAAAGAAGGCGGATAGTCTGTGCAGGCACAGGAGAGCAGCACAGTGGAGGTTCCCTGCCGGTTCCCTGCAAGAACTACTTCCAGGAAATAAAAAAAGTAGAACATGGTCCTGTAGAAGATGGCACAGCCCCCACAGAGCTCTGATGACAACATCATTGATGAAATGTGGGATTGCATGCAGAGACAAAGTCAAAGAACTGCGGCAGGTTCTCCTTAAACTGTGAACATAACTTCTGCCTTATATACTTTCCCCTTGTGCTTCTGGATAGGCCTGAACCCCCCAGCTGGACCATAAGTAAGAGTGGACATTGATACAGATTCAATATAAGTAAGAGTGCACATTGATACAGATTCAATATAAGTGCGTATTGTTACAGATTCATGTGCAGTGCCACCTGGATTGATGACATCAAGTTCTATGTCAAGAGAGAAGGCACACTGATCCACTGATCCCCATTGGTTGGCTGTGATTTGAATTGAATTGAATTGAATTACCACAGAGCTATACAGGAGAATCGTGGCACATACCTTAGGATTCTCCAGTCACATGAAAACCATGAGGCAGAAGGACCAGTAGGACAGCAATGTGTAAACATTTCCACTGGGTAAGACAAGAGCCACCTGATTGGGCAGATCAAAGCCATAAACACACACGCCCTAGCAGGCATACCCACCAGGAACAATAAGCTGGTCCAAAAGAAGCACTATTGCCAATATCAAGACAAAAACTCAAGACCCCTGCCAGTGGACTCCAACCAGTGGACTCCAACCAGAACCTAATGTCCAAAAGGTGAACATCAGAAGAAAGCTGGGAAGGGAACACCACAGAGTAGGCACAAAAAGTGTCAACCTCTAACACATCCATGAACACAACCATGAATACATCATGGATGGTGTAATGGTCATATCGAGGATTAGGTGATGAGAAGTTGCCTCAGAAGGAAAGGAAACAGAAACAGGAAACAGAGGAGATACAGTCACAGGATAAATCTCTCTACGGCATGCAGTGCTAACAGAATTTTGGCCTTTTATCCTTTGTCTACCTGAATGGTACCTGGCTGAATGCATTATAGATTTTAGGAGTAGGTAGGCTCAGTTTTTGTCAGTAGAGCATTTATTATTCTACTGCAAACTGAACACTGGAGCTTCATTTGTTTATTTTTTATCTAAGTTCTAATTTGGGCAAATAAATGTAATGTAAACGTTGAGCAGCTTCCATGCATGGACCGAATATTGGCACATAGAAAATATGGCGGATATATGAAAGTACTTCTAGAGGTTGGGAAATGCAAGGCTGAAGCATAGCACATGATCAAGCACACTGCAATAATTCTGTTGGGCTGTATCGCATTAGACAAGACCAACAGTGCAGACTCTGCAAAGAAGCTTCTGAGACGATCCAGAAGCTTCTGAGACGATCCAGAAGCTTCTGAGACGATCCAATTCTGAGACTATCCAATGGTGAAGAGTGCTAAGTCTAAGAACCTGTGGGTCCAACTGTCACGGTACGGGAGGCTCCCCCTACCGGTTGCCTCCGTCACAGTGGCAGTTGTCCTGTTGTTGTTGCGTTGTGTGCGTCCCTCAGGTGGGCGGGGCCTATTAAGCCCTTCACCTGTCGGTCGTTTGTCTGTCTATATATGTCTTGTCTTTGTACCAGTTGACTGCTGGTTCTTGTTTCCTTAATTTGGAGCAGTGCACGGGTTTTTGGTTACGCGCTTTATTCATTAAACCATTCTATTTCCCTGAGACTTGGCGTGATCGCTTCCTTTTAGTTCGCACTTTCCAGCCCGTCACGCTAACTAAACAGATAAAAGTAGTGATTAACCAACCAGACATTGTAATAATTGTAATAACGGAGATCCAGAACACAGCAATGGCACTGTGGTGCTCCCAAACCATAGAAACAATTGGAAAGAATATACAGAGAATATGTGGAGGTTAATAAAAGAACACAAAGGACAATCCGACACTTAGTAACAGTGTACAAGATGCTGGTGGAGACAACATGTACCAAGAGACAAAACAGGGGCAGAGAACACATACAGAAACATGCAGGAGACAGACTCCCCAAAGCCCAGATGTGCGGAGCTACACAGAGCAGGGCAAATGGTTAAGATCCTGTGGGACCTCCTGATCCAGACACCCAAGCAGGTAATGACATACCAAGCAGACATAGCGATAGTACATCAGTGGACTGAACGCGGAAATGAGAGAATGTATTAAAGCAACCATGAAGGTTTCCCCAGTGGCGAGAAGATCAGAGCACTGGTTCCAGTAGATCCCAGGAAAGACAACAAATTGCCAGGACTCTGGTAGAAAGCTTTGAACATGGGAAAGATGTTCTGACCAGATTTTAGCTGGAATTCTGCTAAATATGTGCGAGTATCCGTGTCACATGACCCAGAAAAGGTTTGCCGGAAAAGGTTATGTTTAATTCGACATCAAAAATGTTTCGAAGGTTGAGACCCTTGGATATTTCTCACGATGGGAGAATATTTTAGACTCTTTTGTTATGCCCCTCTTCTGTTGACTATTAGCTGGAGTTCTCCTCGGCAATAACTATGACACGGTTGGGGAATAATAATAATAATAATAAGACCAATTCAGCATTCAGTAAACATGCTGTTCATCTGACAGCAGGAGACATGGTTCTGTTTGGTTCCCTGCTCACAGCTGCCACAAAAAGTACATAAAATAAATAAATAAACATCTACATCTTCTACATTTCCAGACCAGCATGGCCCACTCATTTGTCCACTGCACATATCTCACACGAGTCTGCCCAAGCCACGCCCACTACACATTTGCATCGCGTCTACTCCACGGTGTAATGTTGAAGAAAGCCGGTCTGGTGACTCACACATGCTTATATGAAAGTGCATCCAAAGGATTCTCTGACCAGTTCCCCTGACCATTTTCTATGACCAGTTTCTCTGACCAGTTCATCTTAACCACACACAAATTTTGGCATTTCAGGACACTCAATAGCGGAATGAATAACCGTCAGTGTTAATAATGGTGTCTTCACCAGGGTTACATTTACTCCAGTATAATTCAATTTCAGAGCAGTGCTGTAACTTTTACTGGCCGTGTCTCGCTTTTTCTTTTGGAAAACATTGAGGCATGCAACACAAATATTACTTTTTAATATGCAGTTATTCTTTCTCTCTTTCTGAGGCTCTCTCTCTTTCCCATTCTTCTATCTCTTGCTCCCTCTCTCTTCCTCCTGTGTTTTGTCTTGGTTCTAAGGTCAGGGAGTGGAGGGCAGTTAATTAGAAATTTCTGTCAACATTGCTGTCTTCAGAAGTATTGACTTCAGTGAAGTCTCGGGGACTATTTAACCATTATTAATTACAGTTCTCATTTGAAGTGTTTGTGGATAATCCTTTGTGTTTTCGGAGAGATTTGTGAATAACCTCTGTCTAATTAAAGCTGAACCTGTTAGGAGAAAACAGGTTGAAACTGCTTTTTCCTTTCAAAATAATAACCATCTCACTGGTCTTTAACCCTATTAAATGTCCAAAGGTTGTGTGTGTGTGTGTGTGTGAGTTTGTGTATGTGTTTGTGAGAGGGAGAGAGAACACAGGCAATGGCATTGGCTGCCATTTTGTTTAGTGGTCCATCTCTAGTGTAGCTAATGCCTTCACTCTACCATGTGCCACTAAGCCCGTTTGAAGATTCTGTTCATTTTCCAAAACTGTTGAAGTTTGAGGTCAGATTTCTTCTTCAGTGACTCCAACAGTAATGAACAATGTGATGTAATGTGAATTTTGGAATCGTGTGGGAGTCTTGTTTCCTGTGAACCTTAAATGGCAAAAACGAGCATGGAGCATGACTGGCTACCAATTTGGCTGAAGCATCACGCGTTCCAGCAGCTTCTGTTTCCCACATGAGAAATGTCTTATCGAATCACATCACTTGGTGGCCATTTGTGGCCATTGGTGGCTGTCTCTCTTTCTCTCTAGCTTTTCCTGTCTCTCTCTCTCTCTGAGCCATCATCAGTGTGTGTCAGTATGTATATTCTTTCTGCAGCTACTGTGAAATTTCTTATTATTGACTTGTTCAGATTTGATGTAAGTGATCTCGCTCACTGTAGAATGTTCCAGAATACTAATATAATATCTTATATATAAAAGGTGATAAGTAGCTAAAATAAAGTGAAATGTTTGCACCCCTGTACACTACAGGCAACATTTGCTTGTATTTTATTTTATATACAAAAAAATTTATTTAATATTGAATTTGAAATCAGATTCAGTGATTCAGATTTTTGTCTGCGTCACGTGATTGCGGAGGCAGGGACAGACCACTGACTCCCACGTTCTCCCATATCTACACCGATAACATGTCGATACGTTCGTGCCACGAAGTCGCCATCAAAATGGGGAGAAGGCAAATAGAGAGGAAGGAGCATAACTCGAAACGGTGCGGGTGCGTGCTCTGTTCTAGTCTGGTCGAGTCTGCATTTGTTTTAAAGACAGTGCATGTACACGTGTACAGGAGAGAGAAAGAGGTTGCGAAGTGAGTGAAGGTCAGAGGGAATGATCGGTGAAGAGATGTATGTGGGAAAAACGTGGAATGGTTCCCCTCCCCAGCATAAAATCAATTACCAAAGACGGGCTCAATGATGAGCCCGATCAGCGCGGCGTTGCGTGGGCTATGATGTACGCCATGGTGGGGTCAGAGAGGGGTCGTGGGGTGGAAGTGGGAGAGAGAAATGCACCATTCTCAGCCCGATAATGGGCACGGTAAAGAGGCCAGAGTGGGATGGCTCTTCAGGGCCCCCTGGTGGCTCAAGGCAGCCGCGTGTTACAAACGCGCAAAATCAGAAAGCGCTGCCGAAATCTTTTTGCATTAGAAATATTAATGTTAGGTCCAGACATTAATATTAATTTTGTAGTATTTGCATTAATATTAATTAACATTATATTGTAAAAATAATAATAAATGTATAGGTACAAACTGTGTCCCTGCGGTTCTCTCAAGCATCTTTCCAAACACGGATGGGTGACCCTGATTTGCCTAAAAGACTCTTCCTCTGCTGAATACTAAATGACATGCAATCAGTCTTCACCTCTGACTGGCCTTTATGCATACCGTACTCTCTCGCTCCCTCTCTCCGTCTCTTTCTCTCGCTCTCTCTCGGATAGATTAAAACCATGGTTTGTTTAAAGATCTGTTTAAGGGCATGAAACCAGTACTTCAGTTTGAGGGGAGCTTTATGTTCTTTATGTTCACCTGCTGTGTGGAATCCTGGAGTCATGCTCTGTGTAAAAAGGGTGCCTGGTGTATTGAGTGACAGCAAGCACTAAGAGAAGGCTCATTATAAGAGTCATTATTGTCATTTATGAAAGCCTTGGTCTCGCTCTCTCTCTCCCTCTCTGTTTCATCATGTGTGAAATTGGTACCAGACCCATTTTTAAGACCCATGAACTGTGGTTGGCCACAAAAGGTGAAGGCCCCTTTCTTTCTATTTCTGTCTCACTCTGTATTTGCTGAACAATTGGTCACTTCTTACTGGATTTATTTCATATGTACCAGTATAGTATTACATTTTTTTAAATAATCACTTTAATTGTGAAGTCTGCATATGTCAATTTTATTTATATAGAGCTTCTTATGACGCACATTGGCACAGGGTACAGGTGAAAAAAAATCATGTCAGTCTCATTACCTGATGGTGGAATTCTGAATCTGTTCAATACAAGAATTTATTGAATGGTTAATATAAAATATATAGGAAGGTACAATGTATAAAATATGTAACGGACTTGGATATTACTAACAAATAGCTAGCTAGTGTAATGAAAGCAAGTGTAATGAAAAAACATTAACTATTAAATTAATTAAGAGTTGACAACGCAGTTAAAATAAAACCTTACTTAACCAAATGATTACTAATGAGTAATTAAAGGCTTCGAGTGAAATGCCAGGAAAAGGAGAAGGCCCTAGTGGGAAAACATTTAAAGAGACCAGCAGATAGTGACTACTGGGTTATCGAAGTGACGCCAGGTGATCCTACTAAACAGCGAGTTATGTGGAAGCAAACGATTCACGAGCGAAGGCAAAGCTTACTTTGAGCAGAACGATGTCAGAAGGCTTTGCAAGATGTCACGAAGAGGTGCACAATCGCAGGAACTGTTTGTATGTCGCTGTTCTGACTTTGACAATACTGACGGCTAAACTTGGATCAATTACTTTCGGCCGAACAGAATTAACTTTAATTTACCCAGGCGAAAGAAAATAAAAATGACTTTTAAACGATTGGACGAGCGAATGCAAATTAAAGCGAATTCAGACAAATGACACCACAAAGACATGAGACAATGGAATAATTCTAAGTACTTTCTAAATAAGCTTTCATCTCCATGAGGTGGTATTTGATTCACTTTTAGGGACGTTGTTCTAACGGAGGTTATTGGTCAGTTACCTCGCAAATTTGATGAATATTCATTTCTTGAAGGGTGTAGCCAGAGAGGGGCTTTTCTCTCCTTGACATTCCACAAAATCCAAATAATAATAGAAATGAAAAGAGATAACTATAACAGAAAAGCAGTACTATGGATATTATGCACATTCCTTGACAAAGAAAAGTCTGAATACAAAAAAAAATCTGAATACAAATAACATGTGGCATATGGAATATCATGGACAATTTGGGCGTTCTTGGATAAAGGTCTGTTAGTGAATTCCAAAGAGATAATTTATGGTTAGGAATGTGCCATGGTAAACAAGAAAGACAATAAACAGGGGGGCATCTGGTCTGATATGGCGTGTTCCTCAAACCTGTGGAAGAAGTGTCACTCCAGGGGTCATTTAGCAGCAGTCCTGAGGGGTTTCTCACATATTACGGTCCGCTCACATCATTGTCACAGACCTGAGTGGAATGGCTGAATGACTCCATCAACACCTCAGATTACCATAAAACTCTTGGACGGGACTCCGGGCTCGGCATTTTTATAGCCAAGACGTTTTCCAAAAGAGTAAATTAATAAGTCTTTAACCTGAATTTAATAATCGAGAGGGTGTTTGAGCTGAAGGGCTTTATAGGAGATGGCTCATCCTCCAACTGTAATCACATTAGTCACATTAGTTACATTACTAGGAGCTAAGTGAAACCTACATTTTGAGAACGCAGTATGCAGGTTATAGTACACAGGTATCGTGGAGCCTTTTAGCGACTTGGATGTCAACATGAGAATTTCGAAGTTAATTGGGAAGCAGTTCAGAGCTGAGAGAACAGGACCAGTGCAGCCAAACCTTCCACTCCTGTAGGCTAGTGCGTTCTGCACCAGTCGGAGATTATTTAGTGGCTGTTTAGAGCGTCAAAGCATTTTGAGTACAGCGTTACTGTAGTCCGATCTCGATGAGATAAAAGCGCGGACCAAGCGCATCTGATGAGGGTTAGTGTTATTGTCTTAATATTTTCAATCTCGTCATTGACAAATTTAATGCAATTATTACTGCGACATTCATGGGAAATTGGATTAAATTCCAGTTTGTATCCTAGTTTTGTTATGGAATTACAAAACTAATCCTGGGTTGTGTTTATTTTTTGTTGGTAATAATTACAATGATTTTGTCTCAGTGAGAACGTGCTTATATGCAATACGGGTATTTTTCCGTTAATCCTTAAATAGCTTTAATGTAGCATTTTGACATACACATTTTGACATAGAGAGGACGGATTAATTATCTATATCAACACAAAGATAAAATCGGGACTAAAGTGAGGTACCAGTTATACACATGTTCCACCGCAAGAATTGACCAAATTGTGTTTGATTTAAACGCAAACCAATCCGAATGCTTTTGACTTTTAATCCTGGTATAAACGTCCCGGACATGTCGGCCTGGCTCATTTGCATGAGACTCTTGCCAGCAGACACTGGAGACACACATTTGGCTGTACGAATGACTGGAACAGCCCTTCTCCTTGTTTCTGAGCTGTGCACGTTGTCAAGGAGACTTGGCGGCGTTGTTGCTAATAAGTGGAGATGTAAAACGAGGCTGTTGTGGGAAAATTTTAATGCACTGATGTATATTTATGTGTAATGTGTATGATTTAGTGTTAGAGTATGATCAAAATATACATTAATTTCTATTCTCTCTGTGGAAAGCAGTTTAAGGCCAGGCAGTTAAGTGAAGACAGTCTGTCTTATGCTGTTGTCATAAATATACTGTGTTCTGACCCAGACAGAATACTGGCACCATGGGTATATGCGTCTGCCGGAACTTCTCCACTGAGATAGTTGAAGATTCCTCAAGGTGAGCCATGTAAGCCCCAGGTAGACACAGGCCAACATTTAGTGGTGATATTGTATTTATTATTTTTTTTAAGTATTTTTAGTGAGACCGATTAGATCAGCCAGTGAGGAGAAATTGTGATCCCAAGAGGTTTCTAGCAAGCCAATTAGACATAGTGAGAAGGTTCCCCCTCTGCAAAACTGTTTGGGTATTTAAGATTAGCACAATTAAATGTTAGCTTCTCCTCTGGAGACTGAACCGCTCCTTGCAGAGAATGAGTTCTTTGTAATCCAGAGCTAATTGTTGTGCTCTGTTCTTCAGTTGCCCTGACACAACACTGCAGAAGCAAGAAAGCTGTCCAGAACACTAGGGGGCGCCTTTCTGGGTTCCAGACCTGTTCCCCAAAATGGACACCATTTCCTCCTTCATCTCTTCTTCTTGTGACCCGTACATTTGCATACCCAATAACAACGAAGGAAATGAAAAATCCTTCTGAATTTCCCTTCTGGATGGGTTTGAGCGTCCTTCAAGCAGGAGTTTTACACCCATACACAGTGTGTTTCCCTATGGCATGCCCCCAGTGCTGGGTAACTAGATGCCATGGAAACAAGAACATTTCAGAAGACACTACAAAACGTCAAGTATAATGACTTTGTCAAACTTATATTGCTTGATAAATATGACTTTTAATTAATTGGATGCCCACTAGGTAATTGCTTTGCTGTCTACAAATTTGCTGGGGTCCAAATGGGTTGCTACAGGAGATAGTGAGTCTGAAATACTTCATCTGGGGTTTGGTCCTGCTGGTGATGCACTCTTAACTTGCCTGTTCAGGACTGGGCTTGTGAAGGTCCTGTCTGTTTGTCAGAAAGAAAGCAATTGAGACTTGACACGGTATCTGTGGGCCACACCTTCTGATCCCCTCCCCCCAAATCTTTTCCGAGCATAGGGCATCTCCGTCACGCTTTGAGGAGCTGACAGCAGGGGCTGCGTCTGCCCAAGGTCAACATTCATCATCAAAATGGAACTTCCTCAGCAGGTGTGTGTGTGTCAGAGAGAGAGAGACAGAGAGAAAATGAATGTATATGGGGCTGGGGGTTTCATACAACCCTCTGTATTCACACTGGCATGTATACATTTGACCATCAGAAAAGAAATGAAGAAATGTGTCTAGATCGGTGCTCCGTGTGTCTGAATTCTCCTGTTTAGAAGTCAGTAGTGTAACATTCATTTTAAATGTCACCCTAGCGTAAATCTCACCTGCCTATCACTACTGAGTTGGAAGGATAGTTGCCACTAGTTATCCCACAATGCACGCATGCATACAGGCAGGCATGCCCACACACACGTTCACACTATGTATGCACGCACTCACAAAGACACGCACAAACAGGCACACACACGCATGCATACACATGCACGCACATGCACACAAATGCAGACACACACGGATGCATGCATGTGCACACACACACGCACATACACAGACATGCACACCTATGCACACGCACTATGTATGCGCACACACACACACAGGCACGCGTACACTCGCACGCAAATGCATGCACAAGCATGCGCACACACACACATGCACATACACAGACATGCACACACATGCACACACACATGGATGATCGTGAATTCCACCTAGGTGATAAGTCATTGATAAGATTTAGAATTAAACCAGCAATTTCATCCACATTCACACCCATGCATCCTGCAGGAGTAAAGCAGAATGGTGATAGCAAAACAGCACAAAACTCAACTCACAAAACTCACAAAATATCTTCCTATTTCAAAGTGGTTTCTCAGAGAGCTGTTCAATGGTCTAGCAGTTACATGCCTTTGTAGTTTCTTCCTAGTTTATGTATGAATTTCACTTAATCTGTGATTACAGGATTTTCTAAAGTAAAACATTTGGATGGGAAATAACTTTATCCTTTGCCAGATCAAAAGTAATATTCTTATCCATACAGGTCATATAATCAGCTCATGATCAAGGCTGGATGGAAGTCGCCCCTTTGCACTGCTCTGAGATCAGCTCTAGCCTCCCGGAGCCAAGATACTGTGAAAAGCCAGAAGTACCCTGACTCTACTATTCGTTCTCTCTTTGGGATTCTGTGATCGCTCTCAGACATCCTTCGTTCCGCCCCGCATCATACACACGTCCCACATTTGAACCTGAAGATGTCAGGGAGCCAACACTGGCTCTGTGGTTTCCAGTGACAGCAAGAAGAGATTAACATAACTGAAAAGAACAAAAGGCAGATGATCAAGCAGGATGATGAGGTACCGGAGGAAGAATGCTGATACGGACAGTTGGGATGAGAGAGAGAGAGAGAGAGACAGATATAAAAGGATAGCGCTACATTGTCATGAGTACTGACTGGCCTGTTGGGTGAAGCTGTGCATAAAACAAGCATCTGTTATAGTTGGTATTGGGAGAATGGATGGCTAAGCAGCAAATGCTTTAAAATATTGTTGTCATGTGGCTGTTTCTGCCTGTCCTCTGATCAGCGTAAAGTGTGGAGATAGAGCCGCACTCCCCCGTGCGTCTGCGGGACGCTGCGGGAAGTGACGCAGACACCCATGACGTCCTCGGCGTCAAGTTCAATAAGCAAAAATGATAATGTCAGGTAAAAGAGACACCTCAGCAGAATTCCCGGCACGAGGACAAAGGCTTTGAGCTGTTGGGGTTTTTCACTGTAAAAGGAGATTTGTGGTTACGTGCTGCACCTTTAATGAAACACTGAAAGGTTGAGAGGTGAACATGAACAGGGAGGGAATATGAATTGAGGCCTCGGCTTCTGCTTTGCATTGGAAAGCCACGCCCCTCTACGCCTGGGGAAATCCATATTTACATAGCTGCTGCGCCTCCTGAGGTCTTGTATTTGCATACGAGTCATCAGGGCTGGGCGTGTCTGCTAGATAATCAGATGGATAAAGAGTGAATGAAGAAGGGGGGGGGGCATCGCAGGAGTGCATGTTAGAGCATTGGTGAATAGCAAAGAGGTTAAGATGGAGAGGGGAGGGGTTAAGAGCAAGCAGTGGGCTGTGATGAGAGGGGAGGGGTTAACTGAGAGAGGCGGAGCTGGGATGGAGAGGGGAGGGGTTAACTGAGAGAGGCGGAGCTGGGATGGAGTGGGGAGGGGTTAACTGAGAGAGGCGGAGCTTGGATGGAGAGGGGAGGGGTTAACTGAGAGCGGTGGAGCAGGCAAATGGATGGATGAATTAGCTGACAAGTTTGGATGGCTTGAGCTTAGCTGTAACCACACCGTGGGTGCTGCCGGCCGTCATAGGAGAAGCCTATGAATAAACATAGAAGCACCAAAATGACAGGCTGTCCACAGGATGATGGGACATTGAAAGAGAGAATATCGCGATTGGACAAGACGAGTGTTCTCAGTGGACATGTGAGGGCATGCGCGTTTGCTGGAGAGACGAATCTCTCTCTTCCAGGACGAGAGATGCAGCAGCGGAATCCAAGTGAAATCAGTGCGTTTCTATTAGATGACGGAGAGCCAAAAGGAGATCCAGTGGAGGTGGATGGAGCGCCGTCGGAGCTACGGATCTACCTCGGAATTTCCAGCAGTGACGGAATCAATGGGTTTCTATGATGATGAAGCAAGAACACAAGAGTGCTGCAAAGCACTGAAGCAGTGAGATGAAGCAGGGCCTGAGTGCAGCGAGTGTGAAACCATGGCATCGGGACGACATGCTAGCGATGATGCGATGAAGTCACGTGATGTCAGCTGGGGCATGATGTAGTTTGAGATAAAAGAGAAACGTGACTTTCCAGGAGCCAGATGAGACAAGTGGTGGGGTCAGAGGAGATGTTTAATGAGGAAGGAGGAGTGTTGCGTACAGCGCTTCTCCTGGACTTCAGATTTCAGCTTTGGTGAGGGACCAGTGTCCCAGACAGTGTCCCAGACATCTCATGCACTGTACCCAGTTTGGGTGTCTAGGGAGAGAATTGATGATGGTGTCTCTGGAGAAAGACCGTCATCACCTTGCCTGAACTGGGTACAATGCATGAGCATGAAGACTCAGAATAAAGAAGTGTGGGGAGAAGGGGAAATCAAAACATAGCTATCTATAAACATAAAGTTTCTATTCTGAATTGATACTGAATTTGGGGTTTTCATTAGTTGTCACTTATAATCATCAAATTAAAAGAAATAAACACTTGAAACATATCAGCCTGTGCGTAATTAATGAGTCTAACATACAAGTTTCACTTTTTGAATGGAATTACTCAAATAAATCAACTTTTTCATGATATTCTAATTTCATGACCAGCACCTGTACCTCTGTTTTATTTCCCAGGATTCCATTCTCCTAGGAATTTTTCCAGGACTATAAAGAGAGGTGTATGTGTTTCCAGTTCCAGGGATGTAGAGAATGGATCTGTAATTTCCTGTGACGGGCAGTAGGTGCGAACGAAAAGGAAGCGATCACGCCAAGTCTCAGAGAAAAAGAGGGGTTTAATGAATAACATGCACAAACCAAAAACCCGTGCACTTGACCCAGATTAAGGATATAATAACCAGCAGTCAACTGGTACATAGACAAGGCATATATAGACAGACAAACGACCATCAGGTGAGGGAGCTAATAAGCCCACACAACGCAACAACAACAAGACAACTGCCGCTGTACCGGAGGCGACCAGTAGGGGGAGCCTCCCTCACCGTGACAGACCCCCCCCACCAAGCCACACTACGGCCCGATGTGCGGTCCACAGCGGCAGTACAAAAGACGCGAGACGAAGGGGCAGGAAGGCGAGGACAAGGCAGGGTAACACCTCCTGCGGTCCCGGAGCTGAAACACAAAACATACAACATAGATTAGCTCCTGCCTCCCTGGGCGGGACTCTGGACCGACTGGGCAGTCAACAAGACAAAACCACGCCCCAGTCGGTCACAGAGCCCTCACGCCCCAAGGGCCCCACAATGTGTGCGTGTGTGCAGGTTACCTCCCCAGGGAGCGGTTGATCGCCTCCTGGACCTACCTCTCGGCTCGAGGCAAACCCTTGCACCCAGCAAGGCGTGACCCTGAGCAACGCCGAGCACGAGGGGGGGATCTCTGTCTTTGGCAGGAGCTCTTCAGTCCGGAGCCCTCTAATCCCCCACACATCTGGGAAGCCCCTTTTTCCCCTTCAGGGAGGCCACTTACGACCAAGGCTCCGGTCACCCCACAACATAAGGGGGCTCCTGCCCACAGCAGGAGCTCTTCAGACCGGAGCCTTATAGTCCCCACACGTACGGGGGGCCCTTACCCTTCCAGAGGGGCTATTTACGACCAGGGCTCCGGTCACCCCATAACATCAGGGGGCTCCTGCCTACTTGGGAGATCCCACAAGGTCCTGGGACGCCGCAGCCAACTGCCAGGAGGAACCTGCACACAACATCTACGCACACACACACAACACAAACGCGCACGTGCCCTGACCATCTCAACCCCTTTTCATGGAGAGGGGGGAGGGATCTCCATCCTAGCAGGTGGTGACCCCTGCAGCAGAGTACCGCATGCCTCCACTGCGTTCCCCACCAAACTCAGGGGCACCACCGGCTCAGGAGACGCCCTCCACCAGGTCAGGGCCTCCTTCTGGAGCAGCGCCATCCGTACCACAGACCGTGGCACGGGACCCTCCATAGCCCCTCCCCCAAACACCCCCTTTGGGGAAGGAGCGTACGGGGAATTACATAAAACAATTCACAAAGACGCTAGGACAAACACAAAGTGGGCGACACATACACACAGACCACACACACGCACACTTACCCTCTCACCGGCGGGCTTCACGCCCCCTCACATTCCCGGTAGGGCCTCCCTCAGGAGCTGCGCCCTCCGTGCCACAGACAGTGGCACAGGACCCTCCATAGCTCCCCCCCAAAAACACACTTAGGGGAGGTGAGGAGCATACGGGGAATTACAGGTATCCACGCTAAGACCAACACAAACACACAGGACAAACAAACGACATGCGCACACTGCACTCGCTAGCGCCAGTCCACCGTCACATATATATAAACACATACACATAACGACGATGGACTGGCTTAACGCGAGGCGGAGGAGAGCACTGTTATGGTCACTAGCTCCGTTCACCGCCGTGCTACATAAAATACATAAACAAAACATTTAAGCACGGCGGGACAAGCAGTGAGTGACCAGGCTCTCCTCACACACAAAACAAAGTAACAAATAAAACGCAGACAAACACTTACCACGAGACATGACCACAAACGAAGAGAAAGTAAAGGAGACTGGCGGCTTCCGAAAGGTGGCTGGTTATTCTGTGACGGGCAGTAGGTGCGAAAGAAAAGGAAGCGATCACGCCAAGTCTCAGAGAAAAAGAGGGGTTTAATGAATAACGTGCGCAAACCAAAAACCCATGCACTTGACCCAGATTAAGGATATAATAACCAGCAGTCAACTGGTACATAGACAAGGCATATATAGACAGACAAACGACCATCAGGTGAGGGAGCTAATAAGCCCCACCTACCTGAGGGACACACACAACGCAACAACAAGACAACTGCCGCTGTACCGGATGCGACCGGTAGGGGGAGCCTCCCTCACCGTGACATTGCCCAAATTATTAACATCTGCTTCATTACAGGAAGTGTAAACCTTCCTGCGCTTTAGGAATGATATTTAGATAACATTAAATATTTAATATTTAGAGTTTAGAGTCAGAGGAAACACAAAACCGATAATTCCACCAACTATATGTGCAGTGGTTTTTATGAAAATGACTTTAAATTATATGTCGTATATGTCTTTTTAAGATAAATAGTACAAGAAAGATAAATACTCTTTTTGATAAATACTCTTGAATACTACAAGGCACGTTCTTCATGTCAAATGGCTCAAGAGGCTTGGCTCAGCAGTGTCGTCGCTATCAATAGATTATTGTCCATCAGGGGGCTGAACAGTAAGAAGCAGGACCGTCAAGCATACGTGGTGCTTTTTACATCTGATGCAAAACTCCTGCAGCCGTCCAGTTCGCTAATGGCCGAGTGGGTTAAATGAGATGGCAGTTAATAACCACATGTATCACCTTTGCTGTCATGTGGGCTGTCAGGACTTAAACAGATTGCTCATGTGAGGGAGGAGATTTTAACATCGACCACTGTGTTGTGCTGTCTGTTAAGATTCTCAAGAACTAATCAGATTTGGCCATTTTGACCAGCATCTGTTCCTGAAATGTCTGAGGTTGATCAGTCCAGCCTGCCTTGTTACTTTTGAAAAAAAAAAACTCCTTATAAGCTTGCTAGGTGGTGGAACTAAAGAACATCCAAGAAAGCATGCTTACGACAATGTTACAAAATCCTTTTAGTTAATAAAAAATATTCAATAATTTAATTTCATTAATGTCTCTGCATGGGCAGAGGGTCAGGAGGAGTAGTAAAGTTGTAGAGTAAACACATCAAACACTTTTAAGATTAATTCAGAATTGAAATTGTCGGTACAAAACTGGTCGGTACTCCAAATGTACACAACTAGCAGGGAATCCTATACACCCTTGACTGATAAGATGGACTGAAGCCATATCCTGGATGCCTTGGGGTAGTGGTGTTCAATGTTTACATACACACAATTATTCATCCTCAGACATGGTAACCCTTGGTGTGGACCTTGTTACACTGCATTACACATTACCCTGTTGGTACATCCTTGCACTGTTTTACATTACATTACACTGACTTGTACCTACTATCGTATAAAAAAACATCGAAAAATTCCATCTTCAGATTTTTGGTACATCCTAGATGGAATATTCCTAATCTAGCACAGGGTACGGAGTTGATAGGAATAAGAATAGGATAGGAAACGTCTCTGAAACGTCTTCCATCAGTAAAAAGGGTAAAAAGGTGACAAACACACACACACAAACATTAAAATAAAAATATAAAAATCCATAAAAAGCCGTAAAGACAGTGCTCATAACCCCGGAGTTATGAACCGAAGTGAAACCCCACAAAAGAGAGAATACTTAATCAACACAACAAAAAAATCTTTTTGTTCTAAATATAAGTACGCGGGAGAAATTATTTCGACGAAGCCTTTATCCCATTACCCGAGCATATGGCGACGGAAAAGTAATGATTACGCCTGCGTCTAGGCGAAATTCCAGAGGTTGCAAAGCTATCAGTGAAGGGTGTTTTTAATTCGTGCACCTGAGAAAGGAGTGAGGCGACACCGCAAGGCAAGACGGGTTTGTTTGCGTTTTCATTTTTTAATTTTATTATTGTGTATCACATCAGCTCTTAACGCTTTGGCGACAGTTGTATATCGCAGTTCTCCTGCCAAAAAACCCATTTGAATTTCCCTGGGGGAGGGGGCATTTGTAAACATATATAATGTAGTTGGTAATCAGAGCTAATCTTATATATTACTGTATCTAAGTGAAAAGTGAAGTATGTTAAAAGTTTTCAGTAATGATCAGTCATGCATTACTCAGTCCCCCTCCTCTCTGTAATTGTGGTTTGAACTGATTTCTTGCTGATGGTTTGCCCACGTTTTTGTTATAACCGGTCCTCTTCACCAATAGGGGGCACTGTTACTCATCTTTCGGGCTCTAATTTAGTTGATCTGGTGAAAGGAGAAAAAAAAACTTTTACATTTGGGTCTTTCATCTGGCAGACAGGTGACAAGGGATTGCAATTAAGACTCCCAGGCCAAGCCTGCTTTTTAATTAGAGAGTGTGTGTGTGTGTCTGGAAGCTGTTACACACTTATTCATTATTTTTCCATTCATCTGGCACTTTATCTTTCTGACCCCAAAATTCCATGAATTCATATAAATCCCACTGTGTGCTAAGATTTTACTTCAATATTTGTGTCTGTAAGTCTGCTCTGAGTGTGCTCCTGTAGGTGTTTCTCTCTCTGGCATCTTTAGTGTGCGAGTGTGTGGGGGATGCAGGACTGAAAGTGTGTATGTGTGTGTGTATATAAATGTAGATATATATGAACATATATAAACATATATAATATAAATGTATATCTATATGATCATATAGATGTACTGTATATAAATGTATATATAATATAAATGTAGATATATATGTGTGTGTGTTTCTTTGAGACCAAGCATTCAAAATGTACTTACACTTTCTTACCTACGCACACATACTCATGCACACACGCACACGCTCACTCCCAAACACTGAGTCTCTCTGGAGCAGACACCCCCGAGGCTATCAAAACGGCACTCTAGCATCGTTAGATGGTGAAGGGGGCGGAGAAAGACCAGAGATGCTCCTCCTCCAGAGGCATAAGCACTCCAGTCCTCTTGTCGATTACTATGGATTACACTCTGACCAGCTTCAGATCAACTATGGCACAAAAATATGATTACTCGTTAGTCGTTTATCAAAATTAAAACAAGGACCACAGAGTTAACGAACAACCAGGCATCCTTGAAAGCAATTACATTTCACTTGCTTTATTTCAACATTTAACATATTTCAACATATTTTAATATGGTATTTGATAGCATGAATACATTTTAAGCTGCAGTCTGTAGTATTTTTGTTCAAACCAAAGGTAGCATTATTGAGAGAGTAGGGACAAAGGGACAGGGATAAATCTGTCCTTGCACTGCTGCAGGTAACCATGTAGAGCTTTAAAAATTTAAATATTAATTCAGTCAGGGCTGTCACCGTATCTTTGGCAGGGATTTTTCAGACTTGCCACTACAGTCTTAGGAGAAAAAGAAAGTCCGGGTTTGACCAATTACCAAGGCCGTAGCTCACAGTGCTTGTAGTAGTGAAACCGCAGGAGCTGTCGTTGGACATGATGGACAGTTCAAAATGGCAGTCCTGGTTGTCCTCTGTGGGGCCTATACCTGCCAACGGTTAAAATAAAACGAACTGAAGAGAACCAATAAGCAGTAGGTGAGAGTGAGAACCGGAGCTAAAAAAAGCACAGTAATCACCGACTTGGCTGTTCGGAGATGACGCCGTCACGCGAAGGGATTTGAGAACGACGCGGAGCTGGCGGGTGTTTTTTTCTTGCTGAAGAAGTACGAAATTTTAGTTTGCAACTTTTTTTACTGGTAACAGCAACGGACAGGTTGTTTTCTGGTTTAAATGCACAAATTCCTACAGACTACAGTACCGCAATGTTACGGTATAGGTCTAGGTTCAATTACAGTGTCAGCTGTTGGATTGACCAGACACATGCATCAGATCTATGTGCTTGGGAAAGGCTCTGTACGACACAACTGACTTTACTAAATGTTTTCCTGCCGGGTGCTTACATGTTTCCACCAGAGAGCTCCAAAATCCCCTATGGCAGTTTGAAAATGGAAAACATACAGTGCTGCTTGAAATGCATCTCTGCTAAATATCACTGTAAATATCATTTACATTTACATTTACGGCATTTAGCAGACGCTCTTATCATATCACTTTGGATTGCTTTACACACACAAGCCCGTATGCACACATGCAGGTCTAACTTAACCCTCAAGTTGTGATTTGTCCCGCAGCACGCGGAGTTCAGTTTTCTGCTTAATGATGCGTTTTGCATGATCCATTCCACCAACCAAGGGCCAGGAACCTTTTTGGCTAAGATCACACTTGCATGCAGACTGACCAATGACCAATGAGTCACAGGGAACCACTGCAGGTGCTCAAATTTAGTACCATAATCTCAGATGTTCAGGTTCAAGTACCATAATCCCTGGTGCTCAGGTTCAGTACCATAATTCCAGGATACCACTGGATCCTTAGGACTAAGCCATCTCTAACAAGCAACAGTCAATAGCATAATTGTTCAAAAAAACAAAAAGAGACAGAGCGAGACGTAGTGCATACAAAAAGATTTCAGACCCTTTCAGATTTTCAACTCATTTTTACTCACAAATCAACAGTGGCAAATCAAAAATAGTTTTTTCAAATGCTTAGAAAATAAAAAAAGCATGAAATGCTGTTTTTACAAGATTTATTGCTCTGATACATGGAATTGATGTCTGTTACATCCTGGTGCACTGAGCATTACCTCATTGATACCATCACTACAGTTCAGCTCTGTCATGGCTGCACCACGTTGGGATGTGTTTCTTGCAGCAGGCAATGGGAGATTAGTCACAATGGAAAATTCTAGAACAGTCCTGGGCAAGGAGCTCTTCTAGATTGATATCAGGCTGGTGTAGAAATTGACATTGCAACAAGACAACAAGCCCAATGCATACTGCTAAAAAACACAGGAGTAATGTGTGGGAAAACTATGGAAAACTACAGAAAACTGGAAAACTCCTGTGGATGAGAGTCTGGAGGTAAACACAATAGAGCAACTCTGGCTGTGTTCTCATACTCCCTATGCAGCCTGACTGAGCTCAAATGATTCTGCCAAGAAGAATGGGTGTGTGCCAACTGGGTACTTTGAACAAGAGCTCATCTCTTCCATTTCACCGTGATTGTGCCACA
This sequence comes from Brachyhypopomus occidentalis, assembly GCA_020368025.1. Lineage (NCBI taxonomy): Eukaryota > Metazoa > Chordata > Actinopteri > Gymnotiformes > Hypopomidae > Brachyhypopomus > Brachyhypopomus occidentalis. Next base: position 1,489,311 of record JAGXOD010001364.1, on the reverse strand, counting down.
CACACCCGATGTGCGCACACACACCGAGAGATCCCCATTACGCTCTTTGTGACATATTCTCATTCATACAGTTTACAAACACATATGCGCAAAACAAATATCACCATCTATCTCCGACACTCACACACGCATGCATGCAACAAAAGCACTACATGCCCACCTCAAACATAATTTAACAAGCGCCTACCCTATTATGAACACACAGTGTCCTCAAAAACACACCAAGCTACATATCATCATCGCGTAACACACAACAGAACTGATCGGTACAGCGCCTTGCACAGCCAAGCAGCGATTCCCACACCCCGAGATCTTTCTGACGGCCGTGCGCGTGTGGACATGTGGTCATGCGCGGTCGTCGCCACCTCTCTCTCTTCCTCTTTCTTGCTCCCTCTTTCTCTCTCTGTCTCTGATCTGCTGTCGTTTCGCCTTCTCCGCCAGTGATGCTTCGTCTGTCTGCCGCTTCATCTGTCTGCCTCTTCAACTGTCTGTCTCTTCGTCTGTCTGCCTCTTCATCTCCCTGCTATCTCTCTCTGCCTAAATGTCTTGTTTTGGGTTTGCCTTGCCTTTCTCACCAGTTCCCATTCTGACCCACCCCACCCTCCCTCCATCCTCTCTCCACCCTTTTGCTCCATCTCTCCCTCCTACTTCTCCATCTCCGTCTCCTGCTGTTTTGCCTCCTTTTCATTCTGGCCTTTTTCGATCAATAATTCAGTTTCCCCACAGAGCAGGCAGACTTAGGAGCTGATTACACAACAGTATGAGGGACAGAGAGAGAGAGAAAGAGAGAGAGAGAGAGAGACGGGGGAGAAGGGTGGGGGCAGTGGGGTTAAAGAAGAAACTGGTGAGGCCAAGATGGCGTAAGGGGAAATCTGACAGACTGAGAGACTGAAAGGAGGGGTGAGGGGAGCTGACGGAGGTGGACGAGGAATGAGGCCCCTTCCATATAAGGAAGACGACCGTATGCATATGCAAGAATGACGCACGGCTCTTTATTATAAACGTACGCCAGATGAGGTAAATGACTCCCATTCTTCATGATAACCAGCTAATGTATCCCATTCTCTGTAATATCTATGTCATTCGTAGCTTGTTGTACTGAAGCTGCTTCTCCGGCTGAACCCTTCCTCACAAGACCTGCTTAAGCCAGGGCACCTGCCTGTCTCATTAATTAATCAACACGCTTCTTAAAAACAGCCTGGGAATGATTAGCATAAATCTGCATAACGACCTAAAAAGGAAGGATGTCATTTGCATGTGAGCTTTTCTTGGAGGGAAATGATGGGAAGATGAGATCCGGTTGCTGCCGACACAGCCGAACACCTGATTAGAGCACGGAGGCGCTGTCACCGCACCATTCCCATGGAGACGGGGGAGGGGGAATACACCTGTCCATCTCGCCACCTCTGTCACCAGCTCGAGTCGCAGTGCCGTCTAGTCAGCACTTGTCTTCTTTCCGCATCTCGAGTCGCATGCAGTTTGTGTGTCAGGGATGACCAATAAAACATCAGCTACAACCATTTCAATGATACCACCGTAAACAGCATTTATGAGATATGGCTGCCTTAAACACAGATGTCTTTTGTTAACGAGCTCTTCTCATTGGAATATGGATTCTTGGAATTATGTGGGAGAAATTTCCTCATCAGCAGTGATTACTAATCAATAACCCATTAAATACCTGAAAAGAAATCAATACAGCAGAATCAGCAGAGGCGTTCAAATAATAACAGCCTTTAACTGAACTGCACAACTGTGTTTTTAGCTATTCCACACCATAGTCTAAACGTCAGTCCCGCATCATCCGAGTTCATCGGCTATTTTGGCCTGTTAAAGATTCATTCAGCAGCCCGGCGTGGACACAGAGCTCAAGGAAGAGATTTCACACGCACTAACTGAGGATTATCCAGTTGGTGTGCAGTAATCTCGACGTCAGTCACGGTGCGTTACGACGTGTTGTCTGTAGTTTAGCCATCCAGTGTGCGCTGCTGTGTAACGCGTTGCGGTGATGACCATGTCTTCCATCTGCTGTGGAGCCAATGGTACTACAGACTACAGACTGCATCTGAATAAGCCCAGGTGTCTGTTTCAGTTCCTAATGGAACGTCTTGGAACACCGAGGCAGGGACGGATAACACTCTCATCTGAAGGAAGGTACACATCCAAAGGTACATGTTTTATAAGGACAAGATGGGATGGCTGAAATAAATACTACAACAGCACAATTCATAAGAAAAATTCAAAGATGTCCACAGTAATGAATGAGCGATGACCTCAAAGAAGGTGATGACAGATGGTGCAGATCCTCTGTGGTCCACAAGGGGGCGCGGAGCGTGACGAGCCGCGCATCCACCTTGCTGCCTGTCACAGAGTCATTCTCTCCGTGACAGCCCAGAATCCTTTTAATGTTTAATGTATGACAATTTCAAACTCAGTGCCGTTTTTAGCTCAGCGAACAGGGCCCGAGCGTGAGATTAAGAGCTTCTGCTCATTAGGAACTACAGATCATAATGATCCGAGAGACTTTTTATCTCACAGCTTTCCTGATCTAATAACTCTCAAATCAGATAGCACAGGCTGATAGACACGATAAATAATGTTTACGCAGATCATTTCAAATTGGCAAACATCGTAGCGGCAAGATAAACCGAGCAGCGCTGGTTTGCATTCCCCACTCTTCCCAACTTTTAGTCAAAGTGAAGCCTGAAGGTGTGAACAGGCATTTCACCTGCTGCGCGATACTGCCACCTATCAGGAAGGGTGCGAATTGCGACACCTGCTTCTCGTGTGAGAATGGATGCGTGTGCTCGGAGTAATGGATACGTAGCACAACCACCCCCCCACACACACACACACCCCTCCATCACAAGCACATTTCATATAATGTTGACTTCGCAGTGAATGTATGCTACCTCATGAAAGCGCTCGAAATACCTGGATCACCCGCACACTGAATTTAATATATCATCCGAAGTGCTTTGGGGAGTTTGTTCTTAATACGCATCGTTAATCCTCATTACACACGTTGGTCGTTACCCAGATCCTGTGGGTCGTTTGTTGAAGTCGGTAATTCATGCGGACTCATCTCACAACTCCTTCTCCGACGTCCCGGTCTCGTCCGAAATCGACGATGTTTTTCTGAAATGGATTCGAAGGTTTGCGCAAACTGGATGGGGTGGGGGTGCGGTTGGGGACGACAGTACCTCTGCCACAACATCCTTGGACCCCCTAAATGAGGCGTGGCCTGAGACACATCATTTTGTGAATGGCGATAAAGCGGCTCTACAGTTCATTCCAAATATGATGAGAAAAGGTGATATATCGCATTTCTTATAAAAAAAATAAAGACACTTAATAATAAAGCCAGAGAATTCAGTTACTAGTACAATATCCACCCTTGGCTTGAATATTCAAAATAATTCATACTCTGCGTATTGCTGTGCATGCAGACACTTCAGTCCTCCCCAAACACTCAGAGCCAGTATTTGACCCAGCTGCTGGATTCCGCAATTGTAATAAGGTGGCTTACAATGAGGAGGGATTTACAATTAATGAACGGTCTGAATAATAATATTGATAATTGATTCAGGGCGGCATGGTGGTTAGCACTGTCGCCTCACAGCAAGGTGGTCTGGGTCCGCTCTGTGTGGAGTTTGCATGTTCTCCCTGTGCCTGCGTGGGTATTCTTTGCCCAATGATGCTGGGATAGGCTCCAGCCCACCCCGCCTAAGGTAAGTAAAGTAACCCCTCTAACAGACCAGCTGGTCCCAGTCTATCCCAGTTCTGATTGTCTAGAACCTCCGGTGCTGAAAAGCCGAGATCCTCGCATCTCGAGAACGTCAATCAACCTCCCCCTCTCTCCTCCGACTCCTCCGAATAACCTGTCTGCAGACATAAACCCCCGCGCGACGGGAGGCAGCGGGCGAGACGAGAAGCATCAGTCAAGGTGGCCTTTAACACAATCCTGGCCAAGCGGTGTTTGTGGAACACATGAGGAACGACGGCGGGACAATAATTTAATGTAAAACTTTAGACTTCGCCAGCCGGCTGCGACATGCATAACGTGAAAATATGTTTATAGTAACATCGGTGCCAATACGTAGACCACGGACACCGGAAGTAAACGCCAATATGTTTGCTCTTGTTCTTTTGAATAGGTTGTATGAACTCCAACAAAAAGGCGTTCTTCTTTCCTTTCTCCGTAAATACGGAGCAATACTAAACAGCGAAATTGAGTTCGTGAAGAAAAAGACACGGATATGTAAATGTCCCGTTCGTTTGCAGGCTGATGGGAAAAGGTTGTGTCCGCTCCCACTGGGATCGCGGAGCGCGTGCCACCATCTGGCGAGATGTCTCAGCAATTTTCTAACGTTTCTGCGATTTTTTTGGTGTTTAAACTGCACCCAGTGCACCCAATGTAAATGCACTAAACCAGCTGGGTCTGCTTCACCTGCCCCTGAGATATATTGGCAACTGAATTGCACATCTACAACAATCCAGAACGGCATCTGTCTAAGCTGAAGTTCGATCCCTGCAGGAAGCCTCAGCTCTGTATACAGTTTTTACCTGATACAGACTGGCATTCCCAGATTCCCAAAATACTAATTAGCATTTTTAACATTAATGGAGTACTTATCACTTTGCAAGGAAATTGTAAATATTCAAGAAATTGTAGGTATGCTTAAGTATATAAATAGGTACTCTTAATTATTTACTATAACAGCAATAAGACAAACTTTACATTCTTCTAAGTGCTTATGTGTGTGATGGCAATAAATCTGAATTTAATCTGAGATCTGCTGAAGAGCACTCAGATTTCATATCTGATTTGTGGTTTACTGATACACAGCGCAACCTGAATCTGCACTTTAGGGTCAATGCACCACCCATTTTTTTTCTGATCAAACAAATATATTTAAATTATTTGTGTGCAAAATAAAGCAAAGATTCCCCCACAAGGTTTGGTGTGAGCACTAGTGTGAAAAATTAAATGAGCAATGGGGTGGGGTGATCAGTGAAAAGTGTGTGAGCAGCGAGGTTAGCAGTATAAGAATCTCATATTCATAACCTGCCTGGCCTCACAGGTTCCATCTCTGGGAGACAAAATTGTCTGCTAAAAAACGCAATGCTTCCCTCTCAGGTCATGGTTATGGACACTGGACCCTTCGTCATAATATTTCCAATGATTATCATTACACAAATAATGACAAAAAGGTAATTAGACGACATACCCCCTACGAGTGCAGATGTGAACAATGTGATCAAACCCATCAGCGCCGCGCTGTAGTGGAGGTGAAGATCTGAATTTGGTCGCCGGTGGCAGCACAGAGTCTGTGTTCAGGCAGCTATCTGCACATCACACGTGCGTCTGAGCACGTGTGTGGTTGGGGGGTTCTTGCATCACCTCACACTTGCAGGAATGTGAGCATTCCAAAAGCACCCCACCACCACCACCACCCTCCACCCCCAACCTCACTCCCACCACCACCCCAACCCCCACCCCTCCTCCAACCTTACCCCCACCTCCACCCCCAAACTCACCCCAACCCCCTCCCCAAAACTCACCCCCAACCTCAACCCCTACCCCACGGGACCTACCATGAGTCTCTCTTCCAAGTGAACGGACAGCAGCCAAGTCAATCGCCGTACCACTTCAATACATTCCAGGAACATCACGTTCGCGTGCAGATAAAAAAAAATTCCTTCCCTCCCTGGAGTTTTGTTTTTTTCTGAGTTCTGATTTGTGTCTACAGCTCAGGGAACGTTGCCACTTCTCCTCTGGGACTGAAATTTCCACACACACGTCACCACAGTCATTGTACCGAGAGCCTCTGCACATCGCATCATCACAGTTTACAGTTAGAGCCCAGGTTGGAACCCGGACCTCTCGCAAGGTCTTGCAATTGCGCCAAGCATTACCGAACTATCAGACATTTAGGACAACTGAACAGCGACTGTCGCTTGTGAAAAGATGACGACTGTAATCAGGGCAGTTTATAGTTCAACGATCAATTGAGAGGGTTCCTGTGAGCATAACTGAAGACTGGAGATGTGAATTTTAACTCCAGCTTCTACCTGCAGAGGAAGATGAATTCTCTCCTCTCTGTCCTTCTAAGGGGATCAAAGCCATGTGCCTTGTGATTCATTAGACTGCTGCTGTGAAAATTCATCTCTCTCACTCTCTGTCCTCCTCTCTCTCTCTCTCTCTCCCTCTCTCTCTCACACTCTCTCTCTCTCTCTCTCTCTCTCTCTGAAGATAAGGTTTGTGAATTCTTTCCCTCTAATTGGTGCACAAAAACATCCACCCACCAGCTGTCAGCGGTCCAAGTTGCAAGAAGCAGTTCAAGCCAATTACTGCTGGATAGGAAGTTTCCAGACAGAACCATCATATCACCCCATGCTCTTATGACCCCTCACCTCTGAATAAACCCCCTCCTGCCCCCAAGCCCCTGACAGGAAGCTAGACTGGGTCAAACAGTTGGGCACACCCCAATAATTCGGACATGTCACCTGTAAACGCGGGGTAGGATAAGAAAAAGTCATGGTGTGTGTGTGTGTGTGTGTGGTGGGGGTGGGGGGGGCGGCATGGGGGCAAAAAGAATAGAACTGAAGATGAAAGTGGAGAAAGAGAGAGTGAGGTGAGAATGAGAAAAGTTTAATCAAAAAGTTTAACAAAGGTGTTTTGTGGGGTGGAGCTTGGCAAGATGACGAGAAACGAACAAGAATCAAAAAGTCACCCCAGGAAGAAGCGATCTCACGCAGCGAGCAGAGAAAGAGAGGTAGAGGAGAGAGTTGGAGACAGCCCTCACTAACACCGCGGCAGAGCAGAGACAAAAGCACATCATGTTTTTAAGCATCTATAATCTCTTTTCGTTCCGTTGAATCTGGCTGTATTCAGGTCACTTTACTCTAATTGGCTTCTGTGTAGCTTCATCATGTGTGGGTTGTAGCACTATTGCTGCTTATCATGGAATACTGACAAAAATCTAAAACAAAAATAAAAAAAAAACAAGGCTTTAGAAGCTACAAAGGCCATGCAACACCCAGAAGTCTTATTTGCGCTCTGTCAAACACGTTGATTCAAAAGGACCCAATTAGGCAAATGTACTTTAATCGTCATAAATGAAGATCGGAATAACATATTAGAACTAACAGAACTCAGTTAAACATATTAGAACCCACTTATTTGCCCGTTACAGTTTGTTCATAGATGTTAGAATCACAAACCTCAAACAACCAGACTTAACAGTTATGTGCATATACAGTATGTGCACATAACTTAGGGATAGTGCCACCTATGGATTCCTTAGTGTATAGCAGCATTTGCAGGATATATGATTTTTACCTGTAAAATGCTTAAATATATAATTACATTACTGTAATTCATATTTCATTAAGATAACTACAATGCTGCTACACAAGAACAAATTGATTTGCCAACTCTAGTCGAACTGTATAGGACTAAGAATTGAAATTAAGGACTAAGAATAATATAATAATAATAATAATAATAATATCCCTCGTGTAAGGAGTGATCAAGGAGCGATAGGGCGAACATAAACGCTGAGAAGAGCGAGATTTATTAAAGGGAAGTTCATAATCAGGGTCGTACAGGCAGGCTTGGGTCAAATCAGAGAGGGAGTCCGAACATGAAACATAGCCAAGACGTAGAGACATAACGAACGCAAAGAACAACTAGAAACCAAGACACAGAGCAATACACCAAAGCACGATTACCAAAACAGGCTGTATGCAAAACAATGACCAAGACCAGACAAGTCAAGACCAGACTAAACAAGCAACACCTGAATCCAATAACGAGGGGGCTGGGTTCCAAACCATGAGGAGGGACTAGAACATGCACATGGTGAACAAAACAAAACATATATGATTGACAGCTGGAGGAGGGGCTAACCATGAAACCTCATTAGCATCGGCATGGATCAGGGTCAGAGTGCTCTAAATTGGTTGTGTACTAAATAGGAAATATCTGTTCATAAGAAGACAAAACACATAAGACATTTTCCAATCAGGTTTACTCAGATCAACTTACTGTACAATCTTGCACATGGACTCTCATTACTATAGAGATTTTGTCCAGATGGGGGATTGAACTCCAGTCCTAGTGTTGCTACCCACTACACACACTATCAACTCCTCCCCTACATCCAAGTATATCAATTATGTGAATGACACACAGGAGGTTCTTATATGCCATGAGACTGATCTAACAAGCAAGTTCACACATATAGATGGAGTGGAGCAGCAGGCTACAAGATTTTTAAATGCAGTCAGAGTGTGATGCACACTGAGTGTGAGAACAGCCAATAACAGCCAATAACACGGCAAAGTCAGAACGGCGAAATAACTGCATCACGTCATAAAACTGCTGCTGATCCAATCACATAGATTTTTTTCTGTTGTTGATTCGGTTTTTAAAAATTTTAATTGAATAACGTTATTGTATTTGCATTATTAATTTTAGGAATTTAATTGGGGTGATGGTAACTTGGGTGGTGAGGCTTTTGTCAATGGACGGCACCATCGTTACACTGCCAAAAAGGACTTTAATACATTGAAACATTGATCTGAAACATTGATGCCTTTTTCAGTTTTCCTGTAAACTTTGCCATGAGACTATCAGGGGCTTTAGAATGGGGAGACTTAACTCTTGGATTGAGAAAAACAAGTCTAATAGTATAGTGTGTGATGCCGGAATGAAAAGTTGTAAGCATTTCTTGCCTCTGGCTTTCATTCCCCCAATTTGAAATCAACTCAGTTATTGTTTTATGTTTGATATCAACCGATTGGCTACACGAACTTGTGGATGTTCGTTTGAAGCTTGTAATTTGCCATCTACAGGCTGGCTAGTTCTTATAATGTTCTTATGAGCCCACAGATTAAAAACCAAGTCCATACCTTTTAAACGATCATTTGTATGTGATGACCTGACAAACTTATGATTGTTTCAGATGTATCTATAAACATAACTCCAAGATAAACCAAGAACAAAAAGTAACTTGATACAGCCCAGTGGGTGAGGTCAAAATAAAAGATTTTAAGCATTCATTGCCTCTGCCTTTTAAATTCCAAAGATTTTAGTCTGCAGTTTAAATTGACCAGTTAAATCTAGACTCTCAAATTTGTGGTCACTTATTTGAAGTTTGACATGTACAGAGAGGTGAACATCTACAGAATGGTGGTCCTGTCTTTGAGCATAGCAGCAGGACAATCACGTGAAGATTAAATAAAATGTAAGACATGGTTCTGGACATGGAGAATAAATCAAATGTAGGACATGGTTCTGGACATGGAGATGAAATCAAATGTGGGACATGGTTCTGGACATGGGGATTAAATCAAATGTAGGACATAATTCTGGACATGGAGATTAAATCAAATGTAGGACATGGTTCTGGACATGGAGATTATATCAAATGTAGGACATGGTTCTGGACTTGAAGATCAAATCAAATGTAAGACATGGTTCTGGACATGGAGATTAAATCAAATGGACATGCAACAACCTGACAGCAAAGTTGTTACGATTGATTTTGTGATATCTCAAAACCCAACCCTAATCCTAGAATCAGTGAATCATTCCTCACCTCTGGCTTTTAATCTCCCAATGGAAAAATGCTTCAATCGTTGTTCTACACTCGCTGTCAGTATCACTGCTTACAAACCTGTGGGAGTTCATTTGAAGCTCATTGTCTACCGCCTACACACACGTGGGCCTGTTTCTGAGTTGTACAGCTGGACATTCAAACCCATGGATAAAATCAAATGCACAACCCCATATGGTTCTTGGCAGAGAATGAGCAGACAAACTGCTTTTTCTGACCCTAATCCTAATCCAAACACAGAAAGAACACTTATCCTAATCTAAACATAGAAGAACCCTTATCCCAATCCAAACATGGAAGCAATCAGATTTTTTATCAAAACTAATGAGTGAAGTCAGAATGAAAACTTTTAAGCATTCTTTAATGCTGTCATTTCATTCCACAATCATAACCTTTTTCGGTCCACATTTTAAACATTACATATACATTAACTCTTGGGTCACAAACTTGATTGCTCATTTGAAGCTCAATATAGCATTATGGCTTTTTTCCTTCATTTTATCAAATATGCATTTGATATTAAATGCATGGCAAGTTTATTTATATAGCACCTTTCATATGTAATGTCAATTCACCTTACTGCTTACAAAGAACAAGTAGTATTGTACAGTTATTAAATCACCACTAGCATTAGGGTCCATGACAACCTTTTGTAACCAATCTCACTGAATGTGTTTATGTGTTAGTATTTGTGTGTGCTCTTCAGAAGGCCGTGGCAACTGTACGTGTAAGCGTGTGTGTTTGTGTTTAAGTCATGCACTCTATATATTCTCTATATATTCACTGCAGCTGTCACTGGTCTTCATGTCTCTCCTGCTGGGATGGTGCTGCTACATATTCCCTCTTGAACCCTTGGGGGTTCAGGGAGGGTGTTGAGAGGTCAGAGGTCATATTCTGACATGAGCGGACAGGTGGAAGGTGTGTCTTTGGTACAAGGTGTGTCTTCAGTGGAAGGGTGAATATCCATCTACAGCACAAACACACGGTATGTTGACACATCCACCATAAGGCAGCCAGAGGACCTAGTGTGAGCAGCTCCCAGTCGTCTTACGGAGGTTGGCCACACCCCCCTCCGTCTGACTGTAATCACGGCTGATTTCACACCTTTTTATCTCCTTCCTTACTCGCAGCTGCATCCCTGTGGGCCGCGCTCTTATCAACACCGTCACATTCTTATTTTTGAGGGGGCGGTGTTCCGCTGATCAGCGCCCCCTTCTGTTTGATTGCAACACCCGCTTGAAGGCACGTGGGCTCATTCCTTGGCAGGGTGCCCGTCAAACTTTTCTTCAGCGACTGACCGAGCGAGGGTGAAGTGGGAAACCGTAACAAGTGACACCGTGGCCACAGTCTTCTCGTCACCTCGAGGACGACCCGTGTATCGCGGCTCTATTCAGGGGTCCCGCTGACAGGCTTTCCAGTGTACGCCTGCGCATTCCATGCCCTGTTGCTGCTGGCATTGCAAGACACTCGTCATTTTATGTCATGCTTGGTGGTTTGTTAGGCAGGTATTGTCTAAATATGCAACAGTGTCTAAAAGCAACCAGAATCTTATAAATTGTGATGGCAACCCCAGGATTGTGTCCTTGTGGCATACAGCACACCTTTCTCAGGCTTTTGTGGGAAATGGTATTGAGTGAGAATCAGGAAGCTAGAGAGTGTGTGTGTGTTGGTGTTGGGGTGTCTGTGTGTGAAAATATTCTTGAGCATTGAAATCTATCATTATTTAGTGCTGGCTTGTATTTACTGCATAACCTAAACATTGAAATATTATAAATATTAACAAAAACCATAAAAATGTTTTCTTTGTTTTGCATGTTCCTCCTTCTCTCCCTTGAGGGCACACCAAAAGCAATTTGCTCAGAACTAAAGTTAATGCTACATTTCACTGTTTTTAAATCTTAAAAACCAACAGCATGGGAGGATTAAAGAGCACAGTGGGGGTTGCCAGAATGTAAGGTTTTAAACACACAGTGCCTCCGGCTTTTATTCTGCCAATCGAAAGATTTTTTTATTTATTTCATTTCATTTTATATTTGCAGTCCATTGCTCAGCTCAAAGACTTGCGGGTGCTCATTTGAAGCTAGACGCCTGCTGCCTACGGACAGGTGGGTCTGTCTTTATGGTGCAATGGGACAGACACATCACAGTCCAGATAAAATCAAACACAGGCCTTTCGAAACGGTTCTCGGTGTGTGATGACCTGACAGACTGCTTGTTATGAATGGTTTGGATCGGCTGTATCTGTAAAGCCAACCCTAACCCAGAAAAGAAGAAATCAGACTTCTGTACAAACAGAACAAAACAAAACAAATGTATATATACATACACAAGAACAAAGATCAAACAAACAACATCTACAACCCTACTGTGTCTTTTCTTTCACCTGACACTATATCCAGGTTTTCACGTATTCTATGCAGATACTTTTAAGAGATAACTCTTTATTGATCCCGAAGGAAATTGCACTGTCAGTGTTACAAACATTACACAGACATTCATTATCACACTATATACAGATGGCGTTACAGAAGAGCTGATAACCGCTTATAATAAGGGAGATGAGTCTATGTACATATATGAGATATGTGCTATAGAGTATGCACATACATTAATCACAGTAAATACAGTAGGTGTTACAGAAGAGCTATTAACCACAGATAAATAGTGAGAAGGGCAATATGCACATATCTGTGCAAATTAGGGGATAAACATAAAACACTACGTACCACAAAACACAAGAGATTTTTCCACATACATGAATCATTTACAGACATTAGCAAGAGCTACAGAGTTATTGCACTAATAGAGATATGAGGTAGTAAAGAATTATCAGGTGAGAACTGGAGTGAATTAGAGCAGAACTTTTGACAAATGTCTGTTTTGTCAAAATGTCTTTGTTTTTTTCATTGAAAAACAAGAAGTAAAATAATGTGTCAAATAAGAAAACTACATCTTCGCTATTATCTTTATGTCAGTCTCCTCCGATCCCCATCCTATCGTTTCAGACCGGTCTTTGGTGAATTCCAAGATAGAATTCTTAAAATTATCTTAATATAATCTGAAGTTCCTGCTCATCTCTAATATCTTTGTCCATTTGTTAGTTCCATCCATTACCAACTGAGTGAAGTAAAAGGTTCCTGCTGATGAAGTAACGTTTAAACACTGTGAGAGGCCAAACGGGCCAAATGGGCCCAGAAATACACCAACCTGGACAACAGCCCCAGACTCATATGTATATTCAACTGAGATACAATACAGATCAGCTATATTCATTCACAGCTGTATCTGAACCCCCCAGACAGGACTGAAGAGGCTTGAAGAGGATAGGAGAGGATCCGTTCTTCTATTGGCTTTGGATAGATATCTCACAGCTCACGGCACAGGCCACTGACTTCACAATCAACCACCATCATTCTAGAGTTTAGGATTGTTTCAGTAACATTATGAAGCCCTAACCGTAGAATTGGGGAAAATAGGCTTAATGGAATAATGGTTAATGGCAGAATGCTAATTTTAAAAATAAATTTTGTCCTATTCTCCTAATTGAAAAGTTTTTAAGCCATTGTTCTATAATTGCTGTCTCCTCATTGGCTTGCATACTCGTGATTAGTGTTTGCCATCTAATGACAGGTGGGTCCAACTGTGAATGTGACACTTCGACGTGTAAACGAGTCTGTAGACTGCATGACTTTCAAGTAGTTATTGCTATGTGGTTAAACGACAAATTAGGTTTTATGATTGGTTCGCGAATATCAGTAAACCCCAGTGCTAACCCTACAATTAGCATAAGGGTTTAGCCCTACAATTAGCATCGGCATTTAGCATAGGGGAAAAGGAGCTTAATAGAATATAGTAGGTGAGCTTAGAATAAAACCTTTTAAGCATTTATTCCCTCTAGCTCTCTAGCATTTATTCCCTCTAGTTATTCTCTCCATTGAAAAATGCTTCAGTGATTGTTTTGTTCTTGCCATCAGGTTCACAAGCTGCTGAGTGTTGATTTGATGCTGGGAGCCTGCCAGTCAAGGGCTTGTACTCCAATTCGACAGCTATGGTTCTTGGTGCATGACCACCTGACAAACCAGTTATTATGATTGGTTTGGTTGTATCCCTAACCTTGACCCCAACCCCAACCATAAAGTCTTGTTAGGGAGCCTAGTAGGTGAGTTCAGATTTGTTATGTTCAAAGGAACTATTTTATGTACAGTAATGCGGCACAATGTTATCCATGTGAGATCGCGGATTAATATGGTTGTTATGAACAGTGCACTCAGTGGATCTGTTAGACACAAAGCACAAATAAAGAAAGTATTTCTAAGTGCTCCTGAAAGTTCGTCTTGTTCACCTTATTTTCTAGTTTGTGTAAGTGTACAAACACAACAAGAAAAAAGAATTTTTAAGCATTCTTTGCCACGTTTATTCTCCCCTGCGGTCATATTTGCTCATTTAATACTTATCGTCTGCCATCTACAGGCTGGTAGTCCTAACTTTGAGCATGGCACCTGGACATATGAGCCCACAGATGTAATCGGATCAGTGACTTTGAAAAGGTTCTGGGTATGTGACAACATGACAAACTAGTGTTTTTTTCTGATTAGTTTGGTAACATCCCTAAACCCAACCCTACCCCAGACAAGATCTCTCTCTTGAAACTGCACTGATTTTTCTAGCATATGATAATATCGACCCTCATGGCACAGTGTTTGTGCCACTTTCTTCTTAATCTCTTCTTGAGGTTTCCGCTTTCTCTTTAATAGATCATACTGTGGATGGGCTGGCGCAGAGCGTGAGGTAAATTTCAGTCTGGTGGCCTTTTAAAATGCACTTCTAAGACTGAGTTCAGTCACTGTATAACTGGTAGTTTCGTGCTTAGAATTAAATTATAGCCAAGTAAAGATATGGAAACTAGAGGTCCCAGTCAGAGTGGTACATTCCTACAAAAGAAGCTATTATAGACTTTAGAGTTCCATTAACACTCTAGGTCAGGTTTTCCTGAGATAGTTAGCTGGAGGTAGTTGGTTTACTCCTTATTTCATGCGAAGATTAGTCAGCACCTAACACACAAACTGGGCACCCATATCAGATATGATCAAACTCGGGAACCCCCCATTTGTACAAAATATTTTCTCTGAGGATTCGTCTTGATGGGCTGTACTGTTTTTCAAGGAGAATTTCTCAACCCATTTGGTAAAACTTGCTTATATATATATATATATATATATATATATATATATATATATATATATATATATATATATATATATAACCCTTCTTGCTTTTAGGAAAAAGCCCTATTGTGTTCATACCTAACATATAGACTGGCTCCTTCATGAGACTCAACCCTAGGTACTCCAAAGGACTGTAAGCGATCCTCAGTGGGATTGCATCATGACTTGAGTATGGTGGATGCTTGGTCATTTGGGCAAGGGAGCTTTTAGGGAGACGGTTTTGGCTTCTCTGTCTTTCATGTATCACTCTTGGTGATCTGCCTTTGATGCAGCTGGTAACTTCCCTGCCCAGTGGACACTGCTGTCGGGGCCTTCAACAGAGCTGCATGTGTCTGGTAGCCCAAGACACACTAAGCAATAGGGCACAGGGTATAGGGCATAGGGTATAGGGCAGAGTGGAGATGAGGGAGAGGAAAAGAACAAACAGGACAGGCGAGAGTGTGAGTGTGAGAGTGGCGTGATTAATAATTTGATCAGGCTTTGGAACTTGTTTTCTTATGTTTGTTAATTGCTTCAGTATGTTATGGTGAATGTTACTTACTAAATGGCTGTGTTGCTGATCTGAATTGAATTTAAAGAGAGGGAGTGAGATAATGAGGTAGAATGAGACAGGCAGAGGGAGAGAGAGAATGAGAAAGAAAGGGTGTGGGAGAGAGAAAATGAGAGGGAGAGAGAGAATGAGAGAATCAAAGGGTGAGGGAGAGAGAAAATGAGAAGGGGAGAGAGAATGAGAAAGGGATCCTTTATTCAGCAATGACCTTGTGTGTTTATCTTCTAACAGGTGCTGCAAGGATTGGTGACATTCATAATACATACATTGATAAAAAGGCAACACACACACACACACACACACCCTGCAGAAGAAATTCTGAATGGAAATTTATATGTATTTTTATTTGGCAAATTGTGAATCATCTAATGCTGTTTTGCCCTTTCCTGTCACAAGCAAACACACACTTTGTTCCACCAGCAAATGTACAGAACACTATTTTTAGCCTGAAGTGTGTCAAAGGTCACTTTCTGTCCAGATGGCTCCATTTAAAGAGAACTTTAAACACAATACCAAGGCATGTTGGCTTTATATAATGCCTGTCCATTTTTGGAAATATTAGGTGACACTCAGAAGACTTTTGGACACACATCGCCCTCTGAAAATGGGCAAATGGACAAAAACAAAACAGAACCATGGCAGTTTGAATCTGTAAACTGTAGCAAGGTTCACAGCACAGTCCTGGCCAAGGGCATTTAATGGGGGGCAGCGAGAGGTTACCCCATTACCCTACCAACTTTAACAGCCATGGGTTATAAGGTGTTTTCTGCAGAAGAGGGAGGCAGGGAGAAAGAGAGATAGAAAGAAGGAAAGCACTCTTGATCACAGAGCATTTTTGCACTCTTACGGTAGCAGAGGGGTGGTGTTGAATTTGGCAGCACTGGGCAGTGACTGCACTCACCTGCTACATCAGTGGCCATGAGTAATCTGGGAGCTCCAGTCTTGGTGGAGGAGGATGGTGCCAGTCTTGGTGGAGGAGGATGGTGCTGCTCCAAAAAGGATGCTGGTTCAAAAAGGTTTCAGCACCATGGAGAGTGATATGTATGTCAGTAGAACAACTTCAGCACCATTGAGAGTGATACGTATGGCCGTCGTACAACTTCAGAACCATGGAGAGTGATATGGATGCCCCCTAGTACAATTTCAGCACCATGGAGAGTGACATATCTATTACAACATCAGCACGATGGCAACTGCAGTAGTCCTGGTAAAATATCCGTCTTATATCATGGGGACGGCAGCCTGGTCTACCATCAGCATTTTTCACTACTGGAGGCAAGGCTAATAATAACCAAATACCATTAGATAGAGAACATGGTAAATTCTTTATCTCCTCAACACTGACACACACACACACCTGCTCTTGTCTCTGACATAAACCATCTGTTTGTCCATCACTGAACAGAATAGTGATGATAATGATGTGAGATTGGCTCCAGACCTTAATTACAGAACTGTATGTTTAAACAATCACATCCTAAATGACAATACATTTTTTTGATTAGCATGAACAAATTTACACAGCGCATGTTATTCCCTCTCTTTTCTGACTGAATATTATATATCTGTATCATTTAAATATTGATGTGAGCGATCTGATGGGTTTGCAGTGTTGAGGGTTTGTGGGGTTTGCAGTGTTGAGGGTTTGTGGGTTGGTAGCTTTCGCCTCTTCTGCTGTGCAGCATCATGAGCAGGTGGAGATGGTGCCAACCATCCTAAGCCTGTCACACCACCATAAAAGAGTGGTCAATAAAGGAGAGAGAGAGACAGAGAGAGAGTGAGAGAGAGAGAGGGGGTAAAAGCAGTGAGTTATAATGGCTGGGGGATGGATGAGGGAGTAAGGAAAGCAAGGACAGGAAGAGCGAGTGAGAGGGAGAAGGAGAGATGACCCCAGGAGAGACGAAGGGAAAACATCGGGCAAGTCTGCAGGGAGGATTAAGGGTCCGGAACTTTCCAGCTCCACACCGTTCCACTGAGTGAGCTCACAGCTCGCGGTACGTACAAAGGCAAAGACTAACCCAGGGATTACCGGCAGGAAATGACTGTGTCTGCATGTCAGTGTGTGACTTCACATGATAGTTTATACCAGAACACCATTAGACCAAGTCACTTGCTTCGAGGCGAATCAATTAAAAGGCAGAATGGTGAAAGAATACAGTATTAGTAGAGAATGAGAGAGAGTGAGGTGAGGAGGGAGAAGAAAAGATGAGAGGAGATAGAGAGCACTGTGAATTCAGTGAACAGCAAAAGGAAGATGGAAAAAGAAAGATTTAAGAGCAAGACACTAATCAGACAGACAGACAGACAGGCAGAGATTAAATAAGAGCAGCGACAGTGGTACTTCCCTTAGGACATTAATTTAGTCCTGTGGAATGGTCACTCTTCAGTGCCTGTGGCTACAACAGGGCAGAGAAATTTTACAACATCTACTCCCAAAGGCATCACCACAGACACACACACACACACACACACATACACAATCTCTCCACTAGTCCTTATTTCTCTCATCCATGCCTTTCACTCAGCTATGTTTTCCTTCTCGCCATTGTTTTGGAACGCAGCTTTGAACACAGTAACTCCCGTCACCGTCTCTTCCACGCCATGAACAATCCGTTCCTCCGTATGTCCCTCATGAAGCAAGAACGATACTTTAAAGACAGAGTGAGCAAATAAATGGATGTGACTAATGCTGTTTGAAATATTACAGTGTATACTATAATAGACACTACAGAGTGTACTGCAGTCTGTCTCTGTATATAATACAGTGTAGTGATTGGTTGTCATTGTCGGGCTGAATTCTGGAGTTAACCATGAAACAGTGTATGCCAGTATGCAGTGGTACTGTGGTACTCATGGCCAGTCATTTGTTATGGGTTAGCCACATCTTCTTAGCCCAATCATAATGACAGAGCTCACGTTCACTGACATGGCTAAACCCTCAAGAGTCTGAGACAGTATCATGTGACAGACAATATCCAATAGCGACCCTGCATTACCAATCTTCTTGACAAGAATTCTGCAACACCAGAATCACTGCAAATTAGTTTTGGAAGAACAATAATGGGTTTTACGCATCATTGTTATATTAAAGAATCAACCACTAGCCATTTACACACATTACAAGGAAGGAAAAATATTTTCAATGATTTTACTTTGAGGGAAAAGTGATTTACACTCTGTGGTAGCAGAAAGTTGTGAAGTGTGTAAAGACTAGAGGACTAAGTTTGATCCCTTTGGTGCTATGGATAGGGACGGAGAAAGAGATTGGAAAAGAGAGGGGTGGAGAGAGAGAGGGATGAGTGAGAGGGGTGGAGAGAGAGAGGGATGGAGAGGGATGGAAAAAGAGAGGGGTAGAGAGAGAGAGAGGGGTGGAGAGAGGGGTGGTGAGAGAGAGAGGGGTGGAGAGAGAGAGGGATGAAGAGAGAGGGGTGGAGAAAGAGAGGGGTGGAGAAAGAGAGGGGGGAGAAAGAGAGAGAGAGGAATGGAGAGTGTGTGTAGAGAGATGGGGTGTAGAGTGTGATGGAGGGAGAAGTTGATTGAGGAGTTGAGTTTAGAGCATCGCAGACAATGCGAAGTCAGGTGGTTTAGGTGAGTGATGCATGTAATTACTCCAGCAGCAACAAACAACTTCACTTAATGGGAAGTCCCCAAAAAAGTCTTTCTGATGCTAAATTGCTGTTGGGTGGTAGGTTCTTTAGGCTGCTGGGCAGTAGCAGGGATTAGAGTAATTAAACCCTCTACCTGTGGAGATTTTGCAGCAGAGCCACTGCAACCACTCCACCCCAAACCATGAATAGCACAGGTCTAGTAGACCACCACACCACAATTCAGGGATCACACAGGTCTAGTAGACCACCCCAGCAAATCAGGAATAACATTCGCCCAGTAGACCTGCTACATGAACAAGAAGGTGAGGAGCAAGGAGGAGCAGGTGTAATTAGATTACTTTGTAATCTACATTACTAGATTACTTTATTTAGCAGAAAAAGTACAAATAGCTGAATCCAATAATGGGAGCAGATCCAAACAACAGGATAACAAAAACAAAGAGCACATGGTACTCAGCACTGGCAATGCTAGAAGGGGAAACCTGACACTTTGAGTATTGAAACCACTTCAAGCATTGAAACGAGGACAATTTGAAGAGTTTTCTTCATGCCTGAAGAGAAAACAGAAGGCGGACGCTCTCATCAGCGCACCCAGCATCGCTTTTCCCATGACCATGATGCCTATCAGCCACATGATTAACGAGCCAAAAATTAAAACTAATTTGAAGAGACTGCAGGAAAGAGGTGCTGCCTAAATATGCCTGCTATGATGTTTAAGCATATATTATATTCTATATTTAATATTAATTCTATTAAATCCTTTTTTAAATGCATCTTCGAAAACTCCACTGGTGTCTGTATCTACAAGGCTCACGTGCAAATGTGCTAAAGCAGAGAAACCAGACAGAACATTTCTCAAAATGGAAGGAAGGAGGTTTTTATTGTTTTATGCACCTTTCATTCGATATCCCACCAAAACCAAGCACGCGCTTCTCAGATTACCGGCCGGAGGCTTAAACTTTTCAGCATTCCATTAGAAAAGGTGCAGGAAAGTAAGAAAGATGCAGAGAAGCAGCACGGCTACGAACCCGACTTAAAGAGAGAGCATATCTGTGAGCCCTCGGCCGCCAGGAGAAAGCATCCATATTTGAATCCAGAGAGGAGAGTGAAAATTCGCTTTCTGTGCCCTCCGTCTTCCCCAGTGTTTCCCTATCTCCCCTCCCCCACCCGCCTCCCTGCACAGGGGCTTCCAGAATGTTCTTAGAACCCTGTCACAAAATCCTATGACTGCTACCATCCCACATTAGTGCTGATAATAATATACTGCTATTTTATTATTTTTTTTGGCAGAGGAAATTATGCCTCTCTCTCAGTCTTTGTCATCATTCCCACAGCCATTCTCTCTCCCTCTCTCCATCCTTCTCTCCGCTCTTTTCTTACTCTTCCCCCCCGTATATATCTCACTCATTAATTCTTTGTCTCCTTCTGTCCGTCTCTCTGTCTCTCTCTCTCTTTTTGTCTGCCATGTTATCTCAGAATTGTTCTCTTTGTGATGGGCACCCAAGCAGCAAATTGTCTGTCAACCTAAGGATCACTGAGAGAGAAAGTCAGAGAGAGAGAGAGAGAGAGAGAGAGGTGTACAGGAATACAAGCAAGTCTACAGCGCTGCCCTCTACAGTGGGCCGCTAACCCAGGAGCCGGCGGCTTCGGGCCATGATTACAGGATCTCTGACTGCAGATGCGTTGGGACCTGCGCTCTTGTGTGCCAGCAGACCCATTTAGCTGGTTGACACTGAACCAAACCTGTCCTGCCATATGAGAGTTTGGTGTTATGACGGGGCCGAAACTGGCAAGGCAAGTTTCACAGGCAGATACTTCATGGCAGTGACCATGGCAACACGATATCCTTTTTCAGGTTTTATTATGAGTACAAATACACTCACTAGATACTTTATTTGAAATACCCACCCGTACCCTTACTGTACATAGATTCACTGTAAACATTATTATATACTCATATCTGTTTTATAATTCTGTGGCCATGCACAGTTTCTCTTAGGCACTTTCTAATTCATCTGCTATTGGTCGGTTTCTGTCCACATGACCACTGCTGAACGAATCAGATTGAGCTGGTGGATTGTTTTCACTGCAGCAGTGACCCCAGCGTGGTAGTGTCACCGTTGTGGAGTGTTGCTGAAGTTTTACATGTGCCAAGGTCGCCGCTGGCCTCTGAGTGGTGCGCCCTTAATCATCCAGCCAACAGCATACGCCTGAGGTCAGCTCCTGACCCATTCTGAAGGGCACCAGGGTGCCTCAACCCAGAGACCTACAAGTCATGTGAGTGGGATGTGTGTTAGAATACAGCCAGCTGGTCATCTGTTGGCCACAAATATCAGCCTTTGGCTGGCGTGCTGAGATTAAGGCAGGTCTTAACACCACTGGACTTGGATGGTCCTAGCCAACCTCTTATCCTGCCTCCTCCTACCCTGCCTCCTCTTACCCAGCCTCCTCTTAACCCTCAGAGGGCGATGCTACCTGCAGCCTGTCTTAACCCTGACGCCAGCACTGCAGTTAGCAATGGTAGCGTGCTGCCAATACAGAACGCTCCAAAAGGGGGAGGGTCCTAATTCAGCCATAAGGAAACTGAAAACTAAAATCACCATTCAATAATATTTAAAAAGAAGAATGAAATCTGACATATCTAGGGTTATTAACTTTTATTACGTAGGAACATCTCTCATCAGCAAATCCTCCACCCCTCCACCTGCCGGCAGGACAGTGCCGGTTGAGCACAATGCTGTTATGAAGATGAAACGCTTTAATCACCCAAGTCGTGGTCCTGGCGCCGCTCTCCGCCCGACGCAAAGGCAACTCGCTCCAGGAATCCTGCTTACACACCGCGGAAAGATATAGCGGAGCAGGAATGGACTGAACTGAAATATAGCAGCATTAACATTTCATGGAACATTTACAGCTACTGTGAATTGGGGAGCGGGGGGGGGAGAGCAGGAGTACGTCACCTGGCTCTCTGTGTCTCGCCTTCACCTCGACCCACACACACATACACACAAACACAGACCTTAATGCTCAAACTCGTATCTGTCTCACACACACCCACACTTGAATTCACATATGTTCACGATTGCTGACTCTCTCTCTCCCCAACACGAACCCACCCACACATACATATATACACTAGCTAATTACATATGTTAGCCTGAACTGTATTGTTCCATCAGGATCCTCTCAGTCTAAGGTGCCCCCACTCTGCCCAACTTCCTGGCCTTTGGGAGACCTTCCTCACAAGCATCACACTCGTCCTCAGCCTTCTCCTTATACACGCAGAACACGCCTCGCCCAATCGTATCGTTTAGTCATCAGCTCCTCAAAACTACAGCAGTGAAGCAACGGCTCACGTCTAGAGCAGAGGGCTTTTAAGTTCTGCATGTATACATGCGTTTATGCCCTGCTTCTGCAGCTTCATGTGCTCCGTTTCAGATCGAGAGAGAGAGGGATGAAATATTTACTGATGGAGCGTGAGAGTTTATTTCAAGCTGAAATATTGATGTATGCCGCTCTGTGCAGTGGTGATGGGAGCCGGCCAGCACAAAGAGATTACTCTGTGATCCATTATTGATGCCTTAAACAGCTTGATATTGTTCTGTCTGTTGGTGCGCTCTGCTTGAGCTGACACTGACTCGGGAGCAGTGTTGAAGCGTCTGAAGCAAGTTGCAGCCGCTTGTACAGATGTGGCGGGGCGCCCCAGATCAGGAAACAGCACTTTAATGTGTGCGAGTCTGTACATAGCTGCTGTTTCTTGAGTGACCCGGTGAAGGATTAAAACAAAACATGTTTTGTTTTCACTTAATCCCTCGATCCACATGTGTTCTGTGGATTCCATTAGCATGAGTATTGTTGCTAATTAGAAAAATGGTGAAACAAGCTCCGTAATTAATATATTCTCATCTACATCCATATGAAGAGAAGAGAGGATAGGAGAGGAGAGAAGAAAATAGAAGAAAATAGAAGAGAAGAGATGAGAGGAAAAGAGATGAGAATAGAAGAGAAGAGAGGAGAATGGAAGAGAAGAGAGATTAAGAGAATAGAATACAAGAGAAGACGAGAGAAGAGAGGAGAATGGAAGAGAAGAGAGGAGAGGAGAAGAGAAGGGATGAGAAGAGAGGGCAGTAGAGGAGAGGAAAATAGAATAGAAGAAGATATGAGCAGGGAAGAGAAAAGAGAAGTGCAGAAGAGAAGGGTTTTAAGGATAAATCCCTTAAGGCTGGGGGGTTTCTGTGGTGACGGTGGAGTGGATGATGGCATGGATGGGTACAGGCAGTCTCCCCCCTGTCTGTCTCCAGTCATCATCCCTCTCCAGACTCCGTCCCCAGAGACACAGACACACACGCATACACACACACACACGAACATGCACAGATCCGCAGTGACTAGTTTGTAAACAAACAGACGGGCAGACCGATAGAATTACCCGGGCAGGAGATTTGTGTTCCAGACCACGCTGAGCACAGGACAGACGTCTGGTTCATGGAAGCATGTCTCTGGCATTGTTTGTCAGGAACACATGTCTACGTGCAAGGGCCGTTGTGCACGCCGAGCACGCCGTCACTGTCCACGTCTGACTGACTACTGTAAAGTCTCGCTCTGGGGAGGGCATTCGTGTGTTTGGGGATGGTTCATGCCGTGATGTTAAATCAGTTAGAATGCAGTCATTACAGGGTAAGTATGCAAAATGTACAAAGATTTTTTTTCCATGGTGCCATGTAGGGAAATGTGCTCAACATCATGGACGAACGCTGGTAAGAATAGTAACAGTATAACATTATTTGTTCAGTAATTTCTTTTACAAAGAATAACTGGTAAAAATCAGACCACACACCATTATTGACTTCCAATGACAATTCCCCTCTGTGACCATTATCGACAGCTATTAAAACTCACCAAAATGACAGTTTCCCGCTAAAATGCGGCACACAAAAGCAAGACTAATGACTTTTAGAGCTGTTTTGTTCCTTTGATGTTCATTTTCTTGCCTGCAGTCAGGCCTCCTATAGAATATGCAATAATCCCAGTACGATGGGGTAATTATGTCAGGCTAGCGCCTGCTTATTGACACTCCTGGGGTGCTTGGGCTGTAACTAGCTTGTGAGCAGATTAGGAAATGACAGGTATGATGTGTTAATAAGGAACACTCCCCCAGCCTCACACACACACACACACACACACTCTCACACAGACATTACTCCTACCCCCTGCAGAGATGTGTTTATTACACCCCTGCCCCCCAATGTATGTTCTCGAGCCTTTTTACTTTTTCTCCCCACCCACCCCATGTCCGTCTCCATCTGTTTCGGATCAGTCCATCTACGTCCTGTTAAATGACAACACCAGCAGTAAGTCCCTCTAACCAGCACACTATGAACAGCAGCAAGTGAAGGATGGGATGCCACAGATCCTGGCATCGTAGAGGCTTCACTCCATCTGTGGTCCCCTGACCAGAGTCGCAGGAGGAGCACTGGAAAATGCACTTCCAAAATGGCAGACAAGCCATTCCAGAGTACAGCCAACTAACATGAGCAATGCACTGCGGCATGTGTTAGGTGTCATGTCCAGTTGCGTTTCTGCATTAGGGGTGGGTGGGACCTGGCACCACCAGATGTCGCTGTGGAGCAGTGTACGACATGATCAATAACTGAACGTACAGGCCAGTACATGTCCTAGCAGTCTTCATTTGGTGAGCATGGGGCCTGTCAGCATACAAATAACCAAGTGAACACACTTGAAAACACTGCGCACATGTTCAGTGCACTTCAGATAACGAGCTATGGGGAACAATCTTGTTGGCCCCATACTTAGAACATCCATTAAAAATAAGAGATTTCATAGGTCCACGTCAACATGTATCGGCGTCGTTAAGCAGCTAACATAGCCATAACAATCACAGTTCTGTTAGCCACTACTATAACAGCAAGGATTCCCAAATATTGGAAAGTAAATATTATGAAATAAGTTGTCGCATTTAGTAATTTACCATTACAGCGAAAAGTGGAGATTAAATGTTTGGGACCACACCAGCCAGAGTATTTCTTCCTGTCAGGGTAGGATTGTAGCGTTAGCTAGTGTTTTGTTCCTGACGATTTACCCAGTGCTGGCAAATCTAATATATTCCCATACCTTTGATTTGGATAATTTATTGCTCATTTATTGCTTAATTTATATTGCTGTTGTGGCATGGCGCCTAGACAGTGTCATACCAGTTGTGTGAGATCAAATGATGGTTTTGGTGATGTTACTCATATTCTGGTCTCCGCTTCTCACAAGTCCACGACTTTCCAATGGGTAGGGTCAGGGGGCGTGGTTATACAGGTGGTGGGAGGGAAGCGCAGCCTGCTGGCCCGCCCCCTCTAACAGCTCTAAACATGCTTTTGTTGAAATCCAGAAAATACTACAGTCAGGCATTGCGAAGCACTTCTGAATTAATGACAGGGGTGGGATGGGGTTTTATTCCTAATTTCAGCTCAGTATGCATAATTAACACCCCATAGGGAATTCCACGGAGCAGACACTGTCAAATCTGACGGAAGGCAGCCGTCACGTTTCTTAAATGCCTTGTCACTTCTGAGTCATCAGGATGGCTCTTGGAGACGAGCTGCGATCTCGTTATGCTCTCCCTCTTCATCTTTCTCCCACTCTCTTTTTCTTTCTCCCTCTTCATCCACCCCCCCATCTCTCTCTCTCTCTCTGGCATTAGTAAGTGTTGGAGTTTCTCCAGCTGAGGGACTGATCGTGGCGAGTGTGTTCTGGAAGCTTCCATGTTTGTTTTCAGCTCAAGTGGTTCTTGACATTTTTCAGGACCAGGTGAGAGTGCTCAGAAGAGCCCAGCAGTGCTGCATACTTCAATCTCTCTCGCTCTCCTCCATCTCTCTCTCTTCCCCCCCCCACTCCCCGTGCAGAAGAGACTACTGAAAACATCAAACTTTCAGTTTTTCAGTTGAAATTATTAAGAATAATCCTGCATGTCTTAATTACAGAATCAGAATGTGCACCCAGTGGTTCCCAGTTCAGATCCTGGAATATCACTTTACACGTTTCAGTGGACTCCCACTTTGGCATTCCTGGGCCGAACCAGCCAAGAGGGCCTAATCCTAAATCTATTAAACACAGGCCTACACACACACACACTTTTTTCAAAGGTCAATGTGTGACATACACACCCCCTGTAATATTTTTAATTAGTTTATATCACAACTAAAGCCCAGAGAAGCCATAGTGTGGCAGCGGCTCCAAACGCTGCACTGAGAGATTTGTTTGTGCGCGCAAAAGCACCAGTCATTCATTTTCATTAACAAGAGCAAATGAAAGCCTAAATCACTGGCCTGTAGACACACTGGAACACTGATCTCTCTTTCTCTCTATTACTCTCTTTCGTTGTGTGTGTGTGTGTGTGTGTGTGTTTGGTCACATTTGATTACTACATACACAACTCACAGAAGGCTGATAAACTCATTTTCAGTAGAGAGAGAAATGGAAAAAAGATATATATAGAGAAATGGAAAATTGTAAAGAGAAGCAGAGAGAGGGAGGAGAGTTAGAGACAGAGGAACAAATAAACTTTATTAACCTATTAAAATTTTACAATCTACAACCACACAAGCACAACAGCATAAAAAAACTCAACTTAGTCAACTAGAAAATCACCATAAACCACACTCCCCTTTCTCACAGCACACAAAACACTTCTGAAACCCCAAATGTTTTCAAAAGTTGTCCAATCTTTCAGGGCAGAATAAAAATTAAAATCCAAATCTATTCGACTCTTCAGCAATCTACAAAAACACAGTTACAGTGTTGATGTCAGTCTGGCCCTCAACCAAATGCTTCCTACTGGTCCACACTGCCATCTTAGATTGTCCCAAAATAAAATTTAGGAGTTGACAGATAGATTTCTTCTATGTGTAATTAACCACACAAATAAAAGTGCCATTGTAAAAGCAACACCAAACTGGTTGAACATATTTAAAAGACTAAACAAGGAGCATTCCAGGAACCAATGAAAAACTGTTTCTCTCCTGACACAATACGAACACTCAGGACTCACCGTTGGGTCTAAAACTGATACTAAGGCATTAACTGATTCTATGCCTTATAAAATTCTCCACTGCAAATCATGGGACCTAGTTAACGGTGGTTTGTAGAGTGCTCTCCAGGCTGGATTGAACCCATCCCTCAACGCCAGTTTCTTTGCACCAGTAGGTATTGACCCTCCATTTAATTATTTAATGCCTTAACACAGGCTCTATAGAGCGGCTTACTAGACACTTATCATAGCTGCAAAAAAGGATTCTCACAATCCCCAAGGTGACAATTTAGGGAATGTGTCAAACCAACACAACTAGTGTGATCAGAGTTAAATTTAAGCAGATTATGCTCTTCCTCTATCAAGGCAAGCTTCCATTTGTGTAGAAACTGTGAGCTCCTCTGAACAGAGGTTCTCTCAGGAGCCAGCAGCTCGAGGCTGTACTCTCTCACAGCTGAACCTTGAATAGAATGAGAAATTTAAGAAGCCCAGCATAGAAGAGCGGCAGATCCTGTAAACACAATTTGTAAATGTCCATTAGGAACAACAATAGGTTCAATTCCCAACCCACGTCTCCCAAGCACCGCACAGGCCAATGGTCTCCACACCAGGTTTACTGGTCCAGTGAGAAGTTTCTACAAAAACAGAAGATGAGAAGCTGCAACACTGCTGGTGTACAAGCCCCTGTCCACCATCTTCTTTAGATAGAAACAACACACTCTAGGAAATCCAATGTAGCTTGTCCCAAAGAAATCAACAAACACTGCCTGTATGGTGGAAAGAAGACCTAAAGGAGGGTCTAAAACACACCAACCTGTGCCACAAAGAAGCTGCCACAAGGTGATTGCAGATCAAGACCTTTGAAGGAAAGTTGACGTCGCATCCAACTCCATCTATCAAGTCCGCCTTTGACCTTCTCTATAATTGATCCCAGTTTTTCTGTTCAATTAGTCTATACCCCCAAACGACTCCCAAATATTTAAACCAATTCCTAACCCAACTCAAACCCTGTGGTAAACAGGGTAATTCACCTGGCCAGTTTCCAACCAGCAAGGCTTTGCATTTGTTCCAATTAACCTTGGCAGTAAAGATTTTACCAAATGTTCCACTGCATTAAGTAAATTATCGACATCAGCTTGAGTTTTAAGTAGCACAACATCATCAGCAAAATTTGTAAATTGAGATCAGCATCTGGAAGAGCAAAACCAGAAATAGCCCTCTTTACCTGTCTAAGAGAGGTTCCATAGCTAAGGCATACAACATTCCAGATAAGGCAAACCCCTGCCGTATCCCCCTATGAACCCTAAAAGGAGCACTCAAACCACCAATAACTTTCAGCATAACAACACAGGGGCCTGATCTTAGCTATAAACCTAGGGCTGAACCCAAACTCCACTAGAGCCCTTGAAAGATATTCTTGTTGAACCCTTTCAAAAGCCTTTGCCTGGTCCAAAGACGTCAGACCAGTATCCAAGTCCAATAGCCTTGAGGTTTTTTAACAGATCTCAAATTACAGTTTTGTTATCAAAAATTGACTTGCCCGGCATGCAGTAAGTCTGGTCAGGACGAATCACCTGACCCACTATCGTCTTTAACCAAACAGCAAAAGCTTTTGAAAGTAACTTATAGTCACGACAGCCTTCTTCAGCTCCATCCGGGACAGTGTCCCCTCATCGTGCAGAATGTCTTCCCTTGCAACCTGTGGGAGACCAACTAAAAAAGTGTTTTCCAAATCTTGGTGTTCTCTGCCTTGTATAAAACTGAGTGGCTTTCTTACAAATCCACTAACCTGAGATAACTGCACCAGACTCAGGGCATGTATCCCTCTCCTTTAACCATGCACAAGACTAAAGGAAATCTTAGATGGCGCATCCATCTACGTCACATTCTGAAAATTAGAACAGACCTGAGCCCCCTGCACCTTTACCACAAGCAGATCAGTAAATTCAACTGTCTTAGTTTTAAGATCTATTAAAAACTGAAGATTCATTAACTCTGTCACAATGCTTTTAATGGATCAGGCCATGTCCTCGGTGACGCTATAAGTATACTGTTGACATAACTGTTTGATTTGAGCTTTACCAAAGTACCACCACTGTTGCAAGGTTTCAAAGGCTGATTGAATTAAACTCACCCCAGAAAAAAGCAAACATTTTTCTAAAGTGGAAGTCATCTAACAGCGTTGTATTAAGATGCCAATGTGAGCTTCCAGGCTGGATATACAGTAGCTCACCCCATGGACCAAGCTATGATCAGCCACCGATGATATCTTGCACCGGTGATATCTTGCAACTTTGAAACGCATTTACATATTGTTTAAAGCCATAAATTCTGTCCAAACTCGCTGAAGCCAGAAAATTCACTTTCGCGTGTGGCCATGTATATTTGGCTAGGGCGCTACATCTATATATCACACAGTTTTTGATCAACCGGGTCATCCCCTTACGAGAGGTAACACAAAGTTAAAATCACATGCTAAAACTAGACAGGCACCAGCATAGCAACCAGTCAAAACATCATAGTGTATCTAAGAAAAACATTCTACCAGTCCGCTGTACTGCCGTGTACACACACAAAAAAGCAAAAGCACAATGTTCAACAGTAGCACGAATCAGTCGTACCCTTATTATCTCCTCAGCTATGACTGACAGGGGAACCCAGCTTATGGAAAAGATCACACCCATCCACAAGTAGTACAATTATGACCAGTGTTGTGCAAATGCGTTCATATTTTTTGTGAATTCTGAACTTGAACCGTTCGGTTTATAAACAATGAACGTGAACGCCAGCGGCTCCCGTTTTATTACTGCCCGCCGCGTGGCACTTCCGTAAACACTGCCCATGTCCTTTGCTAGCGTAAACGACATAACTGCTGATGCATGTTTGTTTGAATATTTAAAAACATTTTATGAACACACACGTGTGGACTCAGATGGAAAAAACCACACGTTTTTTATCCAAGTTGTGGCCACCTGCTCTGAAAAACAAGTCCGACCACATCGGCATCAAATTCAAAGCGACATAATGAAGCATCATAGTAGTGTTGTGGAATACACGCGACGTAATAATGAGTGCAAGAAATCATTAAGAACTATGATACAACAACCGCACAAAGTTCATTCAGACGAATGAAGCTAATAGCATTGTGTAAAGAACCTGCTGCCTTCATTTCCCAACAAGCAGTGGGCCGACTTGTACTTGATTACACTCTGGGCGATCTGCAACTTTGAACTAGTTTGTTTTCATTAGAATGTACTAAACTTTGAATTGGTTCATTTTTAGTGTGAACTAGTGTGTTATGGTTTTGCCTTCCCATTGTCTCGGCCATCAGTGAGATTCTTGAACCTAAACGACATCAAATATTTTAAGTTTAATGATACTGGGTCGCTAAACTGCAGTTAAACTGCAGTTACAGTTACATGGTGGAGAGAAACAACAAGCCTAGCCAGGAAAACAGAGACTTGAACCAAAGACTAAAACATCTTGCTGCCTTCATCATTAAGCTCCTGATTTAGCTTAGGCACTATCTTCTATAAGCAGAAAATCTTCTGATCAGTAAACCGTACTTCTCATGAACCGAAAGGATCTGAATAAAGCCCATCAGATCTGGGATATACTCTTCACATGTTTCGTGTTTTCTAAAAAAGTTCTCATCATTTTCAACGTATAGATTTCTAGAGGACCGCAAGATTGCAAGCGCAAGGAGACATTCGGGTAATATGCGTTTTTGGTATTTTCAGCCAAAACTTCGTTAAACTGTTCACCCGATCCTGTAATGCTTCTACTTTGTGCTGACTGATGTCAACCTTCTAAGTCGATCAGCATAACGGCCACACTCTCGGACCCCGACTCAGTTCATTCTCCTACCACACCATAACCCCTGTCTACTTCTACCATGCCTTGACTGACCATAGTCCTTGTATATGTATGCAGGCACTTGCCCCGTTGTCCTGTCCTGCTCTTTTCCAACCATCAAATTTTACCTGCTGGCGCTCTCGCGGATGTAGTAGATCGGCATTTTCTGGGCACGACCGAACAATATGGCCTTCCCCTCCGCATCCAAAACACTTAATCGTTTCCGTTGTAGCAAAAATGGTGTACTAATAAATTTGAATGTAAACATTACATTTAGGCAATTCGCGTCAAACGTTACATTGAGGTCATATCCTTCAAACGTGCATAATACATGCCTATTAAAAAGACATGGCATGTTTCAACAGTGGTGTGACTGTGGACAAAACGACCAAAACAAATGACCAAAACGAGACAAATCGTGAGATAAAATGTCATCTTTTATGAACAGCGGTACAAAAGACTTTATGAACGTCTTTTGGACCAGACAGTGTGATTCACTTAGCAGGGGTAACAAGGGGAAGAGCACTAAAAAAGTTGTTGATCACAACACCGCAGCCAACGGGATCGGAAACTTTATCAACGCTACTCAGGAACAAACACAATCGAACCATTCATTCTGTACGCTGACAAGATCGCGCCC
The DNA here is from genome assembly GCA_020368025.1 of Brachyhypopomus occidentalis. NCBI lineage: Eukaryota > Metazoa > Chordata > Actinopteri > Gymnotiformes > Hypopomidae > Brachyhypopomus > Brachyhypopomus occidentalis. The sequence continues at coordinate 1,457,772 of JAGXOD010001364.1, read as the reverse complement.
AACCATTTTCTCCACTGCCAGAAGCGCACCTCTACTGAGACATTAACACATTAACACCTGCGACGGCTTAACTGTTTGAATGAATTAGGAGTCAGAGACTCCATGACGAGATAGAGAGAGAGAGAGAGCATGTGAGAGAATGGGAGGCTAGAGGGGAGTGAGATAGTGTGATAGAGTGAGGCAGGGACAGAGTTGGAAGAAGTGAGAGAGATTAAAGGAATTTGGAAGCTTTTTTTGGCTGGGCATGTTGTGTTGTTGAGCTGGAATACAGGTGCTGTGGGATTTTCTCAGACAGAGGGCCTCGGGGTGGAGGTAAGTGCACAGGAGCACCTCCAAAACTGCCCTGGCCCTTGTGTGCAGCACCACACTCTTTCCTCTCTCATCCTCACTGTTGCTGACCACGTTATCCCAACAAATCCCACCACAGATTCGCCTTATTTTACTCTATAGCAGATTGTTGTCTATTCACAGTTCCAGTGGAACATGCAGGGCCGTTAAAATACTGTTTAGCTGTGTGGGCTTATGTCTTATACACAAACACATGCTGTACTGCTCTGGGCTGAGGGTTCTGTACAGGTGCTGTCTTCTAGAATTTCCTTTGCTAACACACATCTCTCTCTCTCTGTCTGGCGCTTTCTTTTACATGCACACCTCTCTGCCACACTCCATGTGAGACACACACATATACACACACAGTAATAGAGAGAAATGGATAACTGTTCCACCTCTCTGCCACACTATATGGGAAACATATGCAGTTTTCTCGCTGCATGTCATGAACTCTCATGACTAATATCATTAAGTAGCTTTTCGGTTCATATTAGCAGCTCGGACCAGTTTCGATATACGAGGCAGTTTGAAATCGACATTTTATAGTGACACAAGTTTTTGAGGTAACACAGACCTTGTGTGAGAACCATTCAGATCAAGAAATCCTTTCTCCACTAAGAGTGATTTAGGATAACCTACTGCATTCTCCAGTTTTATGAGACATAGAATTTTGTCTCCAGTGAGAATAAAATTTACCGCATAGTTGTGCCATACAAGTGTGTCCCCCAAACACAAAACTCTAAGGGCTAATGAACCGTACTTGTTTTAGCTTTCTGTTTCATTAGTCTGAATAAATGTTACTTGACAAATTAACCTTCATTTAAAATTCATTCGCATCCCTTAGTTTTGCTGTAATGACATGTTACAGATCTCTTAAAAGAGCCAGTTTGCTGTTTTTTTCTGAGTGGTATAACTGCATTATGGAACATCTCCAAGTAGGAGGGGCATAGTTACAAACAGGAGGGGCCATGTCTCCGAAGTTTGTACATGGAGAAAACTCACGCCCAGGGACGGATCTCACCAGCCCTGGGCTGTGGAAATGTTGGGGTCCCCTTAAGAGGAAGAGTTTATATATTCAGTATAAAATCAATGGCAGCATAATGACTAACCGGTGTGAAGCGATAAAACAGCCTAGAGGAGAACAAACGAAAGCGTCTCCCTCAGCACTGGCTCTGAGCTCTCGGCTAGACTGCTGACGCAGCCGCTCGATCGCGCTAGCGTAGCAGCTGTCGTGAGAGTTGTGAGAGTCGCGAGAGCGTCGCGAGGCAACGGTGGCTCTTCGGGCTTCAAGAAATGACACCTCGCTGACCACTTCCAAAGTACACAGTTCATTTAGGGGGCTCTCTCGTCTGTTCTCTCATTAGTTTGAGCTTGTCGTTTTCATTTCTGGGTCCCACTCTTAGATTTCCACAGAGGTTCCATATTTAATACATCTGTTGAAATGCTACACAAAACAATAGAACATAACAGTAAATGAAATTGACATTTAGGCTCATGCTCTGTCTCACTAGACAGCAACTGTACTGTCAACAATTCATAGCACTGAGATTAAAATGTAAATCACAGAGTAGAGCATTGTACATCTCTAAACAGTCCCATTTGGAGTTATGGCTGACCTGTTTGGGGTTAAGTCCGTCCCTTTTATAGTTATAGCATAGCCTATCTGTTTGGGGTTCAGTCCCTCCCTTTTTAGAGTTTATGTGTTTACGTGTTTGGGGCAGTGCTTCTCAGTTGGTGTTGGCTTATATGAGACCCTATGTCACTTTGGTTCGTGTTAATCTCTGCTCTTGTTAATCTATGTTCTTGGTGATGTTCTCTAGTTTGGAATCGCTACTCTTGTCAACCTCTGCTCTTGTTCGTGATATGAAGTTTGGTTTAGGTATTTGTTCATTTGCGTGTATTTGTATTATCCTCATTCATTCTGTTTAGTCTGTCTTCTGGTATTTAGTTCTGTGTAGATTCTGTGTTCATGTTGTTCATGTATTTTTCCAGTAAATATATCTACGTTCATGTGTGCTTGCCCTGCCCTTGTGTTGTAGTTCTTTTGACTTGTATTCTTTATGTGTTTGTCTAGTTTAGTTAATATTCATCGCTGTTCTCATGCCCTCCATGTCATTACAGTGATTTTAAGAGATAATGTCAGCTCTGATTTGTTAAGAAACCCTGCCCTCTACCACACTGTTTCCTCCTCCAAGCCCAGCGTTACAGCCTACTTGGAGTATTCACAGGTTTCATGCATGCACATCCCTTTACATGCAGATCTATTTATGAAGATAATTTATGACAATTCAGTGAACCTACAAGCTGTTGCTGAAACTTACATGGTACACTCAAGTGGACTTTATAAGAAAAGTTAGTATGAAGTGTTATATATAATATCAATATGAAAATTCTTGCCTAGTGACCATGTTTCATGTCACACAGCAGTACAGTATTAATGTATTAATATATGTATTAATAGTAGTAACTGTTCTGTATTATTTCTTTTGTATGATGTGATTTTAAACATTGTCACTGTCACAATACGGGAGACTCCCCCTACAAGTTGCCTTCGTCACAGCGGCAGTTGTCCTGTTGTTGTTGCATTGTGTAGGTCCCTCAGGTGGGCGGGGCCTATTAAGCCCCTCACCTGACGGTTGTTTGTCTGTCTATATATGTCTTGTCGTTGTACCAGTTGACTGCTGGTTATTGTTTCCTTAATTTGGAATGGTGCTCGGGTCTTTGGTTTGCGCACTTTATTTATTAAACCCTTCTTTTTCCCTGAGACTTTGCATGATCGCTTCCTTTTAGTTCACACTCTCTGCCCGTCACAGTCACACGTTGGCTGGTACCCATCCAGCTCTGGCAGACCACACCCACCAATCACAAAGATCCCTAAGTTACAATAATATCCATCTAATATTCCATCCAATATGATTGCTGCTTCATTGTGGGTTTTCATCTGCAATTACTATGAAACATTTTAGGATGGATTTCTTTCACGTTCAAACGTCTGCATCCAGCACTTGGAGACCATTATGAAAGCTTACGGGTTCTCCTCTTGTGTACACACATCCCTTGGCATACATCCATGGGTCTATTGATAAAGATGGTTCAGCCCTCTAAACTGCTCACGCGTGTCATCTCTGCTCACTCATCTACTGTATGATCTGCAGCGGCGGTTGGTGAAATGGCGCGCTGACTCATAACGGCCTCTGTCCCTTCGTTAAAGGTGCAAAAAAGCACCCCGCGGAATGAGGAGGAGGAGTGTGGCGACGACAGGCTCCGCCCCTCACACAGATCAATGGCCAACGGGATGAGAGAATGCACAAACTGCTGCTAAATGGAATACTGGAAAGTGAAATACCTCTCCCAAACACTGTCCTCAGGTAAACAATGGGCAAGGCAGCAGGAAAGGCCAATGGCATTGTCAAGTCAGAATGAGAAAGTTTACTATTTAGTACGTCGTAAATAAGGCCAAGGCTTGTGGTCAAGTTGTGCCCAGGGTCAGCTCGGCAGACTAAAATGTTCTCATTAGCAACTGCATTTAAATAAACAGGAGAAACAAAGAAGACACCAACACAGGTGCCTAATTACAGCTGTCCCCTCCAGCTGCACGGCCAGTGGAACCACAGTGGGGCGGCTGCAGCACAGTTGGGAACAAATTAGAAGGCGCACAAAGAGGAGTTAGCTGTTGACATAGCAACAAATCCCTTCTCGGTGAGTTAAGTAATGAAGTTCTCACACTGCATTATTTGGCCATGAGTGCATAGAGCGCCTGGAGGTTCTGCCGGTTGGTGATTGGATGTCACAAGGCTTCGGGGAGGGACCAGGGTGAGAAATCTCCACCCAGAGCAAAGTAGTGGTGAATAAAGAATAGATTAGCGAGGAGGAGGGAAATTCAGGGGTAATCTTTCTTTAGTTAGTGTGTAATTCCATTTATTCTTCTCACCTCCTACAGCATTGTTGAAAACTGCTACTGGCAGAGCATCCGAATATAAATTAGCAGCAAATGGAACTAGCACTGTATTTACTGTTTGTTTATTTCCTAACTGATCTACAAGTGGGTGTGGGAGCTCAATAAATGAATTTGTCTGGTTCCAAAACATATTAAACAGGTATTGAATATGGTGTGAATGATTTAGATTTGCTGGAGCCTTTCTGGTGGATACAGTCTGTTGTGTAAAACAGCGAAACCTTCCTGCTTCCTCCCAAATAGGGTTTAACATGAAGAGCAACCATTCTTTAATACTGAAAACTTTACACCACCTGCGCACCACCCTGGCTGGCCCCTGCTAGCCTACAGGGAAGAGGTGGACGTCTGGTGTCTTTCTGGAGGAGACAGCAGACAGCTGAGGCCGCAGCGACAGGTCTTCGCAAACGCCAGACAGCTCAGACAGTGGCGACAGGTCTGCGCAGCAGGGAGACGCCCCCTTCTCTCCACTGCTCCGTCCGCCCTGCAGTTTCTCTAAACCTTCATCTTTATTTAAATCAGCTGAAAAAAGGAGACAGGGCAGGAGTGTTTCTGTATGTGCCCATTAACCAGGCCTGACATTAAGGCCAGTGAGAGAGAGAGAGAAGATGATAAACAGAGATAGTGAAAGTAAAGGGAACAGCAAGACTACCACTTTATATCTTACCCAAATGCCCATAGGGAAAATAGAAGCAAGATGACTCCTGAAAAAAGTAAAGCCCTCTGGAGAAATGATAATTGCTGCAAAGTGTTCTCAAATATCTAAAAGGTATAATATGGTATTTACATACACTATAACCAACACACAGCATACAGTATCCCATTATTTATGATTTGTACACTTTGTCCTTTTGTCCAACAAAACACATGTTGCAGGCAGTTGCATGCAGTTACACACTTCCAAAAACATTTAGTTACTTACTTGACATTAAAACAGCAAACTTGCATTTCAAAAGGAAGTACCCCAGCAAAGAACTTCTGGAAAACAGAGAGGGTTAACTACAGCACACTTCCACAACACGCCCTGCAAGCACAACCCTGACCTTACATCGCACATTAATCCGACCAGGAACGCAGCTCCCCATTTGACTGCAGACACCCGGCACACTGCAGCTACTCTGACCATAATCACATGCTGGAAAAACCCGTTTAGCTGAGACACTCAACTTGCTGTCCCATAATGCCTGCTCCACGGCGTAACCAGTGTACACCGAGGTGATCATTACCCAGGAGAAGCGGCCCCCTCCTGCCCTGTGCCACCGTGGAATTGATCTGCAGGGCTGAAACTATAATAGCCCTGTACCTTACACATCTCTCTACATGGGAAATCAATGGTCCCATGGTATGCCCAGTGCAAAGGGCCACACCTTCTCTGTAATCATCGGAGTGAGAGAGAGAAAGATGAAGCTCTGAATTTCTCATAGAATTGCAGCCATCACTTCTAAGCATACTGTCACCTTGGTAAAATCGGCATACCCGACCCTGTCCCCTGAAGATCTATAAACATCTCGACTTAGTTTAAACTCCAGTCTTACACAGCTTACCTGCTAATGTTCCAACCCCAGTCAAACACAACCTTACCCTAGGTGTTCCAACCCCAGTCAAACGTAACCTTACCCTAGTGTCCCAACCTTACCCTAGTGTCCCAGCCTTACCCAAGTGTCCCAACCTTACCCTAGTGTCCCAACCTTACCCTAGTATTCCAACCTTACCCTAGAATTCCAATCCCAGTCTAACATACAGTAGCATGCTCTGGTATTTCAGCTCCGATCCAACACAGCTCTAAACGAAGCTATAACCCTGCTAGACTTTTTTTTACACATCTTACCCTCAAGTGTTCCAACCTCAGTCTAACACACTCTTACATCATCACCTCTTACCCTAGAGATGATTCAAAATGCAGCTGCCAAAGTTCTCACTAGAGGCAAAAGAAGGGAACACATCACTCCATTCATAAATCCTTACACTGGCTACCATTATACTTAAGACTTGACTTTAAGATATTATTACTGGTCAATAAATTGCTTAATGGTTTGGGACCAGTGTATCTATCTTATGAGATGAACAGAACTCTCAAAACAGTAGAAACTATTAGATCAAGTCCTAGGTATGGAGAGGCAATGTTTAGCTGTTATATGCTGTTTTTTAACACAACCAGTTGTCAGAAGACATTAGAAGAGTGATTACACTAGACCCCTTTAAATCTGGTCTAAACACTTTTTAAATGTAACAAGGCTTTTGGCTCAATTTAAACACTGTTCAGTTCTGTAGCACTGCATTATTCACTCGTTCATTGTTGGCATTACAAAGCACTTTCGTGTTAATGAAAGAGTTCTATAAAGAGTTCTTTTACCACTTATTTTATTTTAGTTCTTAGTTTATTTTGATGTCTATTTGAAATTTGTTGTTAAATCATTTTTAATTCGATTTTCTTTTTCATTTAAATCAATAGTTTAATGGTTGATGTTTGTTTTATCTTGTTAACTGCACTCAATAGTCTTGCAAACCTCTCTCAGAGCGCTCCCCAGTGCCATTATAGTTGTACAGCCAATAGTAATCACCAGGCAGGGAACACATCTGCTCATTATTGGCATATGGAGAAGGGTTAACCAGTAGCTTCGAGTGTCTTTAGCTAGAATTAAAGCACAGTCAGAATAACTACCTTCTAAAATGGATGGGCTCTTTCACCCAAATTGGGCTCTTTCTGATGTGAAGTGTGGTTCTGGGTTGAGGGGTGGATCTGCATGGAGGGATGGTTCTGGGTGAAAAGTTGGTTCTGGGCAGAGGAATGGTTCTGGGTGGAGAGGTGGAACTTGGTGGAGAAATGGTTCTGGGTGGAGGGATGGTTCTTTGAGGGGTGGGTTCGATTAAAGCTTTGCAGAGTGTGGGCAAATTTGCATAGCAGCAAGAGAAGACTGATTGCTCCACTTGAAGCTTAAATCACTGACAGACAAAGCAATCAGTGCCCATACAACCAGTCAAAAAGAAAGATATAGACAGAGAGAGAGAGAGAGAGAGAGAGAGTGAAAGGAGAAATGAGGGGAGCAGACAGGAGCAGCTAGTTAAGATCAATGTGAAGTCATACCCCGCAACACAAACACGCATGAGGTCACACAAAATAGTCAGTGACTTGAATATGTACTTCTCTAGCTCACTATTCCTCACACACCCACACACACACACACACACACATACACACACACGCGCGCGCGTGCACACATAGTATTGTGTTGAAAAATGCATGGCCATTAACTAAGCACCAGAACACACATTCCACGGGAGGTGTATGCAGTCCACTGGGCGTAATGTTAGCTCAAGGCACTGGTCACCGTTATTATGTTTTTGCTGGGTAAACACAAACGCTCTGGAAAATAAAAGCAATACCTTCACACAGTCTCTCCCTCTGGACTTTTGCCAGCTATCGTAGTTTTCTCCCCCCTCAACTTTCTTCTCACACATTGCTGTCTCTCCCCCTTGAGGATAGTTCATCATGTGCGTGCACACACACACACACACACACACACGTTAATATTATGCTGCTTCTGTGTGTGGTACTGGCAAAGATTTTATCATCCTGCGTGCACACGATTCACTGTCTCTTAACAGTTGGAAACTCTAATAAATAGTTAATATGTGGTTCCTCCAGATGCCCTTCTCCACTGTGGACATCATGAAAGATGCAGGTATGTGTGTGTATGGTTTAGAAGAATGATGTGTGCTGCCTCAGCTGACAGATGAACATCTGGACATCTGCTCATATCTCCTACAGCCTGAACAGCATCTTTCAAGAATGGGAGGAGTTCCCCATTGGCCCCGCCTCCTCTTAGAGTAATGCGCTGCACTGTCTCTCTCTCTCTTCTTCTCACTTTCTCTCAGAGAGGGGGCTAAAGTGAGGTGTAGCCGTGGGCACGTATAGTGACCAGATGAATAGCCATCTACTACACCAATTATTATAGTGTAGTGGGTAACTACATCTGGTTGTTATAGTGTAGTGGGTGACTACATCTGGCTGTTATAATGTAGTGGGTAACTACATCTGGTTGTTATAGTGTAGTGGGTAACTACATCTGGTTGTTATAGTGTAGTGGGTGACTACATCTGGTTGTTATAATGTAGTGGGTAACTACATCTGGTTGTTATAGTGTAGTGGGTGACTACATCTGGCTGTTATAATGTAGTGGGTAACTACATCTGGTTGTTATAATGTAGTGGGTAACTACATCTGGCTGTTATAATGTAGTGGGTAACTACATCTGGTTGTTATAGTGTAGTGGGTGACTACATCTGGCTGTTATAATGTAGTGGGTAACTACATCTGGCTGTTATAATGTAGTGGGAGACTACATCTGGCTGTTATAATGTAGTGGGTAACTACATCTGGTTGTTATAGTGTAGTGGGTGACGACATCTTGCTGTTATAATGAAATGGGTAACTACATCTGGTTGTTATAATGTAGTGGGTAACTACATCTGGTTGTTATAGTGTAGTGTGTAACTACATCTGGCTGTTATAATGTAGTGGGTAACTACATCTGGTTGTTATAGTGTAGTGGGTAACTACATCTGGCTGTTATATATCTTATTACATTATTATCCTATCCCAGCTATACGTGCCATATATGTAACATTTTACATCACAAATCCTATGACATCCTTACATTAAGTTATTACATAACAACCTACTGCATTACTACAATAACTGCAGTCTCCGTGGTCCAGCAGTTCCCAATTTACTATCTGGGGTTCTACCATCTACCATCTGCACACATCACAAATTTCACCAAATGCTGTTTCCTTTTTTAAAAATTCTACCTACTATTCTCTTAGAAACCCCATAACTTTGTGAGTCCCCCAGTTCACTGTTCACAGGGATGACGAGGGGACAACTCACCCCGCCTCTACCCTTAGCCAGACAACAAAAGTTCATGACTCTTTTGAGCGCATCCGTCAATGACACACCCAAGAAGCACCCTCTGCTCTGGGATGGCTTATGTGGCTTTACACAGCCGTCACTTTGCCAATCTTGTCACCAGGAACACTAACTTCCTTTAAAATATCCTTCGGTCATTAGGGAGTAGTGGCAGAAATGACTGTATTCAGTACCATATCACATTTCATTATGTCTGCAATCTGTGATTATATTGAAAGCTTAAGTGATACTGTATGTGTTAAGCAGCTGTCTTTATTTGACAGTAAAAAAATATTACATTTGCTGTGTTTACATTGGGTCTGACACAAGTAATGAAGTGTAGTAGCTGGATTAGTAAACTCGCTGTAATGCAGGATGGAGTTTTTGTGGGCTGGGAGTGAACCTGTGTTCCGGTGGTGCGCTGTTAAACCTACAGCAGATCACAGGGGTGTATTAACTCTTCCACCCTCCCCAAACACCATTTGGGATCACGCACACAAAGCCGAATGGCAACTGTGACTATTCGCCATTTCCTGAAGCCACCGATGTTGCTCCACCTCTTCCTCCGCCTCTCTCACCCTCTCTTTCTCTCTCTCTGAGGAATAGAGAACTTCTCTCTCAGTCAATGAGCGGGTTTATCCAGTAATCTTGCATAATACACATTGTTTATAGAGTCCTGGTGTACTCCATGTAATTGTGTGAGGTGGAGCAAGGTGGAGTGAGAGAGAAAACTGGATGAGAGAAGTTGTACCATGTAAGGGGTTAAACGTTGATGAAATGTTCTAGAAGTCAGGAAGGAGGTTATTGTGGCCCAGTTTCTGCATTAAATGAGAATAGATCTGTAAAGTATACTCTGACAAGTGTTATTTCCTCATGCATTTGCAAAGCATTTGTAAACATATGTTGCAAGTGCTAAATAAATGAAGCTCTTCTCATTTGATTTTGACTTCCTGTTTTGTGATTTAGAGGTTGTCATGTAGTCCTATAGGGAAAAAAACAAACAGATGTAGAGTAAGTTGCCCTGTAACATATCCCAGGCTCTCTAAATGGTTCTTAGGTGCATGAAATAATACTTTAGCTGAAATTGTGTGATACATGAGGATTGCCCTGGAGCCAACATTGCTATAAACTGTCCAATTATCACAGCAAGAGGAAAGTATGAGGGTCCAAGAGAAATAAATGGCTAAAAATGGCTAAAAGAGTTAAAACATTCTTTCCCAACATTTTCATCACAGAAGTGAGAGTTGTCATATTAGTTGGATAATAGTTTTTTCAATTACTTTGAAATGTCAACCTAAGTAAAATTTAGCATCTAGAATTCTATAATATTTTACCAACTCTTAACCAGTTCAGTCTCAGGAATGTCATGCCAAGCTCCATTTTGCTTCATAAAGTTAGCTCACGTGTTTATGTGTGTGTGTGTGTGTTTGCATCTGGAAGAGAGCAGCATAATGTATTCTTGTGATAACATGTCTGATTAACTGACTGGAACACACACACACTGTAACTTCATGGTTGTATATAATCAGGCAAACAGGGGGTCCCAACAGAACTCTGAGACTGTTTGGAACATTATTACCATAGGCCAGTTATGGTCGTCACTCCCTGCAGTTGCCATGGAGATCCCATGTTTCAGAACAGAAAGGGTGGAGCTTTGAAAATGTCAGAAATGAAAAGCCCTGTCTGAGGCTGACAAACCGCTCACACACACACACACACACACACACATTCAACTCGGGCATCGGACTGGTCCAAAGAGCCCGTTGATAAATGCTGGTCTTCGTTCATTTTCAGTAAATGTCCTTGGCACCTCTTGGAGTTCCACAAGTGTTCAACAAGTTTTTATTCACTATTCCCCGTATTTAATATAACATCCATTTTTTTCACTGTTAGAATGAAACCTTCCCCCATTCTCCACGTTGGCATTTATTTGTCCCTGAAGAGAGATTTGATTTGGCATAATCTCACAGACACTAGAGAGAGGGAAAAATACAACCACAACTCCAATCAGTTCTAGTTCTCTTCACCGTGTGTGAACACAGGCAGAAGGTTGCACATTTGCGTCTTTTCACTTGTGGCCTTCCTGTTCAAGGGTATTTATGCTGGTGTAACAAGTAATTTATGAATATTACAACAACAATTATGTTCAAGATTTCCCTCCTTTTGGGTCTGTATCTCCTAAATAAAGTATAACATTTGTGATTTCAACTTGACCTAATTATTGTATTTGGTTCTATACTCTAGGTGCTGTGTAAAATGTATTGGGTTTTTTGTTTCGGGAAGGGATAGACAAATTCTACTTCATCCTTTTGCTAGCTAGCATAGAAAACCCTGCAACCTTTCTTTCGTTAGCTGGCTAACTTTTGACTCTGTTCCTCTTACCTGGGAAGCCAAGCCTGTCTGTCTGCCTGCCTGTCTGTCTGTCTTTTTCACACACACACACAAACACACACAAACACAGTTGATGCTTATGTATGTTTGTATCTGTCATCAAATTTATGGAGATGTTTCTTTTGAAGTTGTTACATTTCATAATCCATTCACATCGCAGTGAAAGGTTGTTTATATGTAAAGCCTAGCTGATATGGTTGCTATGGTAACATTGTAGCGAGGCCTGTTAACGCAATGTTAATTAGGATGATTTTGAAATGTTATTGTGATTAGATGTGATTTTTCTATTTTTATATTGATTAAAATAATGAAATACTGGTTTTCTGATTACCTTAAGTTAAATTTCATTTTCGAAGTGTTTAGTTCAATGTGTTATCAATTTATTTTGAATATTTTATACTGTTTCTGTTTCTATTACAGCCTGCACAATGGAGCAATGTTATGTCAAATTAGCAGTTAAACTGTATAATATTGTAATGTTTTAGAGTAGAGTGATGAAAAGATAATAGTTAATGCTTTTTCGAATGGAACTAGAGGGGAGCCACGCCCATCTCTCACACACACACACACCCACACACACACACACACACACACACACACACATGGTCGTGTATGTCTGTATCTCCCATTACGGTAAAGGACCACAGACACATCTTTATTCAACCTGCATCTTTATTTAAACACTGCCAGAGCACAGTGCAGAATTACACTGAGTAGGCAGAATTGGTGGACTACCCTGAAAGACCTTCAAAATAGTGTGCAACAATCTGTATCATTTCAAATCAAGATCAGCAATGTTGGAGAAAAGGTCTAGGTGCCCGCTCTCTCTCTCTCTACCGAAAAAATGAAACCAGAGTGGCACAATGAACTCTCCTCTCAACCCTTCACCTGCCTGGAAGCCACTTATTTGTGCAAAAAAGTGTTCAGTCTGTACCAGGCAAGGTTCTTGCTGTGGAAGTGCAGGGTACTTTTCCAGGAGGAGATGTATTCAAGGGCTAGCATGACTGTTATGTGTGTGTGTGTGTGTGTGTGTGTGTGTGTGTGTAAGTGTGGTGGGTCATTTTGAGCAGAATGTCACAGAAGGAAATAAAATGGTGGACTGCGAGCATTGGGGTAAAGAAAGACAGATGGAAGTGGTCAGGACTGACGGCAAATATGGAAACCTCTCATTTGCTCTCAGTAATTAGCTCACAGCTTCAAATTAAGTGCTGTCTGTCTCCCTGCACACACATAGTATCGATCAGTGGTATAATCCAGAAGCCATACAAATGAGTAATGGTACAGAATGTTCCATAGGGAACAAGGGGGGTTGACAGTTTACTCCTCTTGTGACACCTGTACCTCCAGTCTGTCAGCTACATCCCATGTTTCAGGATCAGGGGGAATATATGAAACACACGAAGCTTAATATCGTAACTATTATTGCTACAGGGCGCAACGAACAGAGCTGACGACTCGTGAATCAAAGAACAGGTGACTGATCTGTCCAGTAGGACCACCATTGATCTGACAAACTCATTACTGGCTGTGACACACAGTAAAGGAGAATAATGTTAGGAAGCCCATCCGGGCTTAGACTCTACAACACCATGCTGGGAGGGGAGGGGAGGAGAGATAACATGGGTGGGATGACATGTGCAACAAGGCCAGCTTCGGGAGAGTCACTTTGTCTCTCCTTTTGACAAAGCTCAGAAGAATCTAGAATGAAACTGGTCAATAGCAGCTTTTTCGTCTTTCATAACACACGCGCACGCTGTCTCAGAGAGAATAAATTGATATAAAAAAAACAGTAGACATTATGTGGTCATAAGGCAAGCTTAACAGCCGCTTTCTTGAAGAATGCCCCATTATGAGAAACGGGAGGGAAGAGAGGGGTCAGGATCAAAAGCACTTAGCAAAATGGCTTCTTTTTTTTCCAGACTGACCAGACATTCACAAGCGCAAGTACAAATAAAGAGACGTCCATAAAAGGAGGAGGACTCGCGGGAGGAGAAACGGTTTGCTTTTTGATAAAAATTTATTGCAAATATAGAAATAGATCTTTTTGTACAGAAACTGGAGAAGACAGGAGGAGAAACTCATAGAGATAAAATAATGTGAGCTGCAAATGGTGAATTTCTTCTATGAAAAAAAAAATCACAGAGGAAAATGGATTGTTCCAAAAATAAACATATATTAAAAACACAGAACGGTTGGGACATATACGAGCTACAGAGGCGAGCTTGTGTACATATTGTGAATGCGTCTCTGGTATCGCAGGCGCAGAACTACAGCTCATCAGCTCATCAGCTCAAACTCCCAGCCAGTAAGCAACAGGCAGCATTTAGGACCCCCCCCCCCCCTCAGCACTAACCTTTTTACCTTTAACCTCTTACATGTAAAAGGTCACAGTCCTGATTCGATGTAAACGTGAAAGCATTGTCAGCAGTGTGGTCCCTACATTTTTAAAATAATTTTTCCCCCCCTGAAGCCTCTTCCTGTCCTAAAATGGCTCTAAAATTCTAACTGTTCTGACATGTGGACTTGGCCCAGGTTTGGGACGAATATGCCCAAATCAAATTCATCAGTCCAATTCACTGACCCCTTCTTAAGTTGGAGGCCAACCGCGAAACACACTAATCTCGGTCAGTTTATTTTGTGGAGTGTGTTCGGTTTTCCGCTGTCTGTAAGCTAGGGAATGTGCAGAGTGTACTAATGTAGCATTAAATACCCAGCTATGTGGCAGAACATGAGGACAGCAACATAGGATTCTCAGTTCTCTCCTATTCTAGTAATTGACAAATCCCACCAGGTGTTTGAGAGAGGAATACCGCCATGTTTCCCGTGCAAGGGGTAGCAGTGCCAGGCTCCGGGGGGATTCGAGCGGCTGAGGAATTGCTCCTAGGAAATGGAACTCTTTATTTGTAGAAACGTCCGCTGGTTGAGCTGTCAAACGGTGCTTTTCCGCTGTGAGCCATCATCAAAATCCAAATTCCCTAGACACTTTTCAGGGCCGTTTTAATAATCTGCAAAAGTGCTGCATGTAAAAAAAAATTGCAGTTTTATTTACCAATTTTTAGAACACGTAGGGGAGCCATTTCAGTCTTTGGAAGCCGTAATGCTACATGATGTAGTATTTCTGCTGCTCTAACACACCTTACAACGAGCTTTATAACCAGATGTCATATCAGATGTTCCACAGCAAAGGGATCCATCAGCATTTGGACTGATCAGCTCCATCACCATCATAAAGCGTTTGTAAACATTTATTGAAACCTTTACCCTGTCACACTGTAATTCGTGTTCTCGTTGCTAAATCACACCTGCACCAGGGCAGGCCTTTGTAGCTAGGCCACGCGTAAATCCAAATAGTCCTGGTATGCTGACGGAAAATCGGAAATTCAGGCTTAAATATTTAAAACGTGTGTTACAGAATGCAACAACAAAGTTTTTGTTTGGTCCAGAGTTTGGTCCAGATACTTCTTCCCATGTTTAGACTGTCAACAGTGTCTGTTCGATGACGGCTTGCCCGTGCTGAACAGTGGTACCTGCTAAGTCTTTTGCACACGCAATTAGTGCTCACTCGCCTTAATGGTTCCAAGCTGAGGACACCTCCGCAATCAAGCGAGCGGAATGTTAATTGCGAGGGGAGCCCTCATGCGCCTCGTCCACACGCGAGGGCGGAAGGGTATCGATTAGGGGCAGAAGACTTTTTGGTGGTTGCTGGCAGTCGACTGTTGCCATAGTCTCGTCGGACCCTTGCCGGTTACGACCCTGGCTGGGAGCCATGTCAATTACCCTCCAGCAAATTGAAATTACACAATACCACCGGAACATTCCGTGGTAAAGAGAGATTAGCCATGGGGTAGTAACCAGACTCATGAAAGGGTTTTACTCAGAGGAGTTTGTGTCTAACCGTACTTTATCCTGCTCGTAGCGCAGCGAGACACGACAGCAGAGAGCGAGGAAAGGAAACCATGGATAAAATGAATGAAACAGAAGTGTTATTAAAAACAGAGCATAAACAGATTTATGGATAAGGCAGTGAAAGATCACAGGAAATAAAGACAAGTATTCAGTTCCACATTTGTTTTTGTAGTCAACATACATCCACTCAGTATACACAACATTAAATTTCTGCTCATTAAAAATACAAGAATTCATGCAAATATAACACTATTTCATGTTAATGTCTCTTTTTAAGCTGTCTATATTCTGTCATCTTAATTACAGATCATTGCACTACCCCGACCGTGTCGACCCACCCACTTCACCCCACCTCCCCTGCCCGAAACAAAAACGTAACGTGTGTAGTATAAAAACAGTCAGACATTCTTTACAAAATTCACAGATATTTATCACATTTTTCTTTCCATACATAATTACTTCCAGGTTGGTGACCCAAACATTGCAAAACTGGCAGATGAGAAAAACATATAAATAAGTAAATAAGTGAATAATTAGGTTGATACACAGAATCAAACAGCAGTGTAGAAGAGCATATGGCGGATAATATAGTGAATACAGGAAGTTATCAGGAGGTTATCAAGAGGTTATCTGGTGCATAATGCTCTCCTCATCAGCTTGGATTTACCGCACCAATAAGCAACCACTGGACATCGGCATGGCAACGGTTACTAAAGTGATTCTTCTTTTAGCCATATTTTGGAAAGAAACAGGAGAACCCAACGGTTATTAAAGTCATCTTCTGAAGATAGCTACTTCAACATTCGTTTGAGAGGATCGTCTATTTTGTGGGGATGGATAATCGGGCACTGCAATTAGGACAAGTTGGTTGGGGAGCATTAGTTGAGCATCTTTTATTGTTCTATCCATGCTCAGGTGTCATTCTAGACAGTGTCACATGGAAGCATGGGGTGACCAATCAGAGCCAAAGCAAAAGCTCTGGCCAATGCCTGATTTAGAACCCAATTCAGAATTTAGAAATTAGCGTGCATCTTTCTGCTCGGATGATCCGGTCAGGCTGGCCATGGATGGGTTGCCCTGGCGACAGTGACGGAGCTCGAGCAGGCTGCACTGGCTCCCGGCCACGTTAGTGAGCAGATCATCCCCATCACCTGGGAACATTTTTTTCCCCAGAAAACAATGCAGTTCGGAGCGCGAAGAGGATCGGGGTGGATAACGGCCTCGCGGAAGTCCAAAGCACAGCAGCGGTGTGATCTGGAGGCGGAGCAGGCAGCCATGGAGAAGGAGACTGGGATGGAATCAGTCTTACAGCCAGAGGGCCAGAGGATCCTTTCCCCAGCCAAGGCTCTTAGCCACCACTTAACAAGGCAGACCTAACAAAGCAGACTGTAATCAATGCAAACTGGTCTAATAGGGCTAACTCATGGGCTAGCCAAGCAAAAATTAACAGTCAGAAGGCAGCTAATTCTCCAGCCAGGGCTTTTAGCACACAGAAGAATCAGGCCCTTACTTACCCAACCAGATTAGAAAGACGTTGGGGGAAATGATTTTAACTGATAAAATTCACATTTCAGGTTCAGGAACTATAAATCATCATCATTAAGAACCAGATTTACAAGTTTTGTTTAAATCTGCATTATTAGCAGAAATCTTAAGCCTGGCGGCTACTGCTTTGGTTCACACTGGAACATGGCAAAATCGCTCCTTTCTGTCGATCTGTCTCATGCATCGTCCAGTGAAATGCACAAGGAGGCGAGCACTTTTAATGTGCTTAGTCAAGCA
Source organism: Brachyhypopomus occidentalis (assembly GCA_020368025.1). Lineage (NCBI taxonomy): Eukaryota > Metazoa > Chordata > Actinopteri > Gymnotiformes > Hypopomidae > Brachyhypopomus > Brachyhypopomus occidentalis. The sequence continues at coordinate 1,440,502 of JAGXOD010001364.1, read as the reverse complement.
GTGAGCAAGATGCATGGTGCAGAATCAGCTAATGTGGCTGTCAGTCACTGCAGTGCTGGTGGGTCACGATGCGGGCCTGCATCGGTATGGGGTGTGGCTGGCTAATCGCACAGATGCGGTCTTACATAGGGGTGTGTTTGGGTCAGCATTCTCTTCTGGGCAGATCCCACTTTCAGTCACTTAATTAGAGTACGAGGGATAAAAATAGCAAGGAGACAGTGCCAGAACACACACATGCACACACTCACACACCAATACGCTAGCTCTTATACACACACTTACGTATGTGCACACGCAAACACAAAATTAGCTGCAAATACAGATTTAAAATCATACTCTGCAACTCGAATCTTAAAAACAATCGACATGCTTGTAAAATATACTGACCATTTCACTCACACACAGTTTTCTCTTAGACACACACACATTCCTCAGTGGATTGCTGAGTACAACAGTGAAAATCAAACAATGAAATCTGCATTACTCCTAAGCACACAGACACACATGTATGCATACACACACTCATAATATCAGCCTTTCTACATTTGCTGCAACACATCCACTTTACATTACTCAGAGTGGAACAGCACGCCTGGGCTCTTTATCCAATAGCCTACTCTTCCCCTGCAGAGTCAACCATCTAGAAAGATGCTCTCTGTCTCTTTCTCTCTCTCTCTCTCTTTCTCTCTGTCCGTTCCTCTCTCACATTCAGTATAAATGCTTTTTTCGTTTGGCTGGGTCACTGGCCAGGACAACCCCCACAGGGCTGGGTTTATTGATTACACACAGGGGTTTCGTGCTGTACAAACCACCCCCCCCCCCGTGGGAAGGCTGTATTCTCCACAACTGGCATTCGAGTGGGACTCCATGAAGCTCTGACACCTCCGACACCACAGCAGTGTGACGGCTTTGGCAAACAGCATACATCTGCCTGATAAGGGCCCCACAAACAAGCTCAGAATGCCACGGAGAACACACCCCGGCTGCCGTCGTGCAGGACAGGTCAATGCCGCACTCGCTTGAAGCAGAATCATGCGCGGAGAAACTTGTTCATCTTTTCCGGTAATGGCCCCCTTCTAAAAGTCAAGCCCCTCTAGCGTGATTGAATAGAGGTTGTCAAATGCCTGCCGCAGTGAAAAGGTCATCAGCGTAACTGCTTCCTCGCTGTACCTGTTCTATTACTGTAACTGCTCTGTCATGATAACCATTATATTATTACCACTCCATCACCATGTCCTGCATGGTTTTTTAACTAAAACTGCTCTACCATTACTGCTCTGTAACTGTAACTACTCTATTACTCAAAATGCTGTACCATTACCACTTCGTAACTGCTCTATAACTAAAATCGCCATATCATTACCACAGTATCATAACCACTCTATCAAGATAGCCTCTATATCATTACCACTCCATCACCATAAATGCTTGATCACTATAACACTATTCCATTACAGATCCACCACCATGACCGCTCTATCACCAGAGCTACTATATCATTACTTCTCCACCACCATGACCGCTCTATCACCAGAGCTACTATATCATTACTGCTCCACCACCATGACCACTCTATCACCATAGCTACTATACCATTACCGCTCCACAACCATGCCTGCTCTATCACCAGAGCTACAATATCATTACTGCTCCATCACCATAGCCATTATTTCATTACCACCCTGATCTTTGTCAGGTGGGAAGATCTTGAAAATAGTGGGGAATGCTCTTTTTCAGGACAGACCAAAACATTTTCTAAGCTTTGGTCTGTAATTCTAGATGTTTTTCACTATTAACCAGACATCTGTAGTCACTATAGTAGACTTCAAAGTCACGTTGCCGTCTAACACTAAATCTGTCTAAATCTGTTCAGACGAGATCAAGACCAAATGCAATCAGACCACTGTTCGCTTCACTCAGTGCTTTACACCAAGAGGAAGAAACTCTCTCTGTTACAGTATTGCTAGTACACCTGTGTAGTGCTCATAATATTTAGCAAATCTTTACCTAAAGCATCTGTCAGCCATCCGCGCTCTAAAACTGTTCCCCTGCATGGCTTAGTAAACCACCTGCTGTACACGTTGCCACTTAATATAAATTTTACGGCACACACGTTCCCATGGACACCAAAGAAGCGGGAAGGAGAGGCGGAGACATTCCAGAATGCATCAGCGCTAGAAGCAAGGGCAGTTGGACGCCATGTTAGCGGGAACCAAATGTCTCAAGTAACATTTGCAAGACAATTTTCTTTGAACACCATCCCTTGAGACCACGACCAAGTCAGGTCCTCTGAGAATATGACTCAACGTGGATATAAACGTCATCAAGACCAAGGATGCCAGCTCTGACGTGTCTTTCTCCTGGACTTTCTGAGGGCTGGACTATAATGCTTGAGCACTGGTATGAATAAATAAACATTTTTAAACAGATATATTTTACATATATTTTAGACTTTTATTAAATGTGTTTCTTCTTTATTTTTTCTCACAGAAAACTAGATAGTTATCATCTAGATAGATATACTAGATAGATATCATCTTGATTTTGATTGTCAGAGCTGAATAAAGATTTAAAAAGTAAATGCTTATAAAGAGTAATTATATCAACTGTATATGCACTTGAGAACAATCTCAATATATTAATGTTGACACCGCCAGTAAGCTGAAGTGTGTGACTAAGAGAGTGTGTGTGAGTTCCCGTCATAGAGCATTCGAGTTGTATTTCTCGGGCCTTAAACACTGATATCCAGATCTTCTACACAAGAGCGGAGTTATTGATATTGAATGAAAATGTGTTTCTCTGCCTGTAGTGAGATTGAGACAGGAGTCATGCTCTCATACGGCCAGAAGAACTCATTAAAATGTAAAAAAAAGAATCCGTGCTGACTGCACCATGCCCTGGATTTATGTCTGTCGTTTTTTATTTTTATTTTGTGTGGCTGTGTGGTGTAGGGGAAGATAAATAAGATTCTATATTTAGCCTTATTTCCATCAAGTGAGCTTACACTGCATTTCCATGGTAGGGGAGGGGGAGGAGCTTGGATGACATCACAATAGGATGTGTCTAGTACTTCCCGCCATACCGAGACCCCACTGCAGCCAAGAAAGCATAATCATCTTCATCATCTTCACGATCTGCTCCTGCAGCGTTGTATGATCGCTAGCTCAAGCAGCGTGGCTTACACCCCGCCCTACGTGTGCACGGGTCACGTGAGGCCCACCCACAATAGCAACAGGAAATTATCCGGAAAATGAAACATAAATAGATAAACATCACAGAAAACCACATATTTGATTCGTAGTCTGCTGGAAAAAGCATTGTTAGTTTTCTTGTTATAAAAAAGAAATGAAACATATTGCATACACCTACGCGTGGTCGATTACTGTGTTAAAATTAATATTTACAGATTCTTTGGAAAAACTCTCAGAGAGAAATCTGATTCAGATGATCGCAGACATACTAGAAGATGAGATAAACAGTGCCAAACAGCAGGCACAAAATAAACAGGTTTTGCTGAACTTTATATGACAAAAGTTAACACCATTAACATATGTCGAAGTCTGATATTTGTATTATGATCCGGCATGACTCTGATCTTTATGTATAGCCTTTAAGTGTTGCTCTAACTTACTTTCACTAAAATTCCACAACACTGTATTTACCAAAACCAGACTCAAGAAGACCAGATTGTGAATCACACTCTTTCACCTGGCTTGTGCAAATCTAGGATTTAGCGTTTCACAAATAGCCACTTGGATTTGAGACCACTTTTGTGTGGGTGTCTGCAGATTCAGTGGGATCTGTTCTGCTGAAGGGGGAAATAAAGCCCAGATTACAGAGGACCTGGCAACAGGCCCAAGTAATGGCAGTCTCATGATTACAAAATCACTACCGCACAAATAACGGGCCTGATCAGCCAACCAATTCTCAGACTTATGGCAGCCATTAAGAGCCCAGTGAAGATGGAGAATGCAGCCAAAGTGGGGAAAGTGGAAAGGGATGAGTTGTGTGTGTGTGTGTGTGTGTGTGTGTGAGAGAGAGTGTGAGAGTGTTTGTGTGAGCATGTTTGTGTGTGTGTATGTATGTGTGTGTGTGTTGCATCTCTGATTTCAGATATTTACACATGAAATATCCAGGCCAAAAGTGTATGCTGTGGACAATGAACCCCCCCCCCCCCACACACACACACACAAACACACGTTCAATAAATGTATTATATAACATCAGTATGATGTCTGTTATGGTTCTGGGCCAATATATTTAGTAAAACAGACAAGACTGAAATTGAACAATAAAATCATGCGGCGACCATGAGACCATGCAGAAGAGTAGCTCTTGGTGAGGTGGCTGAAAAGAATCATAATCAAATTTCATTTCATTCTATTGAAATGTTGTTCTAATTTATGCTTTAGTTCCTTCTCATGCCGCGCCGATATCGGCTACCACAGTGGCTACTGGCAGACTCGTGCTTCTAAAAGCTCGCGTCAAAAAGCTCGCGTCAAAAAGCTAGATGAGGAGGGCACTATGGAGATCCTCAGACGTTAAACCACCAGGCCAAGAAAAGAAAACACACTTGACACAGCAGTAACAAAAGTAATGTGACTACAGTTGAACTCCACAGCCACGTAAACAAGCATGTGGAAAAATAAACAAATGAACAAACAAAGAAACAAACAGTTCCAGTCTCTTCAATGTTTGGTACCTTCCTCTGCTTTGCCTTGTTTCCTTGCCAAAGGAGCACTTGCAACTATGAGTCACTGTAAACAGTCTATAAGAGATGCTGTGAGAAATGTTACCATATATGTATAGATGACTGTGATCTTGTACAAAATGAAGTTTACTGTGATTTCCTGTGAGTTTGTTGTGTCTGGAGTCTGCGTGTACATTGTATCTGACTTGTATTCCACTTAAAATGTCCATTATGTTGTTTACAATTCATAAATATATATGTGCATATATATATATATATATATATATATATATATATATATATATATATATATATATATATATATATATATATATATATATATATATATATATATATATATATATATATATATATATATATATATATATATATATATATATATATATATATATATATATATATCTCCACCATGGAAAAGTAGATAATTTATTTCATTTTGCGCAAAGTTTGTCACAGTTAGCCACCGGTAGCTTGCCAACATTACTTGTGTTTTCGTGTGAGTGCACATGCAGACGACTGAACAGGAAGTGTGGTCATCAGTCATGATCAGTCTCCAGCCGTTCTCAGTGTGACGACATATGGAAACTGTATCTGAAACCTACAGGGGTTCCTTAAGATTTGACTCTGTAGATAAATAGATATAGTGTTTATCTACAAGCTGCAGCATGACTCTGTTTATATTTCAACATTAGTCATTTATAATAATCTATTCCCAAATTTAGTCTCAGCAATTCTCATGTTGGCCTTTTTGTCTTTGTCTCCTGTCATGTGAGTCTGGTGGAACCAACATGATCTTTCAGTACTAATCTACAAGGTTTTAGTGATCAACCAGATATGTGACTGAGCAGGCCACATTGCCTGGTATATCGTTAACATTGTAAGGGTGGAGAGGAACTCTCATCTTCCATACCACCCAGTGAGAACATAGCCAGTCACACCCTCACGGACCCCTGGAGACATCTGGGTATTGGCACCACAGGGACAGGAGTTCAGCATCACACCTCTTCACTGTAGAGACGTGGCCTCACCCGAAAGCTATCGATTCAGCCCGGAGTGCTCGCTTGGAGTTTTGAGAAGGTGCTTCAACTGGATCGAAAACAAACTCTCCTAAAAGTTGACCGCTGTTTGCTAGTTTTAACTCGTGGAATGACGCGTTAACCTCGCGCAGCTGGAACAACCCTTGCACCATGGCTGCGCACCCGTCTTCGAGGTAATGCTGCATTAATGCTTGAGTTAATGTTATTAAGGCTGATGTGTGAGGAGGGCTTGCTAGGGCGCTGTATTTCCACTCTGGCTCAGTTTACTTTGATTACTACATTGCTCTCACTGAACATCGGTTTAGCGACTTGCTTTAGGTCCTTATCGCTGTGCGGCTGTTTAAACTGTCCAGTTGCTCCTGGACCAAAGACCAAACCACATCTTTATACTCGCCTGGATCTCACAGCCTTCTCACAGCCTTCCCATGAAACGGATCGTGACCTGGCTCTTCAGGTCTTTGGCTGCATCCTGCTTTATGGTGGACCGATCTGTCCTGTTGGGACTTGCGGTGAACTGGCACCTGCAGTGGGCGGATGCTAGCGTGCAAAAAGAAGTTCTGAATGCTGAAAGGCCCTAATGCACTCATCAAGTGAAGAGACTGGTAGCGTTAAACCTGATGGCACTTGGTGTTCTCCAAACTAGGGCAGTGAGTTCAGCGAGTTCAAATGTTGGGCTCACATTGAATGTTTATATTTTGCAGCACAAATTATATATAATACAGCTGCCAGGACCCCCCCATGCAATCTCTGCAAAGTACTCCAATACCAGCAAAGTGAGTTCATTTTGTGAGGCCTATTAAAGCCTATTGATTAAAGAGTGGTTCTATCTCTATATGCCACCCCATCATGAAGTTTAAAACATGCCTGGTGTATTCACTTAGTCAATCAAATCGTATAAAGGCCAGCAATTCCTGTTTATGTGGCCCTTCTGACATCCACAGGTCAGCTGGAGACACCAGGGGTGCATTCTGGGTAATGACCTGATTGGAGAGTGTACAAATAATTGTTCAGCATGGCAGTGTTAATAATATTAGCACTTCCAGTAACAACAGCACCTCCATGACCCAATGATACTTCATCTACTAATAATTTTTCCCCCTATTATGCTGGACAAGGACACAGTGGCCTAAAATGCAGACATGAGGATTAATTACATTTGTTTGGTCCCTCACATTTATCCATTTTCATTCTAGGCTTAACATCTCCCATATGTTAGGATATGTCCAGGTGCCTGACTTTAAGAAATACAGGCTAAACTATTACAATTCAATTCACTCAGAGCAGTATGTAATCAATCAGGACTAACCCTAACCCTAGTGCAAGACCAAAAGATTTGGGAAAGGACTTCTGCTCACTGACAGTGTAATCTGAGGAGTAACCAGTGTCCAGGAGGTTGCTTATAGCAGTCCAGGAGTCCTTACAGCACTCTCATCTAGTAGTTAGCCATGCATCGAAATAATGACAAACACAGCATTCGTTTTAATTTGAGTGTGTGTGTCGGGCTGAACAGACCCCTAGTGTAGCTGTACATGCTCTCAGCACTGAGGACAGACAGGCAGACCTTTCTCTGGCTTTACATCTGGCAGCCATTTGTCAAGCCCTGTATGCCATGTACGCCTTCAGATACCTGAACCCCCCCCACCTTCATTTAATTCTCCTTCTCAAATGTCCCTGCGAGACCTTCCCCTTTTGATAGCGTTAATGTGGGAATTGCAAATGAATAGCCAGCCTTTCAGGCGAAATATGGAAAGTGTAATAAATTAGAAATGGCTGCACTACAAGAGTAAAAAAAAAATAAATAACTGCTTTCATATGATTTGCTATGCTTCCTGAATGTAAAGTCTGTCTAATCCCCCAGGCTCTGGTATGAAAAGCATGCCCAATGCACCGTGGGGAACATGTGTAGAGGTCGCAAACCAAAGAGTGTGCTCAGACTGAGCAAAGATCAGGGGAGTGAAGAAGAGGGTACCTAGACTTTGGTCTGTAGCTTCAGTCATGCTGAATTCAAACCTGCTTTTTTCCCCCTATCATTTAATGCTGAAAACAATTAACTTTCTAAGCATAACTTAATATCATCCCTGAAGACTGGAGTCAGGCATTGATAAAACAAACACCACTAATTCCTTATCTGAGCACATTTCCTATCAAATTAGGCTTTAAAAGTGTGTAAAATACATACAACACAAAAATAAAATGGTTCTGTGATAAGATTTGGTCGTTGTGGATACTTTTAAGTACCAAACCTCCTGTGCAGTTTTAACTGGTTGATCTATTCCTTAATGAGTCTTGAAAATCCTGCTCAGCCCAAGCTTTCTTCAAACGTTTGTCTCTTTAGTGGCCTGTGGGTACCCGACTGTCTCAAGAGCCACTTACCACTTATGAGCTCTCTCTCTCCTCAGCGAACTGGTGCCGTGGTGCCTCTCAGTCAACTTACAGTTTCTGCTGTGCAGACACTCCTTTCCAGTAGTCAAGAATGTCATGCAAGTCCTCATCCTTAGCAAATTGCACTTTCTTCCGAAGGGCATGGCCAGCTGCTATGTAGGCCTCTTCTCGGGGGCTCTTCTTGTAGGGCCGAAAACGCTCCCAGATCTTCAGAGTGGTCTCGGAGGAGTACTCAGGGCTGGAGGAGTAGCCCGAGTAGTTGTGGTGTCGTGGTGAGAGCTGTGAATAGGCAGCATCCCTCTTGGTGCGAGAGAGGGGCTTTAGGAATGAGGCTTTCTGGGCAGGGGAGTCGATGGCATCCTCATAGTAGAGAGCGGGGAAGGAGTGCCGGTGCTCTGAGCAGTGGTAGTCAGGGTGCACCTCCAGGAGGTGCTGTTGCGCTGTGCTGCCTCCACCTGGAACTACAACGCCACATCCACCCGAACCACCACTGCCACCGCCGCCTCCTCCTCCTCCCCCGTTGCCACCTTCTCCCCTGCCATTACTGCCCCCTTGGATCCCCACCAGGGGGAGCCTCTCGATGGGATCCCCGCACCTAACAGGGCTGCCTTTCTCCAGGAATTTGCAGGAACTGGGGCTGAGCGGCTCAGGGACGTCCATGCTGAAGACTCGCGAGCTCTTGACGGAGCCCCCGGAGGAGATGCTGCAGCGCGACTTCACGCTGCTGAGAACAACGACGGCCGCGTCGGCACTGAGCTGCCGCTGCAGGGGCCGGGCGGCCGTGGCCGGGGGCGGGTCCCTGTAGGGGGGGGAAAGGAAGCCGCCGCCACTGATGCCAGGTCTCTCAGACAGAGGCAGGACGAGAGGGACAGGGGACAGTGGGGGGATTTTGGGTGAAGACATGATCTGACATGCCTCTGTTATTGTTGGGGAGAGAGGGATGAGTCCTCTGACTGCGGAGGTGATGCACTGCGATGGCGAAGAGGTGGAGTTTTCAGCCGTGGTGGCAACTGCGTCCAGCTTCAGAGCATCGATGCAGTTGTTAATGATTTGGTTGACTCTGTCCACCTCCTTTGCGATGGTGGAAATCTCAGACGTCGAACCTCGACCACCGTCGTCCGAGTCTTCCCCTCCGTCAATGCCGTTTTCCTGCCTCCCGATCTCCTCCCCCGGAATGCCTCCATCCCTCACCCGGTCCTCCCCACTGGCTGACGTCCGCACGTCCATGTAGTTCCCCTTGCTAGCGGCCACAGCCTCCGAGAAGGCTGTGGCCATTTTCTCAACCTGGGGCAAAGAGGAGAGGCGGGAGGAGGTGGTGTTAGAGGAGCTGTGGAGCATTCCCAAGCTGGAGGAGGTGGACTGGGGCAGTTTGCTGTGGTGGTGCTGGTAGAGGACCTGCAAGGCAGAGGGGTCATTGACAGCAGCGGCAGCCGCCTCTGGCCCATAGCGCATTTCCAAGATGGTTTTCTTGACACTGATGGACTTCTCTTTCTCCTCTTGCATCCGACGCCTGCGCAGACAGTAATACACCACGCCCAACACGATGACCATGCCGAAGAAACAGCCCAGGATGGTCATTATGTAGTGGGTTGTGGTAGAAGGGCCTACTGGAAAGTCGTCGGGGCCAGATGATCGCGTGGCAAAATGCACACACGTGTGGTTGTACCGCTGTGAGTTACGAATAGAGGCTACACAGTAGGTGTAATCTGTGTGGGGCTTCAGGGTGTTGAGCTTGACTATCTGTTTTTTCTTCTTTAGGTTCATAACATCAGACACATAAGAATTGTTGTACTGCACCAATATGTACATCTTTGTGAAGGGTCGAGGGATCTGGACCAGTAGTGAGGCAGAGGACAGGGAAACGGAGTGCAGCTTAATACTTGGGCTGTAAGATGGACCCGTGGTCGACGATGCTGTGGGCTGATGATACGGGCCCATCTGGTCTGGGATGTCTGGCCCCATTCCAGACGATTCCAGGTCAGGGGGCAAGGAGGTTATCCCATTGATAATTACCCCATCCTTGCATATGGATGATAGGATGGAGTGGGCATTGCGCCCGAGACTGTTGAGTGGGCTCAGCAATGGAAAGCCGTAAAGCTCCCGTGGGGTCTCACACTGCAGTCTGTCATAGGTGTGGGTGACATTGTTAAAGGCTTCCAGCCAGCTCAGGAAGCTGTAGAGCTCGCAGCCACAGTGAAAGGGATTCCCGGCCAGCTCACACACCAACAGACGGCTGAGAACCGTGAAGGTGGACGGGTCCAGTTTGGCCAGCTTGTTCGAGGACAGGTCGAGACTGCTCAGGCTGGGGCACTCCCAGAAGGCGTTGGTGGCGATGACCTCTATGAGGTTGTGCTGCAGGAATAGACACTGCATCCTGCCCAGGCCTCTCATCATCCCTTCCGTGAGGTTGGTCAACTTGTTGTAACCCAGCTGCAGCACCTGCAGGTTGGCTTGTCCAGCGAAGGCCCCGTCCTCCACATAAGAGATCTCGTTCTTGGTGAGGTTGAGGTCCGTGAGGTTGGTGAAGCGGCTCATCGAGCTGAAGAAAATGGCCTTCAGCTTGTTCTCGTTTAGGCGCAGGTCGTGCACCGTGTTGTTGATGTGCTGAGGGATCGTCTCGTATGGCGGCTGGTTCTGGCTGCAGATAGCCAGCCAGACATAACCCTTATCTCCTTCAATCAGCCAGCAGTCACCCCTCACTAATGAGGGTAAAGGCAGAAAAAATAGGGTAAGAAAAAGGAAAGGAAATGCAGAGGGAGAGGAACTGGGATCACTAAACCTACTGCTGGCCATTTTTGAAGTGAGGGTTGGATTTGTCTTGGCTGAGATGGGAAAGGAAGGAGATTACAAACCAAAATAAGAGCAAATGGCCGCAGTCAACAGAGAGTCAAGAGGATCACTGAGTCACAGTTAGAGGAAACAGGAGTCTTGAGGGCAATCACAGCTGTATGCGACTCACAGCGCCAAACATTGTCCCCATTTTAAGCGGTCCGCATTAGAGGTTTATAGGTTCTCTGTCCACTGCAGTGTCTCATGGCCTCTGACCTTTTGACCTCACTTGCTGGCAAATGGCGTATGATCTGCGGGTCGTATTCAGTAAGTCAACCACTGCATCTGTGAAAAGAGTATAAAGAAGGAGAAAGAGATAAAGAGAGGATGGGGAAGAGAATAAAACATTTAATTAAAAATGAAAGGAAAATGCCATCAAGAAAATGGGCGACACTCATGAATACTGTTTTTGGAATGCACATGGATCTTGATATGAATATAAATGAACACAAATAAGACTTTGATCGGTGGATGTTAATTATATGGACTTTGAATAAACAGCTAAAGGACAACGAGGATGTGGTTTAGTGATTCCATTGTGTAGCACACACAATTCGTATTTAAAACCACCACTGAACCCATGACTGAGATCATTCTACTAAATCTTTAAAAAGTATTTGTGTAAAATTTGTCTAAACAAGTAAACTTTGTGGCATTACTGGTAGACCAAATGTGTACATGTATGTATATGTATGTACATTTATTTATGTTTACGTTTATATTGTTTATGTTTATAAAGGAACCTCTCAAGTATCAAGAAATTACAGAATTGCAGATCCTCCATGAAATAGTTCTGGATTATTATAATGTGAACAGTACAATATAAGAATTCAGAGTGTTATTCTGAGATGCATTCCTTAGATTATGGAACCATTAAGATGTTCCTTCATCACGGCCGTAGCCCTTTTGCTACTGTAAAATTGACAGGTATTTGAGAAACAACCCTAGGCAGTATTTCTGTCTCGCGCAGAGTCCGACCACGCACATGGGGAAGCAGGTGGCAACCAGTGACACGGTGACACCACAACATCCAATGGTAAGGATACACCAAAACACCTACTGACAGGCTTATACCACAACACGGGGTGACAGGAGCACACCGCATACACGTGTACGGGTTCTTCTGACGACGCGTGTGCCACCTCAGATCTGAGCCCGCCCTGTCTCTGAGGCTGTGCATGTGTGTGGATGAGTCATAAATCACGCCGACCAAGCTAAGCCCTTATCTTCCATATGATGTACCTGAACCTGACAAGCGTTTCTCTCCCCAGCGCCTTCCTCCTCCTCCTCCTCCTCCTCCTCGTTCAGAAACATCTTTGCACCTTCAAACTAACAAGAACACTCTCTAGAAAACGCCTGTAGAGTGAACCATTAGGAACATTCATATTTCCACGAGATATGAGATGGCAACCGTTCACATGGTGACCACCGAGTACGTGTTCTTGCTGAAAACAGAATCTATATTGTCATAGTGTAGACCCCCACACTAGGCACCATAACAGGCCATCCATCTTATAGGTTAATTTAATAGGTGAAAAGTTCCAGCTTAGTGGGAAGCTACTGCGATGAACAGTTTGTCAGCCTTGTTCTAGACCAAAGGAGCACAACAAGCCAGGGCTGTGAGGAGGTGTTCATCACCAAAGAGGACGACATAAAAAAGAAAAAGCACAAGGAGAGCAATCTGGCAGAATTCTTTAAACTTTCAGAACAATCAGCACAATTCTATAATACTCAGTACTGAGTTTATGTCACAAGAGATCCAACTCTCATTAACAGGCTGCCTTTTAAAAGAAGTGAGCTAATTCACCCCAGAGTGTGTGCGTGCATGCGTGTGTGTGTGTGTGTGTGTATAATGCGATCTTGCGTAATGTTTCTTTGTTGGAATCCTTCTATTCTCAGGGAATCATTTTCACACAATCCTAAGTCGCGAAGGTATTCGTGCGTTGAATGTCTCGGTGAATCTTTCAGGAAGAAATTGCAGTTGTTCTCAGAGACTGCTCCCCTGTCTGTGTTTGAAGAATACATATGTGTAACTTCATTCTCCAGTGGTCACTCCTTATTTCTGAAGCGTTTGCTTTGCGTGCACACACACACACACACACAAACACACACACACACACACACACACACACAGCCTGCAAGTTTATAAGCTTAAATCCACAATTGAAATTGACAATTCAGTGCCACAACTGAAACCAATCCATTCACAGCTGCCCCCCTAATTCAGTCATAACCATCCTATCAGTCCTGTGTGTGTGTGTGAGTGTGTGTGTAGGTGTGTGTGTGTGTGTGTAAGAGAAATAGAGAGAAAAAGAAAGAAGGGAAAGAAAGATGTGAAGCATAGGCACAGTCTCACTGTCAGCTCCCTCTGAAAACTCTCTAGGATTAATATCAGAAATGAAAGGAGACCAGAGTTCTAACAGCCTGCAAGGCTACACTCAAGTGTCATCCTCAGACTCGCTGTATGGTGGAGTGCCATCTACGTTTACAGTTTTTATAGTTTTAATAACACACCTTGAGGAGAAAATTCTGTGCTTGCCATATCTCTCCCGCAGCAGGAGCCCGGGCGCCACATCAGAGAAAAATGCGCAAGCTTGTTTATCTGTGGGAAAAGTAACACTCTCTCCACACCAACGGTGTGCCGGATGATGGAAGGGGTAATCTGACCGGGACAAGCGAGCCTGCACCGAGACGACCCTCTCTCCCTCTTCCTGTTTTCCTACACTTCTCTTCTTCTCATCACTCCCTTCCTTCGTCTCCTCAATACCTGAGGATTCGGTCCTTCATTACTGTCCCTCTCCTCCGCTTGAAATTCTCTGCCTTGCCTCTCTCTCTCTCTCTCTCTCTAGCTCTATCTCTCTAGGTCTCTCGCCCACCCCATCCACCCCCCTCTGCCTACCGGGCTCATATCGCCCTTCATCCACTTGATACGCTCCCTCCTCCCCTTCAGCTACATTTAAATGGCTTTATTACCACAACACATTTAGAATGACACCAGCCAACAGCCTCACATTCACTCCATAGCTTGGTAGCTTCCTCTATCTGTCCCTGTCTATCTGAGTATGCCGTTCTATCTCTCTCTCTCTCTCTCTCTCTCTCTCACACACATACCTTTCTCACTCCGAATCCTCCCATACTCCCCCGCTTTCTGATCCACTCCAGTGATGATCTAAATGCCAAGTTCAGATACGCACACCGAAGGCAACGCACATGAGTGCCTTCCAGTAGTGCTACTCAAACCCTGCAGTGATGCAGTTCAGACCCACGAACCTATTCACTCTCCTGCAGCCACACTACTTTAGTAGTTCTGAGCCGACCAATCAAATGATGGATCAGCTCATCGGGAGGTGGATTCCAAAGATGAATGTGGGGGACGCGGGCTGATGGCACCGGGCAGAGTGGGAGCTGTCACGGAGCCATCGTGTCTCCGTTTTCCCACGCTCTCCTCCCCTGCCCTCCTCTCTATACCATGCGCCACACATTTATGATAAAGCTTCTTCCAGAAAGAGAGGAGGCGTCATGGGCAGAAGCAGCGAGGGAGCAATCGGGCACCTCCGAGCTTCCCGCCGGCATCACTCCTGGTGTTTTTGAAGAACATGAAAAACTCCCCCACCCGTTCATTACAAGTTTTTGTGTTGTGAGTAAGGCTTAATTGGGACCAGAGGCAGATGACGTTAATCATGTCTTCTGAGCAGGTGGACCAGAATGCACAGGGAGCTGGTTTCTTTCCAAAAGAGGAATGGATGGGCAGGGTGTGTATGAAAGAAAGATACACCATGTGAAAAAGAAGCTCTGAGAGAAGCTCCTCAATCAACCGACCCAAGATGCTGCTTCAGATAAATAAATAATTCTAAATAAATAAATATAAATAATAATAAAGACGTTCTCGATTCAGCTCCATTTGCTTAGCTGTGCTGGGTCTCACCTTCCAAAAGCAGCTCTACTGAATTCCGCCTCCAGCGACTCTCCTCTCACTGCACTAGTGGTGAGAGAGGTTTCACTTCCTCTCCAAATAATGCCCACAGGGTTTCCTGGGGTCAGGAGCATGGGCATGAACTAACTGACTCTGTACTGCATATGTATTGGTTTTTCTCTTTTAAGGAGTATATATACAGTCAGCTATGGTTGTCAAAGTCGGAGGTGCTCAAAAGAATACGTTCTGGGTTGTGTTTAAACATTAAATTCATAGGTATGTCAGAGGTGCTCAGAAGAATATGTTCTGGGCTGTGTTAACAAGTCATTTCATATGTATGATAATTAATAACAACAAATAATAAAGATGACTTAATAATAGTAATAAAAGATAACGAGCAATGTAATAGCAAATCACGGAACGTCAAAGTGACCTTTAAGAGTCGTTTAATTGGGTGTTTAGTGTTCAGTGTTTTCAATAGACACTACAGCCACTCCTCATTGTTGAGAGTCCACAGCTTTGCAGGTGGACATGTAATATATTGTTACAGGTCTTGTTTTGCGTCTCAGATCAGCTTTAAGTGGCTGCAGCCTGGAATGCTGTAGTATAAAGGGACAGCACCTCTGACCTCAGGTCAGGGCGTGAAATCTTTTATACCACACATCCTGCATGAACACAGGAGGAATTGCCAGAGTTGCTTACAGAACACACGCACACACACACACACACACACACACACATACACACACTGCCAACAGCTGCTGTTAATGACTCCTCAAGCCACTGGAAGTCCAGCTCTCAGTCATTGACGAATTGGGAGTCAACAGGACAGAATAATTAGTTCATTACTTCATTTAGCTGGAGCCTCTCCTTTGTGTTCGTGGCCGGTAATGAGTTGAGGCGGGGCTTGAAAGAGGCCCTAAATTCTCCTAGGCTAGAAGCTTCAATCACCGTAATCTCTTCCTCCTCCTTATCTCCTTAATCAGCTGCGTCTGCTGCTGCTCAGCTGACAAACCCTAAAGATAGAAAGAGAGAGACAGGTGACACGGTGAAAGAGGGCAAAAGAGACAGACAGACGGATGTGTGCGGACGGCAGGCAGAGACAACGGCAGCAGGTGCTCTGCTGGTACAATCAGTCCTGATCATCCTGAACGTCCTCCGTGCGCACCGAGAGATGCACCTCTACCACACATCTCAGTCACGACCCTTAACCCCACCCCTCGCATTCATCCAAAACTATGCTGATGACCTCTAATGGCCACATTAAATGGAGGACCTGAATTCTGTTCAGAGGAGATAGACACACTGGGTCACTCTGCTAACACAGAGAGAAAGAGAGAGAGAGAGAGAGGTGGAGAGAGAGAGAGAGAGAGAGAGAGCGTTCTGCAGGGAAGGCCTGAGGCAGCTGCGATGGAGAAACTGATGTGTTATAATCTTGGTCTTCTCCAGAACTACCTGCTCTCCTCCCGAACACCATAAGTGAAGCAGGATCACCACTTCACTAATCAAGTCCCAGTCAAATCAAGACCGTCAGAGCGGTGCGGAGACCAAGCCGGAGCCGAGAAATGTTCAAAACTGCGAACGTGAGTTCTCACTGCAGCTAGAACCCAGGTGGAGTTTACGACACTCACCAAGCCATACGATGAAAAGTTTTGAGTTTAAGTTTCACAACTTTAAAATATGCCACACACACAAGCACACACACACACACACACACACAAACCTTTCAATGCATCTCATGTCAACAATGCATAAGACACTGTTTAGAAGGGTAGATAAGCATTTCATAACTGATTCATAACACTCGTAAACGATTATTCCAGCGAGCATCAACTGTCGTGGTTTTGTCAGTGACATCTGCATTATGTTACTCTGACATAACATCAAATGCTAAGCTACAAGTTTGTTATAACACGCTGTGTCATTCCACCCCAAATATGTCATGATGCATCCTAACGTCATCACAAATCGACATAACATCAGAGTTGACAAAGAGCTTTTACGATGGCTTAGGCTTGGTAGAATAAGCAGTTATAAACATTTATGTCATGAAGTGCTTATGTAGTTGTCAAACAGTGGAGCTCTAGGTGTAGTTTAGCCTGTTTACATATGATAGCAATGATTGCATTACTATGGCGCTAAGAGGTTCGTCATAAACCTTTAAGGAGCTGAGCTGACTAATGCTTTGCCAAAGGGAACGTACTTAACGTGGCTGTTCATGGATCTCACGGTCTGATTAGTGTCTAACCGCACTGTTTTCTCCACTCAGCTTTGTTGGAGTTTGCGACCGAGAACAATGATATCCAACACTAGCTAACGAGAAAGCGTTTTGCAGGGTGCGAGCTTTCTGCTACAAGCGTTTAATTACGGCTCAGCTGCTCTCTTCGGGTTGTCTTTGTGCTTTCGACCATGATGAGTGTGTGGACCGCAGAAAGTTGTATGCCTGAAGACATTCGCAAGCTTTCATTTGTTTCCCTGAAGGATCTCTCAAGGACGAGGCACTCGCTTATATCTACAGCAGGCACATCTTTCAATTTGGCTGAAAAACGGCTGCTCTTCGTAATATAAGGATCGCGTTCAAAATACGATGTCATTGTCTGTTGATACCTTTCTCCAGTACTATCATCTAAACTTGCATGGTACCATACGATCTTCGTCTCAGAATCATGTGAAAGCATTGCCTTCACCACTCCCAGAGATCCTTACTAAGTTAGGAAGGACTCAGCTACAAAGGGTACGAAGAAACTGCCCTCCCTTCTTCCCTTGTTATCTACCTTTCTCTTCATCTTTCACCCCTCTGTGTTCCATCTATCCATCTTTCCCCTTTCTCTCCCTCTCTGCCCTCTCCTACCCTTCTCCTCTCTCTCTCTCCTTCCCTACCCTCCAAAGATACTCCAGAGGTGCTAAACCACATGCGAGGGGCTCAGGTGCCATGAGTCATCCCATTACAACACAAATACCTCCCAAATAAAACCAGCCATTTGATTCCAATACCATATTAGGCCTTTTCTATCCCGCACCGCCGCTCAGATTAAAGCTATCACTCAGCCAAATACCTGCTTGATTTGATACAGTCTGCTGGATGGGAGGATTAATCAGCAGCAGGCTGTGGTATTGTTGTTGTTTTCAAGCACAGCTCTTTGCAGCTTCCTCCAGTTTTTGAGGGCGCACTCGGAGGGCACACTAGGAGGGCGCACATTGCAAACGTCCTCGCCCCCCCTTCAGGAGCCGGGGCCGCCGCTGCTGCCTCGCTGAGACAAGTCATCGTGCGCGAGAGCCGAGCAGGCGTGGCGTTCTCGCCGCCGGAGGCGTCAGCGGCAACGGTTTTCCCTCGGGATGTCAGCGGCACGTCGCCGCCTCCTCCTCCTCGGCAGGAAGGCGTGCGGCAGGAACGACGACGCCGATTTCCTGATGGGAACAAGACCCGGCTGAGCTGTTCCCCCTTGCGGAAGGATGCCAGCGAGATTCCCTGTAAACGAACGTTTTGATGACGGCTTGCAGCATGGGGCGCACAGGATCGTCGGAGGCTGTGGGGGAGGGGTTGCTTATTTTCAGCGAGGCTGCTGTACAGGTGGAGAGAGGAGTCAGCAGGGCACTTTCATGTTGCTGACACATGCTGCCTATGAATTATGCATGAATCACTCCATTCCAGCACATTATAACAGACTGCCAACCTAGTAGAGGTGGCTATTTGCAACAGGTCCTGATGTGATGCAGAGGATTACACACACGTACACACGCATGTATGTACGCACATGCATGACAACACACACACACAGACACACACACACACACACCTACTTGTCCCCAATCAGTGTAGGTCATATTCGAGCATGGGAGTGTCTGAGTGTCTGAACCCGGGTGCTTACTGCTGACTGTCATGTTCCTTCTGCGATTCCCACCAGATCAAGCACCAGACCAGAGTGAGTGAGCCTAGCGATGGAACAACTCTAGAGTGAGCGAGCCCAGATAAGGTCAAAGCTAAAGGGACCGATCCACAACCACACCAGACAGACCAAACCCACGAGCACAGCCAGACCAGACAGACTGAACCCAGAGCTGTCACGGTAGGCTGGGCCAGCCCCACAGGGGAGCCGCCCACTCCACTTCAGGAGTGAGCTGCATCTCTTCCCTACGCAAGTTTAGTGACGTTGCGCCACAAGCGCGTTTGGTCTGCCACACGCTGTTTGCGTACTGCACTCCTTTGCTTTCTTATTGGCTGTACTGTGTTCTGCAATGGATATTAAAGAACCCACGGCACCATTTACCAGGTCTGCTGCTTCTGTAACCCCGTCGCAGAATGCACAGCCGACAGAGTAATGCCTGTCTGGAGCATTACTCGGGGGATCCGGTGCAGTGCGAGGGGTTCATGGTGCAATGAATGCTTACCAGCCAGCGTTGTCGGATCCGGCTCGGGTGCAGAGTTTAAGGAGGTATTCAACCACCCTCGTAAGGGGCATACGTGGCCACTGCTGCGGCTGAAACAAGCGTCGCGTAGTGCCACGGAGGTTCCTGGGGTTCGCCAACTTCTATTGGCATTTCATCCAGTCACTTATCACCCTGGCTAGAAGGTGGGGCGAGAAGAAGCCGAGAAGGCCTTTCACGACCTGACGGCAGCGTTTGCTTCCGCCCCTATTGCAGCAGCCTAACCCTAACTACTCTTTCTTTGTTGAGTTAGACGCCTCTGATGTTGGAGTAGGAGCCGTACTGTCCCAGCAGACGAAGAGGAGAGGAGGCCTACTACTCAAAGAAGCTCACACCAGAGGAATTATGGGGTAGGTGACAGGGAGCTGCTGACAATTAAGCTCGCACTTGAGGAGTGGAGACACTGGCTTGAGTGAGCGCGGCACCCCTTCGTGGTGATCAATGACCATAAAAACCTCAAGTACCTCCGTAACACCAAGAGGCTGAACTCGAGGCGGGCTCGGTGGTCACTCTTCTTCTCCTGGTTTACATTCACGGTAACGTATAGACCGGTAGAGAAGAACACGATACGCCTATACGATCGCCTCGCTACTTCCACCTGCGAAGAGCCAGTGCTCCCTCCTCAGTGCTTCATCGGAGTCTGGACCACGCGATCCGGCGCACAAACCCGCATCCTCAATGTCCAGAGAACAGGCTACATGTTCCGCTAAAGCAGCACAGTGAGCTGATACGCTGGGCGCACACGTCCCTGGAAACGGGGCACCCTGGGATGGCACAGATCGCTCAGCTTGTAACAGCGTGCTACTGGTGGCCGGTGATGCACAAGGACATTAACAACCATGTCAGCTCGTGCCCGGAGTGAGTGCGCAGTAAGATCCTGCGCACTCTACCTACAGGTAAGCTGCTCCCCCTCCCGACATCTAAGCGTCCGTGGTCTCACCTGGCCATTGATTTCATCACAGATCTCCCAGTCTCGGAGGGAAACACCACCATCCAGAGTCGTGGCGGAACAATTTTCAAAGATGGTGCGCTTCATCCCCTTGCCTGGCCTGCCTACGGCCTTGGAGACAGCCGACCTCAGCACGTGTTTCGGAAGTTCGGGCTGCCAGAGGACATCGTATCCGACCGGGGGTCCAGTTCACGTCCAGAGTATGGAGGGAATTCTAAACAAGCTCAACGTGATGGAAGCAAACGGCCAGGCGGGACGAGCCAATCAGGAACTCATCCACCTCCTTCAGGCTTACTGCCTCGAGCATCCCAGCACCTGGTCATCATATTTGGCGTGGGCTGAGTATGCTCAGAACTCCCTCGTCCACATTTTCAAGTGTGTGCTTGGTTTTCAGCCGCTGCTATATCCATGGAACCACCACCCCCCACCCCCACCCCCGCGTCGGACCAGGTTGTAGAATGGTGCTGGAGGAGCAAGCACATGTGGGAGGACAGGCACCAGTGGTTAAAGGCAGCCATCCACAACTTCAAGAAAAAGGCAGAAGACGAGGGAACACGCCCACCTACAAGCCCAGAGATAAGGTCTGGGTAGCCACGGAGGATGGCCGTGATGTGCATCGTCGGCCTTCCACATGTCCACACTGAAGCCTGTGACCAAGGGACCCCTCGGTGATGAAGATAAGTCTGGGCCTCCTCCCCCTATGCTGGACGACGGACCTGTAAATAAGGTGAGGACTCTACTAGACTCGCCGGCGTGAGAAGAGCCTACAGTATCTGGCGGACTGGGAGGGGTACGGTCCTGAACAGCGGAGCTGGATCCCACACTCCCAGATATTGGACCCCACACTGATCTCCTCCTTCCACTTTGCTTTCTTATTGGTTGTACTGTGCTGTGCAATGGATATTAAAGAAACCACAGCACCATTTCCCACGTCTGCTGCTTTTGTCACATCGTCACAAAAGCACATACTTTTTTCACAAAGCAGCTTTACAAGCGCATGGGTCCAGATTCCTAATGAGCAAACCAGGGACGACAGTGACAAGGAAAAACTCCCTAGGTGGGGATTAGGAAGAAACCTTGGGAGGACCAAGACTCAAAAGGGAACCCATCCTCCATTTAGCAGCCCAGCTAGTACTGTATATATAGGCCGAGCAGTCCCTCCAACGTGGATGTTGGGCCTCAGGTAGGTGACAACATCAATGCGTCCGCTGTCAAGCCAGAGCATTTCCTAGGCGCTTAATGGAATTGTCTTTGTATAACCATGTAACCAGGATACAAAATGCAGGTTAACTATGTAAACATCGAATGAAACATCCATACACAGTATATAGCACATGTGCCAGAGATTAGCATGTGTCTCTAGCAGACATATATATAACTCTATAGCAGCATAACTAAAGGGAGGGGCCTGGAGGTGACCACAGTCATGAGGGCTCACTGAGCCATTGCTTTCCACCAAAATCATTGTCACAAACTTGAGCCCAACCAGAAGGAAGCGATCCGAGAGCTTTTCTACCTCCGCCCCCTGCTCCATTAGCGTCCATTTCTCCTGCGTTCAAGCCTCTGGCTGTGAACAGGTAGTGTACAACAGCAGAGAGAACACGGCGCCTGCCATCTCCTTCACGGAGAGAAGTCCGCTACTGTGGGTCCTGCCAGCTGAGAGGAATATTTCGCACTTATAACACCGAGCCAGACAGTCCGTGTTATCAGCATACATCAAGCCAGAGAGACGGTTATAGCAGGAGTCTGGCTTCGGGCCAGCCAGTGTATCTTGGGGGAAAGGTAGAGTCGGAAATGCTGAAAGAGATGTACTCGCTCTGCCGCTCGAGAAACACGCGCGGTGCTCAGAGAGAGCTGAGCCGTCTGCGGGGCCGGTGGACGGTCAGAGCCGTGTGGACTCCCCCTGGACGGTGTTGTGGGTAAGAAGGCTCTCGTGCTTCTAGTCCCGGACTCCACCGAGCTGCTCTCCTCCCCATCTTCGTCATTGTCAGCGTCTTCTTCCACGGAGTGCCGGTGCTGTGGGTGTAGCTCCAGATGGGCTGTTGCGTTTTTCCAGAAGAGTCCGGTCAGATCTGTGCCAGCTGTGGGTTTGCGTGTATGTGTGTACATGTTTATACAGAAGTATCCACTTGTACATGCCTGGATATTTCCCCACAGCTTTAAATCCCACATCAGAAATGCCAGTATTCAAGTTATACAGGGGATTTGGATGGGTTCTACTGGCCTGGAACATTCTGGAACATTCTGCAACATTCTGGAACATTCCAGAACATGCTGGAATATTCCATCTTGCAAGCCAATCCAGTAGTTGCTGCCTGTCTATCAGAGAGCACTCACTATCACTGCAGAACTCCATCCTGCGATGCGTTAAGATGCCTGGCAAAATTCCTGGCAAAATACATCATATATGAAAATGCTTGGCAAAATGCTTAATATATTTAGATATAAAATTATAGAAGTTATAATGAGCATGTACTTTTGATGTAGCTTCAAGGACATTCATAGCCAGTTATGAATGGCTACACCCACCTGTGACCACCACACTCACCTGAGCTCCCTCTGTAATTTTATTATTCTTGGCTGGAGTGAATCCCGAATTATAACAAAACTGCTCATTTCAAAACCTCCTGTCACAGAGTCCCACACACCTATGATCCTTCTGCAACACGCCACCTTAGCAGCAGACAAATAGATCAACGCTTTATTGGAAAAATTAAACCCTCTCTGACATGCCGCCTATCTTTTGTCTCCGCGGTTTATCTGCCTCTTGACAAGGTTACGGATTACATCTCCAGCCAACCCTCAGCTCACCTCCTCAATAAACCCTTATAAATAACAAACTGATCTTGGAGCGTCGAGCGGGGCAGGAGAAGAGCGTGCGGAGGGGGAGGGGTGTGACACTCATGGGGGGGAGGGCATTATTCACGTGGCTGTTGTCCTCCCACACCCACGCTCCCCCACCCACAGGCAGTCAGTTATAGCTGAGTGGAGACTCAGTTGTTGGCGCCTTCTGCTACGCTTGGTAGACTTCGCCCATGCTGTGCCATGCTGAGTGCCTGCCAGCACTCCATTCAGGAGCGATGGGAAGCCGTTGAGTCTGTTTCAATGAGATAATACGATTGGTGCCTCGTGCTGGAAGGCCCGCCTGTGGAGACAGTAAGCCGAATGACTGCGCTCTTATGGGGACAAGGGGGCGGGTCTGATGCTATGACCAGTGCCGCCTCTGTCATCACAGACCCGCCCCTTCTAAACTACAAGTGCTCCTTAAAGTGCTACATAAATCTCTAGGAAACAGGCTCTGTTGCAATGGTCCCCGGGCCCCAAACACTACGTTTCCAAGTAGAGGCCCGTGAAGTTTCCGTTTCCAAGTAGAGGCCCGTGAAGTCTTTGCACATGGTCCTGAGCATCAGGCCAGCTCAGCATAGTGCAGCTCTTCAAAAGCACAGCTGACCTGGAGTCAGCAGTAGGAGGTGTGGCAGGAGATGCGTCCGTGACGTCAGCTCGGCCCTCCTGATCTGAGGTCAGTTAGGATGGTTCTGCAATAGCAGCAGTTGACCAGTGCAGGCGGGAAGGACATATCGAGGAACGGAGGAGAAACTGGGGCACTGATCCAGTCTTGGGGAGGTTGCTTATCCCCTTTTCCTTTACATGTAATGCAGGTAAAACTACATAAGAATAACAGTGGTAACTGTGTAGGGAAAAGGTACAGATGTATTATTAATCAGACATGAGCCTGTGAACACACAGCTAAGGTAAGGAGAGGGGGGGTTGTGAGTCTGATCCTCAGTCTGGGGAGAGCAGGTGTCGACATGTGCGGGAGGGCATGTGTGAGTGTGTGAGAAAGGGAGAGGGAGAGAAAGAAAGAAAGAGAGAGTGGACTCTTCATACTAATTCAGGAAGCCTTGGGAGGTTCGCATGGGCATCTGTTTGTCTGAGAGTGTGACATCATTGCCTGACTCACTGTGAAAGGAGATTTGCGAAGGTCAAAGGGGGAGTGTGTGTGTGTGTGTGTGTATGACTCATGTTTGCTGAACAGGGTTTCAGCGACGGCTATTACACCCTGAGTGTCAATTGGCCTGAAGGATGTGGACGAGGCATGGTCGACAGACCCGTCCCATCAGGCGGATCCCCAGCAGGACTGCGGGACTGCACTTTCATGAAGTCCCGCGCACGTGTTCCATGGAAGCATTACATCCCCAGGACAAGCATCAAAAGCAGGTGGCAGGTTTCATCTAACCTCCACCAAACCCAGCGAGAAGGCGCCAGGCAGAGGAACCCAGAGCTCCCATAACCGCATGGCTTCCCGCTACACCTCGGGCAGCAACCTGGAAGTACCTTTAAAACACGCAAGAACCTCCCAGCACCCACAATGCTTGGTTGTCCGCCCAGCAGGTCTTGGTCCTCACTGGGGTCAATCCATGGTTGAGGAGGTTCTCAAACGTACTGCGAGTAAGAGAAGATTGCCCCTCCCGTCCCCCGTCATGATGATGAGCGTTAGGAGTTCATTAACGGATAGCATGGCTTTTCCATTTCGACACGAAACTAATTAAGAATGGACTACTGCGCTGAAGAACCTCCGCTGACCTATATAATATGCTTGCAGATCCTTAAACCCACAATAGGCCCAAGTGGGAGAATTGCACATGTGTGTGTGTGTGTGTGTGTGTGTGTGTGTGCCTGCGGCAGCCCCCCCCCCCTTCATTTATGTTTCTCTCTTATCTTCACTGATCTTTGAATCGCTCCATCACCAAGACTGTTCTGCCCCCTGCTCTTTCTTCTTTCTTTCTTCTCTCTCTCTCTCTCATGTACATGCCACCACAAAACCATGTGGTTATGATTTTGGACTACACTACCTTTTTTCTATTTGGACTAGTCTCCCATTTCCAATCAACCTACCTATCCATAATGAATCTACACCCACTATTCACATGACACACCCACTATTCACATAGCAAACTCAATCTCCACCTGACACACCCACTATTAACATGACACACCCACTGTCCACCCACAAAAATAATATACCTTCCATCCTAGCTGTATAGTCATATAAAACTTTTACGGTGTTCAGAATAGCACACTCACGGTCACTCACACACACACACACACACACACAGACACACACACAGACACATGCCACAGCATAAACCCAAATAATTTTGCTCTGTTGAAACTGCTTCTCTCGGCCCAACAACCTCACACTATCCCTCCCCGCCATTAAAAGAGGAAACTGAAAGCACCATACAGAATATCAGTGATTTCCAAACAAACACCCTGATTATAATCACCAGTGTAAGGATCAGTGAGTGGCCAGTAAGGTGTGTGTGTGTGTGTGTGTGTGTGTAGGTGTGTGCGCACACGCATGTGTGTGTGTGTGTGTGTGTGTGTGTGAGAGCTCTTAACATCACAGTCACAGAGAACCACCCATCATAGAACCAAGTGGCAGATTACATGTAATTTGTTGAGTTACAAATGTTGTGCATGAAGGACCCCTCTCCCAGCAAAGCCTCAACCTGCATCGTCTTTTGGCCATGCCCTCCACCCCACGTCCCTTGCCCCACCATCAAACATCAGCTTCACGTGATACACATCCCCAGCTGGGCACCATGGCAACTGTGAAGGGGCGTGGTGTTGGAGGTAGGCCGGCCTTAGGGCCCTGGAAACGAGACCTGTATTTAATACCGATCTGTCAGTGGCAAAACTGACCTCATCGCCACTCCCTATAATCAATGCCAGAATCAGTACTGCCCTTTAGACCATCTGATTGGTCAGATTGTGCAGGGAATTAGTGTTTGTAAAAATGATTACATTTGTCCATGTAATGACAAGTATTTAGAGATTAATAAACAAAATGAGCTGGTCACAGTGTACTATTGATTATTGATTAGTACAACAATTCAACTAATCAACATTATTATTCTCAAAACTAGGTAGAAAGGAAAAATAAACATACACACACAACCACACACACACACACCAGATCACTCACACACA
This sequence comes from Brachyhypopomus occidentalis, assembly GCA_020368025.1. Taxonomy (NCBI): domain Eukaryota; kingdom Metazoa; phylum Chordata; class Actinopteri; order Gymnotiformes; family Hypopomidae; genus Brachyhypopomus; species Brachyhypopomus occidentalis. Next base: position 1,414,262 of record JAGXOD010001364.1, on the reverse strand, counting down.
CACAAGCCGCTACAAACACTAGAGCTCTCCATGCGATCAAGATGCACAAGTGGAAGCATTTAACAAGTCAAGTCAAGTCAATTTTATTTATATAGGGCTTTTTACAACACATGTTGTCTCAAAGCAGCTTTACAAATTGTATTGGTCCAGATCCCTAATGAGCAAGCCAAAGGCAACAGTGGCAAGGAAAAACTCCCTATGATGGCGGGGAAATAGGAAGAAACCTTGGGAGGACCAAGACTCAAAAGGGAACCCATCCTCCATTGGGCGGCCCCAAACACCCGAGATTTGGTCGGTTGCAAGTACGTGGATTAATCTAGGCCCCGCCCTTATTCAACATGGGTAGCCACGCCCATACCCAGCACAGCTAGCCCTCTGCCTCTTTTTTATTTGGTGATTCCAACAAAGACGTTAAAGTCTTTACTTCTTACCCTCGAGATTAATGTTTGTTTTGGCTGTTTGGGGTTTGTCCCGTCAAAACTCAGCGACAACATTAGAATTCATTAAAAGGCAACATGGCGGCACAGTGAGCATGTGTGGGGCACTCCTGGCCTCCAATGGGAGCAGGACGTCCACTGCTGGGGAATGAAGGACAATGACAGACAAGAGATACGAAAAAAACAAACTAAACAAAAAAAAAACAGGTTTTGTGTTGCTGGCGCTCCTCGAATGACAGTATGGATGAATCTGTCAGACATCACTAATGACTAACACTGGGTGTAAACGCGGTCCACAGGGTGATCGTTCTTTGCACTGCGAGCATCTGCTTTGCATCTTACTCCTTCTCTCCCCGTCTCTAAACACCCAAGCGCAGCAACCCCTCCCAGGCAGCCCCCCCCCCCCCACACACACACACACAAGCTTTCTCTCTGCAGGGTGTGCATTACACATGTTTAGAAGTGCTGATGTTAATGCTCACTGCCGGGCCATGTTTCCTGTTTCTCTCTTGGTCTCTCTTCTCACTTCCAGGTCTAATTTTACTAGCACGCTTCCCTCTGAACACAGAGTTCTTCCGCTGGAGAACCACCCCATATAGCACACCGTCCAATTAAAGTTTAACAGCGCCTCTGTGTGCTTTGCACATAACATTCATATTCATATATCAATTTCCATCATGAGCCGCAGTTTGACCTGTCATTCTGTAGGAGTGGTCAGATGTGTTCCTGTGGGGGATGCAGGATCTGGTGTTCCTCCATAAAACCATGGGGGGCAACAAATGGTGGTTCACCTCAAGAGGTTCCTATAGCAATGGGATGAAACTGACCATTTGTATTTTGGTTATATCAAAATGTGTTTGTGTGGCATGTTTAGTCTCCTTTTGCAGCTTGTTGTGTACTGGGAAAGGTTATGCTAACAGGGTAAGTTCCATCACTCACTGAGAAGGTCTGTAGACTTCACCCCAAAGGTGGCAGTTCTGTGTGGAAATGCACTCTGTATGCAAATGTACTCTGTTGTCTTTACCAGCAGCCTGATTCCCACTGGATAACCTGTTTTTTGTGACCGCTGTCCCTTTGAGATGCTTTTTGGGCTCCGCTTCTCTTTTTCTTCTTCCTTGGCCTCGGCTTCTTCCTTGCACCGTGAGGCACCCTGCACCGGTCGGTTTCCATTGTTTCCATTAGGTATTATCCATGTTACTTCAATCTAGTATGGTTATGTTATTGTTTTATATTTTGTTGGATATTGAATAAATCTGGTTAATTGTGTAGCCAGTCTTCCTTGGTTATAGCTCTACTGGGCCAGATGAGCTCATTATTAGTACCAGTTAAAGGTAAATGAATGCTAACACCAATTCCCTCTAAAGTATCCCATCCGCTGCTCATGTTTATGATAAACCTCTGACAAAGCAGGCTATTGTTTATAGCAAGGAACTTTATAAAGTTGGTTAGGAATATTCTATAACCTGCACTGAGCTATTTGAGAAGTGAGTTCTTTTAGATTCTTACCAACTATAATTTGGAGTCAGATATTAAGTTTATTCACGTCAATCCTTCTTCTGCACCTATTTCCGTCCTTGGTTGTAGGCAAGCAGATAGGGTAGTTAAATATCATAACTAAAACCCCTACAATTCAGTGCTTTAAAGCACTGTTCACACAGGGCAGCCCTAACCAGAGTGGGCGGCTACGACAGGGCCGATCTGGGTCACGTCCCAGCACACCTGTGGTCTGGGGTGCCAGTCACCATTAAATCAGCCTATCAGAAATGCCCAGCACACCTGGGATTGGCCTGCACGGTGATGACACGGCCAATTTCATCGGCCGGCCTGTAAGGATGAAGATGGAAGAGGAAGAGGCCTGGATTCCTGACCTCCCCCACCACCACCCCCAACCAACGGACAGACCTGTTTTCATCGTGTCCGTGTGATTTATACAAGGCACTTGAAGGACAGCCCCTCCCCCCGTCCCAACATGTGGAGGATATTGGGATTGCACATACCTTCAGTGTCCCAGAAAGCAGAGGGTTGGCTCTCTGGAGGGGCACTCCTCTCTGGCATCTTATCCAGAGTGACTTAGATACTTTACATTTATCAGCATTACCATCTTGTGCGCCCTGGGACTCAAACCCACGGCCTCGGCAAAACCTCGAAAAACCGCCTGCTCTACCAATGTGTGTTACTGGAGGATTTCTAATCAGGCACTCAGTGAATGTTTGCCTCTCCTTCCTTTACCCATTCTCTCCCTTCTTCGCAGATCTTTACTGTGTTCGGCACGATTCCCGCCACCCGAGGTCGTCCCGGACTGAGGCCAGGTGGGCACCTGTCCCTTTCGCTCTCTCCCAATTCACCTTCATCTGGTTTGTGATCTGTTTAGTCTCCTTTCTTGCAGATCGTTTTCCTGGTGCGTAGTTTTAGCCCAAATTCGGAGGGGGAGACAGAGAGAGGGAGAGAGGCAGGAAGAAAGGGACAGAGGGAGAGAGAGAGAGAGAGCGAGAGAGAAGTTGTTCTTAAAGGAGGACACTGACTGGCTGCAGGCACTGAGGAAAGAGAAAAACTGCAGGAGGAAAAAAAATGACAAAAACAACTGAACTGCTATAAAAATGACAGCGGAAGTCAGAGATTGAAAGAGAGGTGGAGAGAGAGAGAGAGCATGTGTTATGAGACATACTGCATGATTTTAATGCTGAACTCTTTGCCAGTTTCCTAGCGGTGGTCAAAACTCACACGGCAAATAAAGAAACATTGTGAGTAGCTAAATTCCACTCCAGCAAATTCCACTCCAGAGTCCAAAAATATAGGTGGCAAAGGGCAAACACCAAAAACATCTAGGTAATTCAGGTGCACATGATCGTGTAGGTGTACACGATCTGTGTATATGAATATGATCTCATATGAGTAACAGAAACTACAGAAGCTAAGACTTATTTTTATCTTTTTTACCTATTCATTTGTCTGCATATTGTTGCTGACATTTCCATGATGTTTCCAAGCAACAGGAAATTATGAGTAATTAAATTTCTTTCTCGATTCGTTTGACGAGCATTGCCATCATCTTGGTTGCTAATTTCGTGACTGCACCAAGCGATGCAGGAAGGTCCGCGGGCAGCCCGCCTCAGAGACACGCCCACTGCCACCCTCCCCCAACACACACACACACACACACACACCGCACCTGTACCGTTCGCAATCTCCTGATGACTGATCACGTTCACCTGTTCCTGGTTTGTACCCTCTCCCTATACAAAGGCCCCAGGTGCTCCCCTGCAGTGCTGCGCATTATCCGTCTGCTTCATGGCGCCTCGAGTCCGTCCACTCAGGCTGATTATACCTCCACTTTGTTTTCACCAGCTCGCCCGGTGCGACTTTCTGTTTCCTTTCTCTCGCCGTTATGGAGAATAAACCTTCCCAAAACTCTGTATCCCCACTTGCACCTCCCCCAGAACAAAACAGTCCGTGCTTTCTAGCTCCAGACTCTGGCCAGGTCATTAAACAGAGCCTCTGTGTCACGAATGCCGTCCTCTCTATCCCCACATGTTGTCTATCTCACACAGCTCTGGGATGGAGCCTCAGGTTCGTGTACATTTTCGCAGTCTAATAGCAAGCAAAAGAATAGTCCTAAAGATAGTAAAGCTCATTTCAGACCAATTAGAAAAAGACTTGGTTATCACCCAAAGCACATGGCTGACATCCTATTTGTGAACTGAATGCACTGAATCGAGTTCGTCCACGGGATAAATTATGGAGGAAAGACGTGACGAAGTTCCTTCGTTTGCTCCTCAAACTATCACGAGACAACCATGAGAGCCAAAAGAAAAACGAACACTAGCAAGACTGTGAACAATATCTGCTCCTTTCTTAGTTGCAGCCGTTCATTTAGTATTGCATTTTCTCACTTAGTTATTAAGAGAACTGAGGACAGGTAGACGATGGCTGATTTGGTATTATCTCTGAACAGCAGATCAGTCTGGGATCCACTGCTTTTTCAGCCCATTTGAGGAGTGCATGCAGGGCGGCGGCAGTTCCAGGAGACCCAATGACATTTCACACACTTTCCAATAAAATCCGTCACTATGTGAAACGTGACACATGGGAGGTGAAGGCAGCTGGATGCACACGTGAAGTGTATTTTCTGGAACATTTCCAATAATCACGCTCATAACAGGCATGACAAGTCAAACACGGCAGGCCTGCCGGGGGCGATCCTGGGAGAACCATAATCATACACAGCCTGAACAGGCTAACAAGGCAATAACCGAATAACACAGGTCACGAGGAAAACAAACACAACAACAACAAAAAAACAAGAAAATAAAACAAGAAAACTTACATTAAAGAGCTGTTAAATATACTTGCCAGACTTTAGAGTAAAGTGATTATGTAACTTCAGAGACATGGGAGGAGTTAGCGGCAAGGAGAAGGTGTCAGTGAGGAGTGGAAGATGATCAACCAGAATTTAAGAGGTGGAGACTTTATTTATTCAAATCAATAATGCTCAATACAACTGGAGGAGTTTTAACTACTGATACTGACTAAACATGAAATGGACCAGGGAGTGAGAGTGGACAGAGACAGTGATTTTAACCTCTGGGCCACTTCTGAACCATGGATAGTACCCCACTCTGGGCCACTTCAGCACCAAGGAGAGCACACTTGGACTACTTCAGCACCAAGGACAGCACCATACACACAGCCCCTTAAACTCTGGCTCCTTTGTCAGCACTGACTAAAACTGCACGCAAGGTTTTTGTGCCTCTTGCTCCTAAAAACTTTTAGTGTATTATTTCTCACTCAGGAGAAAATGAAGGACAACACAAATTAAAGATCTCCAAGCTATACAAACATTCATCTATTCAGTAGGTCTGTTGAGAGGACCTCTTCTGTATCTTTCCCAGATTCAGAAAAACAGCATAATTTCCTGACACAATCCACCCAAGACCATCACTTGCACTTCTAAGACGTCTCGATGCTCCTCAGGCAGGCTTCCCTTAAACCCAGCTATGTGCTCCAATTGGCCTGCTGCAGAAGAACGTAGAGAACCGCACCGAAGAACTAAAGGCGTCAGAGGAGCCCAGCCAAAATGGCAGCACTGCCAAAGCATCCTCTCCTCACCACATCCCACGGGCCTGGGAGTGCCCCCGAGGCCTCCGTGCGCAGCTCTCAAAGGCTTTTCTGGCAGAAGTGAAAACTATAATGGACAACATGGTTGCAATCTGAGATTTGAAATCAAACGCCAGCCCAGGGGAACGGTGGTCTCTGTTGGGAGTCCTGCTGAAAAAAACAATCTATTACATTTATTAAAAACCTGTAATTATTAAGAGCTGGTCCACGATATGGTAATTAAATTAAAGAATGTAACAAAACCGAAAGGATAAATTAAAAAGTGTGACTGGGCTGCATCTTTATGAGAAGGTCAAGAGAAGTCAAAAAGTGGAGAAGGAAACATGAACAGGCATGAAAAAAGAAAGAAGACTGGAGATTCTCCAAACCCATAGTTTTCAAAATCCACAGAGAACGACACTTTTGACCTGTACGTGGTGATCTGCCAAATGAAGTCAATAACTGTCATGAAGCCAAAGTCAGCCTAGATCCTGACACTCCTTTCTGCCCTGCGCTCGCACTGTTGCGTTTAAATCTGTGATTTTTCCATGATGACTGTTAAGTTGGAACATTCTATTAATAGTGGATATCGAGCAGCATCAGGCTCGTTCTTCACTGATTACGTGAATTCTCGTTTGATTATGTATTTGATTTGTACTCAAACGATAACTGTACTCGAATTGTGCTCAAATGATAACCAGACAACCAATTCCCAACCATTTTCAGGAATGTAGTATCAGGAAAAAGAAAGATAGCTGTAATATAGTTGTTCCTAATGAAAACAACACTCTTGGTCTGGTGGCTTTAAATCTGAAGATGGAAATCGTGCTGTGAAGCCTCAGGGGTCTGATGGTCCCAGGTGGTTCTGGCACTATCCGTGAGAGGGACTCATGAGTGGAGCTACACCTCAGCGTGCCGCACACCAAAACTCCCCATGCAGAGGTGCGGAGGGGGAGTCTCTGGGCGTGATTCAGACTAGATGAGCTGAAGCCCTTCAATGCCAAGGCCAGTTTTTCAGTTTTTCCCCTTATGATGGCAGAAATGAATCACTAGCTGGTCTCAGAGCACAGCGGAAGGGCCAACTGGCAGCCATTGCCGGCCTGCTAAGAAAACAAACAAATAAACAAAAAAAAACTCAGCCGTCAGCCAGCGTCTGCACGTCTCAGACGCCTTCCTCTCTCTCTCCTTCTCTCCGTCTCGCTCATTCTCTCCCTGGCGCTCTGACTGGCTGGCTTTGAACGCTATCGATCCCCCCTCTCCCCCCTCTGCAGAGCGGTGGCAGATTCACCTGGCCGGACCGAGGGGCAGCCTGCGGCTTGCAGCTGCCCTGCTCAGCCCTGACGCTGGCGAGAGGAGGGGCGGGTCTCGGCGGGGCAGCGGCGACCAAAATGACAGCTCGCCGTGGCTTCGTGACACGGTCTGCCCTCCGCACAGACACATTCGGCTCTGCAGCCCGTGCCCTTGACCTTCCAGCTGCGGAAAGGGCGGGTTCATTTATCTCTCCGTTTCTCTCTTTCTTTGTCTTTCTCTTAATCTTCCTGCCCTGTCTTTTCTCCTCTTTCTGTTTATCTCTCGCTCTCTAAACAAGACAGGATGGCTGTGTTGGCATGACTGTACAAAGTACGTTATTGCCAAAGCACTGAAAATGAGACATTTTTAAATTCACAAAATAATCAAAAACAATGTGTCCATCGCTCTCTCTCTCTCTCTCTCTCTCTATATATATATATATATATATATATATATATATATATATATATATGTATATATGTTTTTTCCCTCCACACCCCAGCTGAGTCTGGGCTCTGTCAGCTGCGCTTCATCACGGCGGTGCTCAGCTGCCCTGGGAGAGTCCATGGGAGATGTTAATGGGAGTGTGTGACTGTCTGCTAGTCGAGGGGCGGCGGGAGATGGCGTGTACTGATCCTCCATGCACTCAGACCACGTTCCTTTCATACAGGCTCTCGCAGGACCCACATGCTGCGAGGCTTCCCACGAACTGGGCCGATAACTTTACCGAGCCTAATCACCACTTCCAGCAAGTTCCCATGAAGAGGCACAGTGGTAGATTGGAAACACTGGGGACCTGGAGAAGGAGTACAGGGGTGGAGAAGCGGTGGAGGGAGGCCATCGAGCTGGAGTGAAGATGGACGTGAGGTGGAGGGGCAGAAGAAGGATATGGTTTTACAGACTGAGCAAGGAAGATGAATCACTTTTCAGACTGAATCTCTACCCAGACTGAGATGGAGTTGGATGTGCCACTCTGGTAGAAGTCTTGTATGTGTGGAGCATCAAAGGGAAGTAATCCTGTAGGGGTGGAGGCTCTGAGGGGAGGAGCTTCCAAGGGGAGGGACTCTGGACTGTCAGCGAGTGGCAGCGGGAGGCGAGGGATCTTAACTCGGGTGGCTGTTTTAGTTGCTGCCACTTAGTGGGGCCCCAGCAGCAGCCTGGCAGGCGATATGACAGCTGCCACTACACCCCGCAGATAGTCCTCCCCTCATCTCACTACACTTCCTTTCTGCCTCCTCTACATTCGCTCCCACATTCCGTTGCTGCCTAGCTGCCGGTCTGTCATTCTCTCTCTCCACCTCTCTCTCTCCGTTTCTCTGGCGTATCTCGCTCGTTCTCTGCTCCCGGACCCCGGCGCTGAAGCAGCGGGATGGTTGTCACGGTGCGAACAGCCTGTTTAATTACCATGCGCTTGGCTGAAGGGCGGATGAGGCACCTGTGGCACCAGGCACCTGCTCCTCCCAGCGCCGCATCGCCTGCGTCCCCGAACACTTCCCATTCTTCTCCCTGAAGCTGGGGGCCGTACGTACGTTGGCTCTCTTTCAGCAACGGGAGCCTGTTTTCCGATGCTTTTACCTCGCTTCTAAATCGCGTTTTTGATTACCCCACCCCCACCCATACCCCAACCCACACACCTCATTTCACAGATCATGTGGAAGGGGAGACGCTCCTCCATTCAGACATCCCTCCATTCAGATGTCCCTCCTTGCCTCCGACCCTGCTACTCTCAAACGCGTTGGAGAGGCGCACGGCGATGCTTTTACGCACAGCACAAACTTTGCCTATATGCTCCACCCGTGCCCACCCTAAAGACAAGGGTATCCTTTTATCTTCCACCAACCAAACGGAGCTGAAGTTGGAGGGTGGCAGACAGGTGGAGTTAAAACCTGGGGTGCTCCAACGGTGCCTGTCAGGCGAGCTCAGGGCCTTGAGAGCATTGCCTTTGCAGTTGAGGTACTTGCATCATCACTTACAGACAGCGCTTCAGACCATAGGTGCATGGGTTCACACCGGAGACAGCTGCTTCAAAAGGATGTCCAGAGAATAGCTGATGGAAGGACCCCTGGTGTACCTGCTGCAGTGGCAGGGTTTTAAACACACATCGGCATCTGTCATTTTGGCCATTTTCAGATTGTGCATCTTTAGCCTTGGTCATTGGGATTCTACACACAGACTATTAGACCTAACTGCAAATATATTTTATCTGTGTCACTTATTTCCTATATTGTTTCAGTAGCAGAAGATTTGGAATGCGACCCATTTTTGGGGTGTGAAGGGTCGCCAGTGGGTATGAGGTTGGGGTTTGGGGTCTGGTGTTGTGGAGTTGGGGTTTGGTGGGTATGGAGTTGAACTATGGCTCTTGCCAGACTGGGCAGTGTTCAGGGTTCTAGTAGGTCCGATCTGATTGGGCGAGATGAAGTTTGCAAGCAGTTCATACCTAACGAAGTGGGCCAGCTCTTGGGAACTGATAGCGGTCATCTGGTGGGCAGGGCCACATGCGTGCCACTGTGCCCACATCCCACCACGTCCTCTCTAGCAGGGCCCACTTACACCCCCCCCCGAGTTCCAGACGGAGCACCGAAGAGCTCAGCACCAGCGTCTGGCCTGCACGCCCCACTGCTCAACTCATCAGAAAGTCCAATTACGTCTGGGTGTTCCGAAACACCCCAACCCTTCCCTCCCCACTCAGCCTGCTGCGGTCTTGACCTCCTACCCACGACCCCATCCCACTCCCTGCATTTACTTATGCTGAACAGAGGCATCAGGAACTGAAGCTACCCATTACTCTTCCCCCCTCCAGTGGTTTTCTGAAAGGTTGCATCATAAAATCGCTCAGACATGAGAAAGCTACCTGTCTCCATGCATCAGTTCTGAGGGTCCGGAGCACGTTCAGCTGCTTAAAAGGGGCGGGAAACCAAAATGCAGTGGGGCTTTCTTTCCCCAAATGTACTGGAATCCTCCCGCAATGTATAAATGGATAAAACAATATGAAAGGCAGGGTTTGACCTTTTAACTTAACATGCTTTATATAAATATTACCGGATGATAATAAAACATATAAAACTCTATGTGCTCCAGTATGCTCAAGCAAAATCGCCTATTTTGGGAGGTGTCGAAACGGACCCCTACCAATAGACAGTACATTAGAAATCTGTCCTTTCATCTGTTATGCGTGCATATGCAGTTCTGGAACAGCTGGTCGTAACCCTTCAGCATTTTGGGAGGGGCTCAAAGTTCCCCTACCCCCACCCTCTTTTCAGTGACTACACTTGAACTCCATCAGGCTGGCCCACACTAGAGAGCCATTTCAAAAAGGTGGTGCTGCCTTTGTACGAGTTATGGTGTTCTGCAGTGGTCTTCCAGAGGAACAAAAAGCCCTCCACATGCCCTGTACCCAGCGGGAGAGCTGCTGAAGGACTACAGCTATGCCCTCAGCTACAGCAGGGTCCCCTTCCATAGGTGAAAGCAGGACCCGACCAATGGGAGGAGCTCTCCTGCTGCAGAACCTTTAGCTTTGTCTCCAGAGATGGCAGCTCTACAAAATACCATGTACAAAGTTAATGTGTCTGGGACTGTGGGTGGGACCTAATGACACAGCAACACAAGGGTTCAGAATGTTCCGGGATGAGTCATCAGTGATTTTGTATGGCGACACTAGCTGATCACACAGAAAACAAACTATGCATGGATATATACAGACCTTGATGGCACCAGTCAGGGCTTTTATGAGATCTTGTCATGCCGTGGGGATAACGAGGTAATAAAAAGGATATTTGTAGGTAGAAAGGTTTTAGCACTGAATAAGAAATGTTGATTATATGAAGTCAAAGGTAAAAAAGAACTGAAATATAAAGCAGATGCCTCTATGTACAGACCACAGGATTCAACAGGGCCTTAGTAGGTCTTGGTGGAGGTGACCACTGTACAAGCACAGAGCAGACCATTCTGGAATGTTCCCAATGTTGCATGGGAAACGGCTTCATTGTTCCAGTAGCAGGCATTAAAGTAACAAACATAAGACCATATTTGTTAAAACAGTTGAAGGCTCCTATGTCAATTTCAGTGAACCTTTGTTTATCTTGCTGCCAAGGACAGAGTGCTACAGAAGACCAATGTTATCCTGCAGGTGTTTGTGAGTTGAGGTCATCATTTAAAAAAAAAAATGAAAAAGACGGAAATTCTTCTTTTGAGAATATGGAGTATAATGGGATATAATGATGTCAGACTCCAACATGCATAATGGATTTTAATTTGCATATACTGAAAAATGTAGCGTTTGGGTATAATGATCATGATTTCAAACACTGCCATGCAAAAGAAGGTGAAGCAATTACATAATCACTCCTGAAGATGTATACAAATTTGTACACTTGACAGGGAGTGGAGTGACAGAGTTTGGAGGAGTAGCACAGTCTAGGGCAGGGGCATAGTCTAAAGGAGTGACAGTCTGAGGAGATCAGCCCTGGAGGGGATTCGGGGGTGGGGTGGATCCTAGTCAAAACAGTAACAGAGGTAAAACTGGCCAATAGGACATCAGATCCACTGGAGTGTAGGAGCTCAGAACTCTTGGGCTTTATGATGTCAGAGCTTCTGAAAAGTATCAGGGCTGAACTTGACCAATGAGGTCTGTTTGGAGGCGGAGCTGACTGATAATGGAGAGAGAAAGAAGGAGAGTGCACAAAAGCATGAAGCATGAAGTTTTGGATATGGTCACACTAACACACCCCACGCCTGCCGACACGGCAAGAACTGACGCAAACATTTATCCGTTACAGAAAAATCACCTTATACCGAGTTGTTACATTAACAAAACAGCGAAACCGAGGTCTGTGGAGTGTTTCCACGCAGCCTGTTCAAACGCTGTCTGAGTTTGTTTCGCAAAGGCGGTCTGGGAAGGTTCCGGACGAGGGAGAAAGCAGGAAAACTAGGGCGGATAGACTCGGGGCCCCGTGCCAGGAAGCCTGCCACTGAAGCGCGGTGAGAAAGACACAGCTTCCTCCTCTGGGGAGCCGCCTATTAACTGTAGCCTGCTGTTTCAGTCTGCAAGTGGGAGGGATTTGCCAAAACAACAAACAAACAAACAAACAAACAACTGAAAAAAACAACACCGACAACAGCCCGGTCCCAAACTGATCCGCAGTGCAAACACCCAGCCTTGTTAAGAGACAGATGTCTACTGCACAGAGAGGGCGTTGCCAGGGTTTGGGTTTTTTTTTTAACTCTGAAGATGAATTAGCTGAGGTTTGAGGCTTCCCACATTGTTAAAGCAAGGGGTTAAGATGATTAATGCAGATCGTCATCATTTTGAGCTTGAATGTATAATTTTCTGGTCTAGGAGTGAGCTACATCTAGTGGGGGTGGAGGGGGGACTCTGGCGAACGCTCCACCAATTGACGTATGCAGGGTGGTGTTACTTAACAGAGCTGTCAAAGATGACAGAGCTCGTCAATCGAACGATCCCGGTCCCTTTAGGCCTTAAGGGCATGTACGAGGGATTGCTTTAATTCGCATTTCAGGGGCGTTGACTACACAAAAGGCGAATAAGAGTCTTCGCACGGTTGATTATGATGTACAGCCTCAGAAAATTATGCATTCAAATTTATACAAGTTCGACTTCCAATCAAGGGGACCTTTACACTGCAAATTCTATATTTAGCTACATGACTAAGTGAATGTGCATTCACTTGGTACTACAGTGCAACATAGAAAACCATGCAGGGTAATCAAAAATCTCTAAATATATGTACAGACAGATTAATGATGAGATATAAGACGCAGACTACAGTACTTCGGTCCTATTAAAAATGGGGCACCATTTAGGAAGTGTGTTGCAGGGATCAATCCTTAGAAACTTAGAAAGAGGGAGGGAGGGAGGAAGAGAAATTGGGGCATCTCCTTTTTGTTCTTTCACACAGCCAGCAAGTAAAAAAAAACTCCCATTTAATCTCACCAGCACAGTTCTGTCTTCACATCTGTTTTATCTCAATTCTGTGAACTGCACTGTAGTGAGTGCCTTAAACCCCTCAGCACCACCAGAGTTCACCAGGCCCCTCCCCCCAGATGCCCGACATCCCATCACAGGGCTTCAAAACAGCAACCTCTGTTTGGTCAACATGGAACAGGAAATTAGCAGGGCCATTCACTTGTGTAGGAAATGTGTTGTGTCTAAACTACTCAATGAACTACTCAAGCTCAAACACATTTCACGGGCGTTTAGGTAGACAGCTCATGCCGCACAGCACCGGTACCTAGCTGAGGTGAAATCTGTGGCAGCGACGGCGGTGCAAGGTGTAGCGCACCAGTGCAGGGCTCTGCCTCCTGCAGGTGGGAGGGGCTCTTGCTGCTCCCCTCACTCCCCTGCACCTACGTCGTCCCATGATGGTGTTCCAAGTTCTGCAACACACCGACCGGACGTCACGACAGCAGGGCGGAGTTTTATAAATAACAACACCTGCGGTCGTAATCGTCGAAATGGGAGGGAAACTCCAGACCATTCCAGACAATTCTGCAGAAACGACTGCAGAGCACGCAGGTGATGTAGGAACACGTGCGGTGGGGGGAGCGAAGGTGGCTAATAGTTCAGGATTGTACACATAACAGAACATTTATTCCCTGATTTGTAGCTCTGTAGTACTCTCTGGCTGGATTGGCATCCTGTCAAACTGAGTTACTCTGGAGTTCAAAAAGGTGGGTGGGTGGTGTTTGAAATGTGTTCAGTATCTTTATATCACTCACTCTCTTTGTCTGTCTGTCTGTCTGTTCACACCCAAACCTGCAGCACAGGAGAGAGGGGAGAGGAGAGAGGAGAGAGAAGAGAGGAGAGAGGGAAGAGGGGAGAGGAGAGAGAGGAGAGAGGACAAGGTAATGAAGGAACGCAGTTCTCTGCTACATGCTGTTTAGACACTGCAGGATCATTAAAATAGAGCGCTAGGGACTGAAGTAGCTACATTCTAAAGATGTACACACACACAGATGCACATACCAATAAGCGTGCTCGCATTCGCACGCACACAGGAGCACTCGCACAGACATGCACACACTCGAGTACACACACACACACGCGCGCGATTCTCTGCCTCTTCCTCGTGTTCGTTTGCATTTTTTGGAGCGGAAAGCACAAAGTACGAGACGTTTCAGAACTCGTTCCATCCAGAGAAACCGACTGCAGACTAAGACACGACAGTCCTCTAAATAAAGCAGGCAAGACTATTGCATGCCCACAGATGACTACAGTTATCCATCTGCTGTCTAGTCCATCATTGCAAAACAATAAAAACATAAGTTGAACAAAATATGATGCTGCTATATGCATAGAACCATGGATTAAAGGCAGCGACAAAGAGAAAAACCCTGGGCTCTGGTAGACCGCTCTCCCGTGAGTTAAGACCTTCTGGTCTGGATTTCTCCAGCTCTCTGGTCTGAGGGGAAGTGGTTTAGGAAGCCTCCTCACACACACACACACACATCCACAGCCAAGCCTGCGCATTTGAGCCAAAGCCCTAAACCAGCTCATTAGCCAGCTGCGGAGTGGAGCCGTCTCCAACACCCTCGGAGAGCGCGGCGCCTTGGCGACTCTGCCGGTGACTCGCCGGAATCGATAGCGGCGACCGTAACGAATATGAGCACTAATGAATGAGCTGCCTGCACCGTAGGGACGAATATGAGCACTTTAACGAAAACCAGCACGAGCTGCCTGCAAACGGGATCCAGGTGATCATGGACATTATATATATAGAGAGAGAGGGTGAAGGTCAAAGACTTTTATTTTGTTTTTAAAGACCGATACCAGTTGCTTCTATCTTCAAAGCCCCCCGTCCTGTGCTCTGAGCTGCTGCTAAATTAATGTGTTTATCCCACGCACACGATGTCTCAATGAGGCCAGACACGGACCACCTTTAATTAATCAGAAGAATTAACGGAGAGGGGGAGAGTGGTAAATGACAATGTCCTCTCTCTCTCCATCCATCCATCTCTCGATCCCTCCTCTCTCCTTCTGGTATTTCCTGTCAGACTTCTCCAAAACGTATTACTCAGGTTTGTCCTTCTCTCTCCCTACTCTATCTTTGTCTCTCTGTCTCTCTCTCTACCCTCTCTGTCTCTCTAGCTCTCTCCGTCTCTCTCTCATCTCACACGGGAGACAAGAAGCACACGCACCTCCCGCCATCCCGTCCATTCCCTTCAATAAAATAATCATGTCATGACACCTCTGGCATCGGCAGGCCAGCGGACCTCCTTCCTTATTCATGGGCCTTTATTAGTGAATCTGTCCACCGCGAGCAGTGCAGTCCCCTGACACAGCACCGCCTTCCTCCCGGGAGACCACTGCTGCCTTCCTCCTCTTCCTCTTCCTCCATCTCATCCCTTCCTGGACGATTCCCTTCCTCGCATCGTCTCGGGCGATGCCCACGTCACGCTTTCACCGCCAAACGGCCAATCGGAGCCTGGGGCTACTCGTCCGCTGCAGCAGATGGCTCGGAAGCACTAACAAGCTTCGACGCCGGCTCCGGGTGTATTCGGAGACCCCCATCTGTGAGGAGGACCACTGCTCCTGGGATCACAACACCCTCCTCCAGCCGCACAGCTGCTCTGAGGAGGAAGCCACCCCACAAGAACCGGTTCACCCAGCCACCAGGTGGAACAGCTGGTAGTAAAAATTGTCGTACAGTACACAAGGTTTCCAGAGTACAGTACACAGCAGCCACTCCCTGTACTGCAGTACTGTTGTAAAAGATGTAGAGGTAATCAAAATTGTAATCAAGTGTAGAAAGTTCCCAGAGAAGCACTTTGCTAGCACAGCTGATGAAGAACCTCCTGTTTCTAACTGAGAGAGGGCGAGAGGAGAGAGAGAGTGTGCTACCTCTTATTGCCATCATCCATATTCCACATTTTGATTTACTGGGTAGGGTTCTCATGGCATTAATGTGGATTTTATACATCTTTACATCTTTTCAGAGCAGCTGAGAACTTTAGTCCATGTGTTAAATCAGAGAGAGATCTTTTTTGCATGTATATCGGACAAGTTAGATGGGCACATCCTTCACAAACTGAGCTACCGATTCTCCGCCGTTTGGATTTTTACTTTAATCTTTACACAGATGCCGTATGAAAGCGTGTAGCGTTTCACGTGGGCGTCTTGGCTTGGCGTTTGACTGGCAGTGGATGTAATTGGCAGATTACGCACGTCTGTCTGGTACTGTGTCTTTTCTCTAGCAGTGGACGGGGGTGGGGCCACGTCCAGAATTACAGGGGGCAGCGGTGGAGTGTGGGTAAGGGTGGGGCAAGGTTAGGGTTGGGGAGCGAGTGTGGGTGGTGGTGCGGGTGTGTAGATGGTGTTGAGGGTGGGGTGGGGGTGCCAGTATGGGTGGGGAGGCGTGGATGTTGAGGGTGGGTGTGCGGGAGGGGATGTGGATGGTGTTGTGGGTTGGGTGGAGTTGTGGGTGGGGACATGGGTGGTGTTCTGGATGGGGATGCGGCTATGGGTGGGGGTGGGGATGGTGTTGAGGGTGGGGGGTGGTCTACTGCTGATTCGGACCTGTGCTTCATGTTCTCCTCAGAAGGACACCAGAAGTGCTAAAGGAAAACAGGACAAGAACCCTAACTGACTACAAGACAACATGCTCTATGTCCACATGACATGGTTAGTCTTGTACCACTCTTCCTGCTTTTCTCTGAGTGTTGTTCATGATCTCCCTCTCTCTCCCTCTCTCCCTCTCTCTCTCTCTCTCTCTCTCTCGTGTTTGTTCTCTTCTACCTCTGCCAGCTTGTCGAGGGAATCAAAGCTACTTCTAATTAAGGCAGGCCAGTAACTTCATTAGTCAACAGCACTGCTGGAGAGATTTACACTTCAAAAGGAGAGAGCGAGAGAGAAGGAGAAATAGGGAGGGAGGGAGAGAGAGAGAATGAGAGGAGAAATTGCCTAAACAGGAGAGGAAACAGGAGAAACAGCGAGAGAATATGTCTGTCAAAAAAGAAAGAACAGACATGCTGATAACTGGTAAAGAACATCACATTCTTCTAGCCTTCAGATTACATCACACGCTCGTCAAGCCACAGATGACCAATAAGCCGCGGTGTATCAAAGGGGCGAAACTTCCTGCCTGCTGTTGTGAATCCAGCTGTCAATCATGTGTCACCATGGTGCGCACAATGGCCAGGGATGGGGCAATCCTGAACCTGAACGCTTCAGGACTGTGATTGGTCTCAACCAAAACTCACCTGTGGGTCATGCAGTGACAGTTGTTGAAAGGCTACACTGGTGGGCTTGAGGGTTTGAATCGCGTTAGCATTCCATTGCAGGCTTCAATACTCAGAGCCTCTCACCTTTCTGCATAGGTCCTGTGAAACATAAACATCATTGCACTACTAAATATTTACACAGAGAGAGCATTACTGGCCTACCCCTTCACTGCCCATGGGTAGCTTCCTAATGTACATGCTAATTCAGCTGATTAATTATTCATGAGCTTCTCCATCATGATTGGACGCAATTTGTGTCAGCGTTGTAACGTGCCTGCGTTAATTATGTAGCGCATGGGCGTGTGCAAAATGACGTGCGGACACAGCAACTGCCAACCCAAAGGGGACGGGGGTCATGACCCTGAAGGCCAGAGCAGGGTACGAGTGTCAGTTCCAGGGCCATGATGCTGAAGGCCAGGACAGGCTAAAACACTGTTATCACTAACACACATGATGCAAAATAAAACAGTTGAACAGAGGCTGTATATCAGAGGGACCATGTTTCCAGGAGCCCCAGGGAGACCGTATGTAGAGTTTTCAGTGAGACCATATGGAGAGACGATATGTAGTATAGTCATAGATGGCACACTGGAGTACCTAGTAGCAGTGTTGGAGACTACGTCCTGCTGGTAGCTTGAGCTGCAGTGTTGGCTGAGCAGTGTGAGGACATTGGGTCTGGAGCTGGAACACTGCCGGTCTCACCATCTGTCCCTGTCTCAGAGGACAGCTGTGGGGCGGAGGGACGGGTGAGTGAAGGCGGGACTCCCCAGGCACAAGGGTGCGGCTTCAAGTCAAAGCGACCAGTAGCGCGCAGTAAAGCCATTCTGACGGGGGCTCCATATTGGTGCAACCGTCTAAGGCTCCACCCAGTTGTTGAAAAGTCTGGGTGGTTAGAGTGGCTCTGGTACTCCATCCCCCTCGTCACTCAGTGCGATGCTGGCCAATCACAGGCGTCCATTGGGTCACCCATACAGATCTGGCCAATTACTAGATTCAATGGTGTTATTATACTGAGGTAGTGGTACCCTAAGACACAGTGGGATGACTTTTCTCATTTTAGCCCCACCCCTCCCATATATGCACCTATCCTGTGCTTGCCATGGCAAAAGAGATGTTCAAACATCAGCAAAAGTGAACAGATTAGAGGTCCGTCTCCTCTCACATGAACACTGCCCAGGTGCTTCAGAGGTGCTGGCTCTTCTCTCGGGACAAAGGCAGACGTTACCACAGCGAGTTAAGCATGCACAAGCATAGGTGCCTGAATCAAGCCTTTCCCAGAAAGTTGAGAGGACGTGATTGGATGGTGGCGATGGTTTGAGAGCTAGGGATCGGAGCGTCACACTGAACTGGGCTGTGTCTTCACAAGCCCATCCTGCCCCCTCCCCCTTTACTCCGAGAGATAAAAACCCTTTTGATCAAATGTGTTAAAAGCTCTCTGTCCTTCATCAACTAGTCTCTCTCTCTGTCTCTCATCCCTCTGATATACATGAGCCTCTTCTTGTCTCTATCTTTCCTTTAACGCCCATCTCTTTCTCTCCGTCACTGCTCTATCACCTCTCTATCACTCCTCCATTGCCCCCTCTCCTGTTTCACCCTACTCACCTTTTCTCGATCACCACTTTCTCATTACTATCACTCTATCACCTCGTCTTCTTGCTATCATCCCTCTATCACTCTCACCCCTCCCTTGTTCTATATCAGTGCTCCATCACCCCTCTCCCCTCCTCTATAGAGAGATCCTCTATCTCTCTTCTGTCATCCTCTCTAGCAGTCCTGTCCCGCCCCTTCCTCTCCCCTCCCTTTGGGTCCTCAGTTCCTCAGTTATGAATGACACCTCTGTTGGCCACACCCCCACTGGCCACACCCTCATTAACATTTAACATCCTCATTTCCGTCTCTTCTCATCTCCATTCACCAGTCTGCCCCCTCACTCTATATTAATCTTTCCCTCCCTTTCTTTTCATCCCTCCTTCTCTCTTTCTCTCTGATCATACAACCTACCTTCAGTAACAGCCCAGATTTGTTTTCTAACTCAGACTATTATGTTGTATATTGGAGTTTTCATAAATATACAAACAGCTGCTTCGTCATTTTTCATAATCCATCAAAATAGTGTATTGGAAATTGACTCTAGGCCATTCAATCACACACACACACATACACAAACACACACACACATGATAAAGAATTTTTCCATTTTCCACATCCAGAAGGCTGTTTATCACAGCTAACACAAAGATTCATGTCACCTTTAACAAAACGCATGCAGATTCACAAAATCCTGTGTCATGTGTTCACTCATGTCACTCCACTGCTGCGCTCCCTTCACTGGCTTCCTGTGGCTGCTCGCATTCAGTTTAAAATTCTGATGCTTGCCTACAAAGCCAAAAATGGACCAACTCCTCCATATCTTATGGCAATGGTCAAAAGTCGATCCGCACCTCGAGCCCTTCGCGCTTCAAGTACGGCTCGGCTGGACCCGCCATCCCTCAAGATTCAAGGAAGACACGCGACAAGATGCTTCTCTGTCCTGGCACCCAGATGGTGGAACGAACTTCCTGTCCGAACTGTCCGAACAGTGAACTCTCTCGCGGTTTTCAAACGCAGACTGAAGACCCATCTCTTTGTAAAGCACTTATAAGCACTAATCCACTGAAGCATTGGTATAAAGCGTAATTGCACTTTATCTTTAGGAACACTTGCTAAGTATTGCACTTATACTGCATGTAGTCTTGTAGGTATTTCAGTTTTGCTAGGTATTGCACTGTGTCTAATCTTATATTTTGTTCTCTTCTTTCTAGGCATCAGCACTAGCAACGGTTTATGGCAGTGCTTGACCTCAAGTAGTTTGGATTTAAACCTGTTTATACTAGATAGAGATGCATATTCTGACTGAACACATAGTACTTTTGTAAGTCGCTCTGGATAAGAGCGTCTGCTAAATGCCGTAAATGTAAATGTAAATGTAATGTGCAACGTTACTTCCGTCATTTCTGCAGAGAGCAATATAATAAGCATAGGACATTGGTAACTCCAACCATGGCTGCATTATGTACTCCAGACACCAGAGATCATCGCACCTCGCTCACAACCCACCGCCGCGTTCTGTAACCACAATCTGAATGAACGGGTGTAGTTCCGCTGTTACTTCTGTGATTTTTGCACATTTTGCGCATGTGTTATCGAGAAATAAGGTAGTGATGTCACATATTGTGATAACTACACATAGGTACTCATTTATAACCATTTGTCGTAATTAAGAGGCAACTTAATAGGAAAATTAAGAGGAGACTATTCTAAAAAAAATAGGTAGGCCTAAATGACATGTCTCTCATGAATGCGGATTTTTGAAGTTTAAAAGTCATTTCACGTAACGTGAAATGAATAGAAAAACATTGTTGATTCTAAAAACCTGGATAAAACGTTAACTTACGTTTTGTACTTTCCACTGACAAATGCCAAAGGGGGCTAGTACGAGTGACCAGCGTTCCTTCTTCTTTCTCATAGGAAGCAACATTATCCAGCGATTAAAAGCCTTTTCTCGGAACAGCGGTCTGCGGTCACAGAATTCGATGGTCACAGATTCCGGTGTAACGTGTAAGGCCACGAATGCAGACGCATACCCTCCAGTCAAAAGCACACCCTCCACAGTCATCGTTACACCAGGTGTTAGGCAGAAGGCTTCGAATCTAATTTAACCATGAGCCAAGCGGCAGGTTTTCACACGTTTGCACACATTTTCACAGAGACGCACATCACGAGCACTCCCTTCCTCACAATTAGCCGTGAGCGAAAAACTCGCACGTTCCAGGTCGCCCGTGTTGCTAACAGTAATATGAAACGGAAAAGCAATTTTAGTTGTTATTTATTTTCACCACCCATCATGATAATCCAGTGTTTTCATTTACACAAATCAACACGCATGGGTGCTTGTAAAATAGGTGGCTAAAACGGTTAAAATCAGTACATGGTTATCTGTATAGATGCGGGAAAGGATGAGCAGTTTTGGTGCTGGAATGCTAGAAGCAATTTGTAAAAGCACACTTGCTAATTGGACTGAGGGTGTATGACATGCAGTTTGTAGAAATGCAGTAATGCATTAGCCAGGACAAACTAATGATTCCAAATTACATGAGCTATATTACCAGAACGTTCTGCACCCAGCTGGAATCTGAACTTAAAAGGAAGACGCAGGTGAACACGCGCGACATATTTTTTGCTACTTGTTATCACATTGTGTGTGTGTACTGGGTGTATACCAGCGTGTATCTGTGTGTGATTGTGTGTGTAGACATACTTCTAGGCGTTCTGTCTTGCTGTGAGTGTCTGTAAATGACTTTACATCATGAAGTTTTGCTATCGTGAAGATGGCATTGCTGGTTTAACTGTTAGAAAACCACAGAACTGTTTGTTTTATATACTAATTTTCAATGTTGTGTGTGTGTGTGTGCATGTGTGCATACTGAAGTATTGCCAAGCCCATCTCATATCCTTACCTTCCATTTTTATCCATTTCCATGTTTATGTTTATGCAAACATCTCTATCCTTACACTGTCTCCCCTTCTCTCTTTCTCTCAATCTGTCTCACTCAAACACACACACACACACACACACACACACCACTCTCCTGTGGTCGTGACTGGCCTTCCATCCTGCTTAAGTCATTGTTTATTCCCTGTCCAAAAGATGGCTGTCACGTGTGTGAGCGAGTGTGCGTGTGTGTGTATGTGCGTGTGTGTGTGTGTGTGTGTTTATGTGAATGTGTGCATTTTTGTGTCTTTGTGTATGTGCGTGTTTTGTTGTACTCTCTAGAGCACCTGTGTGTGTGTGTGTGTGTGTGTGTTGCAAGCGTGTGTGCGTGTGCATGTTCGCATGTTTCTGCACACACCCGTGTGTGTGTGTGTGTTGATGGGGGAGCTCAGACCAGTGGACCATATGTTCAACTGCTCCAGACAAGCTAAAGACTGCAAAAGCCTCCTCACGTCCAGGCAGATAAGCACCCAGGATTTTCTCACCGTGTTTCTTCTGTGGCACGGCCAGTTACCATCAGCAATTTATCCTCCCGCTCTCTCCACTGGGTCGAGAGCAATTACAGCTGACAAAGCGCCATCAGGCGCGAATACGCACGCGCTCTCAGAGACACTAACTGCAGGAAACGCCAGAGATCAACGCGACAGGAGAGGGTTGGTAATTGGCCGACACCTGCTGAATGTCCTTACGTGGAGACACTCCATTCTCTGCGGGGAATCAAAACAAACACAAACAAAAAACGCACACATGGCATGTGCACACCCGGATGCATGTGCGCACACACACACACACACACACACACTCATTTGCTCCCAGGTGGACACCTTTAATAGGCTATGGCATGACCGGATGATTTAATGACTCCAGCAGAAGCAGGAAATGCTGGACATGTTCATTAATTCTGCTCCTTTCACTAACTGTCTGCCCAACTCAGCTAATTTAACCCAAACACACAGCCGCTGAGCCCAGCGTTGCTTAGAAACGAGTGGCCAAAAGCTAGGGCCGGAGAAGCACAGATGGAGCAGAGAGGTGGAGAGGAAGGAGAGGAAGGAGATGAAGGAGATGAAGGAGAGGAGGAGAGAAGGAGAGGAGGAGAGGAAGGAGAAGAAGGAGAGGAAGGAGAGGAGGAGAGGAAGGAGAGGAGGAGAGGAAGGAGATGGAGGAGAGGAGGAGAGGAAGGAGATGAAGGAGAGGAGGAGAGGAAGGAGGTCACCGCAGGTCTGGGAGTCAGGCCACAGCAGCATGAGAATGTGTGCAGCATAGACGCACATAAACTTACACACTCACACACACACACATTTATGGAGGTACCCAGAGACACAAAAGCCTCAATGAAATTACAGTGAGCCAGAAGCCCAAGGGTCACGGGGTCAAGGGGCCCTTTACTTTCACCTGTATCCTAAGGATCTGAAGTCCGCATGTCAGCCTAATAAGATTTCAGATGTGTGTGAAAGAGCAGAGAGACTGAAAGAAAAACAGCACGCACACAGAGACACACACACACACACACACACACACACACACAGATACACATATACACTATTAGTACCTAGAAAAACCATATCTAACAGAGAGAGCCTTTTCCTATAAAGCTCAACACGCTATGGAATAACCTTCATATCAATATTTCATGTCTCAATATTTAAGGCTGAAAACCTGTTTGCTTAGTCAGGCATTTTATAAAATACCTCTCATCTTAGCTAAAGGTGCAGATCTAAGGGTTTGTGGGCATTGGCTGTTCACCGCTTTTCTGTCACTCAAGCTGGTAGTGTCAGGCTGATCACGTCTGTGCTGTACACATGAGCCCTCAGGTTTGATTCCTTCTGGCTCTGTGCTTATAGCTGTGCTGCCATAGGTAGATCTTTTCGTTCTGCTGAGGTATGTCTACTTCTTGTGTCATGTAATCTCAGCTGCTGTGACTCCACTCATGATATGAACTCCCCCCGTGGCTCCTCCCACCCTATGACCCCCATGATTTGGCTCCTCCCACCCTATGACCAAAGGACTTACAGGAACCTAGAACAGACGTCCTATGCTTATTTGAACGTATGACCTTTTCTGTTCTTTATCTCTTTTATTGTTGTTGTTGTGGTATCCAGTGTTGACCAGGAGAGGATTGGTCTCCCCTTTGAGTCCCGCCTGTTCTCAAGGTTTCTTCCTCATGCTCTAGGGAGTTTTTTCTTGCCACTGTTGCCTTTGGCATGCCCATGGGAGCTTGGATTCGGCCATGTGTAAAGCTGTTTTGTGACAACATCTGTTGTAAAAATCCCTACAAAAATACATTTGACTTTGACTGACACACACAGACTGTTCCACAGAAGACATACAAACATATACACAGACAAACACAAACACAGTCACAGAAGACATGCTGCCCCATTCACTCACTCACACACACACACACACACAGTTCTAAGATGAATTGTACCAATCCTCTTAAAAAAGCTGAAATCTTCTCATTACACTCACACTGTGGGAATTAGCAGGAGAAAGAGAGGGAGGAATGGACGACAGGCAATTACCTGTGAGAAAGGAGTGTGTGTGTGTGTGTATGTGTGTATCAGGGTGTGAGAGCGAGAGATGGAAAAGGACAGTTTACTGTGTGTGCATTTCTGTCTGAGTGTGTGTGTGTGTGTGTAAGAGAGAGAGAAAGAGAGAGAGAGATGGAAAGGGACAGTTCACTGTGTGTGTGTCAAAAGTGAGATTAGAACGTAATCAGGCATGTAGCAGGTGTAGCAGAAGGAATAGGTCCCTGTTGTATAACAACACACACACGCAGACACACACACACACACACGCGCACACAAACACACACACACACACACACACACACACACACACACACACACACACACACACACACACACACACACACACACACACACACACACACCTGTCTCTGCCCTCACATCTGCCCTCATATCTCTGACCTCACGTATGCCTACATGTCTGACCTCACGCCTACCCTCACGTCTGACCTCATATCTCTGACCTCATATCTCTGACCTCACGTCTGCCTACATGTCTGACCTCACGGCTGCCCTCACGTCTGCCCTCATGTCTGACCTCACGTCTGACCTCATATCTCTGACCTCAAGTCTGCCTACATGTCTTCCCTCACGCCTGCCTTTACTTCTGACCTCACGTCTGACCTCATATCTCTTACCTCACATCTGCCTACGTCAGCCCTAAGGCCTGCCCTCACGTCTGACCTCATATCTCTGATCGCACGTCTGCCTACATGTCTACCCTCACGTCTACCCTCACGTCTACAGCCCTCCTGCTGAGCACACTCGAACGTGCACTGAACAGAATATGAGCAGTATGAGCAGCAGTATGAGACCGCGACTGCCACCAAATTTTGGTTGTCAGCACATGCCTGTCCACCTCTCTATGTTTTTCTCTCTCTTGCACTCTCTCTCTTTCTCTTTCTCTGCTTTTTGTTCTCTCCTTCCCACACATTTCTCTCTCTCTCTCTCTCTCTCTCGCTCTTTCTCTGTTGATTCATCCTTACAACTTCAGCTCTTTGACAAGTATACTATAATATGCTACAATGGATTAACAAACAGCAAAGACTAATCGCAGGTCTCTTGGTGGCTGATGGCACACAGGAGCATTGATTTATCTGTGGTGTATCCTGTCCAACTGCCATGAGTAGCCCCATAAACCCAGGTTCACCAAGCTTGTAATTATGATCCTTTTTTTCTGAATGTGACATGGATTAATGCCAAGAGACTCTGCTCTGTGTGTGTGTGTGTGTTTGGACTTATAGCAGAGCTTGTTGGATGACGGGTCAGACAACAGAAAGGGTGAGCAGCACATGCAAATGCACACACACACACACACACACACACACACACACACACACCTGGCATAAACACAGCAGAACATGTTCTATGACAAGTCCATGATGCTAACCTGCTATCCTTTAAACGCCTAATCTAGCGTTAATTCTGAACCCTAAATCAACGCTGCTCACCTATGTTTCCATTCACCTCTCCACACACACAGGCGAAACTCACTACCCCATTAAGACTTGCCAGTGATCTCACAATAAATGAGATTCACTTCTTTTTTCTTTTTTTTTTTAACCGGTGTTGGAAGAACCTCTCACGCACGTCTCTGCTTTTTCTATACATCTCATTTGTGAAGGCCGTTTGCCATTCTGATCAAGTCTTCCACCTCTTTTTTTCTCCTCCTTTTCTTTCCCCGTCTCTCTCTTACCTTTCCATCTCTCTCTCGCTCTCTCTTTCTCTTCAGTATACTCCTCTCCCACCCCCTTACCCCACTTGTCTTCCTCAATCCGTCCGTCTCCATCTCTCTCTTCGTTTCTGCACGTTTTCAGAAGGCTTTACACGTGCATCTTGGGGAAAAAACAGCCCTGGTGGCCGTTACCAACGACCTTTGTCCTTAACTATTGCCATTGAGCAGGGACGTGACCTAAATCTAAAATATATCTCCACACTGCATTTAAAATGGGCTCCGCCTGTGCCTTACGTGAAGGACCTATTTGTACAGGACGGTTGACATTAACATATTTCTGAACCAAAAGAAAGCACGGGGGTTTCTTCTCATCTGTAGACACGTTCGGGGCCTCTAGCAGAAAAGCTGCATCACATATTCGAGCGGGTCAGGTATTATAATGGAGCCGAGTCTAAGAGGAATGCCTCAGCAGCACCCCCGCTGGTCAAACCCTGGAAGCACAATGCTCAAAGCCATCTCCGTTTCGCAGTTATTTAACAAGTTCAGTTTCGTGCAACTCAGACCATCACTTGATGTGACTTAATTTTGCACAACGATTTCAGTAAATGGCAAAGTGAAACGCAGGTGCTGTTTAACTGTTTGGTTTGGTGGTTGCAAATGAGTTTATGTCAGGTCATGGCGTGGGGAGGGGAGGCGAGGGGAGGAGGAGGGAGGAGGAGGGGAGAGGAGAGGAGAGGAGGAGAGAAGAGGAGGGGAGAGTAGACGAGAGGAGAGAGAGGAGCTGTCTGTGAGAAGTAGTGTGAACTATGAAATCAGCTTGCAATCTTAAGCCCATGGAAAAGCCATCTGATGACACCTTTAAGAAATGCCTTTTAAAGGAAAATGGCTATTTATCCAATCAGAAGCAAATCCACCCAGTCAGATGCAGCATGGCCATCCAACCAATTAGAAGCCATCAGAAGCAAGTACTTGTCCCGTCATAAAAACTACTCTCTATTCATCCTTCTCTCTTATTTTCCATGTTTCTCTGATCTTCTTTGTCTAATGACATGCAATGTGACATTCCCCTCTATATATCCCTCTATTATCCCCCTCTATATTGCCCCCTCTGTGACCCCCATATGCCCCCTCTATGCCCCCCTCTATATGCCCATCTATATTCCCCCTCTTTTCCCCCTCTCTATTCCCTCTCTATATTCCCTTCTCTATTCCCCTCTATATTCCCCCTCTATTACCCTCTATTTTACCCCTCTCCTCCCATCTCTCCACCATATCACTTTGCTCCACCTCCAAATCTTTTGATATGTTCTCACCAGTTTGCCATCTCTGTCTCAACTTGTCCAGTCTGTCTCTGCATTGTCCAATCTTGCCTCTGCCTTATGTAGTCTGTTGGTGTTTTCCAGTCTGTCTCTGCTTGTCCAACCTGTCTCTCCCTTGTCCCGTCTGTCTCCATTTGTCCATTTTGTTTCTCCATTGTCCAGTCTGTCTGTGTGTTGTCCAAACTGTCTCTGCGTGGTCTCGTCACAGTTCTGGAGCAGACAGCTCGTGTAGCACAAGACGGCTCGACATTCTTCATCGTTTCATACGGCGTAACGATGTGCAACAAATGTTAACTTGTCTTCCAGTTAAATTCAAGATCTTAAATGCACACGCACAGTAATTGCTGGTCTCTCCCTCCCTTTACAAACAGCCACACAGCCAGAACTGTTTCGCCAGTTGTTACGAAGACTCCTACCGATTCTGAGACCTGACAAATTGGGCTGAAAATTGTCACTTTGAACCTTCAGAGCAGACAAATGCAGCCACTCCCCTGCTGTTATTGAGTGGTACTGGCAACCCAACCAGCCAGCAGCGCTATTACTGGGAGGCGCTGGCCGGCCAAACACACATGCTCCAACCTCATCAAATACTCCTTTAAAGTGACACATGGTGATTTCTTTCTCTGAAAGTTATTATAAATATGGTTAAAGTTTTCTAAATGTTCAGAAAAAAAACCCTGCAGGATTTCACAGATCATAACACTGTAACACAGTATTTCCAGCTACATGACCTTATAAAACACAGCAGCACTAACAGCTAATGAGGGATCAGCTTTGCCACTGATCTTTTACTGCTGTACCGAGACCAGCTTTTAGATCACCAGCCCTTCTCAGAGCACACAGTGAATGCACAACAGGCTGATTTGAGACCTGTGACGGGGCTTCACGGATGTGGGCGGTGGTATGTAAGGGTCTCGTTAAACAGCCTCTCTCCCCCACAAACCGCGGTGCTGAGATCAAACTGCACAATCAGGGCCTAACGCTAACGCTAACACAGCCCCACCCCCGCCGTGTCTCTCGGCTCAGTTGGTGTGTGTGGAGGGGGTGGTGGGGGCATGTGCTCCACAATGCTGCCTCCATCCTGCAGGGTTTAGTAATATAAAGTTAATGAGATTAGCATGTGGCTAACACCAGTGATCTATCGGGGTGGTATTCACAACTCTTTAGCCTTGTCTGCAAATCAGTATAGAAGAGAACCTCAATACATTGAGCACACTCACTTTTAGCCTACGACAGTCCTCGACTGCCTGACACAAGCCGAAGAACCCGTGCTACTACTAGACGGCGTTAATGAGGGTTCGACAAAAAGGCGAAGGAGCCGTGCTTTGTGATGGCCGGGCTGGGGCTGACGCTAATGAAGTCGCTCTCAGTTTCTCTAAAACCAGACAACATAATTCCAGTTCAATTTCCAAGTTTGATGGTGGCATTCAGTCAAGCAAATTCCTCGGATGAGCTGAGCGAAGGGAAGACCCGCTGGGAATTTAGCACGGCTGGACACGGATGGCGGCATGGATGAGGGCTTCTCGATAGGCTGTGGAACAAAACAAGGGAGAGGTAGGGAAGGAGGGAGGGTGGGGAGGGAGGATGTAGGAGAGGAAATGAATGAGGGAGTGAGGGAGGGCGAGGGAGGGAGGGAGGGAATGTAGGACAGAGGTTGTGCCAGTGAGTGAAGGAGTGAGAGAGTAAAGGGAGGGAGAGTGAGGGAGTGAGGGAGGAAGTGAAGGAGGTAGTGAGAGAGGTAGTGAGGGATTGAGGGAGAGAGGGAGTGAGGGAGGTAGTGAGGAAGTGACAAAGGGAGGGAGTGAGTGAGAAAGTGAGGGAAGAACTGAGGGAGGAAGTGAGGGAGGGAGTGAATTAGGGAGTGAGGTAGTGAAGTAGGGAGGTGGACTCAGGGTTGGGGAGGCTGGGAGACACTGTGGCCTACTGACTGGAAAGAGGCAGTAGGATGTGGCACCTGCTGGCAGTCCACAGAGGGGGCCACCATCCAGGGGCTGAGCCGCCTCCCTGAGACGCCCGAGTGGAGCAGCGCCCACTGATGCCTCCCCTCAAAGCTGCCTCATTGGTCCCTGGGTGTGTGGTTTAGCCAATGAGCAGCCAGTGGATGCTTTCCACAGCCATTGGCTGAGGCGCTCAACTGTGGTTTTAGTCCATTCAAGCAAATCGTATCGAGCCAACAGAAGGAAGCACTGGTGGGTTTTCTGTGTGAAACAGTCAGTCTGAAGTGTTGTGTTTAGGGAAGAGGCACCAACGCTAAAGAAAAAGTCTGAATTAATAACTAAAGCAATTGATTACACTGGGAGCTAGAGGCTTAGTAAAGAGGGGATGAGAGCTCGATTCTATCTAGTACTCTTACAGAACCTTATGAGCCACCTTCACACACACACACATACACACAACGCAGCAGCAGTTGTTGCCTTGAGGCAATGCTCCTTATCTGTACTGCAGTTGGTGTATAGAATAGAGCACTGTTATCATCTGTTACCATCAAGGCACAGCCATGAGCAAAACACACACACACACACGCATTCACAAACATATACGCATGCACACATGGACAAACACACACACACAAGACTGCAAGAATCACCACACTTGATCTATAGTGGCTAGCAAGTGAACATTCAAGTATGAGAGACAGCAGGGTGCTAGAGTGTGTGTGCATGCATGCGGGCATGCGTGTGTATGTGTGCATGTGTGTGTGTGTGCACGTTCGCACGCACACATGCGTGTGTCTGTGTGTTTATGCGTGCATGTGTGTATGTGCATGTGTCTGTGTGTGTGCACATTGTGGAAGACACATACATTTAGAAAGTTAACACAGGTTCCAGAATGTTCCATCACAGTTATTTTGGTCATTAGTGAAGTCCTGCACCTTCCACCTGATCATGTGACCGAACCAGACCGGTAGGTGCATACGCAGCACACACACGCCATACCTAATCCAGGCATGGAAGTGTAAACTCACCATAGTGAGAACAACCAGTTAAAAAAAAACACCAATAAACAAACAAATCAATAAAAACAGTGATACTGTTGCAGTGAAAGCCTCTGATCTCATCCTCTCCTCTGTTACCCTGGGGCATGCAGACATGGAGGGCGATTGGTTGCCGTGGGTAGACAATGATAGGAGTTTTCTGGGTGAATGCAAGACATTACCAAATGCTTTGGCAAAGACACACTGTACCGGAGATCCTTCTGCCCTGCTCGATATGTCCAAGCCCTGCCAAGGTGCTGAGATTTCAGAAGAGTGACCCACGCACTGAGAACTTGTCTCGCATGCCCTCTGACCTGTGTCAGCTATTCTTCTACTTCCTGAGGATAGGGCAGACGGAGATGTGGGTCTCAGCTGAGTGTGGCCTGTGGGGTCTGAGTGTGGGGTGTGGAGTCTGAGTGAGGGGTGTTGGTTTGGGTGTGGGTCTGAGTGTGGAGTGTAGGTTTGAGTGTGGGGTGTGGGTTTGAGTGTGGGTTGTAGGTCTGAGTGTGGGTCTGAGTGTGCGGTTTGGAGTCTGAGTGAGGGGTGTTGGTTTGGGTGTGGGTCTGAGTGTGGGATGTAGGTTTGAGTGTGGGCTGTGGGTCTGAGTGTGGGGTGTGGAGTCTGAATGTGGGTTTGAGTGTGGGGTGTGGGTCTGAGTGTGGAGTCTGAGTGTGGGGTGTGGAGTCTGAGTGTGGGGTGTAGGTTTGAGTGTGGGGTGTGGGTCTGAGTGTGGATTCTGAGTGTGGGGTGTGGGTCTGAGTGTGGATTCTGAGTGTGGGGTGTGGGTTTGAGTGTGGGGTGTGGGTCTGAGTGTGGAGTCTGAGTGTGGGGTGTGGAGTCTGAGTGTGGGGTGTGGGTTTGAGTGTGGGGTGTGGGTCTGAGTGTGGAGTCTGAGTGTGGGGTGTGGGTTTTGAGTGTGGGGTGTGGGTCTGAGTGTGGAATCTGAGTGTGGGGTGTAGGTATGATTGTGGGTCTGAGTGTGGAGTGCAGGAGTGTTTTCCGTGTGTCTGTGTGAAAAGTGTGGGTCTGTGGGTCACTGTTAGTCAGGGTGTGGAGTCAGAGTGTTTAGCGTATGTGTGAGTGTGGAGTGTAATTTTAGCTCTGTGTAAAGCTTTGATGTGCAATGCAGATTAGAACAGAAGTGACAGCCATCTCAGTATACCAGAGGCAACAGAGCAATGTTCTGTGGAGCAGATATCAGGGACCTCCAGGCACTATGAACTAAATTAGAATCACGGAAGCGTACAGCAGAAGCTCCTACCAAGGGGCCCTACCAGGGGCCCCTAGAACTGAAGCACACCGCAGACTGATGTCTTCTCTGGCCTGTCCCTGAATTAATCAAGCAGATCTTCCTCATTATCAGATCATCTTTGGGGCATGTGCAGTTTGCGTGGTCGTGGGTTGCAGCGTTCAAACTTCCTTAGCGCTCATTTCGCATCTCAGAACTTTCACTCAATTTTAGTACTCGGGGGTTACTCATGTTTTACTGCCTGTTTATGCACGTCTCCAGACAGTATACAAGCTTTCACTCTGTTGTCACGGTGACAGCTGTTTTTAGCCAAATGCACAGCTAGCATATGCTTTGTGTAATTAACCCTCTCAAGATATGGGGACAGACTCCTCTCAGTAAAACCTCTAACCTTTAACCAATAAATCACCCTTCATCGTGCTTCCGACTCACACTTACACACTCAGATTCACCCTCACATTGTCACCCTTAGGCAGTCAGACTCACTGTCATACCCTTACACCCTCACATTCTCACCCTCAGACCCACGCTCACACTCACCTTTACACATACTCACTCTCATACCCTTTCACTCTCACCCTCACACTCTCACCCTTAGCACTGTCATACCCTCACCCTTACATACTCACTCTCACCCTTGCACACTCAGACTCACTGTCATAGACTTACTTTCACCCTCCCATACCCAGATACACCCACACATCAGACTTACTCTCACATTCTCAGATCCTCACATGATTAGACTCATCTTCAGACACACAACTCAGACCTCCACCTTTGATGAAAACATTTAGCAACTGAAATGAAGCCACTCACCTGTTAAGACCTGTGCCTCAGAAAAGCGTCAGTCCTGGAGACTCCCTGTGTCTGTGTGTGTGTGTGTGGGGGGGGGGTAGGACCCAGTGTCAGCTCAGCCTCCTCTGGACAGGTCACACCACAATTATGCTTCCGGACACCCAGAAGGCACACACCCCAAGGCGACAGGCACTGTCCTTCAGAGTCTGAAGTGCTCATACGCGTCCTGAACAATGACAAAGACCCTGGGAAGGAGATAGGAAGGAGAGACAGAGATGGAGAGAGAAAGACAAACAAATGTCATACTGTTCTAAAAATGATTTCATGTTGTTTTATTACCCAGCTCAAACGTAAACTCCAACATCACAAGAATAAATTGCATTACATTTTTCTTCCTATACGCACAAATGTGCATACCACAGTGTATATATTCTTCCCACATATACTTCTGACAGTGGAACCTTATTGCATATACATGAGTTTCCACTCATGTTTTTGAATAGATTTCAGCGGCTTGAAGATGTCAAGCCTAGCAAAGAACAAGGCAGCGGAATATAAATCGATTTACTTTATTCTGCATTTAAACAGATTATCCAGTGAGAAAAACACACAAACTATCATTTGCACACCAAACAGTATGATATGAATGCAAGTAGTGTACTGGGCAGATGAAAGACTGGGGAGAGAGGTCTAATGAGCAAGAGAGAGAGAGAGAGAGAGAGAGATACAGAGACAAAGAGAGAGAGAGAGAGAGATACAGAGAAAAATGAGTGAGAGAAGCAAGAGACAGATAGAGAGATCCACACTCCGCATTCAGGCCCATATATACAGTATATACAGTTATACCTGTCAATCTGCTCACTAACACAAATGTCGAATCAGCCAATCACATGGCAGCAGCTCAATGCATTTAGGCATGTAGACATGGCCAAGACGATCTGCTGCAGTTCAAACCGAGCATCAGAATGGGGAAGAAAGGTGAATTAAGTGACTTTGAATGTGGCATGGTTGTTGGTTCCAGACGAGATGATCTGAGTATGTCAGACACTGCTGATCTACTGGGATTTTCACAAACTACCATCTCTAATGTTTACAGAGAATGGTTTGAAAAAGAGAAAATATCCAGTGAGCGGCAGTTCTGTGGGCGCAAAATGCCTTGTTGATGCCAGAGGTCAGAGGAGAATGGCCAGACTGGTTTGAGCTGATAGAACGGCAACAGTAACTCAAATAACCAGTCGTTACAACCAAGGCATGCAGAAGAGCATCTCTGAATGCACAATATGTCGAACCTTGAGGCGGATGGGCTACAGCAGCAGAAGACCACACCGGGTGCCACTCCTGTCAGCTAAGAACAGGAACTGAGGCTACAATTCGCACAGGCTCACCAAAATTGGACAATAGAAGATTGGAAAAACGTTGCCTGGTCTGATGAGTCTCGATTTCTGCTGCGACATTCAGATGGTAGGGTCAGAATTTGGCGTCAACAACATGAAAGCATGGATCCATCCTGCATATTTTCCTGGCACACTTTGGGCCCATTAGTACCAATTCAGCATCGTGTCAACGCCACAGCCTACCTGAGTATTGTTGCTGACCATGTCAATCTCTTTATGGCCACAGTGTACCCATCTTCTGATGGCTACTTCCACCAGGATAACATGCCATGTCATAAAGCGTGAATCATCTCAGACTGGTTTCTTGAACACGACAATGAGTCTCTCTGAGGAATGTTTCCAGTACCTTGTTGAATCTATGCCATGAAGGATTAAGGCAGTTCTGAAGGCAAAAGAGGATCCAACCATGTGTACCTAATAAAGTTGCCAGTGAGTGTAAATACATATATACACTGCATTGCCAAAAATATTAGCTGATCCATGCAAATTATTGGAATCAGGTGTTCCAATCACGTTCATGGCCACAGGTGTATAAAATTAAGCACCTAGGCATGCAGACTGTTTTTACAAGCATTTGTGAAAGAATGGGTCGCTCTCAGGAGCTCAGTGAATTCCAGCGTGGAACTGTGGATGACACCTGTGCAACAAATCCACTCATGAAATTTCCTCGCTCCTAAATATTCCACTGTCAACTGTGAGCTGTATTATAAAAAATGAAGTGATAGGCCACGTAAACTGATGGAGCGGCGTCAGTAGATGCTGAAGCACATAGTGCAAAGAGGTCACCAACTTTCTGCAGAGTCAGTCACTACAGACATCCAAACTTCATGTGGCCTTCAGATTAGCTCAAGAACAGTGCACAGAGAGCTTCATGGAATGGGTTTCCATGGTCGAGCAGCTGCATCCAAGCCATACATCACCAAGTGCAATGCAAAGCGTCGGATGCAGTGGTGTAAAGCACACCATCACTGGACTCTAGAGCAGGAGTGACGAATCGTGCTTCTCCATCTGGCAATCTGATGGACGAGTCTGGGTTTGGCGGTTGCCAGGAGAACGGTACTTGTCTGACTGCATTGTGCCAAGTGTAAAGTTTGGTGGAGGGGGGATTATGGTGTGACGTTGTGTTTCATGAGCTGGGCTTGGCCCCTTAGTTCCACTGAAAGGAACTCTGAATGCAATTCCATGCTTCCAACTTTGTGGGAACAGTTTGGAACATGACTGTGCACCAGTGCACAAAGCAAGGTTCATAAAGACATGGGTGACAGAGTCTGGTGTGCATGAACTTGACTAGCCTGCACAGAGTCCTGATCTCAACCTGATAGAACACCTTTGGGATGAATTAGAGTGGAGACTGAGAATCAGGCCTTCTCGTCCAACAACAGCATGTGATCTCACAAATGCGCTTCTGGAAGAATGGTCAAAAATCCCCATAAACACACTCCTAAACCTTGTCGACAGCTTTCCCAGAACAGTTGAAGCTGTTCTAGCTGCAAAGGGTGGTCAAACATATTAAACCCTATGGATTAGGGATGGGATGTCACTTATGGCCATATATGAGTCAAGGAAGGTGAGTGAATACTTTTGACAATATATGTATACATATACATAGAAATACATATACATACACACACATGCACATTGATTGACTGCTGTGATTAATAGAATGACAAAGAAATTAGAAATTAAATTGGACAGAGAGACAGAGAGAGACAGACAGATTGAGAGACACAGGGCAACACAGAGTAATTAAGATTCCCCATCTCTCTCTCTCTCTTGCAGTGAAGCTGCTTTGGATGCAGACAGAGAAACTTTACACCTCTACACATGATTGTCCAGCAAAATCACACTAAAGCGCACACACACAAACACACACACACACACACACACACACAAGGCAGGGCACTGCATACTCATTAGCTATAAACTGGAGGTATAGATTGGAGGGAAGGGAAAGGAAGTCAATAAGGCAGGAAAGGTTGTAATTATAGTTAGAGGCACAGACTAGGGACAGAATGAAAGAGAAAGAAGTGCATCAGAGAGAGAGACACACACAGTGAGACACAGAGAGAGAAGAGAGACACAGGGAAGGCAGAGAGAGAGAGTGAGAGACACACACAGAGACACAGAGAGAGACAGAGACAGAGAGAGAGAAGAGAAACAGAAAGACAGAGACTAAAAATGTGCTGTAATTAATGAATGTGTGTGTGTTTATGTGCACGTGCATGTCGGGGGTGTGTACACCAGAGGTGGGCCAGGAAGGAAGACAGGGACGTTTTGGCAAACATGGCATTTCGATCCGCTGAAGCCGCTTGTTTTGAACCTAAAACAAGACCTACAACAGGAGATGAGAGAGGGCGATAGAGTTGAGAAGGAGAGAGGGATGAGCGAGAGGGAGACGAAGAACAGAGATGATGGAGAGGGAGACAGAGATAGATGGAGATGAGAGAGGAAGATGGAGATGAGAGAGACAGAGAGGAGCTAGTGGGAGATGGAGAACGGGGATGAGGGAGAGCGATGAGAGATGAGAGAGAGAGAGAGAGAGAGAGAGATGGAGATGAGAGCAAGGGAGACCGATAAGACAGAGGAAGATGGAGAAGAGAGAGAGAGACAGATGAGAAAAGGGGAGACAGAGATGAGCACACTTCCACTGTGTAATGACACTGCAGACAGTCTTAGAGCTTCAAACAGCAGATGCTCCTGAAGAAAAGCCGCGCTCCTCTCAAAGAACAAAAGAGTGTGTGCAGCAGGCAACAGGCTGGTCGCTGCCACATATTCAACAGCTGTGTTTGGCTAGCAAGAAGCAACTGGTCACGCATCAAATGTTTAGGAAGCCACACAGTAAGTACAGGAGGAGAGAGCGCAGAGTTAAGGAGGGCATTAGGACCCCTCCCCTCTCTCCTCATCGTTTCGTCCAGCCATTGCTCCATTGGCCAGACAGCCACCCATCTCCCCGCCCCCAATATACATTCTTCCTCCTCGCCTTCATTAGATTGGCCAGCCAGCCACCCATCTCCCCCCCCCAAAAAAAAAGCAATTCTTCCTCCTTGCCTTCATTCCAGGTTCTCTGATATCCGCAGGATATCCGTCAGAGTGAATTAGATCCACCAATCACAGCAGCGGAGGGGTGCTATTGAGCAGCTCCCTATGGGGTCCTGCCTTTATTGCTCTCTCTCTAATACGATAGGTCAGCTTTGACTTTGCCATGCGCCTCTCTGGCTACCTTACATACTGTCTAGCACTCCGTAACACACTCACACTCACGTCCACAAATACACACATGCAACAGGACCACACGGAGCAACTCGGGAATTTAACTGATAGTAGAAAAATAAAACCACATGGAGTCACAATTCCATTTTATACAAGATGAAATTTGCCATTAATTTCAAATAGAGAAAAAACCCCAGATAACACCACCTTTGTCAGTAAGGATTGAAAACTACTCATGGTTTTAGCTCATAAACATATTTAATCACGCTAACCAGGGGCTCTATGTCGGTCTCAGTGAGTCAGAATTAGACGTTTAATGCCCTGTAGCTGGGGCACGACTGGGCAAAAAAAAAAACCCCACAATTAATCAGCTTCAGTGCTAATGCTGCTTTGGACACAGTGGGATCCTCAACATTCATCTGCTGGGAGAGAGACACGTGATCATCATAATCATCATAATCATCGTCATCACCACCACCACCACTCTGGTCAAATGATGAAAGTCCTTGTTGAAAACATCTCATTTCAAAACACCATTAGGCCTCAGTCAAATAACCCACTGACTCATATCAACCACTGCAGTTAGTGTGTTGTGCTCCCGCTTGCTCTCTCACACACACACACACATCCAGACTACAGTGTCATTCCATAACGGCCCGCCAAAACACGCCGCCATCATTTCGTTACCCCTTGCGAGCAGGGCCCAGTCAACTGCATTCCTTCCCTCAGACTCTGCTATACTACTACGTCTACTACCACTATTCTGCATGGCAGGTATCTCAGCAGTGTGTATAGTGAAGACGTCAGCAGTTCCAGGGACATTTGTGTTCCCTTCCCTCCCTTTGTTCAGCCCAGACCTGAGCTGCTCGCCAAGGGAGGGCGATAACATTGTAAAAGGGCACGTCTGTGCTCCAATTCTGAAGCGCCCTCCGCACTACCACTATACTGACCATACAGCACCATAAAACCTCCAGGACAAGGCATGCGGTACAGATGGGGAAGAGAGAGTGCATGCAGGGTAGAGTGCACACTGCAGCCGAGAGAGTGAGAGTGCATGCAGGGTAGAGTGCAGTATTCAAGAGGGAGAGGGTGCATGAGTAGGGTGCAGCGTGCAGTACACCGTGGAGAGAGAGAGAGAGAGAACAAGCAAAGTGTGCACATCAAGAGAAGTAGAGCAAGATACCATATGCTGCGAAAGCGTGCCTTGAAGTTCTAGCGTTTCATGATCTGGTCAGATCTGATTCAGGCCTGATTCATTTTTAGGATCTGCATCTGAGTCAGTGATCCAATTACATTAGGTAATATTCTTTGGAAAATGATTTGATATATGCAGTTTCGGCATGCACATCCCCAATGCCTCAATGCAATAATCACCATTGTAAATGCTCCACATATAGAACACCACCCACACTCCAACTCCATATGCCTACCAGGCTGCATCTGTGGGTCTCAATGTACAATGCATCACCTTCTGTCCCCAATTCACACATACAGCGCGTGCATGTGTGTTTGTGTGTGTGTGGGGGGGGGGGGGTGGCATGTGCTAGTATACTGTACACCATACTGTATTTTATTTTCCCTGTCCTAGAGAATAAGTGAAAATATGCTCAAAGAACAAAGAAGCTAAAGAGTGGGTGGAGTGTATTGACTGACTTGTACGAAGTTCAGTATAGAGAGACAGCTTTTGTGGTGAGTGACAATTGTAGAGCTGTCACTAAAAAGCATGGGTAGATCCAGTGACCCAGACAATACAAACGATGCTCCAACACAGCATCCGCTGACCCCTAAAAACATAAATCCACTAACACTGGGTCCAGTGACACATCAGAACACAAATGTAGCAGATTCAAAGATCCACCATAACACAACATGAATCCTCTAATACTGAATCCAGTCACCCATTGCAACACAAGTGAATGCTCCACCACTGAATCTAGTAATCCACCACAACACAAGCAAGATCTACAGTGTTACAAAACTAAATATTATAAAACTGAATCAGATCCAGTGATCCACCTCAGCACAGGTAAACACTAACACTAGATCCAGATCACAAATGTGAGTCCTATAATACTGGGTGCAGTGACTCCCCGCGACAAAGGCAAACACTCTACCACTAGATCCAGTGACCCATCAGAACACAACACGTGTCTCCTAACACAGGATCCAGCCATATGCAGCCCGCACCACAACACACCAACCCTGGATCCAGACACCACACACCACAACTCGCATACATCAGCCTCCTGAGCAACAGGCTGGACAAATGCATGTGGACAATCCAAATGTGACAACTGATTTCAGCATTGCAGAAATTCATCCCCTTCTCTCCCGCTGTCAGTTTGACGGTCTCTCCCATACACACACCCCTTTCGTGCATCAGTCCATCCATCCTTGTCAGTAGGCTAAGATCAGCTCTCCGTGTCTCTGTCAGATAGTCAGATAGTCCCTTCCTCCCCATACGTCAGTTGAATGGCATATGGTATCCCAGCGCAATCACTATCAAGTTATTTTCAGAATAACAATATGAGTATTAATCAGATTTAGATCATAATCCATCTCACTATTTGCACATGTAGCTGAGAAGAGTGCTCATTTGCATAAAGAATGCAGGGTCTATTGTTCTGTGCTTCGGCATCTAAGCTATTAGCATGCCGATTTGCATAGGGATTTGCATGGTCATGCGTGGAGGCTGATTTCACAGTGTTCTGCTGACCTTGACTTCATGGTGTTTCCACCCTGAGCTGTGACTCCCCCCTGGATGACAATTAGAGATTAAGCTCACCTTCCATCATTAGTGGCCTATAGGTACCCCCATAACCAGATCCACTGCCAACATCAGCAGAATCCCCCGAGCACCACTTCCACTAGCAGTGTGATCGATGTTCACAAAGAGAAACGTGATTCCATACCACAGAGCCCCATCCTGCAGCCCGCACTCAGATCACCTCCATCACATAGCCCACTGTGGCTCAAACTTCTTACTAAAGGACACGCAGGCTTTTGTATCCTTTACCTATGCTGACAGTAAAGTACAGAGGGAGGGAGTCACTGCTAGTCAACGCTAGTCAACGCTAGTCAACGCTAGTCAACGCTAGTCAACGCTAATTTGGACATCCCTTGCAAGCTAGTCAACACTTTCTCATCATAGAAGTAATGTACCTTCATCAAAGTGAATGAAATTGTTGTTCCTTCAGCTCACAGATATTCCGAGCGAGTATGTCATACACATGGGAAACGTGCGACAGAGCGGCACATGTTGACGGCCTCTCCCTTGCGCATCTCCACCTCTTATTACCACGGTGTTTAATTTTGTCAGGCAGCCTCCACCGCGGCAAGCCGACTATTCACAAAGCTCTCGGTGATAAACAAGGCTGAATCAGTGTCAGGAGCACTCTAAAGAGAGAAAAAGAGTGAGATACAGTCGGAGCACTTCTGTGCAGCCATAATTCTGAGAGGGGTATAAAAGGCCCTGTGGGGGGAGAGTGTACTCTTTCATGTAGTTTTGCCCTCATCTTCAGCCCTGACTAGAAACTCCACACCCACAGGGCACACCTACCAGCAACAGGTTCAGGGGGAAGGTCACAAAAGATCCCAGAGATTTAAAGTTCCAGCTGAGACTGGAAATCCTAATCTAGATACAGTATATACAAATGAGGCTACACCTACCTACATGCATTCTCTGAAAAGTGCTATACTTGGAGATCATATCTCAAGGACAAGTATGTTTGTGTAAGCTCGGATGAGATATCTTCTTTAAGCTGCGTTTTTTTTGCAAAGCTTTTTTTCCTACATGGCCTTGCAATGGGAGGTGGTCGATAATAGCCTCAAATCCAAGTAGCTAAAAGTAGGTTAACTGTAATCGTGTAGGTCCTGGAATGTGTATAGCTTTTGGGGCTTACAGAGGAGATTCTGTGGAGTGTGAGGATGCAAAGAGGAATCCTCTGCAGTTCTAGACCCTGAATTGGTGTTGCATTACACGGCACTTCCATCAGGGTCCTGGAGAAGAGTGGGCGTGGCCAAGCAAACCAGCCCCAGGCCACTCGGCAGGAAGTGGCCAAATGTTGGCCCCATCTGGTCCTGAGAACGTCGGGAACAGTCCAGGCTGCTTAACCAAGTGCTTCACAGTAAAGGTGGGCTCTGTTCCTATGCTTTACGGACTTTCGATTGTATCACCCTGCGCAGAATTAAAGAAAATTCAATTTTGTTCACCAGTATTCTCAGACGATTGTGGAAGGAGCACTTTAATAGCACTCTGGACTCCTTTTGAGGTTTTATGACAAGCTCTTAAGCGGGATTGGTTTCAGCTCAAATGCACCTGCCGGCCCTCGGCCAGTAGATCAAGGAGCTCACTGGTCATGTGGAGGGTGAGCTCCTCAAATGCAAGACACATTCAGCATCTGGGTGGGCATGTAATTAATGCTACATTAGCAGAGGGATCATGTCAGAAATGTCTATCATTATATTTGTGTGCAACACACACTTTTTTTTCCATTACTGTAACCTCTAACAAAGTTCAGCAGTGTCATTCCAAACCCTCACTTTATCTGCCGAGCAGTGGGCGTGTCTCGCCACGGCAACAAGGAATGTTCCGCCACACATCTTCCACTGCAGTAAAACCCTCAAAAAAAGCAATACCTGTTAATCAGTATCTAAGCATCTATAATGGTTAACTGGGGAAATTACCCAGCATGCATTCTCCACAGTTCCTGCTCCAGTAGGTCCAACCCTGCAGACCCGTTATCCCAGACGGTACATACAAAAATAAACGCCTTTCTATTTCCCTGACTGGTAATCGCCTAGTTGTAACACATAACATAGCACTTTGCTGCTACTTTTGTACATTAGCAAGAAAGAGGAGGAAAGGTAAGATGAAAGAGAGGAGGGGAGGAGAGGGGAGCAGAGGGGAGCAAAGGGTAGCAGAGGGGAGAGGAGAGGGGAGAGATGTTATTGGTGAACATACTAAAGGATTCATATTTTGTCAGTTTTCATAATTGTCATTTGATATTTCTTAACCTCAATAAGAAGCACAGTTCTGCCTTTTGAGGTTATTTTGTATTTTGGGCCACAGTTCACATTTAATGACCAATGCAGCACTGGAGGTGTCTTACCTCAGAATATTACAGATATAACCCTACTAATTCACAGGAAAAATTGGTTAATTTCATATACCACACTTTTCACTGATTTTAGAATAGAAATGCTACATTTCATGGCATGTATTAAATAACACTTCACTGCATATCTACAATATTGACTTGGCCTCACCAAGTTAGCCTGACATCCACATCAGAAATCAGTTGTAAAACGTACCTAACATTACATCACTACTTTAACATTAAATCGCTACTTTAAGGACGACCCCACCCCCACCCCCCACGGCAATATTTTCATTTCACTCATCTCCATAGCAACAGAAAAACCCTACCATTTACATCTGCTCTGTCCAGGACATATCTGATAAAAGATATGTTCCCAGTTTTCCTGCGTTCTGCAGAAAATCAGGCATTTCATTAGGAAAGGCTGATTTCACGATCCATGGCACAATTTCCATGGCC
This sequence comes from Brachyhypopomus occidentalis, assembly GCA_020368025.1. Classification (NCBI taxonomy): domain Eukaryota; kingdom Metazoa; phylum Chordata; class Actinopteri; order Gymnotiformes; family Hypopomidae; genus Brachyhypopomus; species Brachyhypopomus occidentalis. The sequence goes on along the minus strand of JAGXOD010001364.1, from coordinate 1,371,972 downwards.
GTGACTTTGGGGGACCAGGCTCCACGCAGATGTCTGGCCACAGTTTCACTACTCCTTCATCTCCCCAAACCCAACCATTCATCCACAGCAAGCAGTGTTGTCAAAGGGACGATGCCCTGTGAGATCAGTTTTCCATCCAAGATTGAACAGAGCGGTAGCTGCACAGCGTTGGACCTCCTGTTGGACCTCTTGTTTGACCTCCTGCTGGATCTCCTCCCTCTCTTTAAGAATGGAATGTGAATGGTAGTATTCAAAATGTAGTGAGTGAGTTCATATGATGTTACTGTAGGCAACATCATATGAAAAAGACTCAAAAGTGTTTTAAAAAGACTCAAAAGTGCTAATGGCCTGAAATGGTGAAGTGATCTTGCGAATTGAAGATTTGGTGAAGGGTAGACCAGGTAAATGGAGAAAGGACGATCTAGTAAATGGGAGATCTTCCTGACACCAGCCAGGTCCTTTTGAGATAATGCTGAAAAGCATAGTAGCATCAAGACAGGAGAATGTACTGAAAATTATCTCTTCGAAATTTGGAAAAACAGTCTGGCCATTTTCCAGAATTAATATCTATAGGATGTTACAGCTTGTATGCACTGGGTGTTTCAGCAAGGGCTATGAGCCTGAACAGTTCCGTCAGCACTATCAGCTCTGTACTCATTCATGTCTACCATAACCATTGTCTTCTCAATCCTGAAAAGACCTTGTTGAAACTCTTTTCATGTAAGACTGAGAGTCTCATTTGCTAAATGTGCAAGAGTACATGCACACAACAAAAGCCACAAATGAACTGTCCAAACAGATCCATTGGGGGACTGTCCTTCAAATAAGCAAAACACACAATTTGTCCATTTGTCTGTTGCAAAATATTGGCCGGTGTCAATGCAAATAGGTTAATTTAGTACCAGCAGGGTAATTTACCAAGCCCGAAAGTACTTTACAGAACAGGTACTGTGTGAGTAAATGAAGGGTGACTGAAGTGTAGGTACTAATCTTGTATGGTTGATTATTCCAAACCATCTCAAGAGGCCAAAAATACTGAAGACATATATATTGTCGTCTCTGGCCATTTTTGTTTTGCTGAATGTTAGACCTGGGGAACAACAAATAAAGTTATTTGTTGTTTTTAAGCCAACAGCTATAAAATACAAAATTTGCCAGTTTAACCTTACACATCACTTTACTTCTTAAATGTAGGTTCACGTTTGGTTTACGAGCCGAACTCCAAGCTCACCAAAACACTTAATAAAATATCATCTTTTGTCATATTTGCTTTGGCTCCACTTCACGCAATTGTTCTTTGTAAATCACCCACAAAAATACCACAAACTACATATGACATTTATAGGCAAGCCAACGTGACTCAACACTGTTAATTTGGGACCCTCAGAATTCAGGGCCTGAGAAAGTTGGATCTTATATTACAGCCTTGGTTTTTCTCCTGGTGAAAAGCCTCTCCCAACCCATCTCCATGTGGAGCCAATGTGGTATTCCTTAAAGGATTTTGGTATGGTTTTAACACCTTTCCCAGCATTCCCAGTACAAAGTCTGCCATGCAGAAGCTATTGCAGCCCAGTATGGCACTGTCTTTCACCTTGTGCTTTAGGCAAAAACCCTTCGCAGCCAATAGCAATTTCTTCTTTATTTGCTGCCATTGGGTGCCTCCAGGGTCTATTTTAGGGTTTATCCTTCTTTAAATATACACAATCCCACTGGTGACAATATGCAGCTCTCTCTCCCTCTCTAGCTCACAAAGTGCTACCTTCAGATCTACGTTAACCTCCCTACCACACACACACAGCCATCTCCCCATCCCTAACTCGCAAAGCTCTAAGTCACTCTGAAACCAAGGAACCTGTCCTCCATGAAGATCCTCAGTGACTGCGTTGATATAAAAAGCAACATAGCTGTCTGCCACGAAATGAAATCAGAACCGAAGTCAATTCAAATTTGACTTTTCTTTTTATGGAACACAATTAGCTGTGTCACTTATACACACACACACACCTCTTATTACCCTAGATGATGGCCAACCAGCAGAGGACACATCACCATGGAGACATGGTATTGTTGTAAAAGGAAAACGATCACGGACACACACACACACACACACACAGCTGAATCTCAATTATTTATTTTGTTTTGCACCCTGATGGTGGATTTCTCATCTACTGTGCCCTGCAGTCTGTGTGTATGATGAACCATGCACATGCACACACTTCACACATCAGTGGGCTACTAAAAGACTACTGTTCAGTAGGATGTGTATACACTACATGTTTATGAAAATGAAGTAGTGTGTGTATGTGTGTGTGTGTGAGCCATCCATGAATCCATGCGCCATGCAGTGCAAATGATGGCTAATCTGTTTGAACAACCTTCTCCCATCTGTGTAGGCTACAGTAATCACATAAATATTTAACTGCCTTGTTCACCAGCAATGGGGAACTTTGATAGACAGAATATACCCCTTCTTTCTCACACTTTTTCTCACTCTCCCTCAGTCTCTCTCTTTCTGAATCTCTCTCTCTCTGGATAATATTATGTTTACTGGAGAGGTTTAGACAGCTCATGTTTCTTTCAGTAATCGCTGAAGACACAGCGTAATTTTACGTTTCAATTTTATACATAAAATACATTATGCACCGGTTATATTTCTCACATAATCACTTTTAATGCTTTAAGAGCCTAAACATAGGGGCTTAGTGCTCATACGAAGCCGTCCATTGTCTTATTATAATAGACTATAAAGGAGATTCAAGATGTAATAAAAGATCATGTCGCTTCGCGGGGGCTTTTCTTGCTTCAGCATGTGTTTCATTTCATTGCCAACAAATCTTCAGAGCATCGCCACAGTTATGCTCACGCACGTCACTGGCTTCTATCCGTGGACTAGCCCCTCACAACATGGCGAAAATGGTCAAAGCCCAATCCGACCCTTGAGTGTGGCTCGGCTTGAAACGGCATACTTCACGTCTCATGGAAGATGAGCCTCAAGATCGTCCTCGCTGTCCTTCCATCCTCGCTCCCAGACGGCTGGCTGTCTTGACAACACAGTCCTCTGCTGCCTTCAAATGTAGACAGACGACTCGTCTGTTTGTGGAGTATGTAAATGACCACTAATCCTGCGCCTATGGAAATTTTGCAATACTATTAATTAACACTTCTAGCACGTATTGTTTGTTTGCTACTGCTTGGTATTGTACTTATCATTTTCTGATATAGAGCTTATACTTAATACATTTTGTCCAGGTATCAGCATTGGTTCCTGTATTTTAGTGGTGTTCCAGTTCGACTCAGATAAAAGCATCTGCTACATGCCAAAAATGTGAACGTGTTGTTAAATGTTACCCCACCTTACACTGCCTGCTCCACCTCGTGAGCTACAGAGAGACTTGTGCTTCATGGCTAGTTGTACGTTTTGCATGAAATGGAAGCTGTGTAGTTTGGTCTGAAGTCCTTAATGGTCATTATGTCTCAAGATTAAGGGAGATTCGATTAATGGGGGGCGGGGTCAAGAAAGAGACTGACAGAGAAGAAAGGAAAGAAAAAGAAAGAACTTAAGGGGGATGAGAGTTGACCTTGAGAAAACGTTAAGTGTTTAATTCTTTTGCCCGTGTCCCTGCGATTCAAACAGCAGTCTCACCTCGTTCACCTGGGAGTCCTCTGCGCCTAAAACCTATTGCCAGCAAAAAACAACAAAAAAAACAATTATGTAAGCAGGCCGTGCCAAAACCTACCACCCTGAACATTCCTAATAGTTCTTCTCGGAGGTCACATCTTTTCAGCTTTTAATGCAGGCGTGTTGGTTTTATGATCTCACCAACGTGGACACAGTCCCGCACTTACGCATTCACTGTAAGGCAACAAAGTCCGTCCGAATGACAACTGTACCACAAACAGGGCTGTGATGTATCGTTATACGTGTAACGGCATTAGCTAATCAGGATCCAAAAAAATCTTAACTGGATTCTGTTACGCTCATTCTCACTTCTTATTTCCCCCCTTATTAAATTGTTGTAATCGACTGAACGGTTCGCGTGAACTGTTGCACCGTAACCGCATCGGCCCTGAATGGATCCTGCGTTTAGAGGTTTAGCATACGCGGCATGCTTTGTATTTCTCTACGCTAGGTGCGTTTGGGGTCTTTTATTTAATTCTCTTGCAATTTATGACTGGAAACAGACATGCATTTGTGAGCTCTTGCTGTTGCAATTCAATTATCTTTCTGGCATGATTTATTTGTTTATTGTAATGTCTTGTTTAGGGAGAAGCCTTTCTTGCCTTTGAATAACACGCAGAACGCCATTTGGAGTGGTATTAGCTTTGTTTATCATGAACACAGGCAGGACATTTCGTTCTGATAGATTTGTTTTTTCATGGGTGGTATTTGTTTCATCTGACTTTATACGTGTTAAGAAAAAGCTGAAAGCATCGTCTTTTGTGTTTATTTGAAGCTAAAATACAGATTACGGGGGTTCAGCCGTCGAAATTGACTCGGGATTTTTCTCACGTTAAGCTCTGCAATAGTTATACAATTTCTGACAAACGTCTGTTGGCAGACTAGTTATAAGGCGTCGAGAGAAGGGAGGTTACGTGGAAAACAGGCAGCGTATTATTAGGCAGTTATAGTCCAAAAACGTGCCATAGGTTCGATGTGAAGAACTCTCTTCTCGCCGATGTCAAAGCCAACTATATATATCTAGGACATTCACACTCTGGGAGCGTACCGATATGACAGGGGTGGAGAGTCTGCATTCTGGCGGGGAAGAGACGTACCGGTTATTACCTTTACACATCTGTTCATGAGCCTACACAGAGAAAATACAGACACATACCCATCCCAACCTCTGTGTCCTCTCCCGAACTGCACATGTGTATGCAGGGTAGTTTTTCAACCCTGCTACTCCAGAAGTTTAACTTCATACATTCAGTTCGTCATTGTCATAAATTAATAATTTCTACAATAGTTCATTGTTATTTTTTAAATACATCTGTACAAAGGCCCAGTGTGCTATTTATTGTTCATTTTTACAGATCTATTAAAATAAAATTCGATACCATGACAGGACCAGTCTTTTATAAAGGAATGAAAAGAGACTTATTTTGTCCTGTTTAAAACAGGAGTAATTGTTTTAGAGAGTGCTAACATTTTTTATTTTCTGAGATATCGCAGGAAGGAATTCTCGAGCTGTATCAGCAGTTTCATGTAGCGTATTATTATTATGTAGTTAGAGTGAGATGTAGGTTGGTACATTAACATTATAATGTGCAGGTGGTAAAACCATGATTTCATTAGTTGTTTCATTTAAAAACTTAATTTTCACACCTGGAAGATGAGAAACCATTTTGGCTGGTAATGTAGTGGCCCACTGCTCTGGAACTCTCTGGCAGTTAAGGGGTTAAAAAGTAATTCATATGTACCAGAGAGCAATACAATCGCAGTGTCAATTTGTCCTTTATACAGCAGTATAGCAATACTTTGTATTACAGATGCATTTTTAATATAAACCATCCAACTCCAACTCCAAACAATAGTGGTTGACTTAGACACCAGTTAATAAAGTACACAAGGTCCTAACTCACCTCAAAACACCTCGGAGTGATTCGTTTTTTGTTCAGTTCAGCCAATTAAATTAACATCTCATAACTTTACTGGCTCCATTTTGTTAATGAAATACAACACCACGAAAAGCAACCACTATAATCGACCTTCAAAACAACATCTAAAGCTGAAAAGTGGTGTAATGTGTTACCGTTCACAAAAGAATGAAGAATGTTCCATCTAAAGTCACTGATAAATATCTAGATTTATAAAAACGTTGGGGAACCCAAAAGCAATATTAGCCCTCATTACATCAAAAAGTGATTCTATCAGAGCTTGAGGAGAACCTGGATATTCTAAGTGAAATCACAAAATGCACAAAACCACAAGAGATATGGAAATGGTTTAAGGGAAGTCAAGCCATTGTAGAAATGCCTATAGAGAAATGCATGAGGAATCCATCAGACTGCTACACCATTTTCATCAGACAACAATTCCAGTCACAAATATACAGTCAAACCTCACTCTGTTGTGACATTGAACATGCACACACTCACAGACCCCCCCCCCCCTTAACAGATTTAACAGATACACGTCATAGTTTCCTCTCTGTCTCTGTCCTTCTCTGTGTCATCTGTATGTCTTCCATACTGAACTGCTGCCCACAGCTTCAGCAGATGAACTCGACTAAACAGTGAATGTATCAACACGTCTCCTTTGAGGACTCGCAGCAGTGTTATCCAACAGAATCTGCACAAGATTAATAATGCATGAATAATGAATTAATAATAAATAATAAATGTGTCTATTTAACCATTAGTGTGAACAATTCATGGTCCCCTTGCTCCTGGGCACAATGGAAACAGATGCTGGGACTGAACTGTTTGACCTTTAGGTTCACAGTGCACATGTGTGTCAGACCACTGCACTGTTCCCAGCAGCAGAGATCCTACACTACACACACACACACACACACAAACACACATATAGACACTCCTGCCCCTTGCTTTGCTGTGCAGTGTAATCCCCATCAGGCTAATCCTGTTAGCAGCTCTGCAGCTCTGCGGCTAATAGGCCCGGCAGGCAGTGGAGTGGAGTGGCTCTCATCCACCCACGGGCTCCATCACCCCAGCACTACGTTAAATGACGCCAACCACTCCACTCAACGCCGTTTATCTCCCTGACCAACCCCCCCCCACGTCTCGTCTTTGCGGGACCCCGTCCTCCCTAAATTCTCTCTTTCTCACTCACACTCTCTTTCTATTACCATCTCTCCTCAGATCTGGCAAACAGGGAATTCTTATCATTCCTGCCGCACGGTACTTAAACTCAGTCAGACCCGCAGTCAGAGATCTTCCGTCTGTCTGCCCGCGCACACGCCCACTTACCTGTCCCTCCATGGTGCTTCTCATTCCTATGTCTCTCATCCTTTCTCTTTCCCCCCCCCCCCTCTCTCTCTCCCTCTCTCTTTTCCACCCTTTCTCCCTTCCTCTGCAGCACCATGCCCAGGTTTTTGGGAAACGGGTTTATCAGCAGGGGGTTGAGGGGGAAGGGGGGTCCGCCTCCAGCACCACCCCGCCAACACCCACCCAGACTGCTTATCTTTGGGGCTTCATCTCGCTCGTGTTTTAAAGTCAGTCATTCTGCTGCTGTGTATATCTCCTCAACTTCTGCTCATCACTCACTCGCTTGTCGCTCTGCCGCATCCTGTGTTTCCATCCCTCATTCTAATTCTTAGAAACACACACACAAACACACAGGCACCTATGCACACATACGCACACAAGCACCTATGCACACATACGCACACACACACATGCACACATACGTACGTGCACTTACACACATGCACAATGTCCTCCCTGTGGTTTCCCCCAACAGCCCCAATTAGCCAGTGACAGGTGTGAGGTTTTACACACATTCAGCCCATACTCTCTCTCTGGTGGGGTTTCCTTGACGGACCAGAGCACAACTGAACCCATTAATAGCTCATGAACTGAACATTAAGCACAACTGCAATCAGAAGAGGCATTAAAAGGAACTCTTTACAGAAAATGAAAACCAGTTATACCCCAGTTGTACCCCCCCATTATACCCCAGCAGACCCCAATTATACTCCATTTTATCCCAGTTATATCGCCATTGTACCCCAGTAATAACCCAGTTATAATCCAGTTATAACCCAGCAGACCCTTTACACCCCAATAATAACCTAGTCATAATCGTTATAACACAGCAGACCTGTAATCCTCCAGTAATAACCCAGTTATACCCCAGTAATAACCCAGTTATACCCCAGTAGTATCCCAATTATACCCCAGTTAGACCCCAGCATACCCGAGCCATTACCACAGCCACATCAATCTCACATGGCTTGTTGCTCCATGTTGTAGATTTCACACAAAGTCCTGGAGAAACATGACACAATGAAGGTCAATTGATGAGGGTTCATAAATGCATAAAGGAACTCTCAACATTAGAAGTAATTGGTATGACATTTTATTTGCTACATCTTTCCACTGACAAGCTTAATAACAGCATGTCTTGCAAATTTTACAACATTATGATAATGGAAATTATCAAACATTTATAAACTACAGCATATAAAACTCTAAATATTGACATAATTCAAACTCTGCTAGAAGAAAATCTTAAACATAGCACAGAGGAGCTATTTCTGCTTGGTAGTATTTTAAACTACACTTAAAGCATAGTAGAATCAATCAATCAATAATCAATAACCCAAACTCTTCCAAACCACCAACACAAGATCACTATTAGACAGTTATTACATCTGAAACTGACCACAGAGCACTGAAGAGGCTGAATCCAGTGCTAGAGAGACAAATGATTCCATACAACTTTTGATTGATTCAAACCAATTCATAGAAGAAGAGAGTAGTAAACTCATTCAGCACTGTCCATCAGTTCAGCTCTGAAGACACTACTGAACTCATTGAGCACTGTAGATAGTACACAAGCCATTCAGCTCTAAATAGACTATTGAACCCATTCAGCTCTGGCTAGACTACTGAACCCATTCAGCTCTGGATAGACTACTGAACCCATTCAGCTATGGGTAGACTATTGGAACCAGTGTCAGCTAGAGCTCTGTCCTCTCAGGGTAGCTCCAAATAAACATCAGTTGGTGCTTGCACACACACACACACACACACACACACACACACACACACGTGTGTGCGTGTATATATAAATGCCTGTAAAAGAGGTCCAGTGAAACTTTATAGAAAAATGTAGTGTCCTTGTGAAAGTCCTGTGCCTCCATTCAGAGAAACAGGTATACACACACACACAGACACACACACCGATAAATGCAGGGCCATGAAGCAACAAGGCCACTCTGAGCAGGTCCTATTGTGCCCTCCTGGGTCTCCTCGCCATGGATGACTGCCACGGTGTTGTGACGCACACCAGTGATTTCCTGACGTTCCTCTCCTAACTGTTCGTAAGCCATATTTAATGAGCCTGAGTGCTTTTAATTATTTTACATTATTTAAATCAGAGAGAAAGAGCACTGGTTCTTTTACATTCTCTCTCTCTGGTTATGACTGTCTCCATCTCTCTCCCCCTGAATCTGAACATCCTCTCTTCTGAGGCTGTGTGTGTGAGCATGTGTGTGTGTTTTCTGCAGAACCTGAGGTGTATCCACTACAGCAGAGATAGTGTTCTGCAATGAAAACTGCTGGAATGATCTACAGTGGGGGGTGATCTACAGTGAGAGTGCTCTGCAGTGGGAGTTCTCTGCAGTGAGAGTGATCTACATGAGAGTGATCTGCAGTGAGTGATCTGCAGTGAGTGATCTGAAATCATAGTGATCTGCAGTGGGTGTGGTCTGCAGTGGGTGTGGTCTGTAGTGGGTGTGGTCTGCAGTGGGTGTGGTCTGCGGTGATAGTGCTCTGCGGTGGGTGTGCTCTGCGGTGATAGTGCTCTGCGGTAGGTGTGTTCTGCGGTGATAGTGCTCTGCGGTAGGTGTGGTGTGCAGCAGGAGTGCTCTGCGGTAGGTGTGCTCTGCAGTGATAGTGCTCTGCGGTAGGTGTGGTGTGCAGCAGGAGTGCTCTGCGGTAGGTGTGTTCTGCGGTGATAGTGCTCTGCGGTGGGTGTGGTGTGCAGCAGGAGTGCTCTGCGGTAGGTGTGTTCTGCGGTGATAGTGCTCTGCGGTGGGTGTGGTGTGCAGCAGGAGTGCTCTGCAGTGAGAGTGCGCAGCAGCATGGGTGCTCAGGAGAGGGACAGTAATATGTACTGAGACAGACCCGCAGAGAGCTGTTGAAGCTGCTGAAAAGTGCAGAGGCCCCATCAGCTCCACAGAGCCCACAGCAGCACACATGCCAATCAAATACACTCCACACCACGGCATGGGGGGACTTCATTACATACACCATGTGTGCGTGTGTGTGCGTGTGTGTGCGTGTGTGTTCATTTTGTATAGAATCTTCTTGCTTTGTGAGTTTCTCCGAGTATGTATATGGGGGTTTATGTATCTTACACCCTCAGCAGAAAGCCATGTATCATGTGGTGGTGCCTGTCCGCTGTATTTTTGTGTGGCTCCGCCCCCTTGGCACAGGCCTGCCGCAGCAGGTTAACAGGAATCACCAGGGGAACAAGACAGCAGAGTCGGCCTCCGTCTCCTACTGCAGTACCCCACCTCCGTACAACCCATACACACACACATACCTCCATACAACCCATACACACACACACATACACCTCCATACAACCCATATACACACACACACCTCCATACAACCCATACACACACACACCTCCGTACAACCCATACACACACACACATACACCTCCATACAACCCATACACACACACACCTCCATACAACCCATACACACACACACATACACCTCCATACAACCCATACACACACACACATACACCTCCATACAACCCATACACACACACACATACACCTCCATACAACCCATACACACACACACACCTCCATACAACCCATACACACACACACATACACCTCCATCCAACCCATACACACACACACATACACCTCCATCCAACCCATACACACACACACATACACTTCCATACAACCCATACACACATACACCTCCATCCAACCCATACACACACACACATACACCTCCATCCAACCCATACACACACACACACACACACACATACAACCCATACACACACACACACACACACATCCCATACACACACACATACACCTCCATACAACCCATACACACACACCACGATACAACTCTCATACACACACACCATAATGCAACCCATACACATACACACACCTTCATACAACCCATACACACACACACATTCACATGCAACAATACGTATTGTTGTAACACACACCTTCACATACAAGCCATACACATGTACACACGTACACACACATACTCACACACCTTCACATACAATCCATACACATGTACACACACACACATTCTCATACAACCCCTACACACATACACACATTCACATACAACCCTTACACACCCCTCCATACAGCACCACACACAGCTTCACATACAGCCCACACACATGTACACACACACCATGACATACAACTCCACACACACACACACACACCTACATAATCCGCACACATATACCTCCACATACACCACCACACACATACTACACAGACCCATGCACATGGCCAAATGTCCACATACACCTCCACACAAATACACACCTCCACACACACACCTCCAAAAACACATCAGTTAATGAAGTGGAAAATAAAATTAAATAAAAGAAATGCTTCCATAAAACAGCTCAGGGGAAGACTTGATTTGACTTGAATGAGAGAGAGAGAGAGAGATAGAGAGAGTCTGAATGAGAGGAGTGAGATAAGGGAGTAAGTGTAAGGGGGTTGCTTCGAGTCTGGCTGACTCGCGGAGTGACGTGAGTCCTCCGAACCCCGAGAACCCGTGGAATTTTAATGACTGGACCCAAGTGCAATAAACAAACTAGGGAACTGAGACCTCCGTAAAAATAGCACGGGAAAAGCTGAGAAAAGAAAATATAAAATACGAACTGTAACCAACAAACAAAAAGGCACGGAGCAAAACTCTACGTGTAGGTAAGTAATAAGAGAACTCAAAAAGCACACGGACAAGGTCGACGTGGCGGATAAGGTAAGTAACCAACAGAAAACTATCTCTAAGAAAATAACCAAATGACAGGAAGCAAACAGAGAAAGGAAAACTTGAGAATGGCCAGGGATGGCGCATGAGTTAAACACTCGAAGAGAATAGCGTAGGTGACGCAACACCAAGAGATAACGCATTAGAGAGGCTGGCTGCAAGAGCAAGGCAACAAACAACTCAGCGTTGAATCACCGCAACTGTCACCCTTTAGTAAGGGGAAAGACAGCTGCGGATCTTCAACGCTGATTACGAGGAATGTGGGAGTGAAAACTCCCTCTAGTGGCCACAGAGGGAGCCGCGCTGGAGCCATCCCTGACAGTAAGAGTAATGATAAGGAAAATCTAAGCTAATTCAGCTGTGTTGCCTAAGAACAACTCTATTTTGCTGTACTCAGGAAGATTGTAACGGAGAGACTGAATTCTCTAAGCTCTGAGGATTTGAACTGGACCTCCATACTACTGGATAAAAAAGACAATGGTTCAACAGAGCCAGCATCACAGCAGCCTGCTTTAAAACACAAGCCCATCCCTACCATAAGAGGCAGTACGTAAATGGTACATTGAAGCCAGAAACCTCAACGGCAGCTCAAAAGGCCATGTAGTGTTCCACAGGCGATTTGGTTGACATGAAGGGCGGAGTGAGACACGTTTACACTGATGGCGCTCCAGGAAACATCACCGCGGCAGAGAGGCGTGTCCAGGTTGATGGCTCGTGACGTGCAGGCGAGATGAAAAACCACTCGAAAACAATAAAAATCCATTCAGAACGCACTGGAAAGACATTTTGTGGAGGACTTAAAACATGTTACTGCGATCGTAATAAAAGAACTGCTTAATGGGATCCGGCAAATTCTATTTCTGTTTTATTTTGAACATCACACAGATCTGCACAGTTGAGGTCTCCAAAGCGATGGAAGACAGAGAACCCTTTTCTCTCTTTCTCTCTCTCTCTCTCTCTCTCTCTCTCTCTCCCCAGAGGAGTCTTCATGGCATATATGTGGTCACCAGTGTTTCGCAAAAGCCATGAAAGTTTTCTGTAAACATTTCTGCGGATGACTCATCACCCGGCATGCTCCCGCACGCTTCGAGGTCTCCCCTCTCTCATTATCCGGCCTCCAGAGGCTGCGCTGTTAAAATCCTGCTTAATATGCGGCCCCACCGCCGCTCGAACTGTATCGATGGCCGCGTCGTACATTTTCAACATGTTTGCTTTCATTACCGAGTAGGTATAAATTCACCAGCAGATTCTCTGATAAATTGCACCAATGAGGAAATCGATTGTGAACTCACTGCAGGCTTTGAGGCCAGATTTGACAAATATTGACAAGGATACCCAGTTAGAGAGTTCAAAGAGAAGATAAGAGACCAAGGGGTAAGACACAGGGTTTGAAAGTAGAGGACTAACCTTGTGTTACTGGGCAAAGTTGGATAACCTAGAAACGATCTTGAGCATTTCTGTGTTGTGAAGAAATAAGCGGAGACCAGGTCTATTTATGCCACGGCTCAACAGCGTTTCAGACCACCTTCCAGGAACACCACCCAGGAACACCACCCAGGACCACCACCCAGGAGCACGTTAGGCATCACATGGCGATGAATGAGGGTTAACAAACCAACCACACGACATGCTACGCCTAACATGATGATCTGAATAAGCAACAGTCTCAGATTGTGAAGAGGTCAGAGGTCATGCTGTTGGGCTGCACACCTGATGTCATCGCCTGATGTCAAGGGTTTACAAAGATCCCTTGTGAGAAATAAGAGTAAATAAATAAGGACATAAATGAAATAAAAAAGTAATCTAATCTCCAGTAGAACCTGCGAATATTGAAATATGAAAATATGAAATATGATCTGAAATTTCCAGAAACACATTTTTGCAAGGCTCAGCATTTAGACCCAATTGACTTTTAAAAAGGGTGGGTCTGGTGCACCAGGAAAATCCCCCTTCACTGGTACAGTCGCGATAAAAACTGAGTATAAACAAGTTTGCAGGATCCAAGTCTCCCTCTGCGACACAATTTGTCTTTTCTGCGTGAGTCTGAGTGGCCAGTGGGCGGGCCCCCCTGCACGGAGCCAGCGGGGGTGTGGCGGTGGGAGGTGTCATGGGCAGGAGGCCCAGTGGCAGCCTTCCATCACGACTCCATGATGGAAATCACAGCGTCTAATTGGACCAGATGGTTGAGAGAAAGAGGCCAAGAATTGCTGATCATATATCTTCAATATATATCATATATCTATATAGAGACAAGGGAACAAATATAATACACACTAGTTTACCAACATGCGAATATGGAAGTGTTCTGAAGTTGGAACTGCATCATGGCATTTAGGTGTGTAGCCCACCCCCACACTGAACACTCACACCATGTGATGAAACTTTTGCACACAATTAGACACCCCCCAGGAATGACTTTGGACCATGTGGTGAGAGCCACATTATGTGTACAATTTCAGTAGCTTGGAGAGTGCCTGGTCTTCCACTTAAGAGACACAGGAGGCTATCAGCACAACGGACAGCTCCAAACACATACCACATACCCTAACCCTCCAATTAAACACTGGACCTTTAACCCAGTGAGTCATTTACTACATACCCTAACCCTCTAATTAAACACTTGACCTTTAACCCAGTGACTCCTTTAGCACATACCCTAACCCTCCAATTAAACATTTGACCTTTAACCCAGTGACTCATTTACCACATAACCTAACCCTCCAATTAAAGGCTGGACCTTTAACCCAGTGACTCCAGGATACATATCGCAGTGTATCATTCTCTTTCATAAAATTTGAGGTAATTTTAAAAGCAAATTAATAGTAATAATAATGTTATAATAGCTTTATTCACGAATAAGTAATATCGCCTCAATAACTATTTGCCGATAACAAGTACAATCAAACTGCATATTAAACACTACAAGCACACACACACAAGGACACACACACACCCAGACACACATGGTAAGCTTTTATGGCCACATTGAACTGCGTGATGTGCATAAAGATTCTTGTGTTCTTCTCCATAAATCCTTAACCATTCCCTCATCTTCCCCTTCCGATAATTACAGCATGCACATGTGACTACAAGTGTAATGATTTAATGACAAAAACAGAATGAAAACCAATAACAACAAATTAATATAGGCATAAAAAATTAAATTAAAACAAAAGCAAACAACGAGAGGAAAGTCATAAAATGACATAAAAATGAAAAGAAACCAGGCTAAGCTCTCAACTCCGTTTTGTTCCGTAGTCTGACAGTACCTCAAGCATAAAACGACCCGACACAGCGGCATTTTCTCCCCTGTAGAAAAACAAAACAGGTTTCACAGGTTTTCACAACGGACGGCCCCAATTGTGGAGGTGCGGAGGTCAGTTTGGGCTGGGATAGCATCGGCGCCTTCACCGGCAGAACTAATGAAGATTAATTAGTGGGGTCTTTATCCCCCCGCCGCAAACACAAGCAGACGGAGGGTGTGGATTTCACCAGCAGTGGTGGAAAAGGAGAGACATGCCCAAATCCAGAGCTTGTCGTCAGCACTGAGAAATCACTTACTGGAAGATCTGGAAGATCACTTACTGGAAGATCTCAGGGGATCCAAGACACCCTGTCGAACAAACAGAGCCTGCGATCAAACCCCAAGCTTTGAACCATGCAGATACTTTACATCCTCTTGTCTTCTGCTCTGTCTTCTGCATGTCTCCCTTCCTTTCCGTGTATGTGTAGACACACACACACACACACACACACACACACTCACACACACTCACGCACACAGGCACACACGAAAGAGTGCAGCTGTTTAGCATGCAGCAGGAGCAAGCAGTGTTGGCACCTCGGTTGTGTGTGTTCGTGTGTGGGTGAGGGGGTGTTGGTAGGTGTGTGTGTCTGTCACAGGAGTCTTGTCATTTGTCCTCCGCTGTCCGCCATAAAGGTCTGAAGACCAGTAATACACACACACACACACACACAGTGTATTTAAGATTAATTGCTGTAAGTAGTTGGGGCATTGCATATCTATATATGAGTTTGGGTGGTGGAGGACATGGTGAGACCTCCAGCCCTAACCTAGCTCTAATAAGCTCAGAGCAAATGCACACACACACACACACACACATACAAAGACAATGCTTTCTCATGTTTCAAATCGAACCTTCATGGAACTTCAACGTTCCTGTGGCGATGCACCCCCTGACCATGATGACTTCGTTTGGTAAGTTCTCCATGTGGGCTGTGCTGATGCCTTGCTTCTCTCCTGCACAGTGGCACTCAAGACAGTCTCAGGCAGAAGCTCTGCGGCTTTCTCCAAATCCTGCCAAACGCAGGCGGGAGCCAAACCTACCGTTGCATTGCATTCTGGGAGAGTAAGGCTCCGACGAGCAAAGTCAAAGCGGAAGCCGCATTTCAATTGTGGGGCGGTGATCCTGTCTGCACACAAAGCAATGCGGATTTGACTGACAGCCCAGAGACGTCAGCCTGAATGGCGAGCTTTGAAGACGCGGCGCGCGCATCGCCGTGGGTAATAAAAGCGGGATAAGGCTTTTCCGGCCCGCGTCCGTTTAGGCGGAGCTGATGGGAACGTGCGATTGCGCACGCAGCTCGCAGCCGTGCCGATAAACGCCCTCCTCCGAGGAAGAGGAGGATGATGGACGACCGCAAGGCATCACCACAGCTGCACCAAACCACAGACAGGAGAGAGACGCTCAGGAGAAGAGTCTGCCGGGAGCCGAGCTGGTAGGATGTGTTCGGTAGTAAAGGCCATCTGCAATTCCTCGACTCGCTCCATCTTGTCTTCCTTTAACACTGAAGGACGTGAAGCCACATAGAACATCTGCAATCATAGTCAATCAAGGGGGTAATAACGGGGAAACGGAGAAAGGGGGCGGACGGACGAGAATCAAAAGACAGAGAGACGAAGACAAAGACACAGAGAGGGGGAGGCAGAGAGTGAAAGATAATTATTCCTAATGATGTAATTAGTTATTTATTCCGCATGAAAATTAGCCCTCCTCAGGGTTTCTGCCGCACGTAAACAGATGGAAAAGAGGTGTTTTCTCGGCCTAGATGCCGATCATCCTGAGAGTGATCAGTGCACACAGGAGTGCCCGGCGATGGTTTCTTGGCACTGTTTCCATAACGAAGAGCCACAGACTTTGATTGCGCTAACGGCGTCCTCCGCCCGTATCTCCCACACACACACACACGTCAGGAGCCCTTACAAGCTCCTTCATTCCTCTAACACAAGACTCTAGAATTAAACTCCAGACGCTGTCTGCATGATACTTTAGCAACCTTCATGCCGACGAGTGACAGCCACCAAAGCAGTCCAGCAGGAAGCGGAGATAGAGTAGCAGAGTCAGGAGGCTTTTGACCATCTGCAACCTCATTCTTGCATTAAGAGTGAACAGGCAGTGAGCACACAGTCCATGGTTCTGTGCACAAACACTCCAGACCCACAAACACTCAGCCATCATTCTACAAGCAGACTGCAGAATACCCACCGTACACAACCATCGGCATGAGCGTGTTCGTCAGGCTACCGGTATATGCATATGAACATGCACACATGCAACCCCCCCCCACACACACCCATCAGTATACACATGTGGACTCACTTTATTTTGATTAAACTTCAGTTTGCAGGTTGCCAAGCCAAGGTCAAGCATAGCTGTGATTCTGGCTATGTTCACAAAAAAAAATGGCATCCCAACGGCTCTCTGTGAACACGCTTTGAGTGGTAATCAGCTTCAGAGTCATTTCAACAAACCAAACAAAAAAGAATCTATTAAGTTCATTTTATTAACAAACTTCCATTAACACTCCTCCATGGATCACCACCTTATCGTGGTGGAGGGGTTTGCGTGCCTATGTGATCCTAGGAGCTAGGTTGTCGGGGGCAATGCCCCTGGTAGGGTCTCCAATGGCAAATTGGTCCTAGGTGATGGGCCAGACAAAGAGTGGTCCAAAAAACCCCAATGGAATTTAAAAACAGGACCCAGATACCCTTGCCCGGATCAGGGTTACCGGGGCCTCACCCTGGAGCCAGGCCTGGGGGAGGGGCTCCTCGGCGCGCCTGGTGGCCGGGTCTCTACCCATGGGGCCCTGCCGGGCACAGCCCGAAGGAATTACATGGGTTCACTCTCCCATGGGCCCACCACCTGTGGGAGAGGTAGTACTAGGGGTTCGGTGCATTGTGGTTTGGGCGGTGGCCGAAGGCGGTGGCCGAAGGCGGGGGCCTTGGCGTACCGACCCTCGGTTACTGAAGCTGGCTCTTGGGACATGGAACGTAACCTCTCTGGGTGGGAAGGAGCCTGAGCTGGTGTGTGAGGCTGAGAGATAGCAGATATAGTTGGGCTCACCTCCACACACAGTTTGGGTTCTGGAACCAATCCTCCCGAGAGAGGCTGGACTTTATTCTTTTCTGGAGTTGCCCAGGGTGAAAGGCGGAGGGCTGGAGTGGGCTTACTCATAGCTCCCCGGCTCGCTGCCTGTGTGTTGGGGTTTTCCCCAGTAGATAAGAGGGTTGCTTCCCTGCGCCTTAGGGTCGGGGAACGGGCTCTGACTGTTGTTTGTGCTTATGCACCGAATGGCAGTTCGGAGTACCCGGCCTTCTTGGAGTCCTTGGAGGGGGTACTGGAAGGTGCCCCTTTTGGGGATTCCATTGTTCTGCTGGGGGACTTCAATGCTCACGTGGGCAATGACAGTAGGACCTGGAAGGGCGTGATTTGGAGGAACAGCCTCTCCGATCTGAACCCGAGTGGTGTTCTGTTATTGGACTTCTGTGCTCATCACAGCTTGTCCATAACAAACAAAATGTTTGAGCACAGAGGTGTCCATAAGTGCACATGGCACCAGGACACCTTAGGTCGCAGTTCGATGATCGATTTTGTAATCGTCGAACTTGCGACCGTGTGTCTTGGACACTCGGGTAAAGAGAGGAGCTGAGCTGTCAACCGATCACCACCTAGTGGTGAGTTGGATCAGATGGCGGGCGAGGATGCCAGACAGACCTGGCAGACACAAACGTATTGTGAGGGTTTGCTGGGAACGTCTGGCAGAGGAACCTGTCAGAAAGGTCTTTAACTCCCACATCCGACAAAGCTTTGACCGCATCCCGAGGGAGGCCGGAAACATTGAGTCTGAGTGGGCTTGGTTCCGTGCTTCTATTGTCAATGCGGCAGATCGGAGCTGTGGCCGCAAGGTTGTCGGTGCCTGTCGTGGCAGCAATCCCAGAACCCGGTGGTGGACACCTCGGGTAAGGGAGGCCGTCATGCTGAAGAAAGAGTCCTATCGGGCCTGGTTGGCCCGTGGGACTTTGGAGGCAGCAGACAGGTACAGGGGGCCAAGCGGATCGCGGCTTTGACTGTCGCAGAGGCAAAAACTCGGGTGTGGGAAGAGTTTGGTGAGACCATGGAAAGCAACTTTCGATCGGCTCCGAGGAGGTTCTGGCAAACCGTCAGGCAACTCAGGAGGGGAAAGCGTTTCCCGACCAACACTGTATACAGTGAGGCTGGGGATCTGCTGACCTCGACTGGGGATGTCATTAGGCGGTGGAAGGAATACTTCGAGGATCTTCTCAATCCCACCACCACGTCTTCCATAGAGGAAGCAGAACCAGAGGACTCGGGGGGGGGTTTCCCATCACTAGGGCTGAGGTGACCAGGGTAGTTGTGAAACTCCTTGGAGCCAAGGCTCCGGGGTGGATGACATCCGTCCTGAGTTCCTAAGGCTCTGGATGTTGTGGGACTGTCTTGGTTGACACGTCTTTGCAACAACATGTACATCGGGGCAGTGCCTCTGGATTGGCAAACCGGGGTGGTGGTTCCCCTTTTTAAGAAAGGGGACGGAGAGTGTGCTCCAACTATCGGGGATCACACTGCCTCCCGAAGGTCTATGCAGGGGTTCTGGAAACCGGGATAGTCGAATCTCAGTTACAAGAGGAACAATGTGGATTCCGTCCTGGTCGTGGAACACTGGACCAACTTTTCACCCTTGTGAGGGTCCTAGAAGGTGCATGGGAGTTTGCTCAACCAGTCCACATGTGCTTTGTGGATTTGGAAAAGGCATTCGACCGTGTCCCTCGGGGATTCCTCTGGGGGTGCTCGGGAGTATATGGTACGGGGCCCGTTGCTACGGGCTACCCAGTCCCTGTACAAACGGAGCAGGAGTTTGGTTCGCATGGCCGGCAGTAAGTCAGACTGGTTTCCGGTGGGAGTTGGACTCCGCCAAGGCTGCCCTTTGTCACCGGTTCTGTTCATAACTTTTATGGACAGAATTTCTCGGCGTAGCCAAGTGGCGGAGGGGGTTCGGTTTGGTGGCCTCCACGCCTTCTCTTTGCAGATGATGTGGTCCTGTTGGCATCATCAGGCCAAGACCTACAGCTCTCGCTGGATCAGTTTGCAGCCAAGTGCGAGACGGCCGGGATGAGAATCAGCACCTCTAAAACTGAGACCATGGTACTCAGTCGGACAAGGGTGGAGTGCCCTCTCTGGGTCGGGAGTGAGTCCTTGCCTCAAGTAGAGGAGTTTAAGTATCTCAGGTTCTTGTTCACGAGTGAGGGAAGGATGGAACGAGAGATTGACAGGCGGATCGGTGCTGCGGCTGCAGTATTGCGGTCGCTGTACCGGACCGTTGTGGTGAAGAGAGAGCTGAGCCAAAAGGCAAAGCTCTCAATTTACTGGTCAATCTACGTTCCGACTTACCTATGGTCACGAGCTTTGGGTAGTGACCGAAAGAATGAGATCGCAAATACAAGCGGCCGAAATGAGTTTTCTTCGCAGGGTGTCTGGGCTCTCCCTTAGGGGTACGGAGCACAGTCATCCGGGAGGGGCTCGGAGTAGAGTCGCTGCTCCTCCACGTAGAGAGGAGCCAGCTGAGGTTGTTCGGGCATCTGGTTCGGATGCCACCTGGGCGCCTGCCTAGAGAGGCGCTCTGGGCATGTCCAACTGGGAGGAGACCCCGGGGAAGACCCAGGACACGCTGGAGAGATTATATCTCTCGGCTGTCCTGGGAACGCCTTGGTATCCCCCCAGAAGAGCTGGAAGAGGTGGCTGGAGAGAGGGAAACCTGGGCCTCTTTGCTTAGGCTACTGCCCCCGCGACCCGGACCCGGATAAGCGGAAGAAAATGGATGGATGGATGGACTTCCAGTAACAAGGTACAGAGACAACAGGCAACCCGTCAGGACCTAAGCCTGACAGACCCGTCAGGACAGAAGGATTCTGTCATGATATCACATGATCCCAGAATAAAGAAATAACACCACAGAATCTGAATAATGATTCCAGAATAAAGAAATGACATCACAAATCTCAAATAAAATAATCATTGAACAGAGCACCCCACACCTCAGTATGACAGGCATATAGTTCATTAAGGATTCCTTACAGTAAAATGTATCCACCTTCTATCCTTTTTGAGAGACTGGTAAGTTTGAGATGATTCAAACCTTTTCCCCAAACCCACCTCCAACGCCATATTTCGTGCAGGCAATGAATGACACGTCGGAATGGACTTTTAATTTGTTTTTTTTTCCAAATTAAAAGAACACACAGCCTGTTTGGTTGCATTGACTCTGCTATCTCTACATTTCTCCTGTCTGATTGTGAATAATACTCCTACTGGGTAAACAATGCCAGTCAGAGGTGAGAAGGATGGAGAGAATGCTGAAGACCTCAAACGCTGGAATCCCCTTGATACCAGCTTGCATCTGATCACACCTCTCTCTTCATCTCTCTTTCTCCATCTCTCTCTCCTTCTTGCTCCATCTCTCTCTCTCTATCTCTCTCTCTCTGAGATAATCCATACGTCTTCCTTCCACACACACCACCCACTCATGCTTCCCTGCTCTGGGGGACCATCTGCCACACGGCCCACTCTCTGTATCTCCGACCTCCAGAACAGGAGACAGAGAGACAGGGAGAGAGAGAGACAGGGAGAGAGAGAGCTGTACTGTGCAGTACTGTCAGAGTAGCTCAGAATGGTAAACATTCTCCTCTGAGCACAGATAGCAGATAAACACACGTGCATGTCTCATCCCAGAATGAAGCTGTGTCATTACACCATATACAAACACAAACACACACACACACACACACACACACACTTCTCTTCCTTTTTATTGATGAGTGGTACTTTCGAGGCATGTTGGGATTTAACTTTAGATGAGGACTCCCCTAATCCTCACAGCACTCATTCCAATTCACTCCAAATTCACTCCACACTCACCCCCAAACTCACCAATCGCACGGAAGCATGCGAGAAGCACGATGAGATGTAAATCAGCGTGCTGGTGTGTGCACTGCAGCATACTGCTCAGCATTAAGCCTGCACTTGCAGAGCCAATCCAAACATGTCAAACACAGTCAAACCAGAAGAAACAGGCACCATTCAACTAGCACGCTTAACCTTCCCACATTGAACAGCCCATAATAACAGCCCTTACTTTAAATGACTCCATGGAGACCTGTGTATATAGGAATTCCGCTTGAGCCCCCTTTGGTGTCATGAGACTTACAGACGTGGTTTGAGTGACAGGCAAGAGGACACAGGGGGAGGGGTCTGTTGTTACAAGGAATAAATGACCAATCCTGACAGCTTTACTGGTCATGACAGGGGACAATGGCATGCATACAGTGTCTGAGACAGGCCAGGGACTCAAGCCAGGGACACAACTGTTTGGAAAAGATGACGAGACACGGCAGAAAGGAGAGAGAGAGAGAGAGAGAGAGAGAAAGAGAGAGAGGGAGGAGGGAAGAAGAGAGAGAAGGATCCTGCACTCAGATCATCGTAACACCCAAAGACAAGCCTGCGGGAGGCGCAGGGACGCCAGGGGTCGAGCCCCATGCCTGCTGGGTCAGAGGGTACGCAGGGGTCAGCCTAGCGCTTGACCCCACACAGACCCTGTCAGCTGCACGCTCCCTCCTTAACACAGGGGTCATCTCCACACTGCTCCTGGAGCATCCACACAGGAGAGTGAGGACAAACCTGAGCGGACCGTAAGTACCTGCTGCTCCACTGGAGTTGCCACACACGCAGTCCACCACGAATAAGGGTCCCCTCCGCAAAGCTGGCACACACCGGGGTGGTTAGAGGCAGTGGACCGACGTGTAAAAATGGCGTTACATCTACATATATTACACAATCTGATGGTATGCTGCCTGGAAACGCCTCAGCACACTCAAGGATTGACCAGCATCGCGAACCGTTGCCATAGCAATGGCAGTTACTCTTCATGACATTTCTGTCCTCAAGTGAACGTTCGTCCAGAAGTGTCACCAGAGACAGAACACAGCATGGGGAAAATTCACATATTCTAAAACCTGTGTCTGTGAGTGTTTGTGCGTCGTCTTTTTGTGTATTATTGTGCACAATGTCAGCTTTAAACTGTAGATGTAAGGACATGTCCTCTTTATATATATTCTCTCTATTTTTGAGAACCATAAGTGGACATGTAAACACAATCTAAATTGAAACTGTCATGTTTAGACAAAGTTGACAACAAGTACTCGGGTGTCAACAGCCACACGCAGAGAGACATTGTAGTTCTGACTGACGCTAATCACCTTACTCTGAACAAATTCATTAAGTGCGAAGATGCTCACCTCTCCCCCTACCCCATCATTGACCTGTAGAGCTAATTAATAACCATTCCTTATCGCTGCATCATCTCACACACATTTGCGTCCTAATTGGATAAATATATAGATTAATCATGCCTGGGTCACATCCTGGCTCGTTAAGTCCAGATTTGATGAAGGTGGGATGGGTTTAACGGGAGAAGGGGAGTGTCATCAGCCCCCCGTTGGTTAATTAGTGTGTCGAGGATAATTAGCAACGCCTCCTCCCACCACAAGGGTAATCAAGCAACGGAGACACACAGTTATGGGCTTTGAAAGCAGGTAGGATAGGGTGTTTATGCATGTAGTGTTAGGGTGAGAGAGGCAGAGAGACAGAGACAGTGAAAACATTAACACAAACTCACACTAGTAGGTAGTTCAATTAGTCATTCAATTAGTGAGCACATGTACACAACTCACATACCAACTCGTTTACACAGATTCTCGTATAGCCTTAGTAAGGAAGGACCTGTACCTACACACGTTAAAGGAAAAACCTTCAGCCGTGGTTGTAAATATATCACACATACCTAAGTATTCTTTCGACACTAATGCAGTCCTTAGGGACTTCTTAGGGAGTTTCCTTGACACTGTCGCCCTTGGCTTGCTCATTGGGGGCCTGGACTCGGACACTTGTAAAGCTGCTTTGTGACAACAACTTTTGTAAAAAGCGCAATATAAATACATTTTGATTAATTGATCCTTCAGAAGATACTTTGTTGTCACAATGCGTTAAAAAGCTGTGAAATAGAGGTAACTAAATCGGTCGGTTCCGTTATTGAGCATTACTAACACAGAGAAATAGTGTCCAGAACTACACGGCACTTTACTGATATAACGCACCTGATGACCAGACACTTCCATTGCCAAGCTGAAACAGGCGGCAATTGGAAGATGAGGGGGTGGGGCCTCCGACTGCAAACCCCGACACCAGAGGGAGGGCAATGATTGGTCAACGTTGCTGCTGTCAGGGACTCAGATATGGTTGATCGCAGACACTCAGAGCTCTGACACAAGCACGAGCAGAACTTAGGAGGAAGGATAATGAATTTCTTTTACTCACTTTAAAATTTCACACACAGTTTTGTAGTAGTGTGTGTGTGTGTGAAGGTTTTAAAGTATATATATAAAAAATGTATATATGTATATGTTAAGGTTTCTTAAATTGTCTCTAGACGTAGATCAAAACCATCAGGGTTCATAGACAGGATAATAAATTTGTACAGCCCTCAGAGTTCCATAGCTGGCGCCAGGAGAACAGATTCACAACACACGGGTGTCAGGAAAGAGTTCTTTAGTTTAATGATAATACATGTAGTTAAATACAGAATAAAGAAGATGTGTCTTAACACAATTGGGTAAGAATAATAAAACATATGTATGATTGGTGTTCTCCTTATCAGGAGAGGAGGCACAGAGTCTAGGGATAGTGGAGAAGTACAGAGAGAGAGAGAGAGACAGAGAGATAGACAGAGAGAGACAGATAGAGAGACAGACAGAGAGAGACAGACAGACAGAGAGAGAGACATAGAGAGAGAGAATCAGGTGAGCAGGCACACAGATAAGGGAGTGAACAGAATGTCATAGTGTTCTGACTGAGGGTCAGAGACAGTAAATCACAAATTCCTTTACAGTATATACATACATACATACACACATGTGCAGGCTTTGTAGTGTGTTATTCTTTACATTCAAAGTTCGCCTTACTTTAGGGAGTTACACAGCGCCTCCTTTAAACGCGAGAACAGCTCGGCCTCCAGCATGAAGGTGTGCATGTCCGTTCCTTTTGAGACTTCCTTCCTTATCGCGACCAATTCAGCCCTATGTTTTACGTTTTAGGAGGACGAAAGCAGACAGTAATGGGGTGCGGGAGAAACGAGAAGAGAGACCTGCTCGGAAAAAAAAAAAAGAACTGCGCAAGGCCTGCTGGGTAAAGATCAAAAGCTCATTCGCCTTTCAGAGAAATGCATATTGTGTTGCATGTGTGTTTAGGAAAGCTTTAGTCTTCGCTGCCCACAAAGATTTGCTGGAAACGCTTCTGTGGCATACGTTTGTGCAGAATCTCTTTCGGTTCCGGTGTTTTCAAGTGTAAGGTTGCCGTTTTTCAACTCAGGCCTTATTAAAACAGCCATTCCCCATTTATAATCGCGCACAACATAACCTTGCCAGCGTTTCTGGTACAAAGGAATTTGCTGCTTCTCTACAACGTCTCGCTGGGCCGTTTAAGCCTGCACAAGCCCTGATAAATCTCAAAAACATGGAAAAGTTTTGCAAACGGAAAACTCACTGGAAAGTGACTGGTGTCTTTAGATTTTAGATGTTCTCCCTTTATAAACCACATCCAGCCTCTCGGTTTATATTGACTTTATCTGGCATTTGTGCAAATCCATTCTCTTCTCCGCTTTAGTGCCAAAAACGGAACACGCTGTGCAAATGTGACATTACTGTTATTCCGAACCTATCCTTAAGGAAAAAAAAACTTATAATGTGTGAAAACATGCCTGACTTTCACGCCAGTTTCCCGTGTCCTAAAAGGACGAGCAGATTGCTGAAGGCGTAAACAGTTGTTACACTGATCTGTGTATTAGACTACTGAGATGTCACAGAGGAATGAGAAGTTTCTCAGTATTAAACCTAGAGTCTTACAGACTACAGACTTTGGTAGATGTCAGCTGGGACCAGATGTTCTGAAGCTCAGCAGCCAATCAAATGCAGCCCCACCCTTGGTGTTTCCTCCAAAACTGCACTCAATATGACTGACAGGATGATTGAGACACCTCCTCGTCCTGACACTGGTAGACTCCATCCCTTTCTTTCTCCCCCTGTGTACAGAGTCTGAGGCAACCACAACGATCCCCCTCTGTGGATATATATTGATTGAAACATGCTAGAATGTAAGAGGAATTTTGCCTAATATTGCATTATTAATGATATTATAATACATTATAGTAATAAATGATATTATTCCGACGTAAAATCGGTGGCCTTTATTTTGGAGCCATTATCAAGTTTCTGTGGTGCATGAAAAGAAATGATAGATTTGTTTGTAACAAATGATTTGTGTTTTTGAGGTGTTAAAGCTGCCGTAAGCCATTTTTAAGGATGCTGGTTAAAAATCCTTTAGCTAACACTCTAAGAGTCAAGAGCCCTGTAATACATAACTACACATCAACATGAGCCCTGTAATCTACAACTCGTCTGACTATAAGCCAATGAGGAACTTTCTCTAAATGAAGGTGGTCCTGCCTTCTTGTCAATTATGTTATGTTAGGGCGGGGCTTTGGAGAAAGTTTAGGAAGAAGGGTATGGAAGGCAAAGGGGGAGGAGCCTTGGTGGCTACGTCTGGCACACGGTAGCGAGAACTGTAACAGCAATTAGAGCAGCTTTAATTAAGTTGGTTTTGAGAGTTTACATATTTAGACTTAGGGAGCTCACATCGTTATGTGATATCTAGAACTACAGTCACCAAAAGCGACTGTGGCCCGTGCTTGTGAATCTGTCGTCTACCAACAGCAAAACATCTTCAGAGTCGAATCAACAATGAGGACATGTGTGCTACAGAGACTGGGACAAGGAGACCTGATGTGTTCAACAACAATGTACAATTCACACAAATTCAAAAGTGGAAGACATTGGCTGAGTGCTACCCAATCAGAAGCTTCAAAGGGCGGGGCAGACATAAGGCCAGAGGCACGCCAACCCAACCCAGAAGGGCCAGTGCTGACTGTGAGTGGCCGAGGACCCCCTTCCCACGGCTCACCGTTGGGAGTACGCACATAAGTTTGGCACCTAGGCAACATTAAAAAAAAAATCAGAAGAATCACTGGTGCTTCCCGAAGGTGCAGGAAACTGAGGGACCATCTCTACTTCAGCTCCTTCCTTCCATGACATTGCGTATGGTAACGTCAATGTAATGACTAAAGTTACACCCAAAACAACTTTCCCTGCAGCAAAATATAACGTCTAGCACCCTGTCTCGGTGGATCAAACCACAAAACAACAACAAAACCTTTATGTATATATTACCTGAATCGAATCAAATTTAGACTGAACAGCCAATCAGAGAACTCCCTCACGACCACCGCCGCTGCCAATTCAACATGCATGAATAGGAATTAGGAATATGTGAAAGCTGAAACAGTGCTGTAAGATGACAGTGTTCAGGACAAATCAGGCCAAGAAAATCCTAACATTTACCCACGACATTCCTAGCATTATCCAGTCCACGCACCTGAAGCAACATCAACATGCACCAAACCCCATTGCTCCAAAATCGAATATGATCACCATCGCCTGCTGTATATGAATACCATTTGTGACATGTCTGTGATGCTTACGGCAGAAATGCTTAACCGCCCCCCCAAACGTGTTTGCGTACCAAGCATGGACTCACATATAATGCTATTACCTGTATGGAACTGCTTGGCTATAGCAGACTCCTTCAACTCCAAAGCACTCTCTCTCCTTCCTGAAGAAGATCCTGCTTAAATAGAGCCTGTCACCACAGGGTATTTTGGATTAAGTCAGGTCTTTGAAACCCGGACTCCTTTTTACCTTCCAGAAAATGTCCCGGGCGAAACAAAGCATGACTGTATCACGGGGGTGATGATGGGGTGACCCCAACACAACCCGCCATCAAGACGGCGTCATGCACGCGAGCAGCGGAGATAGGGCTCCAGGCTGCAGAGAGGACCGCGCTGGCAGAGGCTAATTCAGGGGGGTTAGAGAGCAGAATGTTAGGTGCAGGTTGTAAGAAAGGCTCTCGATGCCTGTTCAAGGAAGGAAGGAAGAAAGAAAGAAGTGACTGCTGGAGAATGCGGAGAACCAGGAACACGATGCTACACCCATGACTCCATGACTGTGGTGAAGGTATCCCAGTGGTAGCGCCGCCAAGCACAATCTGATTGGCAGCAGAGTGAGACTGCCATGAAACAACTGCCACCTACAAACAACAACAGAGCAACCCCCCTTATGTCAGTGTGGCAGCTGCAGAAGTGGCTAAAACACATTTATAAGTGTTTTTGCAGGAAAGAGGTCAAGCAGGTGTCAGGCACAGCTAACACACATGGGGCATTGTTTTCATTTGTTATCTTTCACTGGGATGTGAGGCTGTGGTAAGCAGGTCCAAGCAACAATCAGAGCCAGAGACTCAGAACAGCTACAGCTGCAGAGAGAAAGGCTGTGTGTGTGCGTTTTGTGTGTGTGTGTGTTTGTAGAATGCACTTTGCTCTTGCCTGCTTGACTACCTTTTATAACATGGAACACAGAGTGCGGCAGGCCATGAACAAATTCACATTCATACACACACACACACACACACACACATGGTGCTCTGGGTCCTCTGCCCAGCACCATTTAGCTTGCATGGGTCACTGAACCTGGGGACCCTGAGCAATTAAATTCTGAATTAATCAATTAATTTGCTGCATTTAGCTGCACATTTCTCTGGCCTCAGAATGTATGTGGATCAGTATTTCATACCGACACTTTGAGAGCTACGTCACACATTCATTTCACGTTGGAGGACTCGGCAATACTGCCTGTTGTACAAACAAATGCAATTTTAAAAAGACAAACAAATAAAAGCGTCTGAACGAGATTACTAAAAACATGCGCTAGCAGCAAAAAAGAAAAAAGAAAAAAAGTGATCTCATTCATCACTGAGGTCCCGGACTGACCAAATGATTCACAGAGATCGCGTGCCTCCCTATCTGATTTGATAAGCCTGTGAGATGGAGGACTCATTGACTAAAAGGGCGTCATTACAGCCACACGGGCATTATTGGATTGTGCACAATGTGTATTACAGTATTACAGAATAAAGCATGCGCCCAACGGGCTAGCGGAGCCCAAAGAGCGCGATGCGCTCATTTCGGCCGGCGCGTGGGCTTTGCCTCAGATCTAATTCGAGCACGCGGCCCTTTCCCGTCCTTTCAAGGTGCACCTTTAACCAAGCGAGCACATGAGTCATAGATGGCACCTGTGGATCGCTCTAAAAAGGCCCCCGGTAATCAAAGCGCTCCAGCCCGGCCGGGGATAATGATGTCACAGAGAGCCCGCAACATCCTTAGCGGACAGAATGGATGACTGTTTAATCGGTCGACTTGGGAACACTTCGTCAGACATTTTAGACCAGAATTCAGTTTCAGCTATGGACGCTACCTGTTACGCCTGAAATCTATTAATGCAATGATTTCGATCGCATGTCCTGGTATAGCCTACACATTCACTGTGTAACACACGCGAGGCAACAGATTCCCATCACGGTTGAATTCTGCAGTACTGCCGTGTTGATCTCTGCCCGGGCTAGATAACGGCCCCTATCAGAATTCCGGCGTAATCGGTGTCCCTCGTTAAAATGACAGCACGTCAAGCCGGAGACCCCGGGTTCGTCCACCCGCAGCGCGTTTGTAAGGTTATATATCAAGCAATGACGCTTCCCCCGTCCTGTATCTCCCTTCCTTCGGTGTACTCTTGGCTCGTATTGATCCCAGTGATCAAACGAAAGTGACTCTGTTCAACTCGTGATTCATTAGAGCTGAATTCCTCCGGTCACTCTCAGATAAACTAGCAACAGCATCCGCAGGCACAGTACCTCATTGATTTCATTCGGCAATGTGTTTTTTTATCTAAGCCACTTCTAATCGCCCAGTAAGCATCACGCATCTGCATAGAGAGCTCTCGCAGTTTAACAACATCCGAACAAGCTAAACGCTATCCATGCGTCTTTAATGAATGTCGACAACTTTCCAAGTATTACAAGTATTTTCACAACAAGCCAGGAAGAAACCTGTTTTTAAAATTATGGTGATTTTAACACACGTAAATCTATAAAACCTCACGAGCTCCAACAACCATTCTTTAAGAGATTACTATGAAGCAGTTTAAACTCCAAGCTACGCGCAAACATATGGGAACCAACAAAACCGTTTAGCTAGGCGAACTGCGCCTCCGTATCCGCGTGCACCTTACTGTCCACTCAAAAATCGTAAATCGTGTCTCATTGGCAATTTGATTTGGTAAGGGAGAACATTTCCACGCCCTCACACCTAGTTGTTTGCCTGACGGAAGCCGTTTAGTAAAAGAATGCAGCGTTACCTGTGACGCCGGCTGGCCACGTATGATCCGTCTTGTCGCGTTAAAGTCAGTTTAGTATCCCTTGCCACCAGCGCGAAGGACGCAGACCGAAGAAGAGACAGGACGCGCGAGCAAGAGAGCAGGCGATGGAGAGGAAATGAGAAAGGAGGGTGTGTATGCGTGTGCGCGAGAGACAGAGAGTGTATGTGTGAGAGAGAGAGAAAGTGGGAGGGGGTGGGGGGTGGAGAGGCTCTACTGCTTAAGCAAGAATTGCCACTCCCGAATGCCGATTTCATTCTATTGCAACCGTGTCAGAGTCACAGGATCCTAGCACGCGTATGTTCTGTATACAAGCAAGAATATTGAGAGAAAACTGGTGTTAAACTTTAGGTTATATGTACCTTTGCTATGGACAATTAACATGTATCACGTGTAACTGACAGGTGTTTGTAAGTAAGGGCAATTAATTTCGTCCAAGCTCTAGTGCATTACTTTCTTCGAAGAAGTCGCTGCGTTTTCACATCCAGAGCCTCGCGCACATCTGCTTCGAACTCTGGGCACGTAGCAGACTCTCCTCGTGCGCGGACGCTGGCAGGCAGCCCCGCTAAAGCTTTTTACGTCACATTTGGCAAAGCGGTACAGAGCCAAGGCACACAGACCACTGTTGCTACGTATATTTAAATCACCACTTTACGCGAGCTTCTGGTGTATCTTTTACAACCACTTTTAACGACCATTTCGGACCAGCCGAGAACATCTAGATCTCATAGCCAAATTGAAAACTGTCTTTCTGCAATCTGAAGACCACAGAAAATGAATCAAGCGAGGACGTAACTCCCGTATCACGTGCAGAAGGGCGATTCTGGTTCCAGTGAGGAGCCGCACATTCATTCTTCGCTCAGTAGAAGGTAGCTTTTAAAGCCCTACGCTAAATCTCCCCTGTTGATCAGGCGCCATAAATACTCTCACACTAGTCACATCTTCTGAGTAATAGGCAGGACGTTTTCTTCCTTTTGTTTAACACTGTGTGCGTGCGTGCATGCATATGTCTGTGTGTGTGTGTGTGTGTCTGTATGTTCTGTATAAAATCACAATTTACACCACATAGTTTAAATCCTTGGCCCTTCTCCCTTCTCAAACTCTCTCACACACACATGCACACGCACACACACACGGTGCAGGAGCTTGGAGTGTGGGGTGTTGAAGTATCCAGTCAGCAGGGTGTCTGTACTTCAACTCAGGATCACATCTGTAGCTGCAGGTGAATGTGAGACCCTGTCCTTAATGAAGAACGAACAGGATGTGTTCACTGTGAGAGAACATCATTCAAGGAGGGCAAACTGTAGGAGATATCAAAAGTATGATGTTTATCCAGCTAAATCTCCCATCTCTGTGGCAGTGTTTGATGTGATGTAATGCCCAGTAATGGCCTGATATACTGACCTTCATGTTTAAATGAAGCAAACATGCAACCACCTATATTGCATGTTTTGCATGTCTGACATACACATGCACAAATATACACGCATGCAACCACATACACCTCACACACACACACACACACACACACACACACAAATATAAAAGAGCTATCACGACCCTGTATTTGCAAATACTGTATATTGCCTAAGAGATTGCTGAACCCTGAACAGTTTAAAGGTTTCTCTGCTCATTCCAGAACAAATTTGTCTAACAGGGAACTAGGCAGATCAGAACTACGGACACCGCCATGGAGTCAGGACCATGGACAGGTCCTTAATCTCTAATCAGGGGAGTCTTAGGCTTGGAAAGAATGTGCATCAAGTTATAAAGTTTAATGACTAACATCCTTAAATCTTTATTTGTACAACTTAATGTGAACGGACAGCACTGTACTGCAAACCATCGCTGATTAAGAAATCTGCTAAATTTTAAGGTATTTCACTTGGTAATAAATGTATTAAAAGATTTGGGCAGTCTGTGTGTTCCTTGACACTGTTATATTTCATGTTTTATGGTTCACATAAGGTGAAGATAATAGCCATCCACTGGGAAGTGGACTTCAGTCACAGCTGAGGTACCATGTATAATTAATTTAAATAAATTACACACAAACACTCACACACACATGCAGCTGTATGAAGTGAATTCCTTAATTAACTCCTTGATACTCCTCCTTTATAAACAAGAGCTGTGCTGTGTGTCCTAGCTGCTGTATATAAGCATGTGACCACTGCCTCGCCCTCTGTATTCTCCCTAGTGTCATTCTATGACTCCGCTACACCCCGATAAAAGCTGTCTCCTTCAAGACAAATGTAACTGGACGAGAGGAGCCTCCCTTCATATTGACCGTCGCCAGATCAGGTAAATTTGGGTCAGCGTGGGTGAGGCAGACCCCATGATAGGGCAGTCATTTGTACAGGCACCTGTAAGCATGAAGCCAGCCATCATCGTCGGTAGATTAAGTGCTCAGTTTTCCACCAAAACCCTCCTCGGGTTAACGCCACCCACACCTGCAGTGGAAAAACTCCTTCACCAAACTCCTTCCAATTGCCCTAGTTTACATCATCTGTGTACTAAACTAAATTAAGTCAAATTAAGATTTTTTTTCCCATTCACATTCAGGGTTAATCTGGTTTGGATTTACTTGGTTACTGGTGCCAGGTGCATCAGAACAGCCATCTAAGAGGTCAGTTATAAAGAGTTCGACTATCCAGTGAATGACATGCGGTAATCCTCATGAACACCTGATGTTCTGTTTTATATAGATGGAATTGACGACCACTGTGGCTAATAATATAAATATAGTACAGGAGAGTACAATGTCCCCATAAGACAAAGTGACTGTACGACTGTCTTTGGGTCTCTGCCTTGAAATTCAGTTGCTGTACCATCAATGGTCCGCTGATGTAGCAGCGTGTGTGTCTCCTGCTTGCGCCATGGTAGACACGCCCCCATCACTGCAACCAGACATGTTAAGAGTGGGCGGACACGCTGCTGGACCTGAGTGCAGGAGAACCTTTCTCCTGTCCTCCAGGGGGCAGCGTTTCTAGGGACTGAGGTGAAGTTAAATGGAGCAGCTCTTCTGCTGGCCCTCACAGTACACTGAGTAACAGGTTACTGTAGAAACAGTCCTCACAGTACACTGAGTCTCAGGCTACTGTAGAAACAGTCCTCACCATACCCTGAGTAACAGGTTACTGTAGAAACAATCCTTACAGTACACTGAGTCTCAGGTTACTGTAGAAACAGTCCTCACAGTACACTGAGTAACAGGTTACTGTAGAAACAGACCTCACAGTATACTGAGTCCCAGGTTACTGTAGAAACAGTCCTCACAGTACAGTGAGTCCCAGGTTACTGTAAAAACAGTACTCAAACCACACTGAGTTACAGGTTACTGTAGAAATAGTCCTCACTCCACATTGAGTAACAGGTTACTGTAGAAAGTCCTCATAACACATTGAACATACAGTTATCACACGAAAGTAACAGGCCATAATGTTTTATGGCCAACAGTTATTATACTGGGCTCTTTTATCTGGTAAGTGATACATCTTTTTTTTAGATCCCAGAGGTACTGGCATTTTTCCTGCAACAAATAGTAGATCTGTCACAAATCCTAACACACAGGCAAAACCTTCTGATCTCTCAGTCAGGCTCCTGACAATTATTTAGCAAAGAGTGAGCAGTATATTGGTCATTTGAGACATCTTGTTCCCATAGGCCATGATGAAAACATTCTGAAGCCATAATACATGCAGGTAATCATTGTGAGGTGTGGGAAAATATGCTTGTTTTTTTTCCATGATATTTCTAACGATCTTCAAGTATGTACACAGCCTTCCAAAAGGAGAACTTCTCACGAACTGGTTTTGTAGATTGCTGAATGCCGTTGATAGCTGTTGGAAGGCACATGCTGTCGAATGCCACACTTAAGTAGGCTGATAGAAGGTGAATAAGATCAAAGGTCATGCATCTACTGACATCGTCCCTTTTATGGCATGCTGCTGAACTTGATGGGGTCAGGGTTCAAACAGGGTCGCTATGGAGGGTAGGAGACTGCACTAAGTAAAGGGTCCAAACTGATTAGCATATTTGTGTGTGTGTGTGTGTGTGTGTATGTGTGTGGGCTGCAGTCAGACAAGGGAGCAGACAGGAACAGCCACATCAACATCCAGCGCTCACTCAGCTTCCGAACACACACACAGCCTCCTCAGAGTGTTGGTGAACCTCCGCGCGGATGGAGAGCAGCAGGAGAGAGCGGCCTCGTTACGGCTGCTGCTCACACACACACACACACACACAAACATCCTTTGTTTATATTTGCTTGCACCTACAAAAACATTGTTTATATTTGCACACACACACACACACATGTACACACACACACCTATAAAAGCCATTCTTTGTTTAGATTGGTTGCGCAGCGTGGTCAGAGCTGGGTTTTAATGCAGCAGGGCTGCCCGAGGAAGTACAAGAGCGCCACCCTTTGGGAGCCTAAGAACTGCACACAGCAGCAGCATCGCAGACGAATCCTCACGGGCTTCTTCCCAATGCAGCATCACACAACACCTCAACACAGCAGATTACAGGGTTGATCTACAACAATATGGTCTAAGGTTTAAGGTGCAGAAATCCCACCCACTTCTCTCAGTAGCCCCCACCCCTTCCTTCACAAACCCCACCCTTTCCATTTACCGATGTGCGGAAGGCTAATTGATACCCTGCAAAGCACCCTGCGCTATACAGACACACCCATTGCCCCCTTCACAGCAGGTGAGGTAAAACACAAGAACCCACGGAAGCATGCTGAGGACCCACTGACCTGAGAACAGTTTCAGGAGACGCCCGTGCTATCTCCTGCCGTCGCAAAACTGCAAAATATGCAGCCTCCTCATAGCCACATAGACTGCAGGAAGGGTTTTATGCAGGAAGGGACAAGTTTTATAGGTGTAGAAAGACAGACTGTATCCCATCTGTTGGCATGCATAATTCACCAGGCACTCGCATGGTTGTGGAATGGATGAGGGTTTTGGACTGGTGCAAGCTGGAGATTTTACACATGTCAGAGTCACTGATGGGCTGAGATCTGTCAAGCCACCTCAAATCCAGTCAATAGCAGTCCTGCTGCTAGTCACTGACCACTGATGAGGGGTTGGATGGGGCCTAACAAAAACTACACCTAGCATCAGGGCCATCTATTTGCACATGCTTAAACACATCCATCCATACATATAAATACTAATCGCACACATGCAAGGGATTAATAATAAAGTGTCTGGTGAGTGGAAATCTAATTACAGCTTACCACCACTGCTGTGTCCAATTTGATCCTTCCCCCAATTGCCCAGCCCCCATCATGTCCATCATCATTAGAGCCATGCTGTTCTCACTGGCAGCAGGTCAGAGACCGCGCCTCTCCGTCAGCTCCATCCAGTCACCTCCCTCCCCAAGCTCACGTTTCTAGACGGCGAGGGAAGGGTAAAGGAGAGAGTCTCTGAGGCCCCATTACAGCTCTGACATGGCTGTTCCATGGTTCCCCTGGTTCACCCAATCCCAGATTCCCCGCACCCCCCCCCCAACACACACACACACCACACACTGTGTATACACAGGCTCAATGCTCTCTACAATGAACTTCCCAGGATTCTGAATCTTCCCTGAGTCCAGACATTCATGTGTTAAGTGATAACAGTGACTAACAGTAAAGTAGTAAATCACCCATTAAAGCCTCTGGGTCCTTCCAGCACTACACACACACACACACACACAGCACAAGAAATAAATCACTCAGTGAATGATTCCTCAGAGACCTGAAGTAGCTAAAGGTCACTTGCCCAGTGAGAGACAACACTGCAGCATTCTTCCATGGTCCTGTGACTGCATGAGCGGCCGAGTGAGTGTATCATTTCAGATCAGGGCAGATGTCTGCTGACGTAGCACAGACGAGATGTCCAAGAGATTTGCTGGGGAGAATCTATTTAAAATGTCTGGGTCTGACTCCAAGCAAAGTCCACAGCCATTTCTTTGCCAACTTTTTACATCAGTTTTCTTTTTTAAACTGTTACAAATCTGTTGCCTGCACAAGTGAAAATCTGTGAACATTTGCCACCCTAACCCTAACCCTAAGTATCCAGTGTAAGTCACAGGATGTGCAAAATGCCATAGGATTAATCTGCTCATGACAACATTACAGCAACATCTAATAATAGATATCTCGCAACATCAGTTCAATTGAAACCAGAAAATGTGCAAATGTAGAGTCGAAAGTATCTGGACACCCCTCATAATTATTGAATTCAGGTGTTTCCACCACACCCACTGCTAACAGATCAGTAAAACTAAGCACATGACCGTGCAGTCCTGGTGGCAGTAGAACAGCTCGTCCCAAAGCATTAGGCATCTTTAAACGTGGTACCGCCAAAGGAATGCCACCTTGGCCGTGTGTCAGTTCTTGAAATATATGCCCTGTCAGATCTGCCCCAAGCTAGGTGTAAGGGCAATTATTGTGGGAATGGGAACGTTTGGGAGCATCAGCAGCTGAAGCTCGAAGCGGTCGATCATGCAAACTCGGAAGCGCACGGTGCGTTAAAATCACGGCATCGCACACTGTTCCAGCTCCAACCCTTCTCTGCAAGTGACGCGGGCACAAGAACCCGCGCCTCGGGAGCCTCGAGAAATGGGCCTCCGTGGCCGAGCAGCTGCTCGAAAGCGCAAGATCGCTTTGCGCGAGCGTTGGGAATCAGCTGGAGTGGCGTGAAGCACGCTGGACTCCAGGCCAGAGGAAGTGTGTTCTCCAGAGTGATGGATAACACTTCGCTCCCTGACAGTTTGACGGATGTGTTTGGGTTTGGCTGATGCTGGGAGATGCCAGCGTCTCAAACCCAAAGGTACAGTGCTAACAATACAGTTTGGTGGAAGATGGATAATGGGCTGTGTTTCAGGGATTGGGACGGAACTTTTAGGAAAATACTACAGCATAGAAAAAACATTTTAGACAGTTGTGTTTCCAAGTCTGTGTTTCGGGAAGGTTCTTCCCCGCTCCAACATGAATGTGTCGCTGTATACAAATCATGTGCCGTTAAGACATGGTTCAATGAGCTTGATGTGCAGGAAAAGTGGCCTGCAAAATGCCTTGACCTCAACCCTATTGGATTCCCTACTGGAAAGTCAATTGCTCAGTGCTTGAGTTCACCAATGGTCTTTTGACCGAATGGGTGCATTTGACTGAATGGTAACTCCATATTAATACCTGTGGCTTTTGACTGTGACGTCCAACACACTCACGTCAGCATGATGGTCAGGGTCCGTATGCCCTTGGCCAATCAGGGGTACACAGTCACTTTATTGGGATGTTTCTTGGCACCGATTTATGGAAGATGTATTGGAAGATTTATGGCACCGCTGGTACACCCAGAAGTGAACAGTTCTCAAAGTCAGAGATCCCTTTCTGGAGACATGTGATGTGAAAACAGTACACTTACATACATGTACAAACATGAAAGCATGCAATGCAGTGAGAATTTGTATGAGTGACCTGAGATCTTCAAGGACTTCAAGAATTGAACAGTGATGTCACAAATGTGTGGATATTAATGTAAAAGGTCTTTGGTTATATATCTGCACATATAAGCTTTAATATAACAGTTTTACATTATATATCTACACATATAAGCTTTAATATGAATATAACAGGTTTACATTATATATCTACACATATCAGCTTTAATATGAATGTAACAGGTCTCTGTTATATATCTACACATAAATGCTTTTTTATGAATGTAACAGGTTTACATAATATATCTGCACATAACAGCTATAATATGAATGTAACAGGTTTATGTTACATATCTGCACATATCAGCTTTAATATGAAAGGCCTCACACTCTGCACTTGAGGCACCTCAGCTGCAAGACATTGGCGTTCCTCCACGTTTTGTCTCCATCTCCTCTCAAGGCCTCTCATCTCTTGTGTCCTTTACACTCAATCACTCTCTCTTGTTCTCCATCTCCTTCTTTCCTTTTATCACTCTCCTGGCTGAAGAAGACCTCAAGGCCAAGTTACCCTGGTTGTCCATTTCTGAAAAAATATGATGCACAGTGTGGTGTTTCCTTCTTCTCTTGGATTGGACCATACTAAACCTTTGGGGTGAACAGACCTGACCAGAGTGGATTCTTTTAACTGAGCCATGACACCACCCCATAAGCAGCTGAACCCAGGAGTGAAAGAGTCATGCACATGTGGGAAGAAGCGGCCATCGAAGGAGGAAGGATTGAGTAGGGGAACACTGTTAAAGTAGAGGAAAGGAGAGGAGAGGGGAGCAGGGGAGGGGTGGAGAGGGGAGGAGGTTTGAGGACAGGGGTGGGAAGGAGAGGAGAAAGGAAGAAAGGAGAGGAGAAGAGAGAGGTGAGAGGAGAGGAGAGGAGAGAGGAGAAGAGGAAAAAAGAGTGAAGGAGAGAGGAATCTAACACTCATGGTAGAATTTTCAGCAGATGAAATATGTTTTAATTTGTGCACTGCTAGAGGGGTAGGTGATAACTCAAAGGGGAGCAACCCCCCCCCCCCCACACACACACACACACACACACACTTTGGCTCCCCCGTCACTGGCTATGGCACTCCAGCTAAGTTTCCATGGTAACAGAGCCCAGCAGCAAAGCAAGGCAAGCCGCACGTCAAGCTCAAGTGCACACAGATGAAGAAACACTGGAAGAGACAGCAGAATTGACATCCACTCATCCACTCATCCTTTCATCTTCTCATCCACTCATCCTCTCACATCACACCCTCCTACCCTCTCATCTTCTCATCCACTCATCCACTCATCCACTCACCCACTCACTCTCTCATCTTCTCATCCACTGATCCTCTCATCTTATCATCCACTCATGCACTCATCCTCTCATCTTCTCATACATCATCCTCTCATCTTCTCATCCACATATCCACTCATCCTCTCATCTTCTCATCCACTCATCCTCTCACACTCACACCCTCCTACCCTCTCATCTTGTCATCCACTCATCTTGTCATCCACTCATCCTCTCATCCACTCATCCACTCATCCTCTCATCTTCTCATCCACTCATCCTCTCATACACTCATCCTCTGATCTTCTCATCCACTCATCCTCTCATCCACTCATCCTCTCATCTTCTTATCCACTCATCCTCTCATACACTCATCCTCTGATCTTCTCATCCACTCATCCTCTCATCCACTCATCCTCTCACACTCACACCCTCCTACCCTCTCACACTTACACCCTCCTACCCTCTCATCTTCTCACCCACTCATCCTCTCATACACTCATCCTCTGATCTTCTCATCCACTCATCCTCTCATCCTCTCATCCACTCATCCTCTCATCTTATCATCCACTCATCCACTCATCCTCTCATCTTCTCATACATCATCCTCTCATCCACTCATCCTCTCATCCACTCATCCTCTCATCTTCTCATCCACTCATCCTCTCATCTTCTCATCCACTCATCCTCTCACACTCACACCCTCCTACCCTCTCATCTTGTCATCCACTCATCCGCTCATCCACTCATCCTCTCATCCACTCATCCACTCATCCTCTCATCTTCTCATCCACTCATCCTCTCATCTTCTCATCTCATCCTCTCATCCACTCATCCACTCATCCTCTCATCTTCTCATCCACTCATCCTCTCATCCTCATCCTCTCATCCACTCATCCTCTCATCCACTCATCCTCTCACACTCACTCCTACCCTCTCACACTTACACCCTCCTACCCTCTCATCTTCTCACCCACTCATCCTCTCATACACTCATCCTCTGATCTTCTCATCCACTCATCCTCTCATCCACTCATCCTCTCATCTTCTTATCCACTCATCCTCTCATCTTCTCATCCACTCATCCTCTCCACTCATCCTCTCATCTTCTCATCCACTCATCCTCTCATCCACTCATCCTCTCATCTTCTTATCCACTCATCCTCTCATACACTCATCCTCTGATCTTCTCATCCACTCATCCTCTCATCCACTCATCCTCTCACACTCACACCCTCCTACCCTCTCACACTTCCTACCCTCTCATCTTCTCACCCACTCATCCTCTCATCGACTCATCCTCTCATCTTATCATCCACTCATGCACTCATCCTCTCATCTTCTCATACATCATCCTCTCATCCACTCATCCACATATCCACTCATCCTCTCATCTTCTCATCCACTCATCCTCTCACACTCACACCCTCCTACCCTCTCATCTTGTCATCCACTCATCCGCTCATCCACTCATCCTCTCATCCACTCATCCACTCATCCTCTCATCTTCTCATCCACTCATCCTCTCATCTACTCATCCTCTGATCTTCTCATCCACTCATCCTCTCATCCACTCATCCTCTCATCTTCTTATCCACTCATCCTCTCATACACTCATCCTCTGATCTCATCCACTCATCCTCTCATCCACTCATCCTCTCACACTCACACCCTCCTACCCTCTCACACTTACACCCTCCTACCCTCTCATCTTCTCACCCACTCATCCATGCATCCACTCATCCTCTCATCTTCTCATCCACTCATCCTCTCATCCACTCATCCTCTCATCCACTTATCCTCACCCTTTCATCCACTCATTTTCTCTCTCGCTCCAGCTTTTATTTCATATCCTTATGTTTTTGTGAGATCTCACGCAACACAAAGAACAATGAGAACAAATATATGTACAAAAAACCCTCACAGAACAGATTTGCAAATATGCCACACAGGTGTGTCTTAAAATTAATGCTGAAATATCATCTACTGAAAGCAAGAGTGTTGGTGTAATAGGTGAATGTAAGTCAATTACTGTAAGCTCTTCCAAAACTCCAGAACCAAACCAGAACCTCTCAGAAGTTGTACACTAATAGACTGCTCCGCCTCCCTAATCAAGTTTAGGTCCAAGCCTGAGAACCCCACATAACCTCATAGAACCTATCAGAACCCTATAGAACCCATCAGAACTCCACAGAACCCATTGGAACCCCCCTGGAACCACACAACAAGGAATCTTTCAGAAGCTGGAGGGCAGCATGCAGACAGATGGACAGGAATGTGCAGATGGCAAACGGGACCAAGCGATGTATGATTCAACCAGTAGACAAGAGAAGCGTGATTCAGCCCCAGAGTGCAAACCAGCAGGAAGAGGGCAGCTTAGACAAAAATGAATCCTAATTCTCAACAATGAATCTCTCTGCGAGTTTAATTTAGGATGGTACACTCATCATGTGTGTAACGCTAAATGACCCGAAGTTTGCCTCACATAATTACACCAAAGAACACCAGCAATAGATCTTGATGGTGCAATTCAGTTCACTTCAGGTTTATTGAAATTACACATATACGTAACAGTGACAGCAATAAGTTGTACATGTTGCTTGGTAGTAAATATTGTACAACAAGATGACACAATACTATCCAGCAGCAGTAACCACAGATAACACCCAAAGAACAGCAGTGTGTCAGACACCAAATCAATGAATGAGCAACAATTGAGCAAGGTTACACAGTGAACACAGTGCTAATAAGGAACAGGTGATTGGAGTGCTATAGGCTTTAATGGTAAAGCAGGACCTGTGCTGTGCTTTCTAAATCAGTGGTCCTGCAAATTAAACTGCACTGGTTGAGCACAAATGGTCCCCGAAGACTCTATATACTCTGTCTTCCCCTGTAAAGCTGCCCGTGATTCACATGCTAGCCCACCAGGTATTTCTCATTGCGTCATAATAGTGTGGTCATGCCTCCTTGGGTGCACATCAACACTGCCATGTTTGTGTGCATCTTGCATATGTTTGTGTGGGTGTGAGGTATGTGTGTGTGTGTAATCCT
Source organism: Brachyhypopomus occidentalis (assembly GCA_020368025.1). Classification (NCBI taxonomy): domain Eukaryota; kingdom Metazoa; phylum Chordata; class Actinopteri; order Gymnotiformes; family Hypopomidae; genus Brachyhypopomus; species Brachyhypopomus occidentalis. The sequence continues at coordinate 1,329,722 of JAGXOD010001364.1, read as the reverse complement.
GCAGGCTAATCCGCACCCCGCTGCTAACCAGGGATCAGTTTGCTCCATGCTGTCTCTTAAGTAAAGGAGAAGTGGGCGTAGTATGCTCTCGGGCAGTGTGGGGCAGCGTAGGGTAGAAGGGGACATGGTGGAGTAGCTTGCGGCAACCTGGGGCAGGTGGGGGCAGTACGGGGCAGATTGGAGCATCTTAGGCACATGTGGGTCAAGACAGGGCAGTGTGAAACAGTGAGATGCAGGTTCCCACACCAAATGAAAGTTTATTTGAACACTATTCTGTTCTCGTTACTGAGGAGGTACAGTCTCTGAGGTTGGGCCAAGCAGGAGGAACTGAGAAGAACTGTCCTGTGACGCGCAAAGTCATGAACATGCTCTACTGTTAGACTTTCTTGAATGGCATTTCTTCTCCCCCTGGTGCTCTACTGACGCAAACTCTGCACTCCGTCACCGCTAGGAACCGCGTTACATCTGTAGCCAGTAATCATGACAACCCATTCCCAGGAAATGCTCTGTAGCTAGAAAAGAGCACCACGAGGCCTGAGTCACAGGCCATAATACTCTCCCCATGACGAAGCTTCGCAGTCAATTCACTCGGGCACTGCTATATTTATGCAGCTGGTGACATCAATCCTGGAACTAATTCAGCCCAGTGCCCGTTTGGGCCCGAGTAATTTATTCATGTTTCTGATTTGTTTATGCAAAACTAAACTGTATATAACACTGAATTCAAGTCATCTGTATATTTTGACTTTCAGAGCATAATGATAAAGCACTTATATGTCACTTATGAGTGACATATTACATATTATCACACACATTATGTTCACACATCCACATTATGTTCATCACAAAGTTGCAATTCTGATCATCCCTAGACAACAGAATGACATTTTAACCAAGAAGCTTTAACAACGAAATTGGCATATAAGTGCCTTTCTTATTCTGACCTGTGTTCTTGGGCTTCCAGGGGATGCTTTCTGATTGGCTGTCAGTCTCTTTGGACACCACCAGTGTCACATAAGCAAGTCTGGCCAGTACACACAGCGCAGATAACAGCACTGACAGCCTCAGCTTAAAGCACTTCCACCATGATTGTTTACATACATACCGTCAGCATAAGATACATTTTCTTACATGCTGACAACAGCTATTTTATAATTCATGTATTTCATGTATTTTTTCCATGTATTTACTGTGCTGACCTACATTAAACAGTGTAAACATGTCATATGAGAGCCACGGTTCAATAAATCAGTCCGCCAAACGGTACAAGCCCCCCCCCAAACACCATTGACTCGATCTTGAGCGGGGACTCCAAAGGTTGGGGACATTGCCAACTGGCCAGTCTCCCTGATGATCTGTCTTTGCTGATAGACAGTTTCGAGGTAGGCCTGCTCCTGGTGAGAACACCCCCTCTGGGGGCAAAGGAGGTCCGCACAGGTGATTCCTCCCAATCCTAGCGCCTGCCATTTTCACTCCGTTCCTCTGAGGACCTTGAAGGAGAAGATTCTAGTGCTGAAAGCCAGTGAGGTTGCCAGCATGGCCAAAGAAGCCAGCTCCACCAGGGAAGCCAGCACCACCCTCACCCTGCTGGCCAAGGTTCACTTATCCCTGGTAAAAGATAGCTCTCCAGGAACTTCTTTGCGGGGATGTGGGTAGGTGGAGGATAGTGTTATAGGGTTAATGTGTTACAGTGTTATAGAGTTATAGTAATATGTAGTAATATAAGGTTACAGTGTTATAGGATTATAGTGTTATAGGAATATAGGGTTATAGTGGGTTACATTAGCACATTGCTTGCCACATTAGCAAACAAAGGAATTATCTAACTGTCTAACTCTTTATCACATTATGCAGAACTGTATAGCATGGCATTCTGAATGAAGTGGTTTAATCATCTGCACTTCTCTTGACTCACATTAGTGTGTGGGGAATACAACACACTACTTATACTTTCTACAGATACCATTTCTTGTGTCTGGATTCTTCAGTTAAAATGACAGCTACAGCTATGTTCAAAACTGTGTCCCATTCACTATCCCCGACATGGAAAAATATGGATCTTTACACTATTATAGGGTTAGGGTTAGGGATTATAGGGAGCAGAATTTGCCGGGTGGGTGAGCGATTTTGTACGCTGAGTTATACATGCTGGCTTGTTGCAGTACGACAGTGATTAAACATCGCCTAGCTGGAGGATTAACCTCAAAACGTTGCCAGTCGCTGAGGTAATGAGAACAATCAGTTAGCTCATTGGTTAACTGACTAGTGATGATGATTTTTAACTCATTTTAGACATAAAAGGTATCAAATCTAGTTTCTACTTTCTAGTTTAACTAAACTCAACATACATAATTACAGAAAGAATATTGAGAAACCAAAAGTATTTCTTCAGTTAAACTGCTACTTTGTAAGAAGCCTTCGAGGTCTCAGATGTCATCATCATCCCTCTGTCCTCCTCAGAGAAACAGCATGCCGAGTTTCAAACCAAACAATGGGATGCATTATGGATATTCCTTACCCGCTAGGGTCATAGATCGTATACTGTGGCTCAATCCGAAAAGGCATATTTAAGCAGTATGTACTAGATTTCAATGCAGTACATTCTGCTCAACCTTTAAAGCAGCACATTCTTTTTGTAGGCAACTGAGCAGTATGCATGCAACCTCGGACATACAACATCCGCCATTTTACCTATGTCATATGACATATGACGTCACACTATCATAATTAAATGCTCCAGTTGAATCGTGGGATAGGACAGTGTGCTGAAATCATACTTCAAAATAGCTCCCCATTCAGTAAGCCACCCGGGTGCTTTTCACATACTGCTTAATGAATACTATGTATTCAGACATTCTACCCTTCATCGCATACTGCTTTGGCGCACAGGAGGGAAGTACGGCATTTCAGACGGAGCTTGTATATTGTATTTTATTGAGATTGACAAGGGTATATACTTTGTTTATTGTATTGCATTGTGGGATTGGTTTAGTGCACTGGATATTTTCAGACACCTCCACTATAGGATGGCAGAAGCTCAAAGTAGTGCAATATATAGTGAATATAGTATTTTGATTTTTCATTTTGCCACATGTAGATTTAGACGATTACAGAACACAAAGGTTTCACACCTTTAACATTGTCTATCTTAGCAACACTATTCTTGGCTTTGGTTGTTGTCTGATTATCACTACACCTGACTTCCAGGTAAGAGAATAATGATGGATCTACCTCAACCTGAAGGGCTGTCCTTAGACAGGGCTGTCCTTAGGTGTATATTCTATCACAGTTAAACTAACCGGATCAGCACATTAGTGAAGGAATAGTCTAACCCTCAGACGGCAGCGACTGCAAGATCCAGGATTCAGCTTCTACGGTGGAGGTTCTAGACTATCGCCATTCACAAAAATGATGTGTCTCACGCCTCATTTAGGGGCCTTATGGGGGTCCAAGGATGTTGTGACAGGGGCACTGCCCCCCTCCTCCAGAACCGCCACTCAGTGTCTGCTCTAACGTTTTAGACACTGCCCATGTCTAAAACCATGTCTAAAACCAAACCGACACTATGGCCCTGTTTTACAAATCGTAGGCTGTCATCTATTTAATCTGATACGCTGGGTAACAGATAAGAGTTTTAATCTGCCTGATATCACAGCTCATTGTAATGCCATCAACCAGTAACACTGCCAAACAGCACCGGTACACCAATAATACACTGAAGAAAAGAAAAAGAAAAAACAAAAATATTGCCAGAGATAATACAAAAATTCCAACAACAACAACAACTATTGCCAGAGATAATACAAACATTCAATTATATTAAATGTCTTTATTATTTTAAATGTTTTAAGTGCTTTCTTGTATTTTTCATTTTTTTTAATAAGAATGGCATTGCTCAGTCTTCCAAAAAATCATGAAATTACGTTTGCAGGGCTCATTTTGTTTCCTTACTATAAAATCTTCATAATATAATAAGTAATGCCCTAATATAATAAGCAAAACAATGAGTACTGTTTTGGTACATGGACGAGGATTTCGCAGTGACGTCGAACCTAAATATAGCCTGTACTCCATTAATGAGTAAGGAACGATTGGTTGGATGGTTTATCTGATGAAATGTTGCTCTCTGTTGGTGGTCGATGGTAACGCAGTTCTCATTCCCGAGGCGATTTTAATTTTTTTTTAATGGATTAAAATGAATCTCACTCTATTTTAATGAAGTAATCTCCTTCGTCTCTTCGACATCTGTTTATAGGAAATCCTTCAGTAATTCAATTTTCGTGCTGTCCTGCCGTCTCTATCACCAGTTTGAAATAAACGGTTTCGTTCTGTGAAATTTGTACCACCAGGCTCCCTCTAACGATTATGTTCAAGCTTATTCGTCGGCGGTCGTACGCAGGGCTACCTTCAGAGCACCGGCACTGAGTGAAATTGTAATCGAAATTGCTGTCATTACTGCACTCTGAGGACTGCACTGTGAGGACTAAATCACTCCATTTTAGTGAGAAACCATGAATATTTCGACACTGGGTTATTTGACCTGTCCACATAAGGGAAATGCATTTTAATTTATTCATATACACTTTTACAAATTTAGTTTAATAGAGGTTATTAGCTTTAGCTGTAGGTGAAGGCAAGGCATTACTAGCTACAGTAAAAAAAAACAGCTAGTTCATGGAAATCCCACAAAAACAGTGTGTGTGTGTGTGTTTGTACACACACGTGTGCACATTCATGTCTGCACACTGTGCTCGTCCCTGTACACCTTTAACCTTAACCACTCAATGACCGGCTGCTGTCCAATCAAAGAAAACACCCTAGTGAGCTTCTGCCCCGCACCTCTCCATTGGTTACCCATCATGTCTTAACTGCAGCAGGAGCCACGGCCGCTCCCCAGGGGACTATTTTTAACTCGGCATGTTGGAGCCACGGTGAGTCAAGCACAGGTCCAAATGAAGCTCTTTCACTATCGCTGTTTCTCCTCGACTGGACGTCTTGTCCGCTGCTCTAATAGAACCCGTTTAGGATGAAGAGAAGATGTGGTTGAAGATGATAAATGTCCCTCCTGCTTCGTTATTCATTACCTCTCCCTCTCTGCTGCTTGTTTCCGGAGCTCCTTCGTCTTCTTCTTTACCTTCGGCTTTGCTCCTCCGTCCACGGGGTAGCAGAGAGTGCAGGTCTGGCAAGTGTGGGCTGACACTCCGCCAAAGTGATGTCTGTCCATCTGGCCTTCGTCAAGGGGATCAACCCCAACTGAGTGTACTACCCCCCCCTCCAAACAAACAGACAAACACACACACCTTAATAGCAACAACCTCCTTTATTGAGACTGCGCTGAGCACAGAGTGTTGTCTTTCAGGGACTCGGTTTGGTACATCCAGTTTTGGTACATGTGGTACATCACGTCCGGTTTTAACCTGATCCGGGCCACAGTTGGTGCACTGTGTATGCTTACATGTGTCTCTCCTCTAGCACCAGCCAGGATGGCAAGCCAAATGCAGAAAACGAGAAGGCAGATCTTCCACTCTGGCTCATTTACTTGGTTCTATTTCTGTCCCAGAGGCTGCCAGTGTGGCAAATCCCAATGACCCCATTTCATTCAAGTAGGCAATGGTGAAGATGCTACGAGTAGTGGGTCAGCTCCCTCAGAAATAACACTCTACTGTGTAAGTGAACACTTAAAGCAGGGTAGAGGAAGGGTAGCCACACTGCATTCAGACTGGCAGCACCGACGGCGAGCCTGTAGACCTGCCACTGAGTCTGTAGACCTGACAGCGGATCACTGGACCTGCCATTCAATCTGTAGACCTGGTATTGAGTCTGTAGACCTTGCAGTGAGTATGTAGACCTCAGAGACAATCTGTAGACCTGCCATTCAGTCTGTAGCCATGTCAGCACATCTGTCGACCTGACAGTGAGTCTGTCGACAAGACAGTGAGTCTGTAGCCCATACACACACACACACACACACACACACACACACACACACTTGCTGTTGCACTACAAACTGCAAGGCCTTGGGTGTTCAGTCTCAGGCCTGGTCAGGTTTAACAGTCACTACATAAACAGCATGCTGTACTCTGATGAGGGACCAAACTACTCACACATAGCAAGGAATAAAACACACTGCAGTGCATCTTGTCAGAAGGTTTACAAAACTGATATTAAAGTCTTAATACAATGAGGAGCAATACAAACGATTTCATCACTGGCCAACCCAGACTGATAGCTGCTAGTCATCATCTTATCAACAATTTTCAGTGCAAGAAAACAGACTGGTAGCTATGCCTGGCCCAACCACAGGTCAGCAAAGAAGAGAGCTGGTTTCTGATTGGTTGACTAAAACCATAGCAACATACCAGCACTGTTACACTTTTGTTTACACCATGTGTGCCAAGCTCTTCATAGTGCCGCTGTCAGTGCCACCTCTCTTCTGACAACATTGGCACCACACTCCACAGCTCCAGTCCAGTCACTCCAGAACCCTAGGTCCTAAAGCCTAGGAAGTTCAGAAACTCAATTCACCTTTAAGTAATCGCTTAGCTTTCTCTGTCTGCTCTGCCTGATTGTAACACTGCCTTGGGGAGAATGTTGCAGGTGAACAAGTGTGAACTGGCGCCATCTAGAGGCACGCTGCTGCTCCAGCTCTGGTCCGCAGTGCGTGTACTGGCTTTAATCAACTTGCTCACTGTCACTATCCAATAACCTCATAATTAATATCCAGGTTACTTCTGGGATTTGGAGGGTTTTATTCCGTGGTCATCGGCACCAAGTCGTTACAGGGTACAGAAGGCAGTGAAGTGTTTTAAACCTGTAAAAACAGATTGAAAAGTTCATCAGGTGTTTTATAAGCGTGTGTGCATATGCGTGCGTGTGTAAGAGATTTTACCTAGATGGATCTTCATCTTTTGTGTACACTCCCTTCAGCTCCACACTGTTCATCTTATTTTCAAACAACCCATAGCTCAGAGTGACCTACACACACATACACACACACACACAAACACAGAGAGAGAGTGACTGTAATGGAACAGCACATCATGGATAATGAGCAGTAAATGTAATTCATTATAGAATGATTTATCCAGAGAAACTCTGTTGGGACACTCACTTGCATGGACACTCTCTCACCTGTGTGCGGATGTCTCTGGGCGTGAGCTGAAGCAGGTTCTCCAGGTGTGAGTGGAACAGGCTGCTGTGTGTCATGGAGACTCCAAGACGACGCTCTACGATAAACCCTATCACGCAATCATCAGGCAGCCGGATCACAGCTGAGGTCTCCTCCAACCTGGGCCCGCTGTGTATATAAACACACGCACACACACACACACACACACACAAACACGCACGCATGCGCATACACGCATGCACATGCACACACACACAAATCATTTGACCTAAATTTGTGCTATATAGAAAGACGTAACCTGTCATAGTGTACAAACAGAAGTGTGATATTAGAACTGGACGAGTAATGTCAGAACTGGACATGTGATGTCAGAACTACAAGTGTGATGTCAGAACCAGAAGTGCTGTTATTATCTCCCAAGTCCAGTTGGTCTTGTTTTTCAACCCATCAGGCCCAGGTTTCCCAAAAGCGTCAGGACACAAACACTATTAAATGGTAGAACGAACATCACACTGACACTAGGATGCTTTTGGGGAAACAGGGCCTAGGTCAGAAGCTATAGCCTTTCATAAGCAGTGTGATAGCTGAGGGCAGAGGAGTAGGCATGGGCCATTGCACCCCCTGCTGACCAGCAGTGGTATGGCAGCTCGCTGATATACAGGAAGGCTGATGTGGTAAGCAGAAGGCCACACAGTCCAGTGTGTACTGCTGACCTCACCTCGCCCACGGTGCCATCTTCTCCGCCAGCCTCCTGTTGACACAGAAACCTGCTCCACCAGTGGCGAACCAGAACTCCACCTCCCTCTGCAGGATGACATACCGATACATCAACGAAAACATACTCGCCAATAAGTGTACTTTCTGTACTTAACATTCACTGAGCGCTGAAGTGAATGTGGATATGTGGACGTGGCCTATACATGCAAGGGGACCCCATGCAGATGAAGGAGGCCTCTGTAATGTAATGTGTACCACTACCAGAGGATGCTCACTGCTCACACTAAACTGAACTCTGCCTGTCCTCACTGCAGTCTTCTGATCTCAGCCCCGCCCCCTCCCTGGCCCCTCCCTCTGTTTCTCCCCCTGTTTCTCCCCTTAGCTTTCTCTGCCCGGGACAAAACACATGAAATTTATTTTATTTATTACACAGCTGCCTTTAGGACCCCGAGAGAGGAACACAGGGTGGAGAGTCTAATTAAACGGCTAGTCCTTCATGAAGATCTCAAACATACACATGTGTGTGTCCCAAAAGAACAAAACAAGGCCAAAGCAATCACTTCTAATGATTCAAAGGATGTGTGTGTGTGTGTGTGTGTGTGCACGCAAAAGGTTTGGTATACCACTGGTAAAAAATGGATTGGATTGATTTCATTCTCTGGGTCTGACCATTATGTTGTCTTCTGCTAAGGAACATTAGACTGACCAATGAGGGTGGGAAGGAGAGAATGATGATGGCTGCCCACATGCAGTGCTGCATTACAGGATACAAACCGTCTTGTTTCCCTTTAGTAGCTCCTGGGCTTTCATTGGTCGATCCAGGCTAGGCTTGCCCACGTAGATTTCGCTGTCCAATGGAAATTCAGTGAGTAAAGACAGCAACGCCTCTGGGTTCAAGTAGTTGTCGTCATCAACATGACACAGCCACCTGCATTACAGACAGCATATCAAAACACATATCAGTCCAAGTCCACTAAAACCCAAACCCTAGAAAAGCCACCATCACGGTTCGACTGAAATGCTAGAATTATTATTTAAGAATATAGAGAGTGAGAAGAAACGCAACCGATCCATCATGACTCAGCAGATTTTCCTGTTATTGCCTAAAGCGATTGATGTGTGTTGAATGAAAGGACCGGGTGGTGCCGTGATGTGGGGCTGCAGATTAAAAGAGTGTAATGCGCTGACTCACGTCTTTCCAGAGGATATGAAGTGGTCATACTCGGCAGCCATCTTGCAGGACAGTGCTTGATGGCTGTGCTCTGGAGAGCAGCCAGTGACGATGATGTTGAAGCCTGTACACACACACATATATGCACCCATAGCAAAAGAGAGGAGGGAGAAATATTTGCTAGAATGGTAAGATTTTGGACAAAACATGTTGAATTTTGGGCACGTTGTGTGTGCGAAGGGTAGGTTACCTCTAGAGCTGATCTCCACATCTGGTGAATCAGTAAAGATAAACGTCTGAAATAAACAAATAAATAAATACTTAACTGGCAATTATATAACTAGATCTTGTACCACCATTACACCTACCTAAAAGACAGACAGACAGATTAATGAGAGTCAGTGTATTACGAGTCACACTGCTCATGTTCTCTCTCTCTCTCACACACACACACACAGTATTAGTGGCAGCTGATAGAGGCTTCCAGTCACGTTCATAAAGAGGCACATCTACACTCAGACAATGGACACAAAAGGGCGGGGCTTCAGGGGGAGACCAAAACTCTTTCATCCCTCATCCCTAGGCTGAGAAAGAGAGAGAGAGAGAGAGGGAGCGGGTTGAGAGAGGGGATGAGTGGGAGAGAGAGAGAGAGAGTGAGAGAGAAACAGAGTGACAAAGACAGGGAGAGAGAGACCTTTGTATGAAAATGGCTTTTCCATTTCTGTCTCAGAGAGAAAGCAGGGATGAGAAAAAGAGGAAGGAATGAAGGAATGAGACCATACGACTCATAGCCTGAGAGTCTAGCGGAGCAATTTTAGATCATTAATGTAGAAGAAGCAGGAACGTAATGAAATAAGAGAAAGCTACTACACTGGGGCGGAGACAGGCGAGTGTGGCATGTGTGTGTGTTGGTGTGTTTGCCCGTGCGCAGGTGAGTGTCACGTTTGCTCCTCCCCTGGCGTCACGGTTCCAATGGCAACTCCTGCTTTGCCTTCTGTCTTGTCTTACTTCCTGGCATCCATGTATTTCCTTGTTTTAGTTTTGCCTCAGTTCCACCCATCATCCTTTGCACGTGTCCCTGGTTCATTTCTTGGTTTGTTCTTATCAGCTTGCATGTGTATGTACCCTGTGTTTTCTGTCCTGATTTGCTGGTCTTTTGTCTTGCCCATTTTCTACGTTCTGTGTCGGTTTCGCCAACATGTGCTCTGTGTTTTGATTTCTTGTCGTTGCTGTTGTTGTTACTAGCCTATTCTGTGTTTGTTGGTTATGCTCAGTCTACTCAGCTTCATTCTCTGTTCTCCCTGTGTTTCCTGACCATTATCGTCAGTTTCCTGCCTTTGTCGAGTATTCCGGACCCGTTCAGATTCATACCATGGCTCTGGGCTCTTATAAAGATCCTGCATGTGGATCTGCCCCCTGATAAATCTCGCCCTGCTCTGCGTTGGCGTCCGCCTCGCTATCGTGCCGCATTACAGTGAGCTTAGGGGGTGTCTTTAAGAATGCGCGAGTGTATTTGTGTATGCGTGTGTGTAAGCATCTGTGTGAGAGTATGTGAGAGGGTGTCCAAAATATACTTGAGTATGTGCTTATGTGTCTGTGTGCGAATGTGTGTGTGTGTGTGTGTGTCACACTTTGTTTCAGTTCCTACAGCAGTAGGAGGAGTTTCCACTAGTTACTGTTTCCTTTTCTCTACATTTGCTGCTTCCTGCTGGTACACAGCAAAGACACACTACTCTGACTACCCACACACACACACACAACCCTGGCTGCGTACCCACACACACACAACACACACCACCCTGACTGCCTCCCCTACCCTAACCCCACACATACCATCCTCACTGCCTCCCAGAACAGAACTTCACATACACGCTTCCAAATCTCTCATGAAGACAACCATGCTCATTACACACAAACATGCCCACACACTCCTGAATATCTACGAGATCAACTCAACCTACACACACACACATGCACACGAATAACCCTTGTTTTGCCTATCAAAAGGGGAAGAGCTGGATCCGAAACAGGAAGTGAGACTGATCAGACTTCCTAGTGTCTGTGCTATCAGTGCAGGCGGCTGGATGGTGGCCCTGGTGCTTCCAGAGTGCTGGATGCTCTTCATCCAGGAATTCGCTTTGACAAGCCACTCGTAGATAAAGGCACACTGAGCCAGGCTCTGGCAACGACCTGGAGAGGTCTGTCTAACCGCTATTAGAACAGCACGATGGGTCATAGTGAGAGACCGGTGGACAGTGAGACATCAGAAACACACAAAACATGGAGAGTGAGAGAGAGCATGTGTGTGCAAGTGTTTGTCATGAGTATGTCACACTATAAGAGGGAAGAATGCCATCAATAGTCTTGCAAATATGATCAAATGGCTCTGTGCTCAACTTAACAGGGTCATTATAAATGACCCCCCAAAAGAAGTCTAAATTGGTCACCTCTAGGCTTTGGACTGTATATGAAATTCTTGTCATATACTGTCTCTGGTATTGAGCAGAGGCCTGGAAATTTTATTTCTTTGGTTTCAGACAGCATTTTTTTCAGGTGCTCTGCACCAAAGCTCCGTTTGCCACCACAGGTGTGCTCGCTCTGAACCGGTAGGTGTGTGTAAGAAGATGCACACGCGCTGACGAACTCTAAAGATGTACATAAAATAATAAAGAGTACTCACGTGCTCTTTAGTCCTAGAGATCCACGTCTCCAACAGGAGCGCGAGGCGGCTGCTGTGAAACCGGCCCGTGGTTTTTACCGCGATGAAAATGTCTTTCATCTGTAATACTGACATGCCGTGTGTCTTTGACTTGCTTTTTCTCGCTTGTTCATTTTTATCTTTGGACTCCTCGTAATTGGAGACCATGTGGTTCGACACATCCGTTTTTGAAACCGAGAACGCTGTATTTACTAGCGAGGACACGCGCTTTCCGCTCTCCCGTATCCTTCCGTTCAGAAGGTGCACGAGACGGGATGAAAGTTCTGGGGTGAGTTTTTGTGTATTTCTGTCCCGTCGTTGCAAAGCCACGAGAACTATTATGACCGACAGTGTCAGTACGGCAGAGAACAGGGCGCGCGCCAGTTTCCTCGGGGTCATGGTTTACGTAGTATTTGGCAGAATTGATTTATTCATTTCTTTGAGTAGTCCGGAATAAATGAGATTACAGGTTGCCTTCGAAGACGAAATAAGTATATTGGCTGTTACGGTAGGCATGTCCTAACATAAAGGTTTCTTTAGTGCAAAGAATTTACAATGGTACCCAACACAGTGCATAACTTTGTTACCATGGTTAGACCGAGGTTACGCGCATTTTCACACAAACGCTCAAACCCATTAAAAGCATTTTCAGTCTCATCATTCAAACTGTTAGCAGATCGGTTGCAATGGCTTAAAGATAATTTAAAACTAATATCCTACATAGTAACGTTTGAGGGGTCCTCATCTAGTTAACTGTAAAGCATAGATGTTTATCATAAACGTTTCTAAAATTAAAATAAAAAGTGACCACAACCCGAGCGTACCTGTCACTCCGTATGTCGTGTCAAGTAACGCAGAGGAACAGATATTTCGATCAGGTTCTCCAAAATCGCTTACACCCCTCCCACTTCCCCTAGTTGATGGGCGCGAACGACAATAAGAAATTAACGGTACGCAAAACGAATCCTTCACGTAAACATACCCTTTCCACTGAGTATATCGAAGAAACGCTTAAATGACTCTCGACTTCATCCTAATTTATTAAGTTTATAAAGATAGTAGAAAATAAACGCATTTGGTATTCTAGTAAACGTGTTCTCCACCCGCGCGACTCTCTGTAGGAAATAAAAACCTTAAAACTGCGCCTGAAATGTGCTCGTTTCCTATGTGCATAAACGCCTTGACTGTTTAGGCATTAATCCGGAACAGGTTTCCCTCATACCCGAGATGACACGGGGCTCAGCGCGCGCTGGTGATGGGCTTCGAGTCAAACCCGCAGACAGGAAACAACTAGCGGAAGATTTCAGCTGCGCGCATCACGGCCAGAGAATTGCGCAATAAGCGCTCCACGAGGTTGTCTGACCTTTGGGTGGCAGATGTGATTAACATACTTTTCTTCATATTGACGTTTGCATTTTTATGTTTGGCTGTTGTTTTGTTTAACAAATAATCTGAACATGTTCCTTAATTTAAAAGAAACAAGGCCCTAGCTACACACTGTAAAATAAAATTAAAAGCAGCATTATACTGTAATTCTTAAAAAAAACAACTGTAAAAACAATTGAGGTTGTTAATAAGTCAAAATTTGCATGCTGTTAAGTAAGACTGCTGAAGTCGGTGGTACGCAGCTTGTCAAACTGAAGCTGTTATATGCATTTTTTTTTGCAATGTCAGCTGTATTGCAACACGTTTGGAAATTGTAGATCTAGCAGACTAGTCATCTAAATTGGCTAACTAAATTAGCTACTCGTCTATCTTAAATCACTTCATAAAATACTATGCTAATTACATATCTACAAGTTGTATTTATCTATTTATGTATTATCTACTATTTATGTATTTACAGTTTACAAGTTAATACTGAGGTACGTTATTGGTCTAATGGGAAGGGGTATAAGATAGCTAATATTAAAATTATAGCTAAAATTAAAATGTCTAAAGATATTTATTGGTAGTTATTTATTTTCATTCATTCATTATCCGTACCGCTTAATCCCACTAGTCGGGGTCACGGAGGGCTGGAGCCAATCCCAGCATCTCCGGGCGACGGCAGGGTACACCATGGGCAGGTCACCAGTCCACCACATGGCCAACATGCACACACACACACTAGTTATTTATTTGTAGTTATTTATTGGTGATGTGTGGTAGACAAAAGATAGAATCCCATTTGCATTTATCTTGCCATATACTGTACACAATATACTGATTTTTTGTTGTTATTTTTGTTACTTGGTTGTTTTGTTAGTATTTAAAATTTGGTGAAATCAAGTTTACTTAGACATACCTGTATAAGCACTTCTACCTAAATGGTTTTCTTTGTTGAAATGTAATTTTTTGGATTGTATTTTTTTGCAGATGGTTGGAAGACCTTATATACAAGAACCCAAGAAATGCTTTACAAGATGTACTCAAACAGTTCTGATATTTTTCATTTACATTTAATTGTAATGAGACAGGGGATGTTGGCAAAAAAAAATTGTTTGTTTACAAATATCTGTACAAATATCAGGAAAGGTTGTGTAATCCTTTATAATAACAGCACTTCCTGTTCATTTATGCTAACAGTAGGGTACTGGTAATTTTACAGTACCTACCTTCCAACTGTGTAAGAATTTCACAAAATCATACTTCATTATATGAAGAATTAAATCCTGTATTCTTGGTTTTCTCTGCAGTCTGTTTATACACAATTTAAGGCAGCCGCATTCGTTGTTTAATTTGTGTCTGTGCATGTCCCAGATGCAGAAACTACGGTTTATTCTGAGGGAGAGTGGTGGAATGAACACAGGACAACACCTTTGTTTGTTTGTCGTTTCTCAGAGTTCTCTTCTTTCATCCATGCATCCCTTGCTCCCAGTGACCAGCTGCCTCCCTTTCTTCACGTGCCCTCCCTCGATGGCCCAAGCACGCCAGGGCACCCTCCCTCAGGTAAACCAGAGACAGCCAGGCACGCCCTGGCCAGGAAAGACCCCGGATCAGCTTACGGCCTACCTGAAAAGATCCTTTTAAAACAGCAGGCACATTGCTCCCTATTGTACCCAAATAGTCCGGGGAGCAGACCTTCATAAGACCTTTAAGGTTGATCCGCAGCCACACAGGCGGAGCGCGGAGAAGCTAGGTGGCGGTAGCAAGCTCGCGAAAGTAAAGGCTCTCCAAAAACGCCGCGCGATTTGACACCGCAACCAGCAAACACGGAGCCTCAGGAAGGATGGAGCTTACTGGCTGTGCGTCTTCAGCTCGCTTGAAATTGAAAATGACCTTATGTGAAGTCGTAAAACGTCCACGTTGTCCCGCATTTTCTTGTTTGTGCCACAAAGAAATTGTATACAGCAAAGGCCGCTGCTAAGCTACTGAACGCCTTGCGAACACAAAAACCTAGATCCTACATCTAAAATATGAATTCAATTGTGTTATATGTGATATATGTGATATAGGATCAGTCCCACCCCCTTTCCGACCTCAAACATATAGCCTCTCACGCACAAGAATCTTACCCTGCATTTTCTACCACTCTAAAGTTACAATGTTTTCTACCACTCTAAAGTTATAAAGTTACAATGGGCGGGGCTTATCCTCCCTGTGATTAAAATGCGTATTTTCCATTACATTGTATCATATAGTACGTCATACAGAGAACAAAATATAATTTTTATTCTATGTAAGTGCATTACTATAATGACAACACTCAAATTTATGTGAATTTGTCATTTTTATAATTGACAAGCTGATTTTTTCCAAACGTCTTTGCATTTTGGTGGACCAATCAACCAAAAATGTATTACTCAAAATGCGTCACTCAAAATATATTACTCACTCTGACTCATCTAACAGTAAAGCAACATTCAAAATGCACAAATGTTCAGCCAAATTTGCAAATACTCACATACACCATTCCAAAACTCATTAGTATTTTTCTAAACAACATGTAAAGATGCCTAAACCATTTTAAGAGACAATGGTTGACTGAGATTACGTACAGTGGCATCTCAGATGAAGTGTGTGGAAATCCCAGCCATTGGATTACTGGGATTACTGGGCTGCTGTTGCACAAACACCAGACTGTACAGACCAGTGCACTGCTCCTGTTCCCCAACGGCCTCTAGGGAAGGGAGGAAAGAGGCAGGTGCGGATAATGTGACATTTCACACACACACACACAGAATGGTATGTCTTGTGGCATTCACACATGGAGCGTCTTCTGCGTCTGTACTCACCATTCCTGAGATCCGCGGGGGAGTTTCTTTTCCCTCTTGGAGGCGGAACGACTGTGATCGATGTACATATGAGTCAATGTCTGTCCTGGAGGGAACGGATGCTCAGTGACCGGATGCTGCTGTGGGGGAAATCCCGGGGAGACGGATCAAGGCGTAACCCAAAGATTCTGTCCACAGTCAATAGCTAGACAGGACATAGTGTCATAGTGTTGAGATCATGTGATCATGTCATGTGCTTTGACAAAATTGGTAAAGCAAGTCTGTACTGTACATATTCGTGTTTTTGGATATTTTTTTATTTATCTGTTGTGTGATTGTGATTCTGTCTAGACAAAAAAAGAAACTATCAAATATGAATCATGATGACCCAAACAAGAATATTCAAACATGATAATAGAATAACAAAAAGTTCATTAGTTAATCACTTTTGGACTACCTTCATAAACTGAGACTTAGAAAAACAATTCAGTTGATTTTCAGCGAATTAACTTAATTCTTAGAAAACCCCTTTAATTTGGGCAGAGTTTAGCGTCTCTGCTTCAGGCTATGTTGTGAATCACCATGTTAATCCCTCCAAAAAGAGAAAGTGGCACTGTGTGTGTGTGCGTGTGTGTGTGTTGAGCCCCGCAAGGATTAGCTGACCTATATGTGGGAAAGGGCTTGGAAGAGAGAGGAAAGACCCGTGTGGGTCTCAGCTGTGCCAGACTGATGGAGTTCGGTTTTAAGAACTTGACAATCCCCCCTCTCATATCCACCTTCCATCAGAGGCTGGATCTAAGTATGTATCATGTAGCCACCAGGCTACAAGGACCACACACACAGTAAAGAGAGCTAAATGTTTGAGCCTCGGGATGACCACTCACTGGATCATTCATTCACTCACTCCTTCACCCTCTCATTGACTCACTCCCTCATTGACTCACCCATTCACCCTCTCATTCACTCACTCCCTCATTCACTCACTCATTCATTCACTCCCTCACTGCTTCATTCACTCAATCCCTCATTCACAAGTCAATCAATCAAAATGTATTTATATAGTGCTTTTTACAACAGTTGAGTCCAAGCCCCCAGTGAGCAAGCCAAGGGCGACAGTGGCAAGGAAAAACTCCCTAAGAGCATGAGGAAGAAACCTTGAGAGGAACCAAGACTCAGGCAGAAGGTTGATGCTTCATCCATAGCTGGTTAGGCAGGAGGTGGCTGGCCCAGGGTGGATAGCAGCAAAGGCTCATCTCTCCTCCTCTCAGTATTTCTTGGGTAGGAGGGCAGCCATTTGGAAAGAGAGAAGAGGGACAATTAGCTCTGTATGGGACTATATGTGGCAGTAACATTGGCATCCATCCACTACACTGTCAACAAACTTGAGTGATCACGTGCAGTGACAGGGTGACAGCACCAGTGTCCCAGTTTACCATAAAACCCTTTGCCCATGAACCCCTGGATCTGTAACCTTTATCTAAGGGGGCACATTAATTACCAAACAATAAACTAAATAAGTTTTCAACCTAGACTTAAAGACTGAGCCTTTGTCAGAGTCCCAGACACATTCTGGAAGGTTATTCCATAGTTGGGGGACCTTGTAAGAAAAGGCTCTTCCCCTTGCTGTTACTTTATTATCTGTTGGAAATAATAAAAGGCCAGCACCCTCGTGGGGGTTCATAATTGGAGATAGGTTCTTGGAATTAATCATGAGCAAGCCCATGAAGTGCTTTGTAGGTCAGTAGAAGAATTTTAAAATCAATATGGAATTTAACTGGGAGCCAATGCAGGGCTGATAAGACCAGGCTAATATGATCGAATTTTCTAGTTCTAGTTAGAACTCTGGCTGCGGCATTTTGAACTACTTGAAATTTATTTAGATTCCTATTTGAGCATCCTGACAGTAATGAGTTACAGTAGTCTAATCTGGAGCTAACAAAAGCGTGTACTAATTTTTCTGCATCATGCTGGGATAATGCATTTCTCAGCTTGGCAATAGTATTATTTACGTATTTAACCAATTATAGATCAAAGTCAAATATAACATCGATAGTTTTGGCTACTGAGCCAGGTGTTATGGTGTAGTCTGCGAGATTTAGCATCAGATCTGGTATTTTCTATCTTGCAGCCTTTGGGCCCAGAAGGAGAACTTCTTTTTTGTCACAATTAAAGTGTAGGAAGTTTAGCGACATCCAGCATTTAACACCCATACCTTCACTCCTTCATTCACTCATTCCCTCAAAATTTCACTCCTTCACTGGTTCATTCACTAACCCTAACCCTAACTGCAGTCCAAAGTCAACCCCAGAACCTGCTGCTCATGGCTAATGTATTTATGGCTCATGGCTAATGTATTTAACTATATAATATAATAATAATATAAAAAACAAAATATTACAGAGTAGTTTTTCTTTGTTGCTGCTTAGCTACGTCTCCCATCACGATCGCAACAGTGCCTTGAAAGGTCATAACAAGGAATACGCTGTTTCACTTCTCGTGTAAAAAGTAAATCCAACATGCAGTTGCAGTGACTTGCATTTTAAATAAAAGTGATTTGGGTAACAGCATAGAATTAAACTACACTGACCATTATTAAAAAATATATATCATGCAAATCACAGACAGGAATCCACCTACACACTGTAAATAATGCTTGGTGACTGTTAATGTTTAATAACCATGGAGGTTTCATCATGGAAATAAGAATGCAGCATCTATTTGCTCAGAATAGTGCAGCCATTCCCATGTGTTGTACTGTCATGTCATGATGATGAGGATGATTTTCAGTATTTCAGCACTGCATCTCATGCGATATTGCTTAAATCTGCATTTTGTAATGTTACCAGGTAATAACAGAACATAACCATGTAACAGAATGAGTCTCTATCTTTATGATTAGCTGTCAGGGGTTTGCTTGTCTATTGTAGAGATCAAGTCATAAATTTGAGTTGAAATGATCATTTTGCTATTGAAATTATTTAAATTCGAATAGATTCAGTGTGTATATAAAAACCCATGGCCTTTACAAGACACCCCACCAATACATCGACACAGTTCCTACTCCATCCATCTTTCCTCAAGCCAATCAAGGAATTCATTTCAGCCTCGATGTAGAAAGACTATAACTGTCACTCCTGCTGCAAAAGGAGATTCTAATGGCACCTGCTGGGTATATATGCAAAAGAATGCTTTGCTATGCTGTCAGAGTCGCGTTTTAGTTGAACAAGAAGTAATGATTTAGCTGTCTGAGGATTTACATATTCAACAGTGCTTTATTAATATTCATTTATTCACTTTGGGGAGCCAAAGTGGTCAACGGGTAAGAATGGAGCTCTTACAGGAGCCAGCTAACTAGCTTGTTACAATGACTAGTGTCCCTACGCTTTATGAATATGTATATTTGGCTATGGCGTTCCATATATGCTCCTCCTGCTAGCATCTTGCATACCACTGTTATGTGCTGGAACGTCCCAAGGGCGTCTTTGCACAGCCTGTATCTGCGGTCCTGTCTGGTGTGGTAGATCCCAGTCTCTACTGATCTTGCATTCAGAACATTCTGGTTCCTGTGCTGCCATGATTAGTGCCTCTGTGACGAGATACTCATGGACAAGCGTGTATATAATTATAGGACCAGAAGATATTTAGTTTTATTTTAGAGCTTATGAGATTTATCTATTTAATTCAAAAGCTGATTTTGTCTCTAAAACATTTGAAGGGGAAAAGATAAAACAATGACAAAACTGCAGCTCCCTCATACTGTCTGGCAGCTCCATTCCACACTTCGGACGTTCCATTCCACACTTCGGACGTTCCATACGACACTTCGGACGTTCCATTCCACAGTTTCGCTCATGTCATAAGGCTAGTGACAAGCTGATCAAGAAAAACACATCAGTTTAATCATCACAACCAGGGGCCTCTCTACATTAGGGGCCTTGGGTCCCTGTGGCCCTATCGCTGTGCAGCAGAGCACAACATGATTGATAATTTAACTTTTATACACACATTTTCTTCAAAAGAAATTCATTGTTGCACCTTTACTACAAATGACTGACCGACTGATCACTGCCCGATACATTCCAAACATCTTCCATACATGCCAGTACGTCTCCTAGGAGTCTTTGTTTGGTGAGCATGGGGCCAGTCAGCATTCTTTAACCAAATCAGAAGTATACACACGCTACTCACAAAATGTTAGGGATATTTGGCTTTCGGGTGGAATTTCAGGATGAACCTAAAATGCACTCTGAACTGTACAGGTGAGCTTAATGTGACCCTCTCTAAACTTTTGAATGTACATGTCCACCTGTTCAGTATTTCAGGTAATCATGCTGTTCACATTTTTGGACAGAGGTCTTTCATTCATCAGCTGTGCAAGCAAAGTGCTTCACATATATACAGGGGTTGGACAATGAAACTGAAACATCTGGTTTTAGACAATTTATTAGTATGGTGTAGGGCCTCTTTTTGCGGCCAATACACCGTCAATTCGTCTTGGGAATGACATATACAAGTCCTGCACAGAGGTCAGAGGGATTTTAAGCCATTCTTCTTGCAGGATAGTGGCCAGGGGCCTCATGTACAAAGACTTGCGTGGATTTCTTACTGAAACTTGGCGTACGGACAAATCCAGAAAATGGCGTACGCAAAAAAAATCCGGATGTATCAAACCGTGCTTACGCCGTAATCCACGCACGTTTCTTTTGTACATCCCAATCAACGTGGAATTTAGCGCACATGAGAGAGTGGCTGACTCCGCCTGTGACACGCCCCCTATAAATATGCAAATTCATGTAAATATGCCCTGCACCGGAGGAGTTTCCTCTCGGATATATCACAAAGCATGTCAAAACGGGGAAAGAAGAGAAACTTCACCGAATGTGAAGTTGAGACGCTACTAAATGAAGTAGAAAGCGGAAAAAAAATGTTTGTTTGGCACGCTGTCCTCTGGCATTACGGCAAAGCGCAAAAGGTCTGAGTGGGACAGCGTGTGTGAAGCTGTAAATGCTGTGGGGTCAGAACAGCGCACACTAGCAGAAAAAAAAAAAAAATGGTCAGACATTAAGGTGGATGTAAAGCGGAGGCTGACTGCACATCGCCAGAGTGTGACCCAAACAGGCGGGGGGCAGGAGACATCCAACTCACTGCATTTGAGCAGAGAGTTGCCTG
Source organism: Brachyhypopomus occidentalis (assembly GCA_020368025.1). Lineage (NCBI taxonomy): Eukaryota > Metazoa > Chordata > Actinopteri > Gymnotiformes > Hypopomidae > Brachyhypopomus > Brachyhypopomus occidentalis. The sequence continues at coordinate 1,308,642 of JAGXOD010001364.1, read as the reverse complement.
TATTATGGGTGACACGGCCATAACCGGCCATGATTTGTTGCCTTGCTTCTATGGCACCTGGGTTAGGCTGCGCGTTCATTTCTCCTGGCTCTGGGTCCGCTGGTTGCTCCACCACCTCCAACAATGGCATGCCGTACCTTAGCGCAACATTGTGCAGGACCCCACATGCCCTCACAATACTGCACACTTTCTCTGGCCGATACAGGAGCATTCCCCCCGGTCCTGTCTAGGCAGCGTCACCGGCTTTTCAGCTGCCCAATTGCCCTCTCCACGACTGACCGGGTGCGAGAATGGAGAGAATTGTATCTCCGCTCCCGGTCAGTCTGTGGATTGCAAAGGGGGTCATCAGCCACGTCTTGAGCGCGTAGCCGCGGTCTCCTAAGTAATTTAACAATTACCCATGTTTTAAATTAATTATTCTAAGCTGGCAATGTCAAATGCTTTAAATTTGTTGCTTACCAAGAATCCACCCATCACGCACTCTGCCAGCTTGTAATCTTATCCCAACCATGCTGTTTGTAAGGATGTACGAATCATGGGTTGATCCAGGCCACCGTGCCACTACATTAGTAAGGCACATTTTTGCATCACAGATTATTTGCACGTTTATGGAATGAAAGTGTTTTCTATTCACATAAGCAAATTCCTCCTTAGATGGTGCCTTTATAGCAATGTGTGTGCAGTCGATCGCTCCGATTACATTCGGGAAACCGGCTATCGCTGCAAATTGCGCTTTAATGTTTGCCTGGTCAACCGCATCATATGGGAACTTTATATACTTAGCTGACATGCAGATGATCCCATCCAAAACAGCTGGCATGGCACAGCTCAAAGATGACTGGGATATCCCCGACCGGTCTGCCAGTTCTCTTTGAAACGAGCCAGTTGCCAGGAAGCCGAGCGTTGTCAGCACCTGTAAAGGAACTGGCAATGCGCGACTCCTCGCCGTTTCTCTCTCCAAAACTGGACCCAACTCAGCACAGAGTTCCAAGAGGACAGCTCTTGGAAATCTGAAACGGCTTATAAGCCAGTCATCATCATGGGCCAAAAAATCATAATGGTCACTGAAAACGCGCGCTCGGCGAATTCGGCCATTAGCAATATCCTCTAGTAATGCCAACGCTGCCATCTCCCAAGAACTTCAGCGCAACATTTCATGCATGTTTATATAATCTAGGCTAAGTGGAAACACGTTGAATGATTATTGCAATAAGGCAATGAAATTGTTTGATTAATTTACTGTTTAATGGTCTAATTTACTTAATTTTACCCAATAAGGGCTTACTACAATGTGTGCGTAAAGGATATCTTAATAGTTGTAATTTCAATGCATCACCTCTAAGTGTCGCATACGTACAAAAAAACATACGTACGCCTGAAATGAAAGTGGCGTGGGGGTACGCACTTTCTCACGTTCAAGTCACATTTAGTACATCTGATCGTTTGCGTGAAACATTGCGTACGCAATGTTTTTGTACGTACGCACCTTTTGTACATGAGGCCCCTGGTCACTACGTGATGCTGGTGGAGGAAAACGTTTCCTGACTCGCTCCTCCAAAACACTCCAAAGTGGCTCAATAATATTTAGATCTGGTGACTGTGCAGGCCGTGGGAGATGTTCAAGGATTCAAGGATTCAAGGAGACTTTATTGTCATTCACACACACATGCGTACATGAGGTGGGAACGAAATTTTGTACCCAAGGTCCCGGTTTAAACCCCAAGACATAAATAGAATAAGATAAAAAAAATAAAAAAAAAACAACTTCAACTTCACTTTCATGTTCAACTTCACTTTCATGTTCATCAAACCAATCTTTCACCAGTCTTGCTGTGTGCATTGGTGCATTGTCATCCTGATACACGGCACCGCCTTCATGATACAATGTTTGAACCATTGGATGCACATGGTCCTCCAGAATGGTTCAGAAGTCCTTGGAAGTGACAAACCCTAACCCTAACCCATGAAATGGCAGCCCAAACCATCACTGATCCACCCCCATACTTCACTCTGGTATGGTATGCTTCTTTGGGGGTTCTCTACACGGTAACTCTCCCGGATGTAGGGAAAACAGTAAAGGTGGACTCATCAGAGAACAATACATGTCCACAGCCCAAGATTTGCGCTACTTGCACCATTGAAACCGACGTTTGGCATTGGCATGAGTGACCAAAGGTTTGGCTATAGCAGCCCGGCCGTGTATATTGACCCTGTGGAGCTCCCGACGGACAGTTTTGGTGGAAACAGGAGAGTTGAGGTGCACGTTTAATTCTGCCATGATTTGCCGGGGCAGCTGTGGTTTTGTTTTTTGGATACAATCCGGGTTAGCACCCGAACATCCCTTTCAGACAGCTTCCTCTTGCATCCACAGTTCTCTGTGCTCTTACCCTGCTAATTGAACCTTCACACTCTCCTCTTACTGGTGCAATTAATGAAAACTGGCCACCAGGCTGGTACAATTTAGCAATAAAACCTCCCACAATAAAATGACAGGTGTTTCAGTTTCATTGTCCAACCCCTGTATATATATATATCTGTTTTAAAAAAAGATGTCTACTTTGTGGAGCATGATGGGCCGTGTGTGTGTGTGTGTGTGTGTGTGTGTGTGTGTGTGTGTGTGTGTGTGTGTGCATGAGCACATGACTGAAAGGCACGTTAAATGGTCATACCCATTGTTGAGAAGTAAATCAATCATAAGAACACGCCGTTATAACAATATGCCTATTCGGGTTGAAAACTGTGTAATTTGCCATTAAGCAATGTGCTGTGTAGGATTTACTTACACTCGAGCTTCCATGCAATCCTCATAAATGCATCACACACTGGCATTACCAATGTATCTCCATTGCTAAAGTAAATTTACCAGAACAATCAAACTAAAAACTATTTTGAGAGTGTGGAATAAAATGTGGAAACGGTAACAGGTCAACCTGTTTTGCCTATTAATTAAATGTTTAACATATTATGCAGATGGCAGTGTCTTTTTCCACAAAGTGTGATTCGCACCATTGTTTTTGCTGTGCTTTAGAATAAGTTGATGGCTCCTTCAAGGATGTTTACTTTCTGTGTAACAGCCAGGTTGATCTTGTGTAACCACTAGAGGGAGCCAAACAGCAACCTCCCTATAAAGGATAACTGCACCACTTAGTAGTTCTCTCAATGTTAGGTGCTCATGGCTTATCAAATTCTGACACAAGGCTGGCCAGTCATGTAGTAAAAGTCTTGAGGTCAACTCCCTGGGTTTTCCTGCATTAGATCAAATCCTTTTAATCTTGCTCTTGGAGTTCCTCTAACTCTGTGAGGTCTTTACCTTAGAGGAAAACCAGGTTAAGCTCTTGTCATCTGTTGCTGGAGTCTGTCAAGCCTGGGGCTCCAACTCTTCTTGGATGTAGCTGAGCAGAGGTTTGTCAGATGCTACACTGATTTGAAGCAGCTGAATACTCTTTGAATTTGGAGCTTGGTTAATCTGTCTTTGATGATATGGTTCACACATTCCATCTGTTTGGAGGGTTGTGGCCTAGAGGGGCAATAATTTCTTGTCCATTTTCAAAAAAAACAAATCTCTTGCATTACTTACCCAGGAAACTGTCTGCTTTGGTATGATTCAATTTGCTCAGGAAGTCCTCACTTGGGAATGAAGTTCAGCACTAGCATTTCTGCATACAGCATGGAAGTGCCTGTTGCTGTTAGATAGGCCTCTATCCAGAACAAAAATGTGTTAAAAAGCAACAAAACATCTTGTTTTCCGTCACACACTGGCAGGGAATTTAGGGTTGGAGCTAAATCGTGCAAGGCAGATGACCAGGACCGGACTTGGGTATCCCTGGTGTAATCAGCTCAACAGTCAGTCTTCAGTCTTGACAATCCCTCTCCTCAGGAACCAGTGTCAGCACAAATGTGGATGAGTTACTCATGGGTGTTTTTTGAATCACTACACTAGGAGTGATTAAAACCTGCAGCATGTACTTGACGGATTGTGTCCATGGTTTAGCAGTGCAGACACCACATGTGCACATTTGACTGTTACAGGCTATTACAGCCAGAGTTCAGGGTACAAAATCCAATAGAGCATGATGTGTGGCATGTACATCCGAACACAGGCCACGTGTGACATCATTAACCCATAGACCTCCTGAACAAAGATTTTGCAAGATTTGCTAAGGGTACAGAGACCTGGGGCTGGGGCAGATAACAGGGCTGACTTCAGCTGCTCAGAAGCAGTCTGCGTGATATTATTGTACGTGATGGGGTCATGTTGCCCAGGGATCTTTAAGGGGTCATGTTGCCCAGGGAACTCTCTTCCTGAGGAGCTCAGAGACATTTCATCCCTGCATAGCTTCAAGAGGAGTCTTAAAACCTTCTTGTTTAGATCTGCTTTTAGTTAATCTATGTCTGTTGTACTAGGTTTCCATTTTATTTACTTTCTTCATCATTTTATTTAGTTACATTTTATGTTTGTTTATTAGCTTTATTTTATTACCTGTTATTACCTGTTTGTTTATTTTGTTTATTTTACTTCATTTCATTTTATTTATTTTTTATTATTTCTTTTAATCTTTGCTTCATTTAAATGTTTTGATTTATTTAATCTGTAAAGCACTTTGAGTTGCATGTATGCATGAAAGGTGCTATACAAATAAAGATTATTATTATTATATAAATGGCCTGGGGGAAGGCAAGATAAGAATGAATTGAAGACATACAGTAATGGCTACATATCTAGATTTCTAGCCCTTTCTGGTTATATTTTGTACCCACATGACCCACATGTACACTAACTTGATGAGTTTCATGGCGGTCTTTATTCCGCTTATAATGATAAAGTTGTTCACAGTCGTTTAATGACTGAAGCCTTTCACGAGGATTCTAAGCATTTAAAGTGGCCGGTTTTTATAGTCATAAATGAAGCTAGAATATGGCGCAACATGGCTACATTGCAAGGCAAAAGGTGAAACCAGGAATGAAACGAGCAATCATTTCAACAACTTACGTTTTTGTTACATTGTATGGCTAAATAGTTAGCTAAATAATTAATAAATAATCATATTCAAATCTAAAAACAACATTTGCTTTGTATGTGATGGCTGACAATCCATCACATACAAATGTTTCATGACAAAGGGGCGTTTCACGCCTCCTGACCATAAATTATTTTTTGCAGTTTCATATTCTTAACCTAACAAAGCCTGCACTGAATTTATGATCTCTGTTTCTCAATTACATAACCTAACATATTCCACGAAAGACATCTGCGGGTTTAAAGGACAGCAGTACAATCGCCAACCTAGAAAGTTAATGATTAAAGCGAAAATAAGGGGGGAGGGGCGTAACTTGAAAAGACCTAAGGCTTGCTGGACTACCACTTTCTCAACATAACTAACACAATTTGCATGAAATTCTCACATATTTTAAAGATTCCGGCCTCTGTCCCAGAGAAATGTCTCAGCATGAATATAAGCATCTTAATGACAAACTCTTTAATTACAGAGGAATGGTCTACCCCGTAGACGACAGTTTTGACTTGAGTACAACCTACTTAGATAGTTTGGACACGTTTGAAATAAGGGATGATGATTTGTTCGTGGTCACGTTCCCTAAATCTGGTGAGTGAGATCATTTGTTGAGTGAATCGTATTTTCCTAAACTACAGATTATTGGTGCACATGAGCGATCCTGATCGTTTGAAAACAGTGTTTAAGGACAGAGTCCGTTATCGGGTGTAGACACATCACGTGGAAAAATAAATTACTTTATGCTTAAAAACGGTTTGTGGTATGGATGTAATAAATACGCAAATCAAGCTATTTTTATTTGTTTACGTTGTCTCAGCCACAAACTGGACTGGTCTGGTAAAGCGGTTGTTCAGGGGGCCACTCACGGGGTGTCCGCAGGCTGACCAGAATTCATTGCGCACGGAGGAGACAGCGCAACATAGTATTTTAATGGGAGCTTTTTTACTGTAAAAAAGGTTTTACATTTGAAGTATCTTTAATCACACAGACCGATACGTTCCTGGTCTTTACAACTATTACAACATGCTGAACACAAAAACTCGCTAACTCTACAGACAGAAGTAACAGAAGCGTAACTTCTCCCTCTCCGCACCCGTCACTACTCAAACACGGAACGGGTGCTTTAGACGTTGCAGCAGTGACAGTTAGTGCATTTAAAATAACGTGTGGTCTACAATTTATAATACGTATGTTCCTGACGTAAACAAAGTTGTAGGTGTTTGTTTTGGGTGCCAGAAATAAGAATTTACATATTTTGGCACTTTTGCTAATATTGTCTTAAAGTTATTGAAGAAAGATTTCCGAATGTGCGAACGTGAAACCAACATTATCGCAGTTTTTCACCCGTACGTAATATGTCGATGTCACACTGTCACCTACACATAAGATGTCGATGTAAGTGCGATATGCCATTGTCACCTGTACGTAAGATGCCGATGTCAATGGCATATGCCAGCGTAACTTTTACGTAAGATGCCGATGCCTTTCCGTGTTATTACCGCTACTGGATGTAAGCGCTCCACGGTTTACTTTTGTTATTCCCAGTCACCTCCATCCCCGATGTCCCGCAAGTTACAGATCATGTAACAGATCATGCAGTACTATTCATGCATACTGCTCACTGTACCGCCCCTGTTTGCCCGTTATAAATTCTGGTCATTGTCTCGAAAAGATATGAGATCACCACATACTAAGAGGCCATGTCCGTGGGAAGTGCAAATACAACCGCGGCATATTTTAGACATATCCTGTTCCTAGCCTGTTCCTAGTGAGCAAGCTATGTGGTCCAGCGGTCAGAATGACTGTTTTCCTCCTTTTTGAACTGGGTTCAAGTCCCAGGTAGGGTGGCTGCATTCAGCCTTCAGCACGAAAGGAGCACCACCACCATCACCCCACCACAACCATCACCAAAATCACCACCATCACCATCACCCAGCCACTACCAACATCACCACCATCACCCGCCACAACCATGACCACCAGCACCCCCCACCCCTCTCTCACCTGGTTTCTTTTGGTTTTAGGAACAGTGTGGAGCCAGCGTATTTTAAGCCTAGTGTATGAGCAGGATTTCCCAGAGCTGAAGGAGGTGGTCACATATGATCGGATTCCATGGCTGGAGTTCCGGCCTATAGAGAAGGAATATGAAAGTAGACCATCGCCCCGACTTTTCTGTTCCCACCTGCACGAGCACCTCATGCCACGGGGCCTGCAGAGTAGGGGCAAGGTGAGATCCTGCAGCACAGAGCCATGCAGAAACACACAGGCACATTTTTACACAATGATACTGATACACACAGGGACACACTAACAGAAACCCACTCACACACACTCAGGTAAATATATCACTCCGATACGCACACGTCTACATGTGGAAGTGAAATAACCTTTACAAACTTTACTAGCCGCTAATGTTAGACATCTTCAACTCCAGATCATCCACGTCACCAGGAACCCTAAAGACATCATGGTGTCCTATTTCCACTTCAGTCGGATCATGAAGAAACTGGAGAGTCCTGAGACTTATAACGACATGCTGGACTGGTTCTTCAGTGGACTGAGTTAGTCACCTTCACAGTAAACCCTGAATCTTACTGTGGTCCACAGAACAAGTGTGGTGTCATTAAGAAGCTAGACAGAATCTTCTTAGTCTAATCTGAAAGCAGCCTTCTAAGAACATTGTTTAAAAAAGTCAGTTATGTATTCCAGTTCTGCTAAAACCAATAACATAATATGAATGCATGAAACAATGAAAAACCTACATCGATCCTCTGAACGCATTGTCTGGTCTGGCTTCAAAAATCGTGAGAGAAATGGCCCATCACAGAAATAGCTGGAATATTCTTCAGCATCAGTAATATACTGTATACCAGCCAATGCATTGTAATAAATACATTTCCTTGCATTAAAAAAGAAAGGAAGCCTCTTCAATTCAAAATACACTTGAGGTGGAAGCATAAAGGTTGAGTTGAACTTTTTATCAACACTAAAGTGTTCAGTGATCAGTGTAGATCAGTGTTCACTGTGTGTCTCCTCTATACTGGATCAGTTTTAGTGACCAGGATCAGCCCTGGGGAAACTGGTTCTAGATCAGTGCTCACTGTGTGATTCCTCTATAGTGGTTGGTGGCTCCTGGTTTGACCATGTCAGAGGATGGTACACCAACAAGGACAAATATAACATTCTGTTTCTCAGCTATGAAGAAATGATCAAGGTGAGACTAATTTTTCACAGATTATACCAATCAAGAGCACAAAGATGAATTTCATACAGGCTTGTAGCATTCACACTAAAAATGTCTCAATATGAAATTTCCATTGAATTATAACTATAAACTATGGTTCATTTACCACAGTTTTGACTAATTTCTGAATTAACTTTTGTCTCTTAATAACCTATCCAAAATACGAAATACTACCACATTTGTGATAAATCATTTATTGATAAATCAGTTTTTTCAATGCAGAAATGATTTCATATGATTCATTATGGTGACATTATGATGACATAGCAGTACATCAGTATTATCACAGCAATATTAGCACATACACATTTACATAAATGATATTTATAACTATTTCACATTTATTATTGTGATGTACTGCTGCATAGTCACAACCCTAATTCACACTAATAGCGTTGTGTCTCAGGACCTGAGAGGCGCGGTGGTGCATATCTGCAACTTTGTGGGGAAGAATCTCTCTGATGCTGCCATTGACAATGTGGTGGAAAAAGCCAGCTTCAACTACATGAAGAAAGATCCCATTGCCAACTACGAGTTCCTGCCAGAGGACATTAAAACCCCTGGAAAAGGGAACTTCCTCCGCAAAGGTCAGAGTTCCTTAAAGCCACTCAGAAGAGCCTTCCTCCAGTAGGTGGAGCTAGTGAGCAGCTTTAGTTTAGAGAGCATGTCTGCTGAAGGTGACCAGAGAAAGTGTAGTTTTTCAGGGTCCAAGCACTCTGATTGTTTTTTTATTTTATTTGTTATCCTTATTCTTTTCATTGCTGTTTAGGCTCTACATAAAATTTGACAATTTTTCACAAATTACTTATATGGTAGAAACATCAGTAAATCTTTTTTTTTAAACAGATTGTCATTTAAAGTTTTGTCTAGGCCTACATAAGCCTACTGTATTTTCCTACAATCAAAAATAGAATATTCATTGCTAGTATCTGAGCGGCAACTGTTCTGGTATGATTTTGGGTTACAGGTACAGTGGGAGACTGGAAGAACTGTCTAACGGTGGCACAGAACGAACGCTTTGACAAAGTTTTCCAGGAGAGGATGAAAGACGTCCCTCTGGAGTTGGTGTGGGACATCACTGAGATACGTGGCTGAGAAGTCATTACCAAATGTTTTTACATAAAATAAACTAATAATTGCATTCTAAAATATTCTAAAATTCAAATAAAAGATTAAAAGGCTACGAGTGATGATAAAATAGTTCATCTATAAGCTCGAAAGGCTTGGAATATGTTTGGGCTGGATTTAGAAATCACTACATTTGGGTCATACGTTCATCTGTCATATTCCTGTCATGTGTAACATAAAAGATTCACACGGCTTTGTAGTGTTTAAAGTCTTGGCTGTAGAAGTTGGCCTGTGTCCATGCACCTGAGAGACTTACATAGTTAAGATTCATATATTCAGAAAGTTATTCTGAATCTAATCGAGTCACTGACTTGTAGACTAGTGTAAGTGAGGGTGATTACTATAGTAATGTGCTCTGTTCTCTTTGTCCTGGTTAAAGTCATCGCTGTTGCATTCTGAATAAGCTCCTGAATGTGTTTTAGCCTATACATCCAAATGAAGATGGTTGCAATTTGCAATACTAGATAATGGCATTGATTCCTGTAGTTTAGTAATAGTCTGGCTCAAGGGTATCTTGAATTCTGACCCATCTATGCTACTATCTATGCATTCTCTGAACAAACGCAAAGCACTTTGTAAGTCACTCTGGATAAGAGCATCTGCTAAATGCCCTAAATGTAAATGTAAGGCAGGTCATTTTACCACATGGGCAGTGCCAGTGTTTATGTAGGACTATTTGTGTTTATGTAGGAGTCTGTTGCCTTCAGCTCTGGTTTTGGATTAGCATCTTACTTTGTGCTTTCCATCACAAACATGCCATAAATGGGCGTAATTATTCTTAAATTATTCTAAACATCTCCCGAAGCGAGTAAGATTAAAAGATTAACGTGGTGATTAACGTGTGTCAATTCACTGTGTGTCATATATATATATATATATATATATATATATATATATATATGTGTGTGTGTGTGTGTGTGTGTGTGTGTGTGTGTGTGTGTGTGTGTGTGTGTGTGTCAGTCAGAATTCACTCTCCATATGCTGACTGTGTGCCATCAAGCCTTCATGCCACAGACGCCAGTGTCCGCACACGAGTTCACTTTAAAAGATAAACAAAAGACAAGATTCTTCTGCAAGTTCAAGGGTCTGCTCTGTAACCAATAGTAAACTCGACAATAGTAAACTCGGCAACCAATAGAACGAACGTTTAAGACCTGGACCTACATGTGCAACTTTAAATGCGTTTAGCGTTTCTGCATAACGTTGAGATTTGATTCGCCGCGGCTTCTGACCTAAAACAATGGCTCAGGACGAATACAAGATGATTGGTGACAAGCTATTTACGTACAGAAGAATGGTCTTACCCATAGACGACGGATATGACACGAGTACGGCGTATTTTCAAGGTTTCTTCCTATATCCCCGCCATCTTAGGGAGTTTTTCCTTGCCACTGTCGCCTTTGGCTTGCTCATTAGGGATCTGGACCCATACAATTTGTAAAGCTGCTTTGTGACAAAATTGTAAAAAGAGCTATATAAATACATTTTAATTTGACTTTGACTTTCTCCTGAACATTGTGATCGACGAATAGATTTTGATTTGTGAAATCACTAGAAAAAACTTTACACCATGCCAAACAAACAACAAGTAAACAAATTAAAATCTTAAGGTGTCTGTAGTTCTGCATTATACTTGGACCATTACGTTCAAATGAACACCCATAAATGGGTGTAATTATTCTTAAATTATTCTAAACATCTCCCGAAGCGAGTAAGATTAACGTGATGATTAACGTGCGTCAATTCACTGTGTGTCATATATATATATATATATATATATATATATATATATATATATATATATATATATATATATATGTGTGTGTGTGTGTGTGTGTGTGTGTGTGTGTGTGTCAGTCAGAATTCACTCTCCATATGCTGACTGTGTGCCACCAAGCCTTCATGCCACAGACGCCAGTGTCCGCACACGAGTTCATTTTAAAAGATAAACAAAAGATAAGATTCTTCTGCAAGTTCAAGGGTCTGCTCTGTAACCAATAGTGAACTCGACAATAGTAAACTCGGCAACCAATAGAACGAACGTTTAAGACCTGGACCTACATGTGCAACTTTAAATGCGTTTAGCGTTTCTGCATAACGTTGAGATTTGATACGCCGCGGCTTCTGACCTAAAACAATGGCTCAGGACGAGTACAAGATGCTTGGTGACAAGCTATTTACGTACAGAAAAATGGTATTTCCCATAGACGACGGATATGACACGAGTACGGCGTATTTTGATAGTTTGGAGAAGTTTGAAATAAAGGATGACGATCTGTTTGTGGTCACGTTCCCTAAATCTGGTGAGTGAGATATTTTGTTGGATGAGTTGGTGTTTTACCCAGCTCATTAGTAAACATATAGGCTATCTGAGCAAGATTAATAATGTTGAATGTAGGCAAATACAACATTTGCAACCAGAAAAAAATAGTTAAGCAGACTGTGTCGAGGCTAATTAACCATTTCAAAAATCGAACAGAAAATAGCAACAAAGTTTCTAAATTCGTGTGGGGGCTATCAGGGCTGGCTCCAGGGTGGTTCCTAATGCTGCTGTAGTATCTCATTGCTGAACTGTTTAGCCGCCATGCTGTGCGTTGGTCAGCCACTTCATTTGTCTCAAGTCATTTGGTGTCTCGTCACCAGTACCTCTCTCGCTCTCGTTCTATCCCTCCTTCTCTTCCTTATTCGAGTACTTTACTCCTGCGCCGCTCCCTGGCCTCCTTTAAACTTTCCTTCGTTGTTATTTCTCTATCTGGGTTTGGATTTTATTTGGGAAGGATTTTGAGTTTGTCGCGGTATCTGCCTGCTAGCCAGTTACTTCCCTTGGCGTCCTTTGTTCGTTTTGGTAGTGATGGCAAAAGTGGGGCTTTTGGGAAATCGAATCAAATGAACCAATTGATTCAGAAAAGGAGTCGATCTTGTGAGACGTTCGAATCATCACACGCCACAGAGACATCTAGTGGGCCTAAATCTACAACTTTTTCTTAATAGAAACAGAAGTAATGTGTTTTTAATGAAAAATGACATATGTTCCCCCATAGCATATTATGTCCCTAAATACATTTTAGTCATGGAAACATCATTTTGCAGAGAGCAGGGTTGTTTTAATGATGTCATTAAGATGTATTTTTCATTATGATACACTGTTAGTCAGTGGATTGATATAGCTGACATTCATTTTATATTGCAAGGTAGGAAAATGGTTGTGTAATACTGTATTTATTAAACATTACAAGTAATCAGTTGTTTTTATTAAGAAACATGATCTGTTCCACATTAAGACAGTTTCTTCTCTTGCTCAGAATTTCTCCATGTGAAAGCAAGCACTGTGGAAAGCAAGCACAGTTCTGAGATCAGAGAGCAGATTAATTTAGAAGGGTTTGGGAGACCAAACATTCTGATCTCAGACCAGCTGCTTGAACTTGAGTGCGGACTAAAACGCGCGAAAAGATTCGAAACATTTCGAAACTGCGTGACATAACGAACCCCGTTTTTGGGACAGTCACGTGGCTTTCCCCTTTTGATACGGACTTCGAAACAGTGTTTCGGAACACCGTGATTAAAAAGAATCGACTCAGTTCGATTCCGCGTTTCGAGTTTGACATCACTACGTTTTGGTTTTGCGTTTATTTCTTCCCTTTGCTACGCGTTCAGTTTTCCGCGTCTTTTGAGTTTTGTTTAGTTTTACTTCCGTGTTGTTTCTACGGTTGAGCCCTCTTTTATGAGCGAGTTTTTGTCTGTTCTCCCGTTGGTTTCCACGATCGAGTTTTCCCTTCGCGTTGATTTATTCCGTGTCCTCTGTTCGCCTTTTACCCCCGTTGTGTATGGTGGTTGTTTTGTTTTTTTCGCGCTGTTTCTAGGTTATTTTGATCGCGAGTCAGCACTTGATTTCACCTCCGTTTCCATAAACTTCGCGTTGGGTACGGTACGCCTGTCCCAACGCGTTAGAGGGGACACATGGATATATTTCATCCAAATAATTCCTGCCTTGTAGGAACCATTTGGGACTGTTCCTGAGAGTCCATCCCTCTTCTCAAATCTGTCTATAAGAATGCTATGGTCTACAGTGTCAAAGGCTGCACCAAGATTTAGCAGTAGTAGAACTGACAGCTATTCTGATTCTGGGTTCAAACAAATTACCTTAATTGGAGCAGTTTCAGTAACTGTGAGTGGGTTGAAATCCAGACTGAAATTTGCCGCGTCAGGCAGAGAACACCCACTTCCACTGGTTGCTGTCACTTTTGATGTGCTGCTTAATTGCTTCTAGCTTGGCAGCACCATCCCACTTGTGATGCCAGTGTAACATTTGCATGAAAAAGAAATGTCAGTAGACATCCAGTTAATGATGGATTTTCGGCAACACAACAATCACAGCCACAGTGCAAATTAACAAGGTGAGTGGGAAGAGGTTGTGAAAATGACACTCGAGATTGACACTAAAAATGTTAAATAAACCAGGGGAAACATATCACACTCAATAAATGCATATAGGTACAGTGAAACCATTTTACAACCTTAAGCATACATTTTTATCTAATTTGCAGTCTATGGGGACACGCACAGCATTGGGCGATTATTTCTGAAAAGTTCTTGTTCCTCTCGAAATTAGGTGGTGTAATCCCCCTCTACATTTCAGTTTAGTATTTTTATTTCCATTTAATATTTACCTTAAGCATTTACATTTATTTCAAGATTTATTATTTAGATTTGTAATTTAATATATTTTCTTAACTTTGTGACGGGGTGACATGCTGCAGACGCGGGAAATGGTGCCGTGGTTTCTTTAATAAACATTGCACAGCACAGTACAATTAACAAGAAAACAAAGGAGCGCAGCACGCAAACAGCGTGTGGCAGAACAAAAGCGCTTATGGCGCAAAGTCACTAAACTTGTCGTAGGGAAGAGATGCAGCGGAAGACGTCGCGAGCAGGCTCACGCCTGAAGACGCAAGGAATGCACAGCACTGACTTGCGGGACCTGTGGGCTTAAACCAGGGCGTAAGGCTGATGAGAGTCAGGTGCAGGTGATTATTGAATAATTGGGTGAATTGGACTGTGGGCGTGAACGGCGGGGAGGGGGGGTGGTGGTGGAGTGAAGTGGACGGCTCCCCTGTGTATAATACTAGGCTCCCCCTAGTATTTACTTTACAGTAAATACTAACACTGCTGTTAATATATTTATATGTTTATATATATAGAACCCAATGTTTCATAATAATTCTATACCAAACTCTCAAGATTTTTATGAATAGGCTTTTAAAGCAAGTAGTGGCGTCACAGTTTGGATTACATTACTTTTATAAATTAGATCCCTGATATTTGCCCTCAGCGTCTCTAGGTAAACGCGTTGTACGGTTTTACAGCTTATCAGTCACTTTGCTAACTGTGTTAAAAGTAAGGCAAGCACCAATAAAGCATGTGGTTCAAAGTGTAATTAGCATGCTTTGAAAGAAGGTAAATGAATGTTTTGAGCATTGCGTAATTTGAAACTGGTGAATGGAGGCCCCAGCGATAGATAGTGACGTCCTGGAATAACCCATTACCCTTCCCATACATTTCGCAAGATTTTTTCTACGTATCTGATTCAGTAACGTTGCGGCATTCAATGTTTGGTAACTCAGTCCATAGTAAGTCCAGGAAAAATGGGACAGAAAATGGGACATACGAAGAACCGCTTTCATTTAGCAAATTATACACACTGCTGACTCCATACCAATAAGCAGTGTTGCCAACGTAGTGACTGTCGCACTATCTAATAATTTAGTAGTGAGGCTGTCTCTTGAGCCTGAACATTGTGAAATCACCAGAAAAAAACTTTACACCATGCCAAACAGTAAACAAATTAAAATCTTAGTGTTTCTAGTTCTGCATTATACTTGGACCATTGGGTTCAAATGAACTGCTTAACGGTAACTGCTTTTCCTTGGTCATCGCCATTCAGTACTTATTCATAAAGATCAATAGAAGACATTTTCACAGCTATTCCCAAATTTAGGAATCAATGACTGAATTTAAAAGCTGCTAGAAGTTTCCACGAGAAATCATTAACGAGCATATCAACTCATGGATATAAACATGCAAAAACAAACAAACAAATTGATGTATTAATTGCAATGTAATAAGTAAGTTTTAGGATACAAAGATATACAAACTGTATTTTTCAGTAAGTCCATTCCGGTATCTTCAGCTTTAGTACAACGTTTGGGGTTTTTTGTTTGTTTTTACTTTTGTGTCCTCTGTGATTGCCTTCTAGTCACAAAGCACAGTACGTTTCGGTTGACACAGTGAGGTCATGGTTATATAAGTACAGATTGTAACTGGTGTGCATTCTGATTATGTATCGATGGTAGAATTGAACCCTGGGCTTGTTGGTAGCTGTAAAACAACGGAATAATACCTATATTATTCTAAACGTCTCCCGAAGCGAGTAAGATTAAAGTGATGGTTAACGTGCGTTTTTCCTTTGACTCGCTGATTTAATATATATGTGTCATTTCACTGTCCATATGCTGACTGTGTGCCACCAAGCCTTCATGCCACAGACGCCGGTGTCCGCGCACGAGTAAAAGATAAACAAAAGATAAGATTCTTCTGCAAGTTCAAGGGTCTGCTCTATAACCAATAGTAAACTCGACAATAGTAAACAACCAATAGAACGAACGTTTAAGACCTGGACATACATGTGCAACTTTAAATGCGTTTAGCGTTTCTGCACCATCTACTAAGAATAACGTTGAGATTTAATACGCCGCGGCTTCTGACCTAAAACAATGGCTCAGGACGAGTACAAGATGCTTGGTGACAAGCTATTTACGTACAGAAAAATGGTCTTACCCATAGACAACGGATATGACATGAGTACGGCGTATTTTGATAGTTTGGAGAAGTTTGAAATAAAGGATGACGATCTGTTTGTGGTCACGTTCCCTAAATCTGGTGAGTGAGATATTTTGTTGGATGAGTCGGTATTTTACCCAACTCATTAGTAAACATATAGGCTATCTGAGCAAGATTAATAATTTTGTATGCAGGCATAAATACATAAAATATTTGCACTCAGAAACAATATTTAGTTAAACATACTGTGTCAAACGAGACAAATTAATCTTTTCAAAAATCGAACAGAAAATAGCAACATAGCAAACCTTCCTAAATTCATATGGGGGACGTATGGATGTATGCCATAATTTCTTACAGGGACGGTTAGTTATAACGTAGTGACTGGTCGTGCGCATGTGAGTTATTCAATACTGCGCTGTTTTACACAGAAGAAAAGTAGGATTAAAATAGTAAAATAATATCGGAATGAATTATGTGATCTATACACTTAACTCGTGGTTCAAAAGACATTTACGATGAAAAAAAGTTGCTAGGTAAAGTTGCGCTGCAATTTTCGGAATGGTATTTATGTATTTTAAATGGTACCGACATGCTGGTTTAAATTTACTGCTGTCTACCGCCCAGTCTAAAAACTACATTACAAAATACAACCAGAAGAGGCCATTGTAGGGTACCGACACGCTGCGCACTCAGTTTTTGAGCAATAGTCTCAGTGGTTTTTTAATAACAAGTTACAACTCTCAAGATGGTTTAGTCAGATGATTGTGGGTCTAAGACGTTAAAATGCTGACTTGGTTCGCCTAGGTCGCGAGTTAGCTCTTTAGAGTATTTGGGTCCAAGTAGGACTAGTCTGTGCCTTTCATTGCTATTACCACATAGAATACTTTCTGCTTCATCTTTATTCATTTGTAGAATGTATTGGCCCAGCCATTTAGTGATGGTCTCGGGGCACTTGCAGAGACAGTTGCAGGGACTATAATTGTCTGGATACAGGGTTAAGTAAATCTGAGATAGTCCAGAGTATTGTATGACTCTAGTATTGTTTGGTCATGTATAAGTGTCCTGAGAATCAAACCTTGGGGAACACCACAAGACACTGGCACTCTTTCAGAAACCTCATTTTCTATTTCAATAAAACAATTCCTGTCGTACAGGTAGGAAATGAACCATTTTGGGACTGTTCCTGAGAGTCAACCCACTTCTCAAATCCATCTATAAGAATGCTATGGTCTACAGTGTTAAAGGTTGCACCAAGATTTAGCAGTAGTAGAACCGATGCCGGTTCTGATTCTGGATTCAAACAATTGTAATTAATTAATTGATCTAATTAAGTAGAGCAGTTTCAGTATCTGTGACATCCAGACTGAAATTTGTCTCGACAGCCAGTTTTTTTATTTTAAGTTTGTGGTGCTCACTCAGTTAATATGGTTGTCACAGACCATTCAACCACGTTTCAGTTAAAACACAGAATCAAGCCCATGAGCTTTTAATCAAGTTTAATAAACTTGATAACCTTTGTGCTCGTACCTGTTATGACTTGGTGAGGCAGGCTGGACATAAGTGCAGGAGTTCTTGATATAAGGATTTAATATATGTATACACAAAGACACTACAAACAGAAAAACCTCTAATACATTAAAACCAAACACTACTGAAAGTAATAACATGACATGTCTAACCATACACACTAACACATTAAGCAACAGAGACATAAACTTGGGCACAAGATAGTAGCTGAATCATAAACAAGCATTAACACATGACTTACAATGACTAACGACACAACTGGCAAAACACAGGACTTAAAAACACAGACAAACCAATAACCCAATGAGACACACCTGAAAACCATGACAAGGTGGCGGAGTACAAGGGAGGGACGTGAAACTAGACGCAATAAGGAATTTCAAATTAAAAGCCCACAAAGAGGAAACCAAACCAAAACAAGAGGGTTTTGCCAAGAACCATGACAGCACCAAACACTGTGGTTCATATCGTAGCATAATGCAACTTTGCCACATTTACGGTATATGCCAACTTTTAAACTAAGATAATAAGCTCCGAAAACTCAGTATTAGCACTGTCATTTTCTGCAGAGGATTGAAGCAATTCTGACAGCACATGTTCAGAAATCTGAGGAGCAATTATCTGATGTGTTTGTTTTAGTATCTGCCAGGAGTTTCTGAAACATTTTGAAAGCAAACAGATAAGGAAGCAGAGTTAAGCTTAGAAGTGTCTGAATAGCAAGCAGCTTGTATTTAATAGCAATACCAAACAACTGGTATTTATTTTAGGTGCATCCTATACAACTCCTTTACAAATACCTATACAATAGGTATTTATAACTCACTAAATTGTGGTGGCCAGTTTTTGTCTAATAATTTCAATAGCTTGTAAACGATCCATCATAAGCTTACAAATTCTTACAGATTACAGACACTGTTCCTATACAAGATATTGCAACTGTTTTATTTTACTTTTTTATATGTTTTTGTCACATCACACACACACATTCCAACCTATCTGTAGGCTCCCTAGCGCCACCTAGTGGTACATCTCACCATCCACATCCCAAATCACCAGAGTACTAGTATCACCTGTCTCTCATTAGCACGTCCCCCAGTCCTATATAAACGTCTACCTGTCTCTGTCTCTATGCAAAGTATTGTTGACTATGTCCTTTACCAAGCGTTATTTCCTGTGCGTTCTCCTGTGTGCCGATCTCTGCTTCCCCCTTACACCTTGAGACCCGCCTGCCCCTAGGATTTGGACATGGCCCAGCACTCCCCATTTGACCCTCGCCAGTTTGGACCCTCTTTCTCTGCCTCGGAACCCTAGCTCCTTCTGTGGAACCACTACAAACCCACGCATCTGCTTTTGTCTTTCTTATAATCTGAGAGTAGAAAATAAACTTACATTTCTGCATTTGGATCCCCTTGTTTCCTGGTTTCTTTCCAGTATTACAGTTTTAACTTTTAATGAATGATTGTGGTCATATTTTGTCTACTAACTTCAATAGCTTTTATACAATCCATTGTTTTCAGAGTTTGTTGATTTGGCAGATTGAGTTTTTCAAACTCCTTAGTGGATTCTAACTTACATGGCTACCGTCCTGCTGTCTCTATCAACCAACACCATTCATGGGGTCTTATGAGCGTCGGTTCCCTCATCCTGGCATTGGGTTCATCCTGCAGCACCAGTTTTGCGTACCAAAAGTGGTCCACTGAGCAGCTCACATTCCATGCCAGCGAACTGGGTTTCTTACCAGTTTAAAGTTTGAGAACAGGTTGAGATCGTTTCAGCTCTGATGCCTCTAGTCATTAGCTTTATCAGATAAAATGGACTTCACCTTCATTGTGCTGTGTTGCCCGTTGAGTTGCAGACACATTAGACTCCCTGGTCCACGTTTCAGGATATAGCTGGCATCGCCAACCCCAAGCACTCTTTGTACTATGATGGCTAGTCCCCACACAGGGCAGTGCAGAGCATTGAGGCTATGGACTGAGGACAGTCAACAGCCACATCAGCAGTGGAAGGGGACTGTGTGGGAAGGAAGGCACAGAGGTACTTAGCCCACAACCCCCACCTCAAGTGGTGAGGTTGGGCAGGAAGGGAGCTGTAAAGCTTGTGACCAGAGTTTGCAAACCTCCCTCACCCCTGACCCTTCCAAGCCAGTCATGGTGCGGAAGGACTGCCTGCTGGAGGCCGAGGTGCATGGTACACGGTGGAGTCGGAGCTCTATGTACAGCCTGATCGCTGGGTAGAATCCCCCAGACTTTGCGGATCCCATCCGTATACCCGTTCAACAATTTTACACTCTCTCTTCAAAATGACTTTACCTTACAGTACTTGTTTGCTGTTTGTCACATGCCAGTATTTAGACTTAGATGGATTTTATCATCCACGACATGAATGATACCGGGGTGTTGGCGGAACAAGGGAGGGAAGCATGCTGACCCTGGGACACAAACGTAAACGTGCCTTCTGTAACACGATGGAACCCGATAACGGAATCCACCACAAGGTCTATAGAGACAGGGTGAACCCAAGTACCAGCTCGCAATAACATAAAGGAACTGATCGCTGTGAGGCGAAAACGAAACTAACAACCATGAGCAACAGGGAAAAAGGCAAACAGAAAATGCGGACAAGTCAACACGGAAATTAGAAACTCAATCGTCTAGAAAACACGGGAGAACAACACAAAAGACCCGGAAAACTCGTGAAACAATAACTCGACCGTAGTGACAACACAGGAGAAAGCACAAAAACGTAAACACAAAAGACACGGAAAACTCAACGCATAATAAGGAGAAGGAAACGCAAAACAATAACGAACAAAAGACACCTGGGGAAATAGCTGTCTAACTGGCAGACAATACAATACAATACATACTTTATTAATCCGCGAAGAGGGAAATTCGTTTGTCCCGACAGCACACAAGAATACAAAAAATACAGTAATCCCATAACTACAATTACCACGATATGGAGATGCCTTCAGTCACACACCATTACATACATACTGTAGGAGCCATATGTAATGTTGTAGTCGTTGTTTGTAATGGTTTTGTTCTGAGTGTGCGCCCTCTACTGGTGATTGGTGACATCCTATAAATTGGTGATTGAGACGCGTAAGCAGGAGAGAGGCAGACCAGCAATACCGTCATTGACCTCAGATGGCGTAGCCCAGTGTGCTTGCTGTCAAATCAATTTTATTTATATAGCGCTTTTAACAACACATGTTGTCTCAAAGCAGCTTTACAAATTGTATGGGTCCAGATCCCTAATGAGCAAGCCAAAGGCGACAGTGGCAAGGAAAAACTCCCTAAGATGGCGGGGAAATAGGAAGAAACCTTGGGAGGACCAAGACTCAAAAGGGAACCCATCCTCCATTGGGCGGCCCATTAGCACCAGTCCGTATTTGTGAACAAGAGGTGGTTCTACAGTTATAGCTTAAAGTTCTTGTTCCCCGGTCAAGTAGTCACAGTCCCTTCGGTGCAGATGGTGCACCTCAGGAGCCAGCATCAGCACGTCCCCTTACGGCAATGGTACATCCAACCCCGGCATCAGTCCATCCACCGGCGAGCCAGACCATCTCCCAGGTGCTTGTAGGTGCTTGCATGCAGTCGTCTTGGGTAGAAGCATGCAAAAAGATGGACAATACAGACTGAGTGTGAGGATGTCAATTTAACCACCATTGATTTTAAATGTGAGGCCTGCTGCTATTGGGGCTTGCTAGCCAAAGCAACTTTGCATAATTTGATATGCGCAGACTTTATGCTACCATTGCATTTTCATTTGTAACTTCTTTACAATAAATTCTGGCATCATTCTGCAATCAAATCTCTGGATTCATTTGGAAACCATCTGTGAGTCTGACACTGACTCTGTCTCCTCCTGTGTGGTAAAACAATGCAACTGGAAATTGGAACCAGGGGATTACAGGACAAACACAAAATTGTTTTTACCATTACATTACGTCAATGACGCGTTGTGGATTGTTCTCGGAATGGATTTTTGGAGTTGCATTTGTTTGGAGACAACAGGAAATGGCAGCCTCACAATGGCAAGTTGAACAAAGGAATGCTTCAACGGAGGTTTGTGCCTTTGAATGTCAAACTTTGGATGGGTTTTTCGTTAGAAAATAATATTGGAGGAATTTGGAGGCAAGTTCGGTCTAAGATTTTCAGATGATTGACTGTGATTTTATTTTTGCAAGTTCATTGCGTCTTGACCAAACTTTTGGTGCGGTGAAATCGCGGCCTAGCGATTGATCTTGATTTCGAAGATTAACTTGGACTGCCTTTGAACTTTATTGGGTTTTGTAGCTTCCACGAAATCGGTTCGACATTTTTTTTTGTATTTTTAAAGTGGTTTCTTTGCCAAATTTTGCTGACAATGACCGGAATCTTGAATGGTGATGTGGCGGTACGTTTGCGCTCAGCCAGATTTGGAAAAATGTCTCATAACTCGGAGAATGAACATTTTGAATCAGTTAATGGCCATCAAGGATTATATTTATGAATTGAAATTAAACATGTCCAAGTTCAGTGAATATTTCGCCGAGTTTAACGATTTCAATACATCTTACGTCGAAATGTTGAACGAGGAAGAGCGCATTAACGACGATGAAACATGGTCTCAGCCAAGATGTGCTCAAATAACTGCTTTTACTGCAAAGGTGGATGAATGGATTGCAGCTGTGGAAGACCCCAATTCTATTACTTCTGTTCTTCCTGATAATGCTGATGATAATGCATCATACAAGTCAACTGAATTAAATACATCAAGTGAAACGTCAAAGTCATTGTGCATTAATGCAGAGGTTGAGCAAGCTGCTTTAATGGCTAAAGCTTTGAAATTACAAGAGAAACACGCTATTCAGGAACAGGACGAAAAGTTGAGAAAAAGGAGGGAAACATTGGAATTGAGTGCTGAAATAGATGCAACAACTGCGAAAATGAATTATTTAAAAAAGGCTGCATTTGATGTGTCTAGTGCTGAAAATGTTGATAACTTTTCAGTATCAGTATCTTTGTTAGGTGCTGAAGTCACTAAAGCCACAACTGACACTTTAGCAGCCACACATGCTTTACTGGGTGAAATGACATCCAGCTCACTTAATTTTCATGGAACGACTTCAGCAGTCAGGCCTAAATCAGGCATTCATGTGCATTTTCCCCTACTTGACGTCGGCTCCGACACTACTTACACAAAGTCTTCCTTTTATCCTAGAGCTACTGGTGATGCACCGGCATCAACCACAACACACTTCAGTTCATAGATTCCCCTCTGCCATTCCTTCCACCATTTCTTCTATCCATGCTTCATCTACCCATTCTTTTACTCCCCGTCCATTTGCAGGCTCTGTACAGTCTGCTGTGCTACAGCAGCAAACTCAACCCAGTTCATTGTATGAAAGTCACATGAACAAAATCTTGGAAAACCAAAGTAAGTTAACAAGGATGCTCATGAAACAGCAACTTCTGTCTACATTGCCACAAGGTAACATTCCTATTTTTGAGGGCCATGTTCTTGAGTATCAGTCATTCATTCATTCCTTTGAAAATATGATTGAACGTAAAACTGATAACAGTAGAGACCGCTTGCAGTTTCTGATTCAATACACTAGGGGACAAGCACAAAGGCTGGTCAAGAGTTGTGAATATATGGCACCTGATAGAGGGTACGAGAGGGCAAAGGCTTTACTAAAGGAAAACTTTGGAAATGAATACAAGATCTCATGTGGCTACTTGGACAAAGCTCTTTCTTGGCCTCAAATAAAGTCTGAGGATCCCAAAGGGTTGTAGGATTATGCCATGTTCCTCAGGAGCTGCTGCAATGCTATGGAGGATATGGAGTACATGGAGGAGCTGGACACAGTATCCAATATGAGAAGCATAACCCTCAAGTTGCCATACAAACTTAGAGAGAAATGGCGCAACAAGGCATATGAGCTGCAAGAGCACCAGAATTGGAGGGTAAGGATTTTGGATCTTGTTTCTTTCATTGAAAAACAGTCTTGTATATCAGCTGATCCAGTCTTTGGTGACCTTCAAGATCAGATGCCCATTAGGGGAAAGCTTAAGCATACCTTGAAGTCACTGCCTTTAAAGTCATCTGGCACCTATGTCACAAGTGTATCTTTTCCCCGAAAAGAGGCGACGCTTCAACCCTCTTGTCCCCTCTGTCACTTAACGCACACCTTCGATAAATGTAAAGACTTTACAAAAAAGGTTCATAAAGATAAACTCAGCCTTTTAAAGGCCAACAGGATGTGTTTTGGATGTCTTCAGGCCACAAACCATATCAGTAAGGATTGCAAAGTAAGCGTCTCATATGTAACATTTGCAAACGTGCACACCCAAGTGCCCTGCATATTGAGAGAAACACAGCTCAAGAAGCAGACAAGCCCTCTGGTGTTGTAGGTAGTGCATCAGCAGAGTTATGTGGTCATATAGGGGCTGGAGATCAAGGAAGTGTTCTTTCTATTGTTCCTGTTAATGTCAAGGCAGCAAAGGGCAGCCATGTCTTGCAGGTCTATGCTCTCTTGGATCCTGGATCCTCCGCTACCTTCTGCTCTGAGGAGCTGATGTTACGTCTCCATATGAAAGATAAAAGGACACACATTCTACTTCGGACTATGAATCAGGAAATGTCTGTTCCCACTTATGTAGTTTCAGGATTGGAAGTTTCAGCATTGGATGGCGCTAACTTCCTTTACCTTCCAAATACCTTTACACAAAAGGAAATGCCCGTCACCGCAAACAGCATTCCCAAGCAAAACGACTTGAAGCCTTGGGCATATTTAAGTAAAATACCTTTCCCCATCATTGGTTCTAAGGTAGAACTTCTGATTGGCACGAATGCTCCTAACCTTTTAGAACCTTGGGAGGTTATTAACTGTCAAAATTGGGGTCCCTATGCAATTGGGACTCTATTGGGGTGGGTTGTAAATGGGCCCTTAAGAAATTCTGTTACTAGTGGTGACTGTGTGACTGTGAATAGGATTTCCGTGGTGGATCTGGAAAGGCTGTTAATTTCACAGTATAATCAGGATTTTAATGAGGTGGCGTCACAGGAAAAGACTGAAAAGTCTATTGAGGACAAGCAGTTTTTAGGAATAGCTAATAGAGCTCTCTTGGATGATGGACATTGCAGTCTGAATTTGCCCTTTAGGAAATCCGATGTGTTTATGCCAAACAATCGTCAAGTTGCAGAACGGCGTTTGCAAAACCTGAAAAGGAAAATGAAAAGGGATGAGCAATATAAACATGAATACATCGCATTTCTCGATGACGTCTTTGAGAATAATTATGCTGAGGAAATCCCACAGGGGGAATTGGTACAGCCACTAGGAAAAGTATGGTACTTGCCACACCATGGTGTTTACCAAGAAAAAGCTCAGAGTGGTGTTTGATTGTGCTTCTTCTTTTCATGGTGTTTCTCTTAATATGGCACTACTCCAGGGACCGGATCTGACCAACTCCCTCATCGGAGTCATCATGAGATTTCGCAAAGAGCCTATTGGAATCATGGCTGATGTCAAGTCAGTGTTCCATCAGGTTAGGGTGGCAAAGTCTAATGTGAACTACTTGCGATTCCTCTGGTGGCCACAAGATGACACTAGTCAGAACCCAAGGGAACACAGTATGCTTGTACACATATTTGGTGCTGTGTCTTCCCCAAGTATTGCAAGCTTTGCTCTGCAAAAAACTGCTGCTGACAATGAGAGCTGTTTTCCCCCTCAGGTGACAGAGACCATCCGGCATAACTTTTATGTGGATGATTGTGCCAAGTCTGTGGCCAAAGAATCTGAGGCCATTCAGCTGTAAAGGATCTCACTGCATTGTGCAGTAAAGGAGGGTTTCAGCTTACTCGGTGGGTCAGCAATAGCAGGGCCGTTCTTGCATCCATTCCCGTAGAATACAGGGCAAAAGGTACTAAGTTATTGGACCTGGACAAAGACAGTTTGCCTGTGGAAAGAGCACTGGGGCTGCAGTGGTGTGTGGACTCTGACAAATTCTATTTTAACACCACCTTAGGCCAAAAGCCGCATACCCGCAGAGGTATGTTGTCTGTTGTCAGTTCCATCTTTGACCCTCTTGGGTTTCTTGCCCCTCTCATTCTTCCAGCCAAACAGTTGCTACAGGAGCTCTGTAGTAGGGGCTTTGGATGGGATGAGCCTTTGCCACAACCTGTGCTTGACCGGTGGATGGAATGGACCAGGAGCCTGGAGAAGACCAAGAACTTTAGTGTGCCATGCTGCCTGAAACCCCAGGGCTATGGAGTGACGAAATGTGCCGAACTGCACCACTTTGCTGACGCCAGTGAGAGTGGCTATGGCTCTTTCAGCTATATAAGACAGATGAATGAACAGGATGTGGTGCAGGTCACTTTTGTGCTTGGAAAGTCCAGAGTCCTTCCACTAAAGACTATCACCATTCTCAGACTGGAGCTGGCTGCAGCAGCACTGCTGGTGAAGGTAGACAGGTTACTGAGGAGAGAACTGCACTTCGACCTAAAGCCCTCAATTTTCTGGACTGACAGTCAAACAGTGTTGAAATACATTGCAAATGACTCAGCAAGATTTAAGACCTATGTTGCAAATAGAGTCTCACTGACCCGAGACAACACGAATCTGTCTCAATAGAGATATGTGAGCAGCAAAGACAATCCTGCTGATGACTGCTCAAGAGGACTAAATGCAAGGAAGTTTTTTTTAACAGAGGAGGTGGATTTACGCCCCTGAATTCCTTTGGAAGTCTGAGGAAAGTTGGCCAACAATGGAAGCATTGGGCTCTGTGTCTCAAGATGATCTAGAGATAAGGAAGAACATCACTGTGTTTGCTGCTGTGGTGAAGATTGAAACACCCACAGACCGGCTTATTCTGTATTTCTCTGATTGGATGAGACTACTAAAGGCAGTGGCATGGTACCTCAGACTGAAAAGAGTTCTGACCCTAAGGCTGAAAGGAGGAAAGGAATTTACCTCATTGTGAGATACTCATTCTAAAAGGAGAAAGATGGGTATCAAGTCTGAGGATTTCAGGATCTCCATTGGTGGTCAGCTCCTTACAGCGAATGACATTGCAGAAGCAGAACGGGCTATCATTGCCTACGTCCAACGCCAGGCATTTCCTGCAGAATTTGCATCACTGGAGTCTATTCCATGTAGGCTGCATAGGAACAGCAATCTCTGCCAGCTGGATCCTGTGCTGGACGACAGCGTTATGAGAGTAGGTGGCCGACTGCATAAATCTGCAATGCCTGTGGAAACTAAGCACCCCTGTATTTTGCCCAAAGAGTCACACATTTCAATTCTCTTGTTAAGACACATTCATGAGCGTAGTGGTCACAGTGTGAGAAACCACATGCTCTCAAAACTGCGGAAAAGATTTTGGATTGTAAAGGGCAATTAAGGGGCTGGTGTGTAGGAGCCATATGTAATGTAGTCGTTGTTTGTAAGGGTTTTGTTCTGAGTGTGTGTCCTCTACAGGTGATTATTGACACCCTATAAATTGGTGATTGAGATGCGTAAGCAGGAGAGGCAGACCAGCAATACCGTCATTGACCTCAGTTGGCTCAGATGGCGTACCCCAGTGTGCTTGCTGTGAGGCCTATGTACCACACATAGTACACCTTACAAAATACACCTATCCATCACTATTGTTCAATATCCTAATTCCCGCCGGTATAAATGAACGTCGGAACCTCTCAGTCCTGCAACGCAGAGATTGGAGTCTTTTGCTACGACTACTCCTCTGAGCTGCCAAAATTCCATGCAATGGATGATGCCTATTGCTGAGGATGCCACGCAACCTACCCCTCATCCTCTTCTCGGTTACGCCCCCTACCGATTCCAATTCCATCCCCATCACTTAACCACACCTCTTTATCAGCTTATCCACCCTGTTTCGATCTCTTTCCAGCATGCCACTACCCCAGCATACAACGCTGAAAAAGACAGAACTAGATTACAGATTGTACAGTCTCAATGTTCTGGCCTCCAATGGTCACAAGCAGATGGGGATGTTTCCCTCTCCAGAAATCCACAATAATTTCCTTAGTCTTCAGTATATTAAGGATGAGGCCTTTCCTCTTACTCCAGTCAGTGAAGGCAGCAACCACATCTCTGTACTCGCTCTCATCCCCCCCGCTAATACATGCTACTATCGATACGTCATCCGATTATTTCTGAACATGGCACAGTTCAGACGCATGCTTAAAATCATCAGTGTATAGACTGAAGAGGAAGGGTCAAGTCAAGTCAATTTTATTTATATAGCGCTTTTTACAACACATGTTGTCACAAAGCAGCTTTACAAATTGTATGGGTCCAGATCCCTAATGAGCAAGCCAAAGGCGACAATGGCAAGGAAAAACTCCCTAAGATGGCAGGAATTTAGGAAGAAACCTTGGGAGGACCAAGACTCAAAAGGGAACCCATCCTCCATTGGGCGGCCTGCTAGCAGATGTCCGCATTCCCAGTTCAGGTATAGTCCAGATATAGTCCTGTAGTTATGATTCTAATTCCCGGCCCAGTAGTCACAGTCCCTTCAGAGTAGATGATGAGCCTCAGGTGGGAGTTGACATCAGTGCGTCTTCTTGCGACAATGGCACATCCAACCACGGCATCGGCACATCCACTGGCAAGCCAGACCATCTCCTAGATGCTTGTATGGGGTGGGTAACGGGAAAGGCTCGTCTCTCCTTGTCCCGGTATTTCTCGGGCAGCCATTGGGAAAAAGAGGGACAATTAGTTCTGTATGGGATATGTTATACAAAGGAAATGTAAACATTTCTGGAGTGTGGCAGCGACTGCGGCAATTAAATTATTACGGCCTAGCTAAAGGGTAGAACCAGAAGGTAACACAGACTTGGGAACATCCTGATACACTGGCATCCATCCACTACACCGTCGACAAACTTGAGTGACCGCGTGCAGTGTCAGGATGACCGCACCAGCGCCCAAGTTTGCCCCTATTAGAAGTAGGATGCAGAGGTCATCATATCTATTTAGCAGGCTGGAGTTAATCAGACAAATCAAAATTAATCAGCAAAATCATTCCACCAACTAAGAAGGGCCATGCACCATCAACCACTGAATCGAGAAACATCAATCAATCTGACCAGGCTGGGTGAGGTATTGGTAATGATGTTGCTGGATCACTGTTCAGTATGGTTTACAGTCTGAACTATGACCTCATGCTTGATTAATGAAAACATTCTCTCCAAATGATTTGGTTTTCATCCATGTTTTGCCACTACAAGAATTTCAGCTCTCTCTCCATAACACGAATGTCTTCTTAATCATGGCCCTGGCTCCAGAAACCCACAAAATAGAACTAAAGTTCTATACCATTATTCCTAGCACAGGTATTCAGGCAAGAAGCCACTTTGAACAATCTAATTATTTTAAGTAAATGCTCTTGATCCCAGAGGTGGGGTCTGGTACAGGCAGAGGTTGACAAGCCTTTTAGACTACAGAATCTAAAATACAAGTCTACAGACACAGCAACCTCTAGCACCCGCCTGCCTGGTTGGTCAGTAACAGCTTCTCTTTGTTGCATTTCATTTGTGTTTATCACATCTACATTTTAAAAAACATTGATATCTAATGAAAATAAAGTTGTTGGCATTTGTCTTGGTTATCAGCAATATGAATCTGCAAAGAATTCCAAATATACAAATATGGTAGCATGAAACCAACTTTACCCCAATCAAAAAGAACTGGCAAATATTAGCACTTTTGCAAACACTGTATTATACTGCATTAAACTTACTGAAGAAAGAATTATGGATATGCTTATAATACCATCAGCATCAATTTGACAAAATACCTGTCCAAATACTTGCACAATTCACAGATGACTTTGCAGTGGGATATTATATTATATTTTATATATTGGTTTTAGGAACAGTATGGACCCAGCGGATTATAACCCTGGTGTATGAGCAGGATTTCCCAGATCTGAAGGAGAAGGTGACATATGAGCGGATGCCATGGCTGGAATTCCGTGAGCTAGGGAAGGAATATGAGAGCCGACCGTCCCCCCGACTTTTCTGTTCCCACCTGCACGAGCACCTCATGCCACGGGGCCTGCAGAGTAGGGGCAAGGTGAGATCCTGCAGCACAGAGCCATGCAGAAACACACAGGCACATTTTTGCACAATGATACTGATACACACACAGGGACACTCAAACAGAAACCCACTCACACACTCAGGTAAATATATCACTCCAATATGCACACGTCTACATGTGGAAGTGAAATAACCTTTACAAACGTTACTAGCCGCTAATGTTGGATGTCTTCAACTCCAGATCATCTACGTCTTCAGGAACCCCAAAGACATCATGGTGTCATATTTCCACTTCACTCAGTTCATGAAGAAACTGGAGTGTCCTGAGACTTACAATGACATGTTGGACAAGTTCTTCAGTGGATGGAGTCAGTCACCTTCATAGTAAACCCTGAATCTTACTGTAGTGGTG
This sequence comes from Brachyhypopomus occidentalis, assembly GCA_020368025.1. Lineage (NCBI taxonomy): Eukaryota > Metazoa > Chordata > Actinopteri > Gymnotiformes > Hypopomidae > Brachyhypopomus > Brachyhypopomus occidentalis. The sequence continues at coordinate 1,278,416 of JAGXOD010001364.1, read as the reverse complement.
TGAGTGTGGTTCAGTAGTCAGCTGTCACCAAGCTATATGAACTAGCAAAATCAGCATCATCAAAAATTTTCAGCACTGAAAACCATTCTGACCATTCTGCTAAAACCAGTATAAATGTCCCAAGAGTATTACTTTAAATCGACAATATTTTATGTGTTTCCTGGTATTTAGAAAAAATGCATCACTTTAATGCCACAATCAGGATGTTTTCTAATTTGAAGACGCTAACCAGGTTAAATCTTAAATCTCTTATTTGAAGCATTTAAAAGAAATGATTTGTAATGTATTATTTGTGTCACGGTGGAGCGAAGGATTTGGATGCAGAGATGAGCGATCGTGGCAGACACACACACAGCTTTATTTAAGCTTATATTGGGGCAGTCATGGTCTGGTGGTTAGGGAACCAGTCTTGTGACCGGAGGGTCGTGGGTTCGATTCCCAGGCCTGAGGCCATGACTGAGGTGCCCTTGAGCAAGGCACCTAACCCCAACTGCTCCCCGGCGCCGGGCTAGGGCTGCCCACCGCTCTGGGCACGTGTGCAACACAGCCCCATAGTTATCAATAGTGTGTGTGTGTGTGTGTGTGTTCTGTGTGTGTGTGTGTGTTCTGACTGCACAGATGGGTAAATGCGGAGGACAAATTTCGATTGGGGTGAAAATCACAATTGACAATGTGGCTTAACTTAACTTAACAAGAAGCGCTATTGGGCGCTGACACGTAACATGGACATAGACATTCATAGACATGGATTCACATAGACATTCAATGACATGTCCACATCAGGTGATTTATGTAGGTTGGAGAAAAATAATCTGAAATGAAACTGAACATATATTTGTTCTAATTTTAATATATACTGTAATGCCACAGATATATACTGTAAATGTAAAAATGAAAATAGATATCTAATGCAGCACTATAAGTTAAAATGATTTTTGTTCAAAATTAGATATGATTGAAACAGCAGAAGCAGCTTCTATTGATGCCCTTAGGGAAATCTTTCTCTGCATTGAACATGCACATACCCACAGCAGGGGGGCAGTTACCGGCTGCAGCAGTTGGTGGGTTGGTGCCCTTGAGCCCTTATTCCATTTGGCTAAACAATGCTTACAAGATTAACAATGTTTTCTTGCCCTAACCTCCAGCCACTACTTAAAGGGTCAATTGCAACAGGACTGCTGGTCTGGGATCAGTTTAAGTGACTATGATCAACCCTGGGAAAACTGGTTTTACATCAGTGCTCACACAGTGTGTCTCCTCATTAGTGGTTGGTGGCTGCTGGTTTGACCATGTCAGAGGATGGTTCACGAACAAGGACAAATATAACATTCTGTTTCTCAGCTATGAGGAAATGATCAAGGTGAGACCATTTTTTCATAGATTAAACCAGACAGCACTAAGATTAATTTCATCAAGGATGGGGTTGTAAAATTCATATTAAGAATGAACATTATTGTGTAATAACAGTATATTAGTGTACATATATTAGTGTACTAATTCACACAGTTGATATATGATTTTCACATTTTTTGTTTTTATGTAATGGTTTGTTGGTGTGTTGGTGCATGGTCACAACCCTAATCCACACTAATAGTGTTGTGTCTCAGGACCTGAGAGGCGCGGTGGTGCGTATCTGCAACTTTGTGGGGAAGAATCTCTCTGATGCTGCCATTGACAATGTGGTAGAAAAAGCCAGCTTCAACTACATGAAGAAAGATCCCATTGCCAACTACGAGTTCCTGCCAGAGGACGTTAAAACCCCTGGAAAAGGGAACTTCCTCCGCAAAGGTCAGAGTTCTTTAAAGCCACTCAAAAGAGCCTTCCTCCAGTAGGTGGAGCTAGTGAGCCTCTGTAGTTCATAGACTGTAGTCACGCTGATGGTCACCACCAGTAGTGTTACACAGTAAGGCAAGGGAACTTTATTTATATAGCTCCTTTCATACACAATAGCAATTCAATGTGCTTTACATAAGAAAAGAAGAAGCTCATCACCTTGGGAAGGTAATTTCCAACAAATATAATAAATAAAAATTAAAAACAAGATTTTAAAGGAATGAAAATAGAAATTAAATAACTTATAAATAATAATAAATAATAAATATTTAATAATAATAAAATAATGAATTTAAAGAAAAGAATCAAATAGAAATTAAAATAAGATTAAGATAAAAGAATGAAGAATTAAAGAATAAGTAAAAGTACTAGATAAATAAAATCTGCTGCAAAACTGGAGTGCTAAAGGGATCCGGAAACATGTGAGGGCTTCATGGTGCAGTGTGAACTCTATTTTACCTACCAGCAGCACCTGAGCCCACACGAAAAGGTTTCTTCGTCATTTCGCGCCTGGCAGGTAAGGCCTTAACTTGGGCGGCTGCCCTGGTAACTAATGACTCTCCTCTTATAAAGGACTATGCTGCTTTCTCCGCTGAACTCCGGAGGTTTTCCACCACCCACGCCGTGGGAGAGCCAGTGGGCAGAGTTTGCTGTCCTTACGGCAGGGAACTCGCCCAGCAGTCGACTACGCTCTAGAATTCAGAACACTGGCGGCCGGTACGAACTGGAATGACCCTTGGCATTGGTGGACGTCTTCCTGGCTGGTCTGAGACCTGAACTGAGGGCAGAGCTGGCGTGCAGGCAAGACTCACAGGATTTTAATTGTGTAGTGAGATTGGCCGTAACCTACGACCGATTAATACACGAACGGGGAAGCTTCGCCCGGGCGAACCTGTGAGGTTGCCACCCCCACTGCAACGGAGGCGTGCCCCCTGTAGAACCTATGCAGTTGGGTGAATCGGGAGGTCCTAAGGCGACCCCCCAAAGCAAGGAGGAAGACCCAGGGTGAGTAGCTCCATGGTGGGGGTTTACTGAATTTCCCCGTGACAATCGCTCATAGGAACAATGTTGTGGGCGTTTCCGCCCTAGTGGACTCGGGAGCGGCGGGGGAACATCATAGACCCGGACCTGGCTCGCCGTCTCAAAGCTCCCCTGATCCGGCTGAAAAGACCCAGAAGAGTGTGCAGCGCTGGATGGTAGACCTGTGGGTGGCGGATGGATACGTTACCGCCTCCCCCTTTGGTTGTCAACATTCAGGGCTTCACTACACATATTTCCTTTTTGTTCTTTCCAAATTAACCCACACTATCATTAGGGCTCCCCCTGGTTACAGACGCACAATCCCTCTATAGACTGGGCTCACGGCAGTATAGAGATTATTCCCAGGTAAGCATAATGTCGAGAGTGAAGACGCGATGGCTCTCCTGTCCACTTCAGTCGAGAGTCCGCTTGCCCATAGCCACCTGACATCCCCTCCTCAGTACCGCGACCTAGCAGAAGTATTCAGCCCCGGAAAAGCAGCTCAGCTTCCCCCTCATCGTCCCTGGGACTGTGCGATTAAGCTGAAGACCGGCAGTGTACCACCGAAGGGGTATCTACCCGCTGTCCCAGGCCGAGGAGTCCGCTATGCAGCGTTATGTCAGTGAGGCGTTAGCTCAGGGTTATATTGTTCCCTCCACCTCGCCAGCCTCAGCGAGCGTCTTCTTCGTCAAGAAGAGGGACGGGGCTTGAGGCCATGCGTTGATTATCGAGGGGCTCAATTCCCTCTTGGTGGGGTACTGTACCCACTGCCGCTCGTGCCATCGGCATTGGAGCAGCTACGGGGGGCGAGCTACTTCACCAAATTGGATCTTCGCAGCGCCTACAATCTCATCCGCATACGTGCCGGGGATGAGTGGAAACGGCATTTAGTACCTCAAAGGGGCACTACGAAAGTACCGGGTCCTACCTTACGGTTTGGCTTCGCTCGTCCGTTTTCAGGCGTTCATCAATGAGGTCCTGCGTGAATATCTGGATAGATGCGTCCGTCGCGTACATCGATGACATCCTCATCTATTCAAAATCGCCGACCAACATGTGCAGGATGTACGGGCCGTGTTGAACACTCTCTTGCGCAATCGTCTGTATTGCAAGCTTGAGAAGTGTGAGTTCCATCTCCGGGAAGTGAATTTCCTTGGCTACACCATCAGGCCAGGCTCCGTACATATGCAAACAGGTAAGGTGGAGGCTGTGTTGCGATGGACGCGACCTCACACACGACGCGAGCTGCAGAGATTTCTGGGCTTCGCTAATTTCTACAGGCGGTTCATCCGAGCATTTAGCCTGATAGCGAGGCCCCTGACAGACATGCTGCGCGGGCGGAGCGACTTCGGCTCGTGGACAGCGGAGGCCGACGAGGCTTTCAAGAAACTGCAGCAAGCGTTGGGAGGCGCCCGTGCTTCACCAGCCCGACCCAAGTAGACCATTCGTGGTTGAAGTGGACGCGTCTGATGTGGGAGTAGGCGCTGTACTCTCGAGAGCGATTTAAACGCGGCAGTCCGCTTCAAGCCATAGCATTCTTCTCCCGTAAACTCAGTGCAGCGGAGTGCAACACGGAGTTGGGGACCGGGAGTTGCTGGCTATTAAATTAGCCTTGGAGGAATGGAGGCACTGGCTGGAGGGTGCACGGCATCCCTTCGTGGTCCTGACCGACCATAAAAACCTGGAGTACCTAAAGAACACAAAGAGAATGACCGCGCGCAGGCAGGCGCGGTGGTCTTTGTTTTTCTCTCGCTTTGTATTTCAGGTGACCTACCGGCCAGGTGAGAAGAATACGCGAGCGGACGCGCTGTCCAGGGCTTTTCCAGGCAGTCAGGAGTCCACGAGTGAGGAGCCGGTGCTACCTGGGAAGTTCTTTGTAGGAACCATAGAGTGGCAGGTAGACCGAGCCATCGAGGCGGCTAATCCGCATCCGCGGTGCCCGCCGCATCGCAAGTATGTACCGCTGGCCCAGCGCACGGCGTTAATCAGCTGGGCCCACTCATCGATGGGCACGGGACATCCGGGCACCACAAAAACGGCCCAACTACTAGGGGCTCGTTACTGGTGGCCAGGACTTCACCGCGATGTGCTGAAGCACGTAGGCTCCTGCCATGAGTGTGCCAGGAGTAAGGTGCCGAGGACGCCTCCAGCGGGTAAGTTATGCCCATTGCCCGTTCCGGAGCACCCATGGACACACATCGCTACGGACTTCGTGGACGGATCTCCCTGAATCTGAGGGGAACTCGGCCATTATGGTCGTCATTGACAGATTCTCGAAGATGGTTCGTTTCATCCCCCTACCGGGACTGCCTACAGCTTGGGAGACTGCGGACCTCCTATTCCGGCACGTCTTCAGGCAATTCGGGCTGCCTGAGGACATAGTGTCGGATAGGGGTCCGCAGTTCACTTCAGCGTGTCTGGAGGGAATTCCTCAGCAAGCTCAACATCACGGTAAGCCTTACCTCTGGCTATCATCCGCAGGCAAATGGACAGGTGGAGCGGACGAATCAGGAGCTGGGGAGATTCTTGCGCCGCTGTACTGTAGTGCACATGCAGACACTTGGTGCTCGCTACTCCCGTGGGCGGAGTATGCGCAGAACTTCGCTAGTGCAATCAAGCACCGGAAAGACGCCGTTTGAATGCGTGTTCGGGAGGCAACCACCACTATATCCGTGGAACGCAGCGGGATCGGATCAACCGGTGGTAGAACAATGGTGTAAGCGCAGCGAGAGAGTCTGGGCAGAGACGCATCAACGGCTTAAAGCCGCCGTGAGGAGGTTCAAGGCGAAAGCAGACCGCAGGAGATCAGAGGCACCGGACTATGCTGTGGGCCAAAGGTGTGGGTCTCCACGAGCGACGGGAGACTCGGTCGGCGAAGCAAGCTGGACGATAGGTACGTGGGCCCATACGTAATCACTTTCGGCGCATAAATGCAGTGACGCACCGGGTGAGTCTTCCGGCAGATAGACGTGTTTCAGGTCGTTTCACACTTCCGCCTTGAAGCCGCATCGTGAGGGACCGCTGGAACAGCAGGGACAGGCTACGCCGCCCCCCGATACATTTAGATGATGGACCGGCCTACCAGGTGCGTAAGCTGCTGGACTCTAGGCGCAGAGGACAGCGACTACAGTACTTGGTGGACTGGGAGGGGTACGGACCGGTGGAGCGGTCGTGGGTGCCGGCTTCTCAAATCTTGGACCCCTCCTTAATCGCCTCCTTCCACCGGGAGCGCCCCGAGCGACCGGCTCCTTCGAAGGCCAGGACGTCCCAGGAAGGAACGGCTGGAGAAGTCCCTGGGGGGGCTCTGTCACGGTGGCTGGTAGGAGAAGCCACCAGAGGGCGCGCGTGTGGACGCCAGTAGTCATAGCAACGCTACACACACACCCCTCATCACAAACCACTCCCCTTATCACAATCCCCTCAGTACTAGCACCTGTGTCACATTTACTTTCTCCTTTCTTAAGCCCGCAGGTTCTGCCATCCAGTGCTGCACATTACATTTACATTTACATTTACATTTACGGCATTTAGCAGACGCCCTTATCCAGAGCGACTTACAAAAAGTGCTTCATTGTTTTACTCAGAACAAAATCTCTAGCTAGTTAGTTTAGGCTAAAATCAGGAAGAAACTTTAAGCAAAGATATTATTAGATACAGTCAGTATGGACGCCTAGATATACTCAAATATATACTGAAAAACCCTACTTAAAAGATAAAAGCAAGAAAAGTCATTACAGTCACAAATATTTAATAAATGCTAGTGTAGTAAAATTTAATTTAAGTGCTCTTGAAACAGCACTTACTCAGCCTTGAAAGGCATTACTCAGCCTTCGCCTACGTGTTTGCACTGGAGTGCTATAAGAAACACTAAAGTCGTGCTACGCCTGTGGTGCTAGTCCGCATTCTTACAGTATCGTCTTTTCTTTTGCCTTTTGCCTTTTGGCCTGAGTCCTTTTGTTCTCTCTGTTTTCTATGGATAATAAATCCGTTCGCCCACAACCCCTGACTCCTGCTGTCCCTGATATGACGTCACAGAAAACAGTAAATTGATAGAAAGTTAAATAAGAAAATAAGTAAAAGATAAATAAACAGACTGCATTTACGGTACCTACAAAAAATATCTAACCAAAAGCCAGTCCAAATAAGTAAATTTTTATCTTGGATTTAAAAACATCTAGTGTTGGAGCTCTTCTAACATAAATAGCAAAACATAGCAGTAACACAGCATTAATACAAAGTGTTATTGCTGAGGTTTTGTTTGTTATCAATATTTTTGTACATTACAGTTCAGACCGTTAATAAGGACTCAGTTTCACAGTTTGAGTTCAGTACAGAAATAAACATAGACAAGAAGATCTAGTAGAGTAAAAAAATGTAAATCATTTACTCATTTACCAATAATATCTTAAAATGTCAATACTGTTTAGGCTCAGTTACAATTTTTTTTTCTTAAAGTTACTGTGGTGATAATTAGTGCATCAGTGTCAACCTACTGTTATGATAAATTCAGCTGTGCCCAAGGTGAAAGCCAATCAAAACTGACATGAAAGAGGCATCTGCCTTAGTAACACAAATTGTGAGACCAGTGGTATGCTGACATTTTTGCATAAAAAATTTCAATAAAATGTAATGCATTTGTAGACTTTCACCAAGACAGGAGATGCATGGTTGTGCTGAGTTGATGACTTCATATCTTCATATAAATCATGAAGATTTCTTCCTCTATAATACCTACATTTTCATTATTATGCAAACATACATTTGCATTATTATGCAAATGTTCATAGCATTCTGATAACCTGCTCAAGCAAGTCACCTTCTTCGTCATGTAGGCTAATCCTACAATTGCAGTTGGAATGTTCGCCATCATGTTCACTCCAGTCAGTCCAGAAAGTGCCTTAAATTTGTCAATTAAAAATTAAATGGGTGCATGTGCACAATTTTGTTAATTATATATATTTCAATCAAACTGTAACAGTGTGAACGGGCAGGCGTAACGCAAATGCAGGATTTAGAATAATTTATTAAAGCAAAAAAACAAAACTACACGGGCAGAAAACATGGCACGGGAAAGCACACATGACCGAGGGGCTAACATATGGAGTAAGAGCACTGTAAAAAAAAAAACGTGCGCACACTCAGCAAAACACGTACGTAAATACATTTGTTGTACACAAATGTCTGTATTATACATTCATGTACAGAATAAGCCATGCATAAAACATCATGTCGTAACACTGTGTGTGTTTTGTGAGAATACAACTTCAAAATTTACAACTTATGCATACGACTAGGTGGCCATGTCTTTACCGATGTGGTCTGGCCGGGATCAACCCGAAGGAGCTACATGGATCCACTCTCCCATGGGCCCACCACCCATGGGAGAGGCAGTACTAGGGGTCCGGTGCATTGTGGATCAGGCTGTGGTCAAAAGTGGGGTCTTTGCTGTTCTGATCCTCAGTTACTGAAGCTGGGTCTTGGGACATGGATTTTTTACCTATCTGGTTGGAAAGGAAGCTGAGCTGGTGCATGAGGCTGAGAGATACTAGATATATGCAAAGTTTGGGTTATGGAACCAATCCTCTTAAGAAAGGCTGGACTTTATTCCTTTCTTGAGTTGCCCATGGTGAAAGGTGGAGGGCAGGAGTGGGCTTACTCATAGTTCCCTGGCTTGCTGCCTGTGTGTTGGGGTTTTCCTAGTTGAAAAGAAGGTTGTTTTCCTGCTCTGTGAACGGACTGTGACTGTTGCTTGTACTTATGCACCAAATAGCTTGTCACAGTCTGTCCATAACGAGCAACCTGTTCAAGCACAAAGGTCTCCATAAGTGCATGTGGCACCAGGACACCTTAGGTCGCAGTTTGATGATCGATTTTGTAGTGTTGCCTAGCAGATTGCGGCTTTGGCTGTTTTTGCAAAAAGGTGTGGTTGGAGTTTGGTGAGGCCACGAAAAGTGAAAGTCAGTCTGCTCTGACAAGAATTTGGCAAACTGTCAGGTGACTCAGGACAGGAAAGCAGTTCCCGATCAACACTGTACACAGTGAGGCGGGGGAGCTGCTGACCTTGACTGGCAATGTCATTACGTGGTGGAAGGAATACTTCAAGGATCGTCTCAATCCCACCAGCACACCTTCCATACAGGAAGCAGATCTGGGGGACTCACTCAGGCCAAGGTGACCAAGGTAGTTGTGAAACTCCTTTGGCGGCTAGGGGGTGAATGAGGTCTACCCTGAGTTCTTTAAGGCTCTGGATGTTGTGGAACTATCCTGGCTGATGTGTCTTTGCAACATCACATGGACATTGGGGGCAGTACCTCTGGAATGGCAAACAAAGAAAGGGGACTGGAGGGTGTGTTCCATCTATCGGGGCATCACATTCCTTAGCCTCCCCGCAACGGTCTATACAGGAGTGCTGGACAACAGAGTCCAGTCTATAGTCGAATCTCAGTTACAAGAGGAAAAATGCAGGTTTTGTCCTGGTCGTGGAACGGTGGACCAGCTTTTAACCCTTGCAAGGGTCCTAGAGGATGCTTGGGAGTTTGCTCAACCAGTCACCATGTGTTTTGAGGATTTGGAGAAGGCATTTGACCATGTACCTCTGGGATTCCTCCGAGGGGTGCTCCGGATGTATTGGGCACTGGGACCGCTGCTATGGGCTATCCAGTATCCCTGTACATCCGAAGCAGGAGCTTGGTTTGCATCACTGGTTTCCAGGTCTGCCCTTTTCCACCGATTCTGTTTATAACTTTTACGGACATAATTTCTTGGAGTAGCCAAGTGGTGGAGGGGGTTTGGCTTTGGCTGGATCAGTTTGTGTGTGACATGACCGGGATGAGAATCAGCACCTCTAAAACTGGGATCATGGTACTGAGTTGGACAAGTTGGGAGTGAGTCTTTGCCTCAAGTGGAGGAGTTCAAGTATCTCAGGTTCTGGTGCACGAGTGAGGGAAGGATGGAATGGGAGGTTGACAGGTGGATTGGTGCAGCATCTGCAGAGTTGCGGACGCTGAACCGGACCGTTGTGGTGAAGAGAGCCGAGCCAAAAGGTGAAGCTCACGATTTACTGGTCAAGCTCTCCTCACCCTATCTATAAGGGAGATTGGTCATCCGGGAGAGACTCGGAATAGAGCCGCTGCTCCTCCATGTAGAGAGGAGGCAATTGAGGTTATGTGGGCATCTGGACCAGATGCCCCCTGGGCGCCTCCCTGGTTGAGACATTTCATACATGTCCAACTGAGAGGAGACCCCAGGGAACACCCAGGACATGCAGGAGAGATTACTCCTCTATCCTCCCAGAAGAACTGGAAGAGGTGGCTGGGGTGAAGCAAACCTGGGCCTCCTCATTTAGGCTACTGCCTCCACAACCCAGAACCAGATAAGCAGATGTTAATGGATGGATTATCTAATGATCATACTTTTATATACTTCATCACATCACCTGCTGTTGTTTTGTATCTGCGTTACAGGTACAGTGGGAGACTGGAAGAACTGTATAACGGTGGCACTGAACGAACGCTTCGACAAAGTTTTCCAAGAGAGGATGAAAGACCTCCAGCTGGATTTTGTTTGGGACCTCACTGAGATGCATGGCTAAAATGTCACTAATACTGTGTTCACTTCCACAGCGCCGTACACACATAGCACTTATTTACTCATGGACTCTCTAACCCCAGATCTGTACTGTGCATGCTGCCAAGTTCAGGTCAAGGTTAGTGAGAAAGCAAATATTTTTTCATTGCAATCAATATGTTCATATTGCATTTAAGTTGGATGAGTATACATTATTTTGATGAGTCGATCAACTCCTTGTCTACAATAAACCAGAAGTCTACTCTAAGAACCACTGTTTGTGCATACTGTGAAGTTCACAACTATCTGACTTTACTTTAAGATAGCTTTAGCTTTATTATCATTACACATTGCACAAGTACAAGGTAACGAGATTACGTTCCCCTGGGTCCTGGTGTAAAGCACTATGAACCCAGAGCGGCCCCACAGCATCAGAAACGTGCCGCCGTTCACAGATTAGGGGGAGTAACATAGAGAGATAAACATTAGGAGGAGACAAAAAAATATCACAGATTATTCTTGCAACAGGACAACAGTCTGTGGGCATGCAAAAAATCCCCATAGCACATATAAGTATTGATAACACAGACAGTCAAGCAGTGAGAGGCGTGATTCATCTACACGGGGGAGGGGGGAGCCAGAGGCCTGGCACACAGTTTATGTGTCAAAGTTTGTGAGGGCCATCCTCTGACAGTCTGTGTGTGTGCAAACCGCCCAAAAATGTCTGTTAGCAAAAGCAGTTACATAATTACATTACAAGCGGGCAAAGAAACAGCATTAAATAGTCTGTGACATGGATCCTTTGTGGTACAGAAACTGTAAGCCCTCATTTTAAAAGGGATTTAAAAGGGATACTTTCAAACACTGCTTGGGCACAATTGCTACACAGCTATTTCTAAACCTCTAAAAAATATCAGGGATCCTAAAGTTTGCTGCATTATGGAAGTTCAACAAAAGCCCCTTTTAGATTCTCTTTGTGCATTACACACCACCCCACAGTTCTGAGTTTACACAATTCTTCTGACAGAAAGTTTCAGTCGGTGCCTTGTACATCACAAAAATCCCAATTCCCTTAGCTTGGGCCCGGATGGGTACCACCTGCTGCCGTAAACAGCTTACACCACCACCAACAGCACCACTCTGAGACAACTAAGTAAAAAAATAAGGACTGTCAGTGAAAGAGCATGTAAAGGCAAATCACCCAAAAAAGCACTATTAACAAAAGCTGTAAATAATCAGAATCACAATTAGAATCAGAATATTTATTCCCACAGTACAAAGTGTAGGATGAATTTCTCTTTGGTGCAGGTGTTAAAATAAAGAACAGTAGGAAAAATAAAGACTGTTGTAGACTATATAAAGCTATTGTAATGAAGTCTGAAGGCAACCACCCTACCCAGGAACTCGAACCCAGGTTCGAAAGGAGGTAAGCAGGAGCTTTGACCACCGGACCAAAGAGCCAGCTCTCTGGAATAGCAGCCAGAGCATCCATTTAACCATCTTAAGTGACGGTCTCTATTGATGCCCTCGCGCTGCGTTTCTAGCTTGCAGAACTAGACAGCTAGTTAACTGTTGAAAGATGAGATCTCAGTAAACTACAAGGCAAGCTTTTCTTGTGTTTATTTTGTCCAGATACATCACATGTTCTTTGCGGTAAAACTACAAGAGGAAATAAAGATACATAAATTCCACATAACGCATGTTACGACAAACACGGTCGCTAAACTAACTAAGCTAGCTTAATCAGGGTCGACATGACGCGCACTAGCATACTATACCGCTAAGCATATAAAACTTATCAAACCAAAGAAACTAATGAATTCACTATTCAGAAGGAAGATACATCAAAACAAAGTATACACTCACAGACAAATAGCGTCCAACACTCAGGCGTAACTGAGAGCTGATTCTGCTGCTTTCCAAAATGTGCTCACTCGGAGCTGTGGTGGTCCAGAAATGAAACTGGAAACCGAAACTTAAACTAAAATCACAGCGTTTTAAACATCCTCTATATGGAAGTATTTCTAAGTCAAAATAACCTTACTATTTATGCCTTCATTATGAAGGGCAGAACACTCCCCGCTTGGCATATTTTTATGCCACTATAAGCTTTATTTACCTCAAATTATACTCTCTCTAATGGTAAACAAACATTCTTTTAACTTTCCTCATACAGGAGGACTACAATCTCTGAGATAGGTCTCAAGCACTTTGACGGATCCTTCCTTTACAATTTTCACCTCCACATTTGAATCTTTTTGTCACTGCTCGGCAGAGTGTTGACAACTACTCCCACCAGCCATTCGTTCCTATGGGTCTGGTTATCTTTGAGCAAGACAACATCACCACTCTTCACATTTGGTCTTTCGTCAGTCTACTTTCAGCAGCCCAGTAGAGTGGACAAATAGTGCATTCTCCATCTCTTCTAAAGTGTGTCTGCGAGGCATTGAACATGCTTCCACTGCTTTCCGAGCAAGTCTGCCATCTGAAAGTTTCCTGAAGGAGCTGCAAATGTATTCATCTTCTGGGTGAGGAGCATTGCCGGGGTGAGGACTTTGGGTGAGTCCGGGTCAGAAGACACAGGCACCAGAGGCCTCGCATTCATTATGGCAACATGGACGACGGTCCATGGCCCGAAGACACCAAGGCCTACGTGTGTGTATGGAGGTTCTGGCGTGAGACTGTCGGCCGGCAGGTCTGCCATTTTCTGCTCTTGCAGCCGTCCACGCAGCTTGCGGCAAGTCACACACTTATAGATGACAAAAGACACGAGCCGTTTCCCCTCCAATAATCCAGCATCCTGCTGCTCTAACTGCCCCCTCCATTATGTGATGCCCCTGATGTACTATTTGCTCATGGCAGTACCTCACTATAAGGGTGGCTATGTGGTGAGTGTGTGGGATAATCAGAGGATATTTCTCGTCTCTTGACAGGTTGGTGGCAGATGATATACAATCAACGATCCGCATCAGGCCATTTTCGTCTGTTACTGAATTGAGCACTCAGTGGGCTTAAGGTGGGAAGAAACCTTGGGAGGACCCTCAAAAGGGAACCCATCCTCCATTGGGCAGCCCACTAGCAGAAGTCCGCATTTATAGTTCCAATATAGTTCTGTAGTTATAGTTCTAATTCCAGGCCGAGTAGTCACAGTCCCTTCAATGCAGATGGTGAGCCTCAGGTAGGAGTTAGCGTGTACTCTTGCGGCAATGGCACATCCAACCACAGCATCGGCACATCCACTGGCAAGCCAGACCATCTCCTAGGTGCTTGTATGGTGTTGTCTTTTGTAGAAGCATGCAATCAACATATAAAATACAGGTTGAGTATGTGAACATCAGTTTAGACAACCATCGATTTAACAGACATACATAGCTCATGTGCCAGTGATTAGCATGTGGCTCCGGCAGGCTTATCTATAGCAGCATAACTAAAGGGAGGGACCTGGGGGTGACCACAGTCAAGAGGGCTTACTGAGACATTGCTTTCCACCCAAGTCATTGTCACAAGAGTGATCACATGACATGGCTGGATGACAGCATCAACATCTCAGATTACCAGAAGACTCAATGACAGAGGCCCCCAAGCTCCACACCTTCAATACACCTAGAATACTAACTGAAGGCTTGATTAAATAGGTGAGTCTTGAGTCTAGATTTAAAGATTGAAACTGTGTCAGAATCTCGGATTTGAGCTGGAAGGTTATTCCATAACTGAGGGGCTTTAAAGGAGAAAGTGCTGCCTCCAGCTGTAGTCTTACTAATTTTTGGAACTAAGAGAAATCCTGCATTTTGGGAGCGCAGCAGGCGAGATGGGTTATAGTATGCAATGAGTTCACTGAGTTCACATTGTGGAGCAAGACCATTTAATGCCTTATAGGTCAGCAGAAGAATTTTAAAATCAATCTGATATTTAACAGGAAGCCAGTGTAATGCCGAGAGAGTAGGACTAATATGATCGAAATTTCTAGCCCTAGTTAGGACTCTAGCTGCAGCATTCTGTACAAGTTGGAGTTTCTTTACGGACTGTTTAGATCATCCAATTAGAATACCATTATAGTAGTCCAATCTTGATGAGACAAAATCATGGATCAGCTTCTCTGCATCAGTTAATGAAAGTAAATGTCTCAGCTTGGCGATATTACGTAAATGGAAAAAGGCAGCCTTAGTGACATTGCATATATGTGTATTAAATGAAAGATCTGAATCAATAGTGACACCTAACCTTTTTGCGGAAGATTTAGGTGTAACTGAAAAGCCATCTAGGTTGAGAGGGATATCAGACCAATTGCTTCTAGCAGCTTTTGGTCCAAGAAGCAACACCTCAGTCTTATTGGAATTTAGAAGAAGAAAATTAGACGCCATCCAGTTTTTTTATGTCCTGGACGCAGTTCTCAATTTTGTGACTAGTATTGACATCATCCGGATTAGAGGATATGTACAACTGAGTATCATCTGCGTAGCAATGAAAGTTAATACCATGTCTACGAATGATTGTGCCCAGCGGCAGCAAATACAATGAGAATAATATGCCCAATACAGATCCTTGAGGGACACCATATTTTATCTTTATACGTTCTGAACATTTGTTATTTACAAGTACAAATTGGTAACGATCTTTCAGGTAGAATCTGAACCAGGAGAGTGCTTGACCTCTTATGCCAATGAGTGTCTCCAGCCTATTCAGTAGAATATTGAGATCAATGGTGTCAAAAGCAGCACTAAGGTCTAAAAGTATAAGAAAAGAAATGTGTCCTTTGTGAGCTACAAGTGGATCCCTGTTTGTCAGATCCGGTAAAGTATCAATGAGTATAGTACTATATGTAGCGCAGATATAGTACTATATGTAATAATTCGTTTAGTTTGGTAACGGGGCTGCCGATGAATACCGACGCTCAAACGCAACTCGTACGTTATGAGGCTGTGGTCAGAAACGGCCTCACTCTGAGGATGTACTGCTAAACTGGATATGTCGATTCCAAACAATAATACCAAGTCTAATGACTACAATTATGCGTAGGACCCACCACATTCTGAGTGATACCCATTGAATCAAGAATTGCTTGAAAGTTCTCAAAGTGGATATTAAAATCACCAACTATAATCACCTTATCAGCCGATATCACTATAAGAGACAGGAAGTCCGAAAACTCCTGCAAATACTCAGTATATGAACCAGGGGGGTGGTAAATAGTAATTAACATAAACGACTGTTTCACTTTGGTTGATCACGTTGGTTGACGATAAATTTGACACAGTGAGAATGAGATTTTCAAACTAATTAAATTTGAAGCCTGATTTTTGAGAGAAGCCTATATCGGAGTCATATAGTGTGGCAACACCACACCATTTGGACATTGTCTTTGTTCGTTAGCCTTGGAAAGTCTTCTAACCTTTTAAGAAGTATGTTTCCACTGGGCACTATCATCCGGAGGCATGGTATTAGCTTCCATTGCTAGGCAGATGATACTCAGTTGTATATATCTTCCAATCCGGATGATATCACCACTACTCTCAAGATTGAGAACTGCGTCCAGGACTGTCACGGTCTGCCCCGCCCCCTCCTGTCATTCTCATGTCTGTGTTTGTTTTTGTAGCCATGTGCTTCTTAGTCCCTCCTTGTATTTTGTAATCCCTGCCCCTCGTTAAGTATTTCAGGTGTCTCATGTTAGTTCTGTGCTATTTATACCCTCTGTTTGGTCTACTGTGTGGCTGGTTATTTTGTCTACAGCCCTTGTCGTCACACTGTCGTTTCATTGTCTTTGTACTTAGTCTAATAGCTTCTGTCGTGTTTCTGTATCTACGCGTTTAGTCTATCGTCGTGTCTCTGCTTCAGCCTCATGTATGTTTAAAGTTCTCCTTCATGTTCGCTAGTGTAACCCAGTTTCAGTATGTCTCTACGTGTTGGTTTTGTCTCGTGCTCTGGTCAGTCTCACAATAAATCTCGCTCATTTCAGCGCTTGTGTCCGCCTGTTAAATGCACGCCGCGTTCGCCGTTACATAATAACCAGCCACCTAAGGACACAGCGAGAGAGCGAGACTCCGGTGAGTTCTGTCGCTGTAACAAGATGTTGGCTGCTCCCGTGCAGTTCACATCTCCGGTGTTACAGCGCGAACAAACCGGAGACAGGAAATCCCCTGGCGCTGCAGGTACAGAGGGTTCTCTTCGGGATAGACAGGCTATTCTGGACATCTTCCGTTTAGCTGTCTGTTGCCGGGAGAACCCGGAAGAGCGCCATGATCCTGCCCGTCTTGGTGACCACTACAGGGAGGGGCAACCTGTAGCGCAAGACGTGGCCAGGAGGAGTGAATGTGCAGGTGGTCTGTACAACAACACTCTAAAACAGCACTGCGAGCTCCCGATACCTCGAGTGGGTCGGAGCATGCGCAGCAAGAGCCGCCGAGGAGACCCTGTACCTGCATGTTCCTCCAGGATTTCAGAGGCACCAGTGGTGGCAATGAACAGCACTGCCACCTCGGCAGGCCCCCTATGGCAGGTGATCCGCCGAAGGATTTTTGGGGGGGGTGGTGGCTGAGTGCACGAGGCCCAGGAGAGGCCAGCCAGCGCACCGGTGGCCCAGGAGAGGCCAGCCAGCGCACCGCAGGACCAGGAGAGGCCAGCTTGTGAATGAGTGGCCCAGGAGAGGCCGGCTCGAGTGCCCGAGGCCCAGGAGAGACCGGGTGGCCCAGGAGAGGCCAGCTAGAGAACCGGTGACCCGGATGGGGTCTTCCACGTCTTCTGTTCCCGTGACTCGGAAGAGGTCTTCCACGTCTCCTGTTCCCGTGACCCGGAAGGGGTCTCCCACGTCTCCTGTTCCCGTGACCCGGAAGGGGTCTCCCACGTCTCCTGTTCCAGCGACCCAGAAGGGGTCGTCCTTGGTTCCTGTTCCCTTGACACAGCGTGGGTCTTTCACGTCTCCTCTGACCCAGCTGGGGTCACCGCCGATGCCTGATGCTGCGCCCCCGGTGAACATTGGCCGGACGCAGCTGGACGTCCATGTAGCGCCCCCTGTGGACTCGGGCCCGCCTACGCGTCCGGCTGCACCGCGGTCCCCGCCCGTCCCGCCCTGCAGAACTAGACAGTTAGTTAACCGTCGAAAGATGAGATCTCAATAAACTACATGGCATGCTTTTCTTGTGTTTACTACAAGAGGAAATAAAGAAAGATACATAAATTCCACATAATGCATGTTATGACAAACGCAGTCGCTAAACTTAGAAAGCTAGCTTGATCACAGTCGACATGACGAGCTCTAGCATACTACACCGCTAGCATATAAAACTTATCAAGCCAAAGAAACTAATGAATTCACTATTCAGAAGGAAGATACATACATCAAAACAAAGTATACACTCACAGACAAGTAGCGTCTAACACTATTTGAGAGGTGATTCTGGGGGCTTTCCAAAACGTGCTCACTCTGAGCTGTGTCGGTCCAGAACTGAAACTGGGAACCAAAACTTAAACTAAAATCACAGCCTTTTAAACATCCTCTAGATGGCAGTATTTCTAAGTTAAAATAACCTTACTATTTATGCCTTCATTATGAAGGGCTCTGTCACACCATCCTCCCCTTCGGAGAGTGAATGTCTCCGTCACACTGCCTTCACCTCTGGGTAGCAGCCTTTGTGCGTACCACTGCTGCACACAACTGGCCTTTCCATCCGGACCATGACCATGCCCCTCACCAGGGTCCTCACAGTGGGCTCCACATCCCCTCACAGCAGGGATGGGTTCATAGTGCACACTCCCAATGGCCTCAGGCATCCTACTTCTGACACAATTTGTAATGGAGGCTGAAGTCAACCACCCAGGTCCCAAAACCAGGTCCGAAAAGAGGTAAACGAGAGCTTTGACCACCGGATCAAAGCTCTCTGGCATAGCAGCCAGAGCACCCATTTAACCATCCTAAGTGACGATCTCCATCTCCATATGTACATAACTATATACATACTATTCATAAATGGGACCAAGGTATGTATACATGTTCAGTATGTACAGATAAGAGATAAAAGCTTCAATATAAATATAAATATGAATTTAAACATTTTTATAGAATGTACATATTGCAATAATAATAAAGTGTCCAAAAGGAGGATAAGGGTTCTTGTTCAAAAGGATAAAGTTATGGTATATGTAGTGGCTGTGTACATACAGTACATACAGTATATGTAATGGAGTGATAGAATTACATCTGTTTAAGTCATTGGGATACAAGACGAGTCTGTGTTTAGGTGGTAGAAACTGTGGAAGTGGTGGTTGATCAAATATCTTAAGGTCTCTTGGTCTCCACTGTGATTGGTCCGAGTCTTAAGGAGTCTTTTCCTTGCCACTGTTGCCCTTGGCTTGCTGATTAGGGATCTGGACCCATGTGATTGTAAAGCTGCTTTGTGATAAAGCCAAAGTCAAATTTATTTATGTAGCGCTTTTTTTTTTTACAACACGTTAAGGACTCTCACTTTTGGTCTCCATTGTAATGGAACCCACTGACACAAGGGTGTGAAGGGTCAGCCATGATTCCCCCTGCCCTCTTCCTTGTTCTAGCTGTGTAGAGGTCTTGCTAGCAAGCTGGCACAGAAACAGAAGCCTTAAATAGTCTGTGACATGGATCCTTTGTGGTATAGAAGCTGTAAACTTTTGTTTTAAAAGGGATTAGCATTTTCAATCACTGCTTGGGGACATTTATGATACTCAGCTATTTCTAAACCTCTATAAAACATTCTCTGCAGTTTGGAGTTAATGGTGCAACAGAGTATGCAGACAGTTTGGGTCTTTTTAAATCGTTAATTACCTGGACATAGCTAGTGCATATCATAGACTGTATGGCACATATGCAGGAGTCTTCATGCATTATGCACTTGGTTTTAAACCCAAGATAAGGAGTGAAAATTACATGTAAATGTTTGCTGAAATGTAAATATACAGGTAAGATGTAGTCATAACTGACTTCCATCAGCAAAATTTCATAGCGAAATAAAATTAACACTTTGACAGGCAAATTCATACCTTTTACCAATATCACTACCTTTTTGGCCACAGTGACTTTGACTTTGAACAACAGTAGGGGACTGTGACGGCTTCGTACCACCCGGCAATATGCTGGGAATTATACATGACCTGTAGGACTGTGGGGGTAGATGTGGACGTAGGGGGAAAAAGGGGCTGTAGGACTGTGGGGGTAGATGTGGACGTAGGGGGAAAAAGGGGCTGTAGGACTGTGGGGGTAGATGTGGACGTAGTAAGACGGTAATCCAAATTTACAGTGCACTGGCGTTTGATTGCTCTTCTCACCACACAACAAATCAGACATTTAACACGTAACAAAATTAGGCTGGAAAGGTTTCACAGAGAGGCTCATCTTCAGCTTACAGGCTCATCCTATCACTTCTCTTCCCGATAATACATACGGCTACTAACAGCAGATCTCGTATCAGGTATATGCGACACACAGCACCATTCGTAATGATAAAAGGGAAGTCTCTCTGCATACTCCTCCAAAGGTTTTTATAACTGGCTAGACCAATCTCCCCCTCGAGGGTCGACGTCTCCTATAACCTTACAACATATAAACACACATTTCACAAATACACATACATACATAATGTCAACTGTTACTTTGCAAAATATATTAATGTGTTTACACATGATAGAAACTTCGCTTTATAGGACGCCAGGGACCCTCATCCTCCCCATAGGTGGATCCACCTAATTAAAAGTGCTCGTGTGTCTGTATCATTATTGATGATGGGCTACCTTGCACCATCACAGAGACCAGGAATGGTCTGTTAAACAAAATGGTCTGTTTTGTTTTAGCACATATAACTGACAGAATATTTGTTACAGCTCTTACATTTTTACACAAAATTTGTCAACTGCAAATAGCAATGTTCCCAACTTCGCCAGCGACATGCTGTATGCTGAATGCACTACTGTCCTTTGCTGTATACTGAATGCACTACTGTCCTTTGCTTTCTGCGGCACACAGTCGAAGGTACACAAAGGTGGTATGTCCAAAAACTGGAGAACCAAAACAGTCAGGGCAAAAGTACAAAGGGGCAGTGATGGAATATCCAATACCAAGCCAGCAAAGCTCATCACCCCATGATTAACATCTGCAAGACAGACAGCCTTCTCAATGTGCCACATATTTATATGGGTTCAAACTACCAGTCTATCATGTGATTTTATTATGATCTGCATGTATACTCCTTTTGTTCTTACTGTTTTTCTCTACTGCTAAGGCTGCACCATTTTCTAAAAACTGTAAATGGAACTCCCAAAATACACACATTCATAAAAAAAACATTAATGCACACAGTTCTTTGACAGAAACCTATTTCTAAACCTCTATAAAACTTCAGGCATCAGCAATCCTTAAATTCACTGCATTACTGAAGTCCAACAAAAGCCCCTTTTAGATTCTCTGCAGTTTGGATCCAATAAATCGACCGTATAAATCAAACTTTGTCCTCGGATGCCACACACCCCCATAAAATAGACATCAGGCTGACAGTCCACACAATCAAGCCAAAACACAATTATAAAATTACTGCAATGAAAGAGGGATCATATGCTTTTGGAACAGTTTCTTTACAAGTTGAACCTTTTAACATTATGCAGTTGCATGAAAAGGTTACAGTATTTCCCTGTACCACGTACCAGCTCCTGGCTCGTTAAAAAGTAATGTAAATAAAGTAACTGATGTTAAAGACAAGCAACAGTGTTGAAATATATAATATAATGATGTACAAATGTACTTAATGCAGATAACTACACTTTTACCAGTTTGCCGTCTGGGTTGGGTAAAGGTATTTTTGCACAGGTAACAGGGAAGGTACCTCCTGGTATGCCTTCTTCACCCCTGTAAACACGTCAGTGACTGTAAGCAAAACTATTTTCGTAGTTCTGAGAAATGTCATTCGTCTGGTAGATGGTTTAGCTGTTAGAGATGCTTTGCTCGGATTCGCTGCAGGTTTAAGCAACAGGGAAATGCTGCACTTAAATTGTAATCTAACTTCCGTGCTCGTCGTCATATGCACTACATAAGCTGGGTGTCATATGATTGCTTTATTTTCCCAAGATGGCGCTACACAGAGTGTTTGCTACCGCTCTGCTGTTTAGCATTCAAGTTTACTGTTTACCCGTTCGTCGGAGTTCAGGTTGCGGTTATCAGGTAAGTGAGAAAGAAAGAAAACACATTTGAAAACCTTGGAAGTTGAAGGACTGACGAACCATGGGCTGTTCAAACACTGAAATCATAGTATTTCATTTTCATTTCTTCCATTAACCGATGGCTGTAGAGGAGATTATGATAAGGTATAAAGCTGACGTATTCATATTTGAATTCCTTATGTACGCTGATGTTTTTACGTGATTTCGGGTTGTTTTCACAGTCATGTCCATCGACGCAGCCAAATATGCTAAATGTTCATCTGGTCCCGCACACACACGACGACGCTGGCTGGCTCAAGACTGTGGACCAGTACTACTATGGAGGTCTGTCATCAAACCGTCCATACGCCAGTGTTCAGTATTTGTCTACGAGTGCACTGGTGTGCACTTTAAACAGCTCAGCAAGCGAGAGCAGAGCTCAGACTTCAGCCTCTTGTATATTGTTGTCTTTGCTGTTAGTCACTATGTATGAATATAGTGAATGCATAAACACACAGACCTTTCAAATGAACCTAAAAGGTTTCAAGATATTACGATAATAACGCTTCTCCTGTAAATAGACGTTCAAGTGCAAGTTAACATTTTCCAAAGGTAATTTACACATTCCATTAGTTTATTAGACCAACGGCCTGTTTTTGTAAGGGAACTGTACTTTAGTATATGTGACAAGTTTGTTTACAATGTGTAGGGCATGGTTTGAAAAGAAAATAAGTGATGCCACACTCTAGCATATGATTTATATATGTGGTTGAAATTGATGGTTAACCTGTCACACTGCTTACTTAACACAATTTTTTATTTGTTAGTTTGACTGCTTAATGATTTACCACACACAAGTTGTGCGAGAGACAGTAAACTGCTAGATAAATAAAAAATGCTACTCTAATGCAGACATGCTAGTAGAAAACAAGCTAGTATAAAGCATAACACATTGTGCATATTTCAGCCACAGGTAGTTCAGTGCTGGTGGATTGACAGACTGAGACCGTCTCTTGAGTTATGTGAGCTTGGTGTATGCAATACTTTTGCAGCCCGTAATGACATCCAGCATGCGGGGGTGCAGTACATACTGGACTCGGTGGTGGGGGAGTTGCAGAAGGATCCAGCACGCAGGTTTATCTATGTGGAGACGGCGTTTTTCTACCGTTGGTGGAAGCAGCAAAACCAGAGGACGCATCGCATTGTCACCGAACTGGTGGAGGAGGGTGAGCACCAGACACGGCGTCCCAGGGTGGCTTGGAGGGTGGAAGGCGGGGCCATGGGTGTTGGAAGGCGGGGCTTCATCAAACACAGAGTGCAGTGACTGCTGTGAACACGTCCAACCCCTCACCTCATCACACATTTATTTGCTTACTCCACAAGAAGTTCAGATTGATTTTTCTCTCAAGCATTCCTTGTTTGTTTATTTTTCCTTGTCGTGTCCCTCCTCCCGTCGCAGGGCGTCTAGAGTTTATCAACGGTGGCTGGTGTATGAGCGATGAAGCCACCACCCACTACAGCGCTGTGATCGATCAGATGACGCTGGGCCTGCGCTTCCTCAACGACACCTTCGGCGAGTGCGGCCGGCCACGCGTGGCCTGGCACGTCGACCCGTTTGGCCACGCCCGCGAACACGCCTCCTTGTTTGCCCAGGTGAACCGGGGAGGGGAGGGACCTAATGTCCACCACCACGCCTCACGCAGGAAAGCAGCTTGCATCTAAGGACGATGGGGAGAGTCTACAAATGACGATACACAATATAAACATGGCCCCTTCGCAACTGTCACTGCCTCTTTGATAAATCTAGGAGCCAGTTCTGAATTCCTGTACTGCTTCTGTATGTGGGTGCAGTTGGCAAGGTGTATTTAGCTGCCGTTTGGAGTGTTGACAGAGGGTTTTTGGTGTGTTTTTAGATGGGCTTTGATGGGTTCTTCTTCGGCCGGTTAGACTACCAGGACAAGGCACGGAGGATGAAAGCAAGAGAGTTGGAGATGGTGTGGAGAGCCAGTGAAAGCCTTAAGCCCTCTACAGCTGACCTCTTCACCGGTACACACACAAACACTGACCTTTGATATTTGGCTCTGCAAATAAATACTGCTTTGAGTTTGGTCCAATCAGTCAGCCAGTGGCTCTGATCAGCATTTCTAAAATACTTGCAGTACTTACAGGTATATTCATATATACATATTTCTGCATATATACATTTGTACATATTCACATACATCTATATCAAACACAAAGTTGTATAGGACATGCATGATTTAATCTGCACCTTTCAAACTCAAGTGCAGGGGTGTTTTGAACAGTCCCTTTATGTGGTTCTGTTTTCTACAATCGTAATGAGTTTCACATCGCTTTTTCATTTCTGTATGTGCATATGTTATTGGAGTATTTTTGAATATTCACATTAACGCCATCATGTGGTGGTTCTGTGGTGTGCAGGCGTGCTCCCCAACGGCTATAACCCCCCCGAGGGGTTCTGCTGGGACCAGTCCTGCTCTGACGCTCCATTCCAGGACGACCCTGACCTTGAAGACTACAATGTGGATACGCTAGTTGCCAGCTTTCTCAATATTGCACGCACACAGGTTGGCATGTTTCTGCATGCTTCTCTCTTCCCTTCTCTCTCTCTCACACACACGCATACACACACTCTGCTCCTATAATGACCAATGGTCATTAAAACTCTTTCCTATGTGATTTTATGACCCCAGGCTCAGTCATATAAGACCAACCACATCATCATGACCATGGGCTCCGACTTCCAGTATGAGAACGCTAATCTCTGGTATAAAAACATGGACAAACTCATCCGCTATGTTAATGCCCAGCAGGCCAAGGGTAGCCAAGTCAATGTGCTCTATTCCACCCCCTCCTGTTACCTGCAGGAACTACACCTGGCCAACCTCACCTGGTGAGCTTCTGTCGTGCAGTGACTAGAGTGGCTCTGTGGATCCAGAAAACAAAGCATTTTTTAAAATGTTGATTTTTATTCTCTCTTTCTCTCTCACTCTCAGGCCTCTAAAGACAGATGACTTTTTCCCATATGCTGATGATGCTCATAATTTCTGGGCAGGCTATTTCACCAGCCGCCCTGCACTGAAGCGCTATGAGAGGCTGAGTAATAGCTTACTGCAGGTACTGCACACACCACACACACTCCCACACCACCTAACACACTTACAACCCCCAATGTCACTAAACACACTACACACACTCCGACATCACTCATGACACTACACACTAAACACGCACCCACACCACCCGACGCAATACACACACACCCCCACACCATCCGACGCACTACATACACTCCCACACCACCCGGTGTACAGGTTGTATACCAAGCACCACCACCACACATCACAGGTGGTATGTCTTCCAACACCACTACCAAAAACGGGTCCCCAGAATGGCCAAAAAGTATCCCATATGATAACGTTACCCTTTTGGTTTTCCAATTGACCTTTAGCTTTATCATACAAGAACTGATTTACCAGTTACTGTTTCCAGATCAGTTCTGGATGACCGATGCAGCTCAACTGAATCGGTTTCTGTTTTTCTTCTCAGACGTGTAACCAGCTGGAGGTGCTGGGAGGACCCAAGTCCAGGAATGGCCCTTTTGGAGAAGGAGACAGTGATACCATGAGTACATTTATATGCACCCCTCCCACCATTAATCTAGCCTCTGTGTTAGCTGCACTGTGACTGACATGCCATTTCACCAATCAGAGAGAGCGATGGGGATTGTGCAGCATCATGATGCGGTTTCTGGCACTGAGAAGCAGCATGTTGCCAATGACTACGCCAAGAGGCTGGCGATAGGATGGGCCCACTGCCAGGTACTGCAGCTAGGGTCGGCTCGTGTCAGTCGGTTTACAGGAACTCCTACTGCCACTACACACGCACAGGAACCACCACTGCCTCTACACACAGTTATCTGAGGTCCTCACCCCTGTGTGTTTCTCTTTCTTCTCAGGTCCTGGTGAGTAACTCTCTGGCTGTCCTCAGCGGTTCAGATGTTCCACGGACTTTCTGTGAAGATCTCAACATCACCGTGTGTCCAATCACTGAGGGCAGCGAGAAGGTACCACACACGCACTCTACATGCTAAAAATGCAGACATGTATAATTAAGCGCAGTTAATAATCTTTCTTCTCTTTCTGTCTGTCCATCTTTTTTTTGTCCATCTTAGTTCTCCTTGAACGTCTATAATCCCCTAGCTCGTCAGATTAGCTGGTCTGTTCACCTGCCAGTCAACGGGACTTTATACAATGTTGTAGACCCGAATGGGGAAACAGTGGACAGTCAGGTTGGTGCGAGTGTGTGTGTTTTTACACACTCATGTCATTTACAAGCAATAATTTAATGACACTTGCCTCACTCTTTCCAAAATGTCTGTCTCTGTCCCCCAGGTGATACCTGTGTCTAAGGCCACCCAAGACTTGCGCAGGGACAGGGGCTACTCCAAGTATGAGCTGGTGTTCCAGGTGCAGGCCCCACCCATGGGCTTCACCACCTACTCCATCACCCTGCAGAAGGCTGATTCAACCCAGCCCAAGGCAACACCCAAAGCCCCTGTCTCCATACAGAATGAGGTTAGATGCAAAGAGTCTCTCGCCGTCCTGAGAAATTATCCCAGATTATAAAACACAACATATTCCAACATGTAGGTGGCAGAATGCAGTAGAGACCACTACATACCTCCATGTGGTAGATACAAACTGGGCTGCGGGAATATACGCGAAAATGGCGCGTCTCAGGCCGCATGCGTGTCTGTGAGTTATCAAAGCAGTCAGTGGGAGTGGCTTATGTAACACCTGAATCGACATGTGGGACCAGGAAGTCGGAAGTCTAGAAGTGACACTGCTTGCAATTCGGGAGCTTTGACTAAATATGGACATGTTGGCTGAAGATGCCTGGCTTGAGCGTGTGTCTTCTCTCTATTTTAGTACCTGATGGTGACCTTCGACCCCAACACGGGCCTTCTAAGTGGACTGACCAACTTGGAAACGAAGCAGAGTATCCAGCTCGCACAGAACTTCTACTGGTGCGTTTCTTAGACACAAACACACACACAGTGTTTCACCCATTTCACTGGTCAAGTGTCCGACATGTTTGTGTGTCGTGGTGTTTTTGTATAGTCATTTGGTATTTGTGGCTATATTGGTGTTGTAGGTACAACGCCAGCGATGGTAATGCTGAGAGCAGTCAGCCATCAGGGGCATACATCTTTAGACCGAACTCCTCCACTCCTATCACCATCAGCGAAAAGCCAGACGTCTCCTGTGTGCAGGTACCGTACACACTCATGCATGTGTACGCAAACACACACACACCACACACAGTGTAACCCTGGACCCCAGATCTTGCAGATAATGTGCAGAAACACTGATTTAGTGCTTAAAGTATGTATGCATATACAGTGTGTGCACAAAGTGTGTATGTGTGTGTGTGTGTGTGTCAGAACTCCGTGGTGCAGGAGGTAAGGCAGCAGTTCAGTCCATGGGTATCTCAGGTGGTGCGTCTGTACAAGGACAGCAGAGAACTGGAATTGGAGTGGACCGTTGGACCTATACCTGTGGCGTGAGTGTACAGACATAGACACGTATATACACTGATCTAAAAAAATAAAGGGAACACTTAACACAATGTAACTCCAAGTCCACCACACTTCTGTGAAACCAACCTGTTCAGTTAGGAAGCAACACCGATTGTGAATCAGTTTTGCCTGCTGTTGTGCAAATGGAACAGACAACAGGTAGAAATGAGAGGCAATTAGCAAAGACCCCCCCCCCCCCCTATGAAGGAGTGGCTCTGCAGGTGGTGACTACAGACCTTTTCTCTGTTCACATCCTTTCTGGCTAATGTTTTGGTCACTTTGGCATTTTGTCAGTTCTTTCACCATAGAGGTAGCATGAGGCAACCCAAAGAAGTTGCTCAGGTACTGTAGCTCATCCAGGATGATATATGTCAAGTAAATTTTATTTATATAGCGCTTTTTACAACACATGTTGTCTCAAAGCAGCTTTACAAATTGTATGGGTCCAAATCCCTAATGAGCAAGCCAAAGGCGACAGTGGCGAGGAAAAACTCCCTAAGATGGCGGGGAATAGGAAGAAACCTTGGGAGGACCAAGACTCAAAAGGGAACCCATCCTCCATTGGGCGGCCCGTTAGCACCAGTCCGTATTTGTGAACAAGTGGTGGTTCTACAGTTATAGCTTAAAGTTCTTGTTCCCCGGCCAAGTAGTCACAGTCCCTTCGGTGCAGATGGTGCACCTCAGGTAGGAGCCAGCATCAGCATGTCCCCTTACGGCAATGGTACATCCAACCCCGGCATCAGTACATCCACCGGCGAGCCAGACCATCTCCCAGGTGCTTGTAGGTGCTTGCATGCAGTCGTCTTGGGTAGAAGCATGCAAAAAGATGGACAATACAGACTGAGTGTGAGGATGTCAGTTTAACCACCATTGATTTAAATGTACATAGCTCATGTGCCAGTGATTAGCATGTAGCTCCGGCAGGCTAATCTATAGCAGCTTAACTAAAGGGAGGGGTCCAGAGGTGACCACAGTCATGAGGGCTCACTGAGACATTGCTTTCCAGTCAAGTCAGTCACAACTAGAGTGATGCCATGACACAGCTGGATGACAGCATCAACATCTCAGATTACCAGAAATCTCAACATCTGGGGGCCCCTGAGCCCCGCACCTTACTAGGGGAATATTTAACTGAAGGCTTGATTATATAGGTGAGTCTTAAGTCTAGATTTAAAGATTGGAACTGTGTCAGAATCTCGGATTGGAGCTGGAAGGCTATTCCATAATTGAGGGGCTTTAAAGGAGAAAGCTCTGCCTCCGGATATATCCATGCAAGGGCAACAATCCAGCAGCAGGACCGCTACCTCCTCCTTTGTGCAAGGAGGAATAGGAGGAGCAGTGCCAGAGCCCTGCAAAATGACCTCCAGCAGGCCACTAATATCCATGTTTCTGCTCAAACTGTCAGAAACGGACTACATGAGGGTGGTATGAGGGCCCGACATCCACAAGTGGGACTTGTGCTTACAGCCAAACACCGTGCAGGGCGATTGGCATTTGCCAGAGAACACCAACATTGGCAGATTCATCATTGCCCTGTGCTCTTCACGGATGAGAGCAGGTTCACACTGAGCACATGTGACAGACGTGACAGTCTGGAGACGCCGTGGAGAACGTTCTGCTGCCTGCAACATCCTCCAGCATGACCGGTTTGGCAGTGGGTCAGTAATGGTGTGGGGAGGCTTTTTTTTTTGGAAGGCTGCACAGACCTCCATGTTCTAGCCAGAGGTACCCAGACTGCCATTAGGTACCGGGATGAGATCCTCAGACCCATTGTGAGACCATATGCTGGTGCATTGGGCCCTGGGTTCCTTCTGATGCATGACCATGCTAGGCCTCTAGTGGCTGAAGTGTGTCAGCAGTTCCTGCATGTTGCTATGGACTTGCCTGCCCGTTCCCCAGACCTGAATCCAATCGAGCACATCTGGGACATCATGTATTGTTCCAGCCACCAATGCCACATTGCACCACAGGCTGTCCAGGAGTTGACTGACTCTTTAATCCAGGTCTGGGAGGAGATTCCTCAGAAGAACATCCGCCGCCTCATCAGGAGCATGCCCAGGCTTTGTAGGGAGGTCATACATGCACATGGAGGCCACACACACTACTGAGCCTCATTTTAACTTGTCTTGAGGAATTTCCACTGAAATTGGTCATTTGATTTTCCGCTTTGATTTTGAGTA
The DNA here is from genome assembly GCA_020368025.1 of Brachyhypopomus occidentalis. Classification (NCBI taxonomy): domain Eukaryota; kingdom Metazoa; phylum Chordata; class Actinopteri; order Gymnotiformes; family Hypopomidae; genus Brachyhypopomus; species Brachyhypopomus occidentalis. Next base: position 1,249,067 of record JAGXOD010001364.1, on the reverse strand, counting down.
TGATTCCAAATCCAGACCTCCATGGGATAATAATTTTGATTTACATTGATAATTTATTTTGTTCTCAATGTATTCCACTATGTAATAAAGATTTTCAACTGGAATATTTTATTCATTGAGATCTAGGATGCTATTGTAGTGTTCCCTTTATTTTTTAAGCAGTGTGTATTCTTTAAACTGTCACTTGAATATATATATATATATATATATTTTTCCCACAGTGACGGTTTGGGAAAAGAAGTCATCACTCGATTGGACAGCAACATCAGCTCATCCGGATACTTCTACACTGACTCCAACGGCAGGGAGGTTCTGGAGAGACGGTGAGGAAATAGAGGGATGGAGAGAAACGGACATTGTGCACTACACTCAACTGAGATCAACATTGGCCCAGATTCATAAAAGTTGACACGCAATTTGAGACTTGACTTTTAATTCTTGGTCATGTTGAATTCACCTATGACCTAGGTGAAAGCCAATCAGATCTGACATGTAGATGAGGCCATGCATATTAAAGACCCACACCAAGTGATGGATGACTAACCCTAACCCAGACATGAGAACAGGCCAGTTACCACGGGACAGGTTCAGGTGGCATTTGTTTTTTGCAGAACAGTGTTATGAATATACGGTAGCACTATACATCATGCAAACGTAGAGTCCATATTTATGAACGAGGAAACGTATTACGACAGTGCTATTTGCTGCTGCCGTCACATTAAATCTGTTGATTTTATGAATTTGTCCCATTGTATTTACACCTCTGTTCATTTTGTCCAATCAGGAAAGACTTCCGGCCCACCTGGAACTTGAAACAATCTGAGCCAGTTGCAGGGAACTATTATCCAATCAACTCTCGTGCTTTCATAAAGGTGTGTGGCACTTGACCAATCAAAAGAGCGTTCCAGATTGTCTTAAAGAGGGAGTGATTCTGATCCCCTGTTCACCAACTTTTTCCAACTCACAACGGTGTGTTTGTGGTGTTAGGATGGGAGGAGTCAGATGACTGTGGTGACGGAAAGGTCGCAAGGCGTCAGCAGCATCAATGCTGGTTCGCTGGAGATCATGGTAACACACACACAAATAGCCTTTTAAAATGTTTAGCAAAAATAAAAGTAAGCATTCAGTTGCTTCTCACTCCCAGGATAATCACTGTGCAGTAGGTCTTTTTTTTTTTTAACTCATCCTTCTCTCTCCCCCCACCTCAGCTGCACAGGCGTCTGTTGCGTGACGACATGCGCGGCGTGGGGGAGCCCCTCTCTGAACCCGGCGAATTCGCAGACGGCCTCATGGTCCGTGGCCGTCTGCTGTTAACCCTCACGCCGCCCGAGACTGCCGCTGACGCCCACAGACCGCTCGCTGAGGGCCTGGTGCTGCAGCCCATGCTGTCCTTCCAGGAGGGGGCGCTACCTCGCAACACCAAGCTGGAGGTCTGGAGCAGCAAGAGAGTGGCAGGGTGGAGGGAAATGTAGTCTTTAAAGGACACTTTGGCTAAAGCTTACTAAACTAGACCCCTTAGCTTTATTGCAGCATACACCTGTCAGCCTGCTCTTATTAGCCATGCAGATTTTGGGGGTGGACCTTGTGAATGGTTCATGAAATGAGCCCCAAATTCTCTGGCTCACTCAGTTTTCAGGACTGCAGGCTGCACTGCCCCCTGCTGTTCACCTGCTGACAGTGTCACAATGGGACAGTGACTCAGTACTGCTCCGACTGGAGCACCAGTACGAGAGTACAGAGAGCCAGACCTACTCCAAACCCGTTACAGTGAACCTGCAGGTAAACAAACACACACACCTGCCCCCAAACCTACTCGCAACCTGTTACAGTGAACACACCCCCACACCAACCTACTTAGTCTGTGGATAGTCAACTTGCAGGTAACATGCAGGGAGCAAACAGCCATGTGATTCATCCATTCATTTGCCCATGCAGAAGCTGTTTTCCACCCTGGAGATAGTGGGTGTGTCTGAGATGAGCCTGGGAGCCAATCAGTGGAAGGAGGACATGAACCGCTTGCAGTGGAACCCCAACACGGGTACATACACACACCATCACACAATGTCCCCACACTGTATTGCATTTTTGCTCGAGAGGTTTACCCATCAACCCAAAAGTTTGTTTAGTGTATAACTTTTTTTTTTGTGGGGTGTGTCTTCTAGGTGACACCACAAAGCCAGTGAGAGGCAGCCTGGGAGACCCCTCCCCCTGGGAAATCACTCTGCAGCCAATGGAGATCCGCACCTTCCTGCTGCGTGTGCAGCACATATAGCCAATCACTGCTCGGGAACCTCAGCAACAGCCAGTGATCTTGCAGCAGTGCCAGTGGGGGTGGGGTGGTGTTCATAAGGAATCACATCATACAAAGTAATGAGATTGTGCAATATTTCATTGTGGTAATTCTCTTCTGTAAGTGACAATTCTAATGATCAAACTATGGCTTAAAAAAACAAGCAGCTAATTAAATACTACTTGAGTTCTCTGAAGTGACTGTTTTCCCTCAATACAGAGCCGAGAGTGACAGGATATACAGAGAGGTACTCTGAATTTATTAGTCAGGTGAAAATAACACATTCGGTAAAAGCAAACCGCCCGTATCAACTCTACCCATACCACTTCCTGTTCAATGTTCAAAACGCAACCCCAGGAGCAGCTGCACATTGTTTCATTTAACAAAAAAAAAAAAAACAGACAATGGGGTGTAGGATGATTTCTGAATGGTCAGAATGCATAGCGCCAAGGTGAATGTGTTTTTTTGTTTAGTTCATCATCCCTCCTTTGTGTCTCCGTTGCTAGGCGACTCCTCAGGGTCGTGAGAGTAACAGCACTTTTCGCCATAGGTGCAGGTTCCCTGAAAAAGAAGCCACACCCAAAGTCACACAGAGCAGATGTGTACTACAGTACCCAGTGTCCATCCTATAGTCCACCACAGTTCAGGTCTCATGCTAGCACTTCAAAACTAGCATCTTTAATTCTTATACATAAATTTGATAATGGAAATTGGTAGAAATTTCAGATAAATCCAGCTCCCTAATTATTCATAAATCAAGCCCGTAGGCTCACTACTCATAGGCCTCATCTACCACTTCTAAACCATTTATTTACCAACTCACTATGCCATCCTCGTGCTGTGATGCTGAATAAGTCCTGCAGGGCTCAGTCCCTGACAGGACTGTTAGCAGGTCTGGAGGAGGCTTGGATTTCAAGAGAACTAGCTGCGTACCTTCCGGAACTTTTTGCAGGGGAAGTTCTTCAGCTGAGAGCTGTCGGTGATCTGGTTCTTCCTCTTGCCCTGAAACTTTTTCCTCCTGTCCTCTAGCTCTGTGGATATAACTCCCCTGAAACACAGGTTCAACATGCAAGAATGGAGCAAAACCTTTTAGAATCATGGTGTGTGTGTGTGTGTGTGTGTGTGTGAACCCACCCCGCCTTGCGTGTGTGTGTGTGTGTGTGTGAACCCACCCCTTGGCGCGGGCTTTGGGGCCCCAGTTGGCTTGGGGGTTCTCCTGGAAACGGGTGAGGTGCCGTTTGCGGGACTGTGGGTTGGCATCCTCTCGGATGTCAAAACAGGCCTGCAGGCTGCAGCAGGGCACAGATTAGAGATTATGCAGATTACACACAGTTATGCAGGTTGAGTGCTCGGGCCTGGTCCACGGATTAAAAGTAGATTTAGTCGGAACTGCCTTATCAATGGTGAATTACAAGTGGAAATTCTCCTTAGTTTAAACTCTAGCGTAATCTGGTAATGGGACGGTTGCTGTCAGGATGACAGCTGTTTCCTGACAATTACTTGTTGGAACAGTGGCCTGAACATACTAGAAAACTGCCCTCACTCAAAATAAACTGGGGAAGAAAAATAAATCACGACTGTTGTCTTATTTCAAAATGCTGAACAAATCAGTGATGTTCATTTGAACTGAACTGGATGTACAAGACTGTCCCCTACTGGCCGTTGATCAGCACATGTTCTAATATCTTATTTATCTAATTGGTCTACTAACTGGTCCAAGGTGATGTTTGTTTTGATGGTGCAGTGGGCGAGAGATGAACCTACGCTGGTTCCTTGGAGAGGATCCGATAAGATGGACTTGTCTCCGATAACTTCTCTCTCTTCACTGGATTGCTCTTTTCCTGGAAGAGATGGAGACGCACACATGTCAACTATGTCCATGTAGCCGTGTTGACACTCCCACACCTCAGTGTAGAGAACATGCACGCAAACACTCCCATTTCAGTGCAGCAGAGTTCACAGGCGCACGCACACACACACACACAGACTGCCAAGTCTGACAGAGCGCGCGCGCGCACACACTCACCCAGCAGCGCATGACGTCCCATAGCACTCCGGCAGGGGCGTCAGTCTTCAGGGCATTTTTACAGGCGTGAGACATAGACACTCTGTAGCCAGCATGAAGCAGCGCAGACCTGGGACATATGCAGAGATCATCATCATCATCACCACCCTAACAGATGCATACAAACATCACAACCAACACAGATTCTGTCGCTGCAGTGTGCATTACCTAAACATCAGCATGGAGGGGGTGTTGCAGTGGATAGTGCTGCTGAGATGGTCCAGGACTGAGTATAGAGGAACGTCTTCCAGTTCCTGCATGAAATAACGACGATAAACACACCAAATCGCCAAGTATGTAATGCTGCTCTAACCAGAAATAAACACCCACTGTTCTAACACTGCTGTAACCATGGTTATAAACACCACCTTCTCTACTAACCTCAGTGATCATGCTTAGAACACCTTCGATGCGCTTGGACGTTCCAAAGCGTGACGGGTTCCCCGAAACCGCTGCTAGAACCTTCTGAACAAATTTGATATTGTGGATGGGTTCCGCCCATATTGGACCGCCGATCTAGTGAGCAGGACAGGACAGGTGGGGCAATTACTACAAAAAAATGGCAAAAAATTAATATGCGCAAAAAAGTTAACATGCAACTCAGTAATAAGCATGCAACTCCAAGTGTATTTATGAAATGGTGCTCTAGGATGGACCTGGTGTTTCTGACCACAGTGTTCACAGTTCATGCCCACCGGAGGCCCTGTGGCTGCAGAGTACTTCATACTGAAACACACATGAGCGCACGTTCAGATAGCAGGCGTTTGTGTGTGTGTTTGAGAGAGAGAGAGAAAGAGGAGTTAGATGCAGTCACTCACTCTTTGCCATGGAACATTCTCTTGCCCATCCTCTGGAGATGAAAGGCACCACAGCCCACGCAGTGATACACCAGGGCCTGCTTACTGCCACCACACGCACACACATTAACACCAGTGCACGTAGTAAGTGATAACTGTTCAGTAGTGTGTATCGGGAGAATGGTGTGTGTGTTAGTTAGCTACCTGGCTGAGTTCTTAACTTTGGCCTGGCCGGTTCGAACTCTTACGAAGACACGGATGTAGAAGTCGACACTCACGCTCAGCAGTGGTTCGATGTAGCGTTGGTAGACATTGGCTCGCATGTCTAGGCTGTGCAGGATTATCCGCAGGGCCTGCCCACGGAGCAGAGTCATCCCATAAACTATTACCATAAACTACCACCTATACAACACATGACTAAAGTACAATTATCAAGAGCTTCTAAGTGATTGGTTTTGATGTTATTTGTTGTTTTCTAACACAGTAAGCGCACACACATACCCGCCCTCGCATGCACACCCATACCTGCGCATGCATGCATGCATGCACGTGCGTACACACACACACACACACACACCTGCATAAAGCAGCATAAGGAACTGAAGGCGTCTCACCATCTCATGGCAGTATCTGGATTTGATGGAGACAGAACCGTACTTGCTGTAGCAGGTCTCACCTCTGCTCCCTGCCATCACTGCCATGTCCGTGCAAGTGACGCACAGCAGCCCTGCCAACAGCGTCATACATTATAACAGCTGCAGAGGGTGTTAACGAGCCTGCTGATTGGCCGGAGGAAAGACGCTGCCATCTAAGTGCCTAAGTGCACTATGTAAGATGGAAAAAATGCATCACTATACAGAATGCATGGTCATCAGAGATAAGTGCCCAGTCATGAATGCGGCAGAAGTTTGGTGCTCCAGACCTGTATGTTTCAGTGGAACTAGATGGGAGGAGATGGAGCAGGCCTGTAGAGCAAAGAGCCGCGGACCCCTTTCTACGCAAATGTATCAGGACAGTTGTAAATGCGAAAACAGTTCACCTCAGAGGAGGGGATAAGCCCTCAGAGTCGAGAGAGATGACTCACCTCCCTCACCGACAGCCTGCAAAGCAGCATCCAGGAAGGGGGAGGGGCTTCCATATGGATCCAGGTCTATGACATCATAGCATTTTTTCTTCCCTCTTGCTTCATACATCACCATGCTGAGAAAACACAGTTCCATTGGTTCTTCTAATCATGCTAGATATTTACCTTTTATAATCACAGTTATGAGAATCCTATACAAGAAGAGAGGAACCTGGCATCTCTCTGGCTGGCCTGCACTAGGTGTGAGACCCCATTGTACTGGGTGTTGCGAGCGATGAGGGCAGCAGCTTTAGCTGAACAATCATTCGCTGTGACACTTTTAAGTCCCGGCACCTCAAGAGCAAATCGGATGGAGCGCAGACCCGAAGCAGCCAATGCCTCAAGCACACACAGGCCTTCCTGGAGACAAGCGGAGGGATATTACAAAAGAGAATTTTTTTTTTAATTGTGATGAACACATGCACCTTTAACTGAAAGAGACAGTCACACATGTTAAATACTCTGAAGATGGGTGCACTCAAGATGGACACAGAAGCCATCTTTGATCATTCAGAATCAGAATGGAACGTGACTGCAAAATAAACTCATATCGCCACATGTATTCAAAAGACTTCAATTCCTGCTCAACACACATGCGACACAAGACATATGTGCATATAAAAAACAAACCCACCTCACACTGCTCCCCAACCAAGGCGCTCCTCGTGCACGCCTCCTCCTCCTCTCTCTGCTCTTCCTCCTGTTGTGTGGTGACGTCCTCCTTTTCTCTCCCATTCTTTTCGTCTGACAGGCAGACAACGACACGCTCCTTCTCGCCGGGCACGGTGATGCGCACACCTCTCGCAGCCAGCGTCTCCCGGGAGAACTCGGTTATCACCGCGCACCTGCGCGCAGCAAAAAACTCCGTCAAACACTATAAACCTTCTGGATAAATTCACCAACCAGATTCTGTTAGGATTTATACAGTTACAGTAACTTTCTTGTATCACACATGAGTCACTGTAATGTTTTCCATTTTGATTTAAGCTGCAATAATACATAAGGTTCTGAGTTCAGTGGTTGATATCCAAGACACAAGACCCAGGTCATCGGACTGTATAAGCCAGCTGCAATATTCCTCCATTTCCTTAGTATTACTCTACTGTGCTGCTGGATGCAACCTCGTTCTGGGATCAGTTAAATAACAATAATTACATCCTGTTCAGGTTTAGTGGATGCGCTGGAATCAGCAGTGAGTCACCAAAACATCATATTGGGTCTTTAACTAGTAATAAAGCTTACAGAGATGAAAAAGCAGTTTCATTATGGGAGACTTAATGATCTGAACGTCTGACGATGTCTCTCACGTTAAATCCCTGTTGAACTCCTGCACAGGATTGTAGAACACTTCATTGGCACTTGGAAACAAAATGGATGCCTTGCCCTCCTTGACAACAGTCTCCCCTGGCAACAACCCTGGAACTGCTGAAGTGTCCGAGCTGGTTTGGGCTGCATGGGCAGACGCCGACACGTCCATAGCAGCCACGGTGGTAGCAGTGTGGGCCTCTGGTTTGGTAACGGCGCTCTGTAGCTCTTGGGGGCTGTCGTCGGTTTCCATAGTCCTGTATTGGCCTGTACTGAAGTCTCCTTGTTGGAGGACAGCAGCTCCCGTTCTTCTTCCCCCAGGTGAGACGCGCAGGGCAGTTACACACAGCCGCAGTACCGATCTCGCCGGCATATGCCACGCTCCGCTCCGGTTTTACCTGTCAGAAATTAAAACGCAGAAGTGCTCCTCGTTATGCTCCACTTTGTACAGGAACGTCAGTACTCAAAAGCTATTTTCATTTCTTCAGTCCACACCGTCGTTGTGGCATTAGCTAGCCAGCTAGCTGTTAGCGGGCTGCTTACTGCCTAACTAACTGAACACCCATCAAAAGTGTTCGCGGTGTTCACACAGTGCTGCTCGCTCTGGCTTCAAACTATCTTAAATAGCCAGCTACCTGTATGAAAACCATTCAGTTAACCACTTACCGTGTTAAATCCGTATTCGCCAAACTGAGATAAACGTGAGCGACAAGTTCTTTCCTCTCAGGTGGGCGCGCTGCATTATAATCACGTGGTTAGAAGTTGCAGCTGTTCAGCAGCTACGGAACCTCTCGAGGTCCAAAACTTAAAACGCGTGGAAATCTCGGACTTGACTGCGCATGCGCATACGCTAATGTATAGACTGGTGTAATGTAAGGACACGCAGTACAAAAGGGGTCATACATAACTCCTTTCGCTAACAGGGAAATTTAAATGGATGTTTAAGTGGATATGTGCCAAGTGTCTATGCTATATTAAACGTTATAACAAATACGTTCGATAATTTATAATAGAAATAAATAACCTACAAACTACATTTATGTGATTGCATAGTTTTAAGCACATTACTGGATAAAAAAATCCTGAAATGTTTTGAAATTCAATTGAATTGAAAACAGTCTACTAGCTCCACAGTTCAGGCTTGACACATAAATTATGCTATACTTAATTGAACAAATCATTATTTTACTGACTTGGGAGTTTCTCAAAACTGTGAGGCAAATATACATTTAATACGGTGTTGAATATCGTAATTTATATTATATTAATAACGATGTAACTGGGTGATTAATATTACAATTTGAGGACGTTATGAAAAGCATAAAATAAAATATACGTCTTTATATATCGCTTATGGTGAGCTGAGGTGGCTTTCAGTGCGCGTGCCACTCGGACCCCCGGGTCTCACCTGCTGGAGCCTATACGCGCGCGGATACGCCGCGTACTCATCAACGTCGCAATTCGCGCCGCAGGCGTTTACTTGCAAGCCAGGGACGACAAGCTTCCTTCCCTGTTTATACGTCGACCTCTAGGTAGGCAGGAGGGGATTCCGCGGTGAGGAGGGCGACTGGCCAAGTGCTGATAGGTATTTTGCGCGGGACAGGTTAGTCGAAGAGGCGTCTGTCTGTCTGTCTGTCTGTCTGATCGGTGGCTCTGTGCTCTTCGTCCCCTGGGAAAGTATGTGCCCTCGATAACTCTGCGCTCAGCATCTCGCCTGTGTTCACAATGAATGGCTGCCTGTAGCGAGAGCGAGGGAGAGAAACCTTCTGACTCCTCCATTGAAACACTTTCCAGCAGATTACGGCAAGGGCGTGAGTTTATCCCGGTTCACGCTGGTTAGTCGGGGTCACGGTGGACAGGGGTAAGCGGGGTTGCTTTGGAGTAGGTTCCTTTAGCGTTGAATTTTGGGTGGGGGGTGGGGTGGGAATGGTTTGGGGGTGGGGTGGGGGTGGTATTGTTTTTCGGAAGGTGTGCTATAGCTGCATGGGGGATGGGCTCGAGGAACCGCAACAACAAAACTTTAACCACTTCACTGACTTCACAGTGCTGCTCGCTCTGGCTTCGCTTCGCTTCGCTTTTGCGTTTTACAACTCTTTTGGTAACTAATCACATCTGGAAATTTTAGATTTTCAAAACGAATTTAAAAATATTCATAGAAACCATTGTTGAATTGTAACAAATACGATTGGATGATGCTTATCGTATACAGCCGTCAAGTGGGTTAATGGTGCGCTGTCTCGCGACTGGACTCCCCTCCGCCCCCTTTCTCCGTTGCAGCGCTGGTTCAGTCTGGCTCACCCCCAGTTGCGGCATCTGTCCCGGGATGACCTGTTGATGTCGAGGGGGGAAAAGAGTAAGGGGACGCCCCTCCCCTCCAAAAATGCAATAGACTTTAACTGAATACTTTTGTGTGAAATAAGATTTTTCACTTTTTTTTATTTTTGCCAAATATTATATTTGAAGTTGGCGATTGTCCGATATGCAAGCATGCAAAAAGGATAGATACGTTAGACTAATATTGATGCCGACGAACGAATCTAGTTTTTGCAGTAGCCTGCAGCGTTGATATCCCGTGTGTAGGCCGTAGAATGTAACTCAAGCCGACATCGCATTGCACTGGCACGGAGGGGGCGCGAGCGGCGGATGTGGAATCCTAAATAATTTATTTGTTGGACTATTTTTGTGACAGAATTCTTGTGGGTGTCGTACAGTGGATTTGAGTGCCGCAACGAAGGAACGAATTTTGCATTACGGTATAGTTTTTCTTTTCCGTTACTTCCCGGCCCGTGCCAGCCGAGAGCTCGTGTCCTACCGGGCACGGATCCTGGCACGCGGCGGGCACGGATTTGCCGCCTACCGCAGGCTTCCCCAAGACGCCGGTGCGGGATACTGAAAAGACAGTTGCAGCCTCCCCTTTAAGTGAAATATGAAATTGTATTACATTTAACGATTTGATGCTTAAAAACATTAACCTAGCCTGTTCCTTGGGGGAACGAAAAACACGTTGCCGTTAATGCGGAATAATATGAACGATTAATGTAAATTAATGTCGCCGAAATTGACTGTCGCTGAAAAATTTCCGATAAATCGATGCCAAGACACAGCACGCTACATAATTTCTTGGTGCCGATTTGCTCATTTAGAAGTAACATTTACAAATTTCTGCTAATGGTTTGCTAATCGCTGGGAGCTGCTATTAACCCTTCAAACCAGGAACTACAGGCATTAGGTGACATTTCAGGAAGATTCTAGTCATTCCACATACAACTTTCCGTTTCAGTAACACGAATGCTGTTTATGTTGTGGCTTTAAATATCTAGTACTATAAACATCCAGTCAGTGGAAGACTTGCTTCCGATCACTTCGTCCTCTGCTCTAACGCTAATTCGGATACAATATCCGGGTCCGGACGTTGAGTGTCGGAGGAGGATGTGTGTGTGGGGGGGCACTGGGGCTCAGACGAAGATGTTTAACCCAATTGACCCTTTGATACTTGGGTGGAGAGGTTAAGTGTGATACTTGGGTGGTCCTTGGCGGGATTTCCTTTGACTGTTAAGCAACAAACAGAGCTGATTTCACAACGAACACGTCTGAAATATAGTTACAAATGATTGCTGATTATTTGAGGTAGTTTTTACCTGAAGTTGTTTATATGAAAGGGAATTATAGTCCTGTCTAGATTTTTTTCAGTCAGCCTGTATTGCCTGATTACTAGAATAACAATCTTAACAGCTCAGCTGTAGAAGCAGCTCAGGCTATTTGGATAAACCTGATGTATTTGTCAGATTATGTTGAAAAATGGCCCAGGATTAGGTCAACAGCAGCATCTTTGAATAACTGTTCATTCAATAATAAACTTACCTAACCCAGAAATTAGTTTCTTCTGTAAAATGTACCTGTTAAAACATGTTCCCAAGTCATTGGTTTGCTTTTTTTTTACCTCCACATTCAGAAATGGCCCAATACCTGTCAGAAACAAACTCACTGCAGTGAAGTTATAGCTGATAGAGGGAGGTTCATCTAAGTCATAAAGTCATAGAGATACAGCTTCACCTCATGTTGAAGCATGTGATAAAATGTTTTGTACTTTCCTGGAGTGGTAGTTGAGGTCAAGGATGCATTGCTGTTTATAACCTACACGCATACTCTAGTGAGTTTACCATAGTGACCGGGGTGGCAAATTCGGATCCTGGACAGGTACAACACTGCACTGATTGGATTGTGCCAAACCACCAGGGTCAGCTCGTTAGTTAATTGTCACATTTCATTGAGTGTATTGGAGACATTTGACTTACTAAGGATGAGTTTGCCAAAAAGAACAAGGCAGTAATATTAATTCAGGGTTGGCACACAGGCGAGCGTTTAGTCCTGTGTTTAGTAAACTGAAGCTTTTGGAGAGTACGGATGAAATCATTCTGTGTTGACGATCAGCCTCACGTTTTTAATGTGTTGTTTTTTGAACTGCTTCGGGTGCCGCTTTGGAGCCGTTTCTGCTTTTCCTGATCGGAGTTTTAATGATGAACTGTGTGATGATCTGCACAGTTCTAACTACTGAAACTCCTTCAATTTGGACTGCGTGGTCTGGTTATTTGCAATTGTGTGTTCTTGCCTGTTCAGAGGATTGTGCGCAGTGGTTATGAGCTGACGTCCTGTAAAGCGTGCGCGTGTGTGTGTCTTTCTGCAGACCCTGTGCTGCTGGGCCTAGCGACATGGCGCAGACTCTCCACATGGCCATTCCCAACTTCGGCAACAGCGTGTTGGAGTGTCTGAACGAGCAGCGGCTGCAGGGCCTGTACTGCGACGTGTCTGTGGTGGTGAAGGGCCACGCCTTCAAGGCCCACCGCGCCGTGCTGGCCGCCAGCAGCTCCTACTTCCGCGACCTCTTCAACTCAGGCGGGAAGACGGCGGTGGTGGAGCTGCCACCGGCCGTGCAGCCGCAGAGCTTCCAGCAGATCCTGGCCTTCTGCTACACGGGGAGACTGAGCATGAACGTGGGAGACCAGTTCCTGCTCATGTACACGGCCGGCTTCCTGCAGATCCAGCAGATTATGGAGAAGGGCACAGAGTTCTTCCTCAAGGTCAGCTCCCCGAGCTGCGACTCGCAGGGTCTGCATACGGAAGAGACCCCGCCCTCCGAACCCCAGAGCCCCGTGACTCAGACCGGGGGCGGGTCCGCGGGAGGGGGCGTGGCGGCAACAGCGGCGGGACGCCCCGCCTCCTGCCTCACACCACTCCCGCTGGTGTCGAGGGTGAAGACGGAGCAGCCACCCCTACAGCAGCAACAGCAAGAAGGTTCCCCATATTCTGTGGTCTGCACCCCCGTGGCAAAGCGCCTTTGGGAGGGGGGCAGCCGGGAGGGAGGCGGTGGATCGGGGGGAGGAGGAGGAGGGATGAGGAAGACGGCGCGATTCTCGCAGGAAGCGGCACGGGGAGCCGCGGCTCCTCAGGCTCCAGCGGTGCTGGGTGGTGGTGCTACTGGCAACAACAACAACAATAACAACAACAACAACAGCACCACAACCAGCAGTGGTGGGGGCGGGGATAGTGGTGGAGGCACTCCGGAGGGCACGAGCCCAGGCACCCTTAGCATATACACCAGTGACTCACCCATCTCCTACCATGATGATGAGGAAGAGGAAGAGCTAACGGATGAAACAGCAGAAGAGCAGTACAGGCAGATCTGCAACATGTACACCATGTACAGCATGCTCAACATGGGGGCCGGAGGTAAGAGACATACATGGGACACGCCCTCCATATGCTACCGAGCTCTTGTCATTGGATGTGTGCGGTAAATAGTTATGCAACGTCTCATACTTTCTTGAAATGAAGGTATGATTGAGCCCTGTTGAACTCCATAAGTAACGATAGTGTTGTGATGTGGTTCTAAACATGGCACGTATGAATTTTGCATGAATACAGTTCAAAATCGTTTAACAATTCTAGGGAAATGATAGCACCAACATTTCTACAAATGATTGTAGGTAATTATCTAATTATTATTTGATTGCTATTTAATTGATGCAGTTTCTACATCCCGTTGTTAATATGGAAGGCTATTTAAAACCCTGCCTAGATTTTGTTATTTTGAAAAAATAAGCTGCTAGCAGATGGAGAGATATGCTTTATTCTTTATTAATGCAGAATTCTTTATTTTACGCAAGTTATGCACACCATAAGCGTCTGCAAAGTAGAGGCCTCCTGCCTCTGCAGATTTCCTCTTTTGTAACCCCCTACACATGTACACAGACAAGACAGTCCTAGTCCGGGGCTTTCTTGCTTTCTCTGAGATCATGCCTGGGGGTCTGTTAGGAATTTTTTTTTCAAAAACATTTGCTGATTGATGCCTATACAGATACACAGATTTTCAATTCATAGCACGTCAAGATACATGCATGTGTTAGCCCATGAACATGCCTAGCCCATGAACATCCTACGGCATTCATCAAGGCCAACGCGTGTAACTAAATCTCCCATTTCATCAACCTCAGCTGGAGAGCGAGTGGACTCTCTTCCGGACCACCTGACCGTAGAATCGCGGGGGAGGGGGGTCCGAGTGCGGCAGGATCTCACCTCTCTCCCCACGGAGCTGATCTCCCAGATTGGGAACCGCTGCCACCCCAGACTGTACGAGGATGGAGACCCGGCGGAGAAGCTGGAGCTGGTGACGGGCACCAGCGTCTTCATCTCACGTGCCCAGCTCATGAACTGTCATGTCAGCGCTGGCACCCGCCACAAAGTTCTTCTCCGACGCCTGCTCGCCGCCTTCTTCGACCGGTATGGCACACCGACGCCGTTACCCCCAGTGGACCGCCGAAGGTTCGACACCACCGCAGTCGGCGTATGCCATGCAGACTCATGCTTGTCTCTGTCCCTCTTCCGTCCTGTAGGAGTACTCTGGCCAACAGCTGTGGGACAGGCATTCGGTCCTCCACCAACGACCCAAACCGAAAACCGCTGGACAGCCGCGTGCTGCACGCAGTCAAGTGTGAGTCGGCTCCGTCCAGTCAGATAGACGTACACTAGAGTTTCATATTTATGTCTATGTCCGGATGGTGTGTGCTTAAATACAGCAAACCTATCGTAGACTGTGTATATATATATTTCTGCAGTCAACTCTGGTAGAGGTGCTCTTATGTTTATGCACCCACACGTATCAAAACATTCTTTTCATAAATATACACTATATTGCCAAAAGTTTTCGCTCACCTTCCTTGACTCACATATGAGCTTAAGTGACATCCCATTCCTAATCCATAGGGTTCAATATGACGTTTGACCACCCTTTGCAGCTAGAACAGCTTCAACTCTTCTGGGAAGGCTGCCCACAAGGGTTAAGTGTGTTTATGGGGATTTTTGACCATTCTTCCAGAAGGTCAGAGGTCACATACTGATGTTGGACGAGAAGGACTGGCTCTCAGTTACCGCTCTATTTCATCCCAAAGGTGTTCTGTCGGGTTCAGGTCAGGACTCTGTGCAGGCCAGTGAAGTTCATCCACACCAGACTCTGCCATCCATGTCTTTATGGACCTTGCTTTGTGCACTGGTGCACAGTCATGTTGGAAGAGGAAGGGGCCAGCTCCAAACTGTTCCCACAAAGTTCCTTTCACTGGAACTACGGGGCCAAGCCCAGCTCCTGAAAAACACCACACCATAATCCCCCCTCCACAAAACTTTACACTTGGCACAATGCAGTCAGACAAGTACCGTTCTCCTGGCAACCGCCAAACCCAGACTCGTCCATCAAATTGCCAGATGAAGAAGCACGATTCGTCACTCCAGAGAACGCGCCTCCACTGCTCTAGAGTCCAGTGGCGGCGTGCTTTACACCACTGCATCCGGCGCTTTGCATTGCACTTGGTGATGTATGGCTTGGATGCAGCTGCTCGACCATAGAAACCCATTCCATGAAGCTCTCTGTGCACTGTTCTTGAGGTAATCTGAAGGCCACATGAAGTTTGGATGTCTTTAGTGATTGACTCCGCAGAAAGTTGGCGACCTCTTCGCTTTATGCGCTTCAGTATCCACTGACCCCACTCCGTCAGTTTACGTGGCCTACCAATTTTGTGGCTGAGTTGCTGTCGTTCCCAAACACTTCCATTTTCCTATAATACAGCAGACAGTTGACTGTGGAATATTTAGGAGCGATGAAATTTCACGACTGGATTTGTTGCACAGGGGGCATTCTATCACAGTTCCACGCTGGAATTCACTGAGCTCCTGAGAGTGACCCATTCTTTCACAAATGATTGAGCAAATACTATTGGCAATATAGCGTATTTGAAATGATGTTTCCATCACTGCCGAGTGGCTTGGAGGTCTAATCGTTAGCGCTACTGAAGTACGAGAGCACTTTATTAGTCTAGCTCTCTGGGTAGGTCATATGGCTTCTCCCTCCCCCTCAACCCTCAGTGGAGGTGGAGCTGGGGGTTGGGGCCATCCTCCAAGCATGTTGAGCCATCAAGTGACATGGTGGTGGCAGTTTGAAAAAACGCAGTTCCCGCCTACACGTGTATCAGAGGAAGCGTGCGCTGGCCTTCGACCCCCCACTTGGTGGCACCATTCGATGGGTAGAGGAATTAGATAGTAGGTGGAATTGCAGGCTAACACTGGGAGAAAACTGGGTTTAAATAAAATAAACATTCTTGTTCTGAAGACTTTGCGAGCTTCGTTGTCATTCTGATCTGTGTTTCTTTGTCCTTCGTTCTGCAGTTTACTGCCAGAACTTTGCGCCGCATTTTAAGGAGAGCGAGATGAATGCGATAGCGGCGGACATGTGCACGAACGCCCGCCGGGTTGTCCGGAAGAGCTGGATCCCCAAGCTGAAGCTCCTGATGGCTGAGAATGATGCCTACGCCAGCTTTTTCCCAGACGCCGCCAAGGCTGACACTGACGCCCTGGGGGCGGAGGCCGCCTTTGACACGCCCTCGCTGGAGGGCGGGGCCGGCCACAATCCCGCCCATTCATCCGCCGAGGCGCTGCAAGGCGTAGGCGGAGATGGCGGCGCTTTGTTTTAGTGAGTACGGTCACCTGCAGCAACACCGCCCAGCGATCCGCTCCTCTCTTTCTTCCATTGCTCCATCTTTTCCTGCGATGCCAGACACCACCATGTGCGCTTCGGTCCCAGACTAGCGAGGGAGTGAGGGAGGGAGAGAGAGAGGGCGGGCGCTCAAGGACTCTAGGGCGAGAGAGGTTTTGGAAGACTGTGGTTAAACCCTCTGGGTGTCTCTCTCTGCTCCGTTGCGGATTCGTTAGTCCCGTTCTTGAGTTCTTTTTAACCTCTCTGAACCTCAGCCTCATACGTACGGACTTCATCTAGGGCCACACCCTCTCTAGATCACATGGACACAAACTCCCAAAGAAGGGGGTGGGGGGTTGGGTTGCGTGTACGTGTGCCTGAGCTGCGATGCAGGAAGCACTTTAGCAGTCTGAAAACACTGTCTCCATCATGAATGTATGTGTACGGAATGTTCCTTTAGCTCACCTGCCTTTGGACTCTGTCGAACAGGTTAGCTGTCACCGATAGAGGCGTGGCTCCCTGCCCCCTCAAGACACACTCCCCCCCCCCCCAAAACCCTCCTCTGTTTTTTTTTCTTCATTCTTTATCATATTTTGCATTTTTATATATACTTTTATTATTTTTTTAGAGTTTCTTTTATTTGTGTGTGACCTATATCCACATGGATTGGGACTGAGAACATTAAGATAAGGGAGTAAGTGGTGTTTTAGTGTATTTGTGCTTTTTGAAACAGGAGCAATGTGTGATTGTCCTAGAACCTCACTTTATGATTGAATAGAGATGATGTCACCTGAATTTTCTAGTCCAAAGTCTAATCCAAAAGCAGTTTGTTCAGACTTTTCTGGGCTGTTGTTGTTTTTTTTTTTTTTTTTTTTTTTTCATTTTCGTGTACGAGATTGAGAACTGGCCATGGAGGTGAAAAGGATCTGTAGGAGTACGAGTGTGTTTCCACATGGGGCCACATCTTTCCAGAACATTCCCAGAGTCTTGGTCCGTAATGAGAGAATATGATTTGCCAGTTTCCCAGAGCCTGTGAACTGGGCGTGCACCACGATGCATGGCTGTATGCGTGTGTGCATGTGGGGAGGAATATATGAGCACTACTGAATGAGAGTTAAATGGCCGCTTCAGCTGTGGGCAGTATAACATTCACAGGAGCAAAGTGTCGCAATGTCTAGTCTGTGCGAATGCAAGTGTGGGTAAATGTAGCTTGTTACCCTGATCCGAGATCGGTTTGTTCTGTGGTTAACACCTATGGCTGGTCGGTCAGCTGGGAGGAATTCTGGATCTAAGGCTGAGGGGGAGTGTGGGCAGAGCCAGGACTGTACCACCCTACACTGACGGGAGGAGTTAAGGTGGAGCTGACCCGAGACGAACACACAGGCGTTAACAGCAGAACTGAAAAATATCCCGAGCTAGCTTCCAATTTAATTTCTTTCTTTGTTTTTAAGGCACATTGTCCTTTTGTTTATAGCTTTTGTAAGAGGTTTACAATTTTTTAAAGAAATAGAAGAGTTTTATAAAAATAGGTCTAATTTTCACAGACCTTAGACACCTTTTCAACTAAAGACAATGAACAGGGGGGTGAAGAATTGGACAGTAGTTTTAAACACCCCTTGGCCAAATGGTATGACCCTAAGAGACTGCACTCTGATACAATCCCAGAAAAAGAATGAGAAGGGAAGAAATTCGCACCTTAGTGTAAATCACAGTGTTCCGTTTGGGAGGGGGGGGCAGACAGCTGGCTTTGTGTGAATGCATACAGGCTGGGGGTTTTTGTGACTGCCATTACAGAGACGTGTGTGAAAGCGATCCGTATAAACGTGTGTGTCAACGACACACAGTGGGTGTGGGTATGCATTTTAATGTCTGTCTGGAGGAGGGAGTGCTGGGTTCTATAAGATGAAAGCGTGTGTGTATATGTCTGGCTTTTGTGTGTGCAGTGTCTGAAAGAGGGTGGTGTAGTGTGTGTGTGTGGGGGGATGAGCTGTGTTTGTTTTTGTCTGACTCAGTGGGAGAGACATACAGTCACAGTACAACCAGAGGGAGGGGATTAGATGGAAGATGGATGCATACGTGCACATCCAGACAGACACACACAGATAAATAATCACAAACACAGACACAGCTGGTGCAGTGAGACGGTGGTCTCTGTTCACTAAATGAATAATCAGATCTTGCTGCAGAGTCCAAATCTGATTTCACCTCCTCATTTTGGTTTCAATTTAATTTTCACTTTATGACTCAAATTGGAGCGGCTTCAGGAAGTGCAAATTAAAGTGTCTGAACACAACCATTAGATGTGTGTGTGTGTGTGTGTGTGTTCCTGTCCAAACAACAGATGGGACTTAAAACGGGTTGACGGTGGCTGTGTATGCGCACACATCCGTCTGAGCCGTGCGTGTATGTACTTTGGAACATCCCCGCGAGGTGACGTCGAGGCTGTTAACATTCCTACTACGGTGTCCAGCTATATTGTAATATATGCCATAAGTTGGCGCTTTGATGTATAAATCGATAAGTCTGTGTCTGTGTGCGTGGGATGTGTGCGATCATGCGCACCCCTGTAGCAAACACACCCACACCTCAGCTGGGTGTGTAGATGAGTGGCAGGTTAAAGACTGGGGGCTCATAAATAAACCCACAGCTGAAAGACAGGGCCGCAGTAGCAGAATGCGCAGCATTTCGACCGGGAAAGAAATAAAAAGAAACGTGCAGAATCGACACGCTCTCGTGAAAACATGACGGCTGCTCGCGCTTCATTCCGACTATTGTAGTGAAGTACACAAGGTTTCCAGAGAAACGGCGCATATCATCTCGTTGTTTTCAAAGCTTTGACAGCTTTACAACTTTACAAATGCTTTTTTTTCTTTGTAGGTTTAGCGTGTTAGCGATACAACTAATTACAAGTATTAATGTGGATCCAGGCCAGTTGGTTACTGAGAGGTAGTGCTGTTTTGGCAACGTTCATGTCTGAAGGAGAGGGGGGAGGGGGGGGGGATATAAAGAGAGGGAGTTCTGGCACACTGAATTGCTCTCATATGGCTTTTAAAGAATACCTTTTTGTTCCCCTTTCTCGGAGTCCGCTTGGAGCCGAGTTACGTTCATCTGTCATGCTGTCGTGGATCAGCGAGATGATGGCGGCCACACGGTGGCTGATTGAGCTGGCCACCTGCCGTTCACCATCAGAAGTGCTGCCTTTTAGACAGAGGTGTCATGTGACTCAATCAATATCCATTCCTGACCACAAGGGGGCAGCGCGTTCACAGGAAGAAAGAGCAGTCAAGATTCCTTGTTTAAAATTCCCCATTTTCGGTTTCTAAAATAAATGTCCCCGCCTGACCAAACAAATTGAACTCATTTAAGTGATGACTTTGCATTTTTATAAAACCTGCCAAATGGTAATTAGTAACTACCTTTTACACTTCTTTTGAGCTATTTGACAAATTGTATTTCTACTGATCTTTGTCAGTATAACGATCAAATCAGTTGGGACCCAAAGCAATATTGCACAGCAGTGTCAGAACTGATGTTGTAATACTTAAATTTCTGATTTTGGCCTTAACGGAGAGAGCGTGGCGTGTCTCTCAATATTTGACACTTTAATTGTAGATTTCATGTACCTAATGATTTCTAAGGAGTCTTTTTTTCATGAAAGGCCCCAACACTGAGATGTGGTGAAAAGACGCAGTAGTCCTGTTGGACATATCTGTTGCTTCTTACAGAGAGAAAAACGAGAGAGGGAAGGGGATTATTCCTCTTTTCTGACATTGAGAAGCACCTTTGGCTGAGGGTCTGGGCTCTGGGCCAGTTTCACTTTCTGCTCATACACTCTCACCTACTCTCACACACTCTGAAACCAAGAAGGTGACTGCAAGCACCATGGCATCTGTTCCTTTCAAAATTTTTATTGTATTATTTTTTACTTCTGTCTTAATTCCACTGTTTTTTTTATTGTTGTTGTCATTAGCAGTGTTCCAGCCACTCCCCTTCATTGTGGGTGGAGTGTGGGAGTGGCCAAGAGATGTTCAGCATGTCTCTCTAATCAGTGGGGGGAGGGGGGAAGGGGTGCGGGTAGGGGAAGGGAGAGTCAGGACAGGACACACTATATAATATGGGAGATCATCACCACAACAGATGGTAATGTCAATCTGAAAAATTATGCATAATAATTTACTAATGATATATATATATATATATATATATATATATATATATATATATATATATATATTGTGCATCAGGAAATTTCCCCATGTATTATCTATCCATCAATTCTCTCCTCTCCTCCATGTGCTGCATTATGCAGTCTACATTTGGTGTGCTCCAATCTGCTACCAGTGACCTCTGGGCCCCTCAAGGGTCACAACCTCTGCTCAGTTCTATTGATGACCCAGCCCACCAGAGACTGACACACACACACACACACACAAATACACGCACCCATGCGCAGGTGTGTGGATCTACCTCCTCAGCCCTCTGCCGTGGTTCCCTGGTCCCAGAGCCCTGGAAAGGTTTTCGGTGTGTCACATGCAGATTGCCTGATGAAGGGGGTGTGTTTAGAATGCGGAATGTGGTAGATTATTACCTCATAATGGGGCCAGGGGGTTCTATTGCCATGGCTATGGAGAGAGAGTCTCTGGTGTGGTTCTAAGGTTCTTGCAGGTCTTTTTATTTCTTCACTATAAATATCAATATACATATGTACAATACACTATAAATATCAATATATAATGTATACTGTACATTATACATAAAAACACTAAAGAAGTTTGATTGTTAGTTGTGCATTCGCAGCATGAGGTATTTAAAGCCCCCACAAATCGCTTTTTTGAAATCTGATGCAGTAATGTTTACTGATGTCACCCCCCTGCTGTGACCCCACCTACGCCCCTAAGTACAGGACAGTGTTTATCTGTGTTCCAAGTGCCAATACCTTTGTGAGTTCCTTTACTGTGATCCAATATGAACGATAATTGCACATTAACTACTGTAATAAAAATGGGGAAAAAAATCAGAATAAATCTTAATAAAAAAGTTTGTAACAAGAATCATTTTCACTCTTCTTTGTTAAAGCACTTTGCACAATATCTATTCACTGAACGTATTATAAATGCATATTTCCATTAATTTAGGATCCAGGATTTTTATTCCAACAGATCAGAAAGGCATTCCACACCATAGCAAATATGTAGTTGTATGGAATTTGAAAAAGAAGAATTCATAGAAAAAGAACCACTGTCATTCAGCATGGCTCTACCAAATGAAGCAACTTTATTCACAAAGTACCAAACACAATTCTGCATTTATCTAAGTAGACAAACCATACTACACAGTAGCATTTTGGCAATTTATTTTGTCTGCGGATCATAAGAAACCGTGGATCTGATATAAAAAAGGAGGGGGGTATGGAGGTGCAGACCTGGCATCCACACAAGATTTCCAAACCTGAAATTACACCAGTGTATGTTTTAAGTCCTGGTTTTAATGCAGACAGCCTCTCTAAGCTCTAACACAGAGAGCTTTCAGCTTTCTCATACACATGCACTTATACACGCCCTGTCAAACTTCTAGGAATTGACGAGGTGTTTGGCCATGCTTTTTGTGAAAGGATACATTAACTGATTTAACGGACACCTTAAATGGGGGTGTTTCGCAACTTTAATTTAGTTCCTACTGTTGTCTCCTATTATTCTTTCAGGATTCATATCAGCTGTTTATTATCAGTGAATTACACATACATTGAACAATAACGGTGTTAAGTAAACTGGGACAGACACACCTTAATATAAGCTAGACGTTTTTGTGGCATTAATTCTTCAAAAAACTGCACAATAAAAAAAAAACTACTGCAATCATTTTATTACGCTGTAATGCATGTTAGTACTGTATGTTAGAACCGTGTGTTTGTATTTGCTTAAAATGACAAATCCAACTGCATATGTAAATATATATCTATATATGTAAATATTGTGCTGTATATATAGACTCTGTGTGACTCGGCAGCATTGGGTCTCATTTCTGGGCGGATATATGGGCTGAAATACATTTGATGTACATAGAAGTGCCTGCTCTGGCCTGCCATTAGGTGTCTGATTGCGCAGTCAATGCGTCAGATCTCCCTAGCGGACCTTGATCTGATCTTTCCTCTACAATCTCAAAGGCACGGACAGATTCATACATGTCGGGCAACTCAAATCAGTGAATCGGAGCAACGAACAGACGATAAATGCTGACGTGGCTGCTTGACTGTATTCTGGCTGCACAATATACACACTTGATCAGTTTCACATTGATGGCCTTCAGTCATGATGTTGCAGATTTAATACTACTGGTTGGGTGCCGTCTAACTGGGTACCATCTCAGGTGCTCCAGGTGAGAGTTTGCCAGTGTTTATGTCAATTATGGCCACACCTCCCAAAAAAAGGTCAACATTTGTCAAAATATCTCAAGTCACTCTTGGCCATGTCTTTATCAAAGGGTTTTTATACATTGCAAGATATCTCATTTGCGATATGCAGTTGTGATGTTTGGGCAATGTGCACCTGCAGGAGAGCAGCAGTAGCACTGGTCTGGGACCAGGTTCCACTGTCATTAATACAGCTGGTGGTCCTGAAAACTGATCCTACAGTCTGGACAAGGCGAGCACAGACTATAGGTGTAACAGAAAGCTCGGACCCGATGGGCGGTTTTGCTTCTTTTTCTTTATAGTACAATCGACTCTGTACTTTAAACGCTCACACAGCGAATACTTACACCCCAGTGGCAGAAAGCAGTGGTTACCACGGCTACCCAGCAGGTGCCCACACTGACTCAGCCTCCAGGTCATTCATCTCCGTGGAGAGACTGGACTGAACCAGGCGACCCGATTCTCCTCAGGAGCACCTGGCACATCATCTGACACGAATTTACCATCGTTGTTTTATGCGTTATTCTATTACATGGTTATATGGCACTGTAAGCAGACCTGCTGGTCTCTAACCGGCATCGAAACCTTATTGACCACACACTTTGCCCACCGTACCACAAGTGATGAGGTTTGTATAATTATAATTCGAGCTGATATTTTACAGAACTCCTGTACTGTATTTACGTACCGTACGATAAATGTATAAAAACGCGATAAGGCAACGCTGCCCCCACCCGAACGCATCCCACAGTAAAATTTTAAGTCATACTAAAAACAATAAAATAACCGTCAGCCGTCCTATGATTATGCTGTCCTGTGTAGGTCACACAAGGAAGCCACATCACAGGCGGAGACTGAGAAAGAGAGGAGAGTCCCAGCAGTTAAAGACCTCAGTTCTACAATCTCTGGGTGAATGTAGAGGTGGAGTATGGGACAGGAAAGAGTAGGGGCTTCTCTTGCCCCTGACCGCCCCCTGGGCAGGGTGGGGCGGAGCAGGGCAAGGCTGGTGGGGTTGGTGGAGGCCAGACAGGTGCAGCAGTCATTCTCACAGTTGGAAGAAAAGAATAAGGACCACGATCAGGATGATGACGAGCGCTCCTATTGCACACCACTGCCTCCTACCTGCAACAAAGAGCAACGGCAACACCTGAGCATCCAAGGCCTTCTCAGTGAGCCCTGGTCTCATCACACATGACACTGTTACAGGGAACTAGTGGGTGAAGCCACTCCTGAGTACTGGGTGGGGGTGTGTTGGTTGTATGTTCAGCTGGGTGGGGGGTGTTGGTTGTATGTTCAGCTGGGTGGGGGGTGTTGGTTGTATGTTCAGCTGGGTGGGGGGTGTTGTGCTGGGTGGGGGCGTTGGGTGTCAGACTGGGCTGCACGTACTGCTGGTCATGTGGGAGACCTTTTCAAGCTTCTTCAACACTGAATCCATTCGAGAACCTGTCTGCTCCATCTCTTCAGTGAACTCTCCCAACATTCTGCATAACACACAGACACACACTTTAAATGTAAAGTCTAAGTGAGAGATGGGTGTGATCCTGAACTGCTTTCAGTGGGAGTTTAATGAGAGAGTCCTAAATAAAGAGGGAGTGGCAGTTAGTAATGAGGTCATGCTGCTCACGCCACACAGCCAGCCTGCAGTACTGAAGGCCTGTCATCAGAGGGCAGAATAGAGCAGTCATACTGCAGCCCCTAAAGTTTCTATAGTCATCTGCAGTTAGTGACACTCACAGCTAAATACCTGCTACAACATTCAGCTAAGAAGACGCTGCACTTACACCGTCTGTTCGTCCAGCTCGTCTCCGATCCTGCTTGACATGTCTTTCAGAACACGGATACTGCCCGACACCAGCTCCAACTGGTCGTCCTGCTCCTGCACAATCAGCTGCTCCAGGGGGGGGGCGCCATTGCAGCATTAATGCCTCTAATAACAATCAGATGGATTGTGTGTGTGTGCGCATGTGTTCCGAGTATGCACCTGCTGTTGCTCCTGCTGTTCCTGGATGTATCTGGAGTTGGCCGATACCAGGTGTGGCTCCAAACCTGTATATCGTGTCTGAGTAGGCCCGCCCATCAGTGCCTGTCCAGATACACACATTTGTTTACATACACACAGACAATACAGTTATGTGCAGGTTATAGTATTTTATAGTATAGTTCTAAGAGTGAGGTTTGTATAAGATTTATATGGCTGTTCAGCGTTAGGGTTAGTATTAGGCAGTATTGGGAATTCATAATCCAGTCCTGGATATTGTAATCACTGGTAATGAATTAGTGTCATTAAACAGGTATTAAACAGATCACAGTCCCCAGGTCCTGTTTTTAAACTCTCCTTTTACCTTGGAGCTTGATGTAATGAAAAGTAGCTAATTGGTTACATTAATTGCTAAAAATAATAATAAAGTACCGCAGTGATTACAATAATTGGAAAATGAATTTGGTGGGTGGAGCTGAAGACCTCTGGGTCACACTTAACAGTAATTTCTGTGGTAACTGAGAATCTTAAGGGCCCAAACTCACTTGTCTGTTCTTCTTCTCTGCCTGTGCTACAGAAGAGGGGCTGGAAAGATGCTCCTTCATCTCCTATACACACACACGCACGTGAGTGGACACACAACTTCCCATTTCATTAGAAGCACCACACCGCACCCACATTCACACCGAACAGGCCTCTTCTTCTTGACATGGATCCGAGTGTGTTGGAAACGCTTGTTTGTTTGGAATCGTCGCATAATTGCCGCCGATACGTCAGCCGCGCGCGCATGCCACGGACCTCCTGTGCCGCAGCATTCTAGCGTTGAGGTCAGCTCTGGCGACCAGGGAGGGACTGCAGTACACTGAACTCATTGTCACGTTTATGGGGCCGGTTTACAGCGGCTTGTGCTTTGTGACACGGTGGACAAACGCAACACAAACAGCAGTTAGAAGGAGGACGGACAGGAACGTCCAGACTCCAGTGATGGCAGCCGTAGCATTCAAACGACACTCAGCTGGTATTAGGGGGCTCTGTGTGTCCCAAGAAATATTCCCTATACCATTAGACCGCTTCCTACCAGAAACGTTCAGAGCCATTGCCGTTTCAGTCATGGGAAGGGCAATGCTGTGTTTAGAGTCTTGACCAAGAACTCTTTTTGATGTACTGTGGTACATTTGCTCAAATTCTAAAAATGAAAATACTAATTTTTTTTTATTATGATCTATTGTGACCTACTCATTTGTTTTCTTTTTTCTTTTCAGCCCCACATAAAAAGATGATCTATACATTTTACTGCTTAATACACTGCAGTCTGTACCAACTACCTCAGGGGAGGAGGGTCCTATACATGGTCCTATACTAGGTGGTTTATCTAGTTCAAGTCATAACTTGTACTACTGTCTGTTCAAAATAAATTAAGAGAACCCTAATCTTATACCCCCTCTGTACCAAGCTTGTACTAAAATGTGATGTCTAAACTGTGGTGTGACCCAAACTGAGGGTCCTCTCTATCCATCCCACCTCAAGATGCAGCACTATTTATTTGAGAGGTTACAGCCCATCTGTCTGTTGGCACTGCGCTGGCTGTAGAACTGCAGCTCAGTGGATGGCAGTTTTGTCTTTGCGGTCTGTGTAAACCCTACAGACCGTTTCACATACCAATCTCAGCTCATAAGCAGTGTCCAAACCGGTTTGTCCTGTATCAACAGCCGCACCGTGGTCCAAGTCACTCAGAACACGGTTTTCCCCACTCTGACACAATAGTGAAAACACTTGATTTATATCTACAAGGGTTAATGTATTGCTCTACTGACATGCTACCGCACGATTGTCTGATTGGATAATCACATTAAGGAACAGGCGTACAGTTGTTGCTGGTCCGTGTATATACGGAAATATCACAAATAATTCTAAACAGAAGGAACCACAAAGTGATGGAAGACCTCAAAGCTAAAACTCTGTGGGCCCTCAAAACAGAAAATGAAGGCGATGAAGGCATCAGGAGTGTTTATGCATGTACCTGAACAGCCATGCGGGTCCGCTCCACAAACTCACGCCTCTCCTGAAGCTCATTCTCCCCAAGACGGAACTTTCCAGGGTTTGACTCCACGATGCCTTACACAGTTAAGGGTTCTACACTCTCTCTTGCTCACTCTCTCAAACAAACACAAACCATGTTCACAATGTTTACCAAAGTACTCTTGTCCTGTCTCTGGAATACTACATAACTTCCACAACAGTTCAGTGGCCTGCAGTTTCTCTGCAACTCCAAAAGGATGCGTTTCATCCTATACTGCACTAAATAGAGTTTAAAGGTTGAGTCACATTCTTATTAGCTCTGAGGATACTGATGGTTTCATGGAGGTCTTCCAGGTCCCAGTCAATGGCTCGCAGACAGTTCCGCAGTTCATTGGTGCTCCACTCGAGCTCGTCGCGACTCACCGGTGTCTCCTCGTGAAGTAACTCCTCCCAGCGCTCAAACAGACCGCGCGCTCGCGACAACGCCTTCTGCACCTCCCTGACGGACCATGGTGGGTTCAGCGTAGGTGCGAATTTATGCAGGAAAAAAAAATAACGATCGTCACGTCACGTAGCTAATTTTTTGCTGTAGACCTCCAATTACATGGTGGATAGCAGATATGACAGGTTGGGTAAAACACAGCTAGCATCTTTGTTTTCAGTGCCATAGCTAATGGACTTCAGTTGGAGCAGACTACCTTGCCAAATGTAACGTTAGCTAACTTAGTGTAACGAGGGGATATGAGACCTAAACTAAGAAAGCTAACTAGCGCACTATTAAACATGAAGCGACAACATAATACGAATCAGACTATGTGCAGTTCCCACATGCCTGCTATTTCACAGGGACGTGCCAACCCAAAGCCCAAGTTAACCTGACCTGAAACAAATATTTCCCAGAGCTCCAATTCCCATTTTACAAACACTACCAAGCGACACAGGTAAACATGCATTTCAGCTACGCTCGACACCGCCACAAGTAACTTAATGTCGCATTAAAGGGGTGTCTAGCTAGCTTTCATCTTCGATTGGGAAACCAACAGGCTAGTTGGCCATCTAACTAGCTGGCTACCCAAGCTAGCGGAACTGCTATTAACAAACTTGCTCTGCTGTAAGTTACTAACGTCTTATTGTGAAGTCAGAATGGCCGCGGCTGGACTTAACTGTCAATGAATATACAGAGAGAAAATATAGAAACGTTTACCCTTTCACCACGAAAAACGGATCCTCCAGCGACATGTTGGCTCCTTTAGTTTAGGAGCTTGTGAAGTCAGCACTAGAGATAAGGCACATTCCTGTTTACAATCCTAACAATTTTTCAGAATAAAAGTTCGAGTACACGCTGTAAAGAGCTGGATAGGACGAAGAACTGTAAGCTTACTTAGAACCGTGCTTTATTAAAATTATGTGAACTACACAATGTTTGCTGAATATCTTCTGGATTAATAAGAGGTTTAAATTTTCACCGTGTTATACATGATTCTACCAAATATAGCCTACTGTTCATCTCCTAATATACATAAAGGCAGAAATACACTGGGCATGTTTTTCACCCAGAGCCATTATCTATACACAGTCCTCTGTGATTAGCAGGAGAAACGCTTACTTTTTTTCTTGTGTGCTGGAGAATTAGCCATAGTAATTCAGACAGCTTTGCTTGACAAAATCATGTATAGAAAATTACATTCATCCATCTAAATTAATTTTATTTGTAATACTGAATTTGTTTTTATTATTATTAGTTTTGGGTTGTTGGACTGAGTGAGGTGGGGGTGTCCAGTAAATTGACAGTCAACATCGTTTTTTTGCAACTACATATTAAAAATAACAATGAACACACACAGAGGTGAAGATGTCACTCAGACAAAGTTTGTATCTTCTTTTGTCATTACCACGTATCAATGCACAAAGCGAACAACTACACAAAAACACAAACATGGTTATGCCAGAGTCCATACTGGTAGAGCAAACTTCATTTTAATTGTATTTAAATTTTCAGCACTTGGTAGGAAGGTCATCAAGAATGATTGACATGAACCATGGCCACTGTACTGCTGCATTTACATGTACTGCTTGTTACCATAGTTACTCCACAGCATGCCAAGGGCATTCCTGTGAGTTTGCTAACTATCTAGACCATTGCTATCAACTGATAACCAATTCATTTAATGCATTTATCTTTTTCAATGTGACACTTGCAATATGATTGTGTAAGAGCATGAGTGTGTTAAGATTATTAGTGTGTAAAACTAGGAGTGTACTGAAACAAAGGTTTGCAAATTGCAAATCTATCTATCTATCTATCTATCTATCTATCTATCTATCTATCTATCTATCTATCTATCTATCTATCTATCTATCTATCTATCTATCTATCTATCTATCTATCTATATATCTGAAATGACTCTGTGTGGTCAAAATATGTGAACAGGCAGAAAGCTTTGGAAAACTGGCATGTTGTAGCTTCGTTGCACACGGTATGTAGAGAAAAATTATTTCCTTATTACTATAAATAGAAACGACGTCTTTCTGTTCGAGGTTAGGTGAGTGACACCTGCTTCTGACCTAGATCGCTTTGCTGCCTAGTAACGCGAGTACACGCGACCACAAGACGCTGAAGGCAGACAGCGCTGCACCTCTGACAACTCCATATATGGAACTGCAGTGACGACATCACAACTGCCAGTGTCGGTGCTGCGCGAAACAGGCGTATTCACGTCACGGCTTTTCCACCGTGCATTCCAGGTACCCGGCGGATGGACCATATATGGTGCCAAAATGACGTCGGATAGAAAAAAAAACAAAAAGAGAATGATAAAAGTCGCACTTTACAGTTGTTTGACAACCAGGGGTGTTTTTCTTCACCACTGTTACAGAAAAAGGCTTTTGAGAAAGAGAAAAGTAACTGTATTTAAAATGCATTTCATGATTTATGGACGATGCAATGATACTGAATTGTTAGGAGAGAAAAAGCTTGGGGATTAACACGCTTACTTTCACTGACAAAGACTGTGAATCTGTAATGTCAAAACGCCAGACGGGTGATTACAATCACATAGAAATAATCTGGTTTTAAGTGAATATCATACATTTAAAAATTACGTTTGCCGACCTTTTCCACATCTGCATTTAAGTTTAGGTTTCAATGAACTACATGTGTTTCAAAATATGAATCATCTATATCAGCATCTCGCTAAAGACAATATTCTTAGATGACGCCGTTCTGTATCGAGGGACAGTATCGTCGAGTGTGATATAGTAACAGAGAGGTTGACGAGGCTGAGAGGGGCGTGTTTATAGACCCTGCAAGAAATGGAAACTGGTTACGTCAGCGTAGCTGTAATAAAACACCGCCCTGTTGAGAAAAGTTGCTGTAACGCGCATTAGCGGAGAAGTAGTAGAAGACAAGTCAAGAGCAGAGGACACCAATAGAAACAAACAGAAACCGATGATCACAGCAATTTGACTGTGAGATTTTGTATATATCCGAGAACAATGGATGTGAAAGCCGAGGCAAAAAGAATTATGGCAGTGTCGATAAGTAAGCTATATACGTCCCGAACTCAGCGCGGGGGGTTACAGCTTCACCGGAGCCTTCTGCTTTCCATGGTGATCAAATCCGCAAGGGACATCTACCACTCCGCTCTGATGAACACCGAGGACCAGGTCGTTCCGCGCGCCCAGGAACAAGCCACAGAGGAAGGCATGGATACAAGCAAGAGCTTAGCCACGGTCACCGAAACCTCCGTGACATTAATCCCCGAGGCTGATGCTATCAAGGTCGCTGTGGAGTCTCGAGAGCGCGCGGAGACAAAGGAGGAAGACAAGGAGAACTTGAAACCTGGGCGAGACTCCAGGAAGCGCCCGGGTAAAACGGTTGTGGAGCCGGACTTTCTGCCTTTAAAGAAGGCGAGATTAGAGACGGAGGAAGAGAAGCGGTGCGACCACGACACACCGCTGAGGACGTATAGTTGCTGGCGACCCGTCGACACGTTGTCATCTTTGCCAGCCATCACCGCATACTGAGCGTGAAGTGTTGGAGATGATTTGTGAATCTACTGGCACATGAAGGTAGTGCCTACGTGGAAAGACTTCCACTGACCGGTTGTAGCTCCCAGGTACAAGGCGGGAGCACGCGCGCCGCTACCTGTCCGACTGAGCTTGCCGTGACGCACTCGGAGAGGATAGTTCTGATGAAATCCGTGTGTGAATGGGCAGGAACATGCCGAGAAGTCGTTACTCAGTCGTCGGAACCCGTTCATTGTTCCGGATGAGTCAGATTATTCTGACGGCGGCTGTTGACTGTTCTTATACGGCCCACACACACACACATACACACACGCTCCTGTAAGACTTTTTCTGAAAGAAAGAAAACTTGTCTCCAGTAAAGAAGTAAACAAGATCGTTGTAATTGACTAAAATATCTTGTTGGATCTTGTTTGGGACATAATTTCTTTGGAACTGTTATTTACCAAAATGGGTCCACTTGTGTCTTCAACAAAATCGTATCATCGTAAAAACACTGCAAATGTGTTACTGTCACATTTTTAGTTTATTTTTTGCAAATGTTTACTTTTGTGCTTCAACTCAATTCTAGATAGATAAGTGGTTGTTTACATCGAGTTCTATACGTATACTACTTTAAAATGTAAAGCTTTACATTACAAGAAATGTTTGACTTTTTGTTGCTGGACAAAAATATTCATACATGTTTGTGCTGGTTTAATAAATTGAGTGGGAACAATGATAAACGATTTGTGTTGTGTATTTCATACAGCCTTTTATGGTATCAGGACCTTTTGAAAGGGCAGGACAGGTCATATGTAAAATATTACAACATATTTTTTGTAATACTACATGTGTTCTACATTAGTCCTGAAAGAAACTTTTTAATGTTCAGACTCAACTAATCTTCCGCAGAACAATATTCAACTGTTTAGCTTGAGTTTAGCTCCTTTGTTAAGTCAGTGATGACGATGTGAGCGCTATCACTGGACTGTGAGAGTGGGTTCCTTCCAGGGCGCTGTGGCAATGACACTGAAGCACCCAGGAGATGTGTGTGTCTGGTGTTGAGGCAGGCAGGACGGTGTCCTGGTTGGTGATGGGGGGGGGGGGGGTTTAGTTTCCCTCCATTCTTACACCGGCTCAAAAAATAACCTGTGTGTTAATCACCATAAAGGTGTGAAATCACCTGAACTCGCCTGATTAGTCAGAGAGGCATGCCTGAACATGTTGAACATGTCATCTTCCTCACTCTCTCTCTTACACACACAACATTTCAACCACTGTAATGTGTCACTGTGTCTGATATGGTGCTGGAACTAAACTGTTGGAAATGCTGACATATTTCCATCTGATCTCGTGCTCTCTCAGGTATTATTAGTCTTATGTTTAGAAAATCTTGGCATAAATGTGTTTCAAGACACAAAATGTCATGTTTTTTCACCAAAAAGTTAAAGACCATTGCCTGCCACAGATCATGTGTGTCTAAAGACCTAAATTGGCACTTCACATTGACCCATCGAAAGCCAGTCAGGAAATTGCCTAATTAAATAATTGCTCGGTTTAAGTGTGCATGCATCAGCAAGCATGAATAAGCTGTGTGTATCATGGGGCGCATCTGTGTGTGCCTGTCATCGAGTGAGTAAGAGGATGTGGGGGAGATTGGAAGGTGTGAAGGTGAAGAGGACATGAAGACATCCATGAAGACATCCAGGGACATGAAGAGATCAGTCCTACAAGGGTGGGGGGTGGTATTCTTTGATCGACAGCAAGCCGATCGTTGTCTGGCCTACAGAGAGGAACGTGGGTAGAAACATCACTGCTGGAATCTCCACGGACCATCTGCAGCCTCTGAGGCTGGGACAGCTCCGGTCCAGCTCCACTAGACGTGTTAAGACTCAATAAGCTCATGTCGTTATTGTCACTGGCCTAACACTATTTCCACCACTAGTGAAGGGCCGTGTAAGACATGCTATTTCAGATTAGGGAAATTATGCTAAAATTTGGAAATACTGAATCGTCTCAGCACAACAGCAAGCTGACCTGCGGTGACCCTCTGGACTCCAAGTCCTTCCTGTTCACAGTCACACGGTGTTCACACAGCAGGAGGGGCAAGAGCATGTGTGTGTATGTGTGTGTGTTTGTGTGTGTATGTGAAAGAGAGAGAGGTCATTACAGAGTCTGTGTGGGACAGTCGAGGCATCATAGCACACACACGGTCTTTAATCAAACAGGCAAGGATGCGGACAGCCCGAAATCAGCTTCACTGTGTTTCATTCGGGGCCTTTCAGGTGCGACCTGTTCAGGATTACAAATGTACTGGTGGAAATAGCACTGAGGGAAACCAGGAAAGAGAGAAATTGTACTTGGGGCAGAACAAATGGGAATCGCCAGACCACAGTGAACAGTGAACATCACAGTGAACATCAGCACACAGAGCATGTTGTTTGTTTTTAGACTTTATTCAATCAGCAGTGCAATACCCCATATGAGGACCATTTCTTTTCCTCTGTTTTACTTTTTTTTAAAATGAATTAGTATCTTTTATTGTTCAAACAGCATTTTGCATGTGGTATCTCGCAGTTCTCAGTGATCAGTTGGGCACACAAACATCCTCTCGATTTTTGTCACATATTTTGGTGCTCTATTTTTGTCCTTTTTTAGATTTTTTGTTTTTAAAAATAGAAGAAAAAGGAACACGTCGCTCTTAAAAACATCTATCTATATTTATATATTTATACATATATACTATTTTTCTTTATTCTTATTTTTTTATATTTTTAATTCCTGAAGTTGATTCAATAACCCACATAGTGGCATGCACCTTGCACATGCAAATCATGAAATACTCTGTTTTTCATTGCTATGGTTTCCCCTAAAACGTCCTATTTTGCGTCTGATGGTTACCATTGATGATGTACGTATGTGACTATGGAAACAGTGATTAATGGAAAAGACACTGGGAGAGGTTTTGGGTGACACAATAACAATAACAGATCTCACACACGCACGCACACACAAGCACATGCACGCGCACACACACACATACACACTCACACATGTAAGCATAACAACACTGCCTTGTGCTTTGGCACTGGAGATGTACTGTGAAGAATCACACTGCTACTGAGTCAGTGTAAAAGACACTTTCTGGTGTCCTGTGTTTCCGTTTCTGTCAGTAACAGGCTTGTAATAATTTCTCCTCTCTTCTCTTCTCCATCATTCTACCTGACTCTTGTATCCCTGTGTCACTCTTCCCTAAGACCACCGTGCTTTATGCCACTTTTATTTATAGATGTAAAGGCATTCTTATTGGATTTCTTCTTATTATTTACTTAAAGCTGAATTTGAAGCTGAATTCCAAGCTGAATTCCAAGCTAAATTCCAGGCTGAATTCCAGGCTGAATTCCATTGCACCGTTCCTATGGCAGCCGTTTCCTCTGGGAGTTCCCCATGTGTGTAATGCAGCACTGCTCCCTGCAACCAGCCTTTCGGAGTGGAATGGAGGCGTGGCTAACTGAAATGAAACAGCAGAAGGTCTGAAGAAGAAGAGAAAGCCAGAGAATGTCAGCGAAGCATCTGAGACGAGATAGAAATGGACACGGACTCTGTTGCAGGAAGTTTATAAATGATCCAGAGGCTACAGAGAATACATGTACAGAGATTACAAACACATCACAACAATGACCTATTCTCCACATGCTCAGTGAGAGGGAATGATAGAGGATGACAGACAGAGAAGGGTGAAAGAGTGATGGGATGATGGAGAGAGAGAGGATGAAAGAGTGACAGGAGATGATGAAGAGAGACAGAGAGAGAGAGAGGGTGAAAGAGTGACAGGGGATGATGGAGAGAGAGAGCGTGAGTGACCAGGGATCATGGAGAGAGAGAGAGAGAGAGTGTGTGAAAGAGTGACAGTGGATGATGGAGACAGAGAGAGAGAGAGAGAGGGTGAAAGAGTGACGGAATAATGAAGACAGAGAGAGGGGGTCAAAGAGAGAGAGAATGACAGGTTGAAAGAGAGATGCTGAAAGAGATAGAAAGGAGAATATGGCAGATGTAATGAGCTGGACTATAATCTATGAGGCGAAGCTAAACTTAGGCAGTAGGTGGATGAGGATCCAGTAATTACAGAGGGTGGAGCCGTAGTGAGCAGTGTGAAGAGGATGATGCCGCGGTGCACATCGTAAGGCACTAAATCCAGCCTGTTTCTGCCCCATTCTCTCTCACATATGTTCTCTGTTAGACATGCACTCTCTCTCTCTCTCTCTCACACACACACACTTTACATTCACATCAGTGACCCTTTTCCTCCCAGGTCTTTGTGTTATTGTGAATGCTGCCTTCATCCCACTGGTACGTGATAAGATTAGGGCAGTTTGGGTAATGGTGAGAATGAGGCAATCTGCGTAATGTGTGGTTGGGGCAATCTTGGTAATGGGTGATCAGGGCAGTATGGGTAATGAGTATTTTTGACAGTGGGATAATGGGAGAGATTGGGGCACTGTCGGTATTGGATGATATCTTGGGGCATTATAGGTATTGCGTAGGGGGCAGTGTCGGTATTGGACGATGTCTTGGGGCATTAACAATGCAGTGTGGGTAATGTGATGATGCTGAGCATGAGACTGCTGACCCAGCAGACAAACAGTCCATGAGCTTGGAGACAGCGCCATGGCGACGGTGTGACTAAATCCCTCTGGGACTAAATGGCAATATATATATATATTTTTTTTTTGGCATGATTACTGCCTGTGAGGGCCATAGCTTTGCTTCTGGGTCTCTCACTCATACACACATACAAGAAAAAACTACAACTCCCAGAATCCCTCCCTCCCCATTTCCCATACATTAGCATGCACACACACACACACACACACACACACACACACACACACACACACACGCACACATACACACACAGGCAGACTGCAGTGCTGTTCTGTACAGAGGGAGGCCACATCACTGTGGCAGAGCTACATTACAGGAGACTATAGTTTTGGCAGCACTGGTAATCAGACAGTAAAAGGAGAGCCCTTGTTCGTGTTGAACACAAAAATGAACTACGTCAAGAACTAAAATAAACGTTCAAACGAAGAAAAGCAAAAACAGCATGGAAGTGTGTGAATGTTCTGTCTGTGTGAACGCCTTTTCGATCTTAACCCCCAGGCCGCCGTTACAACAGCCATAACAGCAACCGTAATCAACGCCTGACCGTAATCACGTAAGAGGAACCTGAAGCAGTAACAGGCAGTGGTGGAGCATTGGAGATCAACCCCAAACAAGCACAGCTAAATCTTGGTGCCTCTGCCTCAGTGGGACACCTCGCACAATTTTACAAATTGTAATGTTGCACCCTCCATTTTGGATGGGTAAAAACATAAGTTACCCAGTCACCCAGACTCGTGTCCGGAGTCAGAATGGGGCCTGCTAACATTTCAAATCTGCTAACGTTTCAGTAAAAAAAAACAATTCTGGTTAAAAGTAAAAGTCCAAGAGTCTATAACGCATACAGCAGAACCCATGCAGAAGCTCGACACCAACAGAAACGTTCCTGTCCTTCTTGTTGAAACCTGAGAAAACCTCTTAAACTTCAGCTCAGAACACGCAGAGAAGCCAAATCAGATATCCACCATGGTAGGAAGCATTTCTGAGAGAGAGAATGAGGGAGAGAGAGACAGAGAGAGAAAGATAGACAGAGATGGACACCCTGACAGAGCTGTTTCCATTTCCTTCATTGCTTTCTGAGAAACTGGGATCTCTCCCACTACGTTACTGCGCCTGCATGTCTTTATAAAACTCAGACAGCGTGGGCACAGGAGCTTGGTAAGGCGTAGTGTGATTGATTCCGTCGTGACGAGGGACGATGAGAGAGAGAAAAAACGAGAAGGGGGGTGGAGTTGGGGGGTGGGGGGGTGGGTGGGATGGGATGGGGTTAGTATGTGACACAGAAGGCACTGTGGCTCTGTAGGTTCATCTGCCTACGGGCATCAAATTAATCATCACCACCATCATCATCATCCTCGTCTTCAACCATCATGATACTTGAGCAAGGGGTTCCTCAGGGGTCCATTGTGGGCCCGGTGCAGGACCTGGCTCCCTGTAGGCTACGGTATATGGGCTGGGGCTCTGTAAAGCTAGGCAGGATGACCACATCGCTACGGCCCGGGCACGCCCCGCATTAGCGGGAGATTAGTGTAGGGAGCGTGTGCGTGCATACAGCCAATCGGTCTTGAAGGTGTAGCAGGATGAGACCAGACCAGACCGACTCATGTCATGGTACGGAACATGATATACAATAACACGTACACACACACACCAGTATGCTCATGCTATCTGCATAGATACACATTGGTAGTATGTAACATTTTTTGTTTTATGTGTATCAAGGAATATCAAGGAAAGTTAACATTTCTGGACGTTGCATGATCTTGGGTACTTTGGATCATGTCAAATATCCTGAGTGGTGGAAAATCAACTGTTTGTAAGAGTGATTTGAATGTAGAATGCGTTACAAGCTTCAAGTGGAATTAGAATGGGTCAAGGTGTCGTGGTGTGAGGAATTTTGGCAGTGAAGATGACGGGAAAGGTGTGATATGTACAACATCAATTCTGATGGCATGCAGAGCTTGGACTGTGTGTGGGGGTGGGGCAGCAGGGGCAGCAGAAAAAGGCAGAGCCCCTCCCCCCAGATAACGTTTGCGTGCCTATGTGTAGTATCCTGAGCAGGGGGTAGGGGGCAGCAGAGAGCCAGGTAGGCAGGTAGGGCGGAATAGCTGGCTGCATGTACTCTACGTTCCAACTTCTGCAAGAGCCAGATACAGACCCTCCTATCTGAAACAATGTTAATGAAATGAAGAGCACTACTGTCTCTCCATATAGATCTCACTCTCTATATGACGCCCTCAAATGCCCTCAGTTTTAGGGAGCAAAATTTTTTTTTCCTACCGTGGAGCTTGACCAACACTGCACAGCAGCACGACACGTAAACAACAATATTCTTCTCCCAAAGTGGTCATGGGCACCTACAATACATTAGCTGGAAAACTATCATTTTTGGGGGTAAAAACTGACCCATGAGTTTATAAAACTGAGGTTATCCAAATCCCAAATCCCACTATTAAAGTTCCCTCTTAAACCGCAGACAAAGAAAGATGGATGAACCCTGAATTTAAGTGTCGTTTGACTTCAGGTAACAACAGCTGAAAACCTTTTTTTTTTCTTTTTGTTTTGGTTTTTTTTTTTTTTTTTTTTTGACACAAAAACTAACCTCTTAAAACCCCTGGGGTACAAAAACCTGGCCACTACAGTTCTGGAGTGCACTTAGAAACGGACAGCTCGGTCCTCCTTCAGAGCCTAGAGAGAAAAGTGCATGGGGCGGTGTCCCTGACCCCAGCTCTCTGCAGACCGTGCAGGGAAGGGGTGGGGGGAGGGGTCTTGGGTCGCTGAGTTCGGAAAAGCCAGCGGCGGCACGCCCCGTGAATCCTCGGCGATGGGCATGACTCACTCGTCTGAATGGTCGACCGAAAGGGAGGAGACAGTGCCCGCAGAGTGCACTCCGAAACGCAAGACAGCAAAATCACGCGGCCATCTGTTGCCAACACTACCGTCAACGTCGTCATCGTTTGAAATAAACATGTTCTTCATTAGTATTCTCTTATTATTACTGACAGTGAATTAAGTTTCTCTCCTGCTGACACTCGTCAGCGCTACCTCTGCTGATCTGGAGAGGACCTGAACCGCCATCTTTCTTTTGCTTCTTTTTTTAGTGCAATCCAGGGTGGTGATCAACAGTGCAGCACAAACCAACGAGAAAATAAAGCACTTCTATCTATTTAACAGCTTAGGAGATCCACATATTGTAGCTATCTGCTTCGGAGCCCCCTGGTACACAAGGTTACCTGCAGACCAGTTAGGATTGACGGAGAGAAAAGGAGAGAACTTCTTTCAACATAGCAAAATGAGCAGAGAACTACTATCCCACCCTGTTCCACTGTTTGTCAGGTAATTTTTTTTTAAATCAATCATGCAAGTTTCTTTCAAATTCTAGTCCAAAAAGATTAAAGAAAGCAGAGCAATGCAACGGAATAACCAAGCTCCAAATGTTCAAGAAGAAGAAGGAATCAATTGAAGACATACTGAAGAAGAAGAAAAGTCTTTCCACTCTGCCTCAACCAATCACATCTTGCCCCATCCTCCTTTCTCTTATTCAGGCCAGGTGTACAAGAAGGGTGAGTTCTGGGCAGGGCTGTGTACTGCCACTCCAACATGTTCTTAACCATGACCCGCCCTCTCTGTAATGATCCTCCCCCAGATGATGAGGTCATTCATCTTGAAGAGTTTACATAGGATGATAAAACTCATCATAGATTTGCAGTGGGCGGAGTTTTCGGTTACAAGAGACCCTGCTCTTCATTTATCTGTATCTGTTTTTTCTGTTTTCTTCTTTTTGGGGTCTTTTCAAGAGGCATAGCTTGATGTGTTGGGGGGGAAAAGGTGCATAATTTTACCACCTTGTTAGTTTGAGAGGAGATAAACTTTTTAGCTTCTCTCAGCCACTGCTGAACACAACCAGACCACACCCCCAGCTCCTCCCTGATGCAGCTTCTGGGAGACATAGTCCAGAGAGCAGGTGAGCAGAAGAGAGAGAGTAAGAGAGAACTGGAGAGGTAGTAAGGCCTCACACCCCTTTCTTCCATGTCCTTTGTCTCTTACTTTCATGCACACACACACGCACACATACACTGTTAGTATATTTGTGTGTGTGTGTGTGTAGTTACACCCTCTCCCTTCCCTCTCTCTCCCTATTGCTGCAAATTAATGTCTGTGTATTTAGGTGCAGGACAACATGGCGCCCTCTTCTGGCACCTACACGCTAGCACCAGTCATCCTCGTCTGTTTCGCTGTATGGTTCGTGGAGGCCCTTACGTGGCCCGCGAGAGTGTGGTGCACGGTGGGGGCCAGGATGGGGGGGTCCACGTCGGTTTGGAGACGGGGAAGAGGAGCGGTAACCGTTGGGCATGCGGCGTGGGTGTGGGGCCGGGCCGTGGCGGGCGGTGTGGGGTGAGCGGTTGTGTGGGTGGGGGTTGCCCTGCGACATACTCTGCTCGTAGGCGGGAGGCTCGTGGTGATGCTCGTACTCGTAATCACGCTCGTAAAATGGCCCGTCGCCCTCCAGGCTGTCCACTGGGGGGCCCCAGCGCCCGTGTCTGGGGGAGGCATGGCGTGGCGACCGGGGAGAGGCCTGGCGCGAGGGCGGGCGAGACGGTGGGCGAGAGGGTGGGCGATGGTAGGGGCCCTCGGGGCCTGGTGGGGAGAAGTGGTGAGGGGACGGTGATCGCAGCCTTGGCTGGCCGGGTGAGCCGTAGGGCGGTTTCCTGACGGCAGGTGAGTAGGTGACATGAGGTCGCGGTGTGGTAGGCGTCTGGGGTAACTGGCGACGGCCGCGCCGGGGCGTGCTCGTCCCCGACGTTGATGGGACCGGACTCCCACTCACCGAACTACTGCCCTAAATGAAAATGAAAACAAAACAAACATAAAAGAAGCACAAAATTAACATCAAACGCAAAGAAGCACCTGCCCCCAAGATGGAAAACGGAGGGATGTGGCAAGACAGAAGGACAAGCACACAGTCTCGAAATTGGACAAAAGGACAAGGAGTGAACAAGGAGAAGCCACAGGTCGCACACAAAAACAACCAAAGACAAGAAAACAAAACTTAAAGTATCACACAAGTGAGAGACACTGGGCCGAGTACAGTACAGGAGGGCTTTATTGACATTAAAGAAGAATTTATTCTCACATATTGGGTCTGTGCCAAAACCTAGTGAGCTGCCTAAGTTTAAGTTGGCAGAATTCTAACAGACACCTGTCCTCACAAAGCAGATTAATGAGACGCTGTATTTAGAGAGCAATTTTATCACATCTTGTTCTCATCCAATGTATTGGATTGGTGTTTATTCACCTCAGTTTCTAGCGTTGCCACTGCGGTGTATTCTCCTCTTTCCGTTTTTATCGCAATTTTAATAGTCGCTTTAGATATGCTACTTGTTGTGCTAAGAAGTTTGTTAGATAGCACTTATGCAAGTGGAGTTGGAAGCCTCAGTTTACTACTGTGGATAGCCAGCTAGCTATTGTAGTAACTGGCTAACGTTTAAATGTCATTCTAAGATGGGAGCGTATATATTTTTTTACTTTCTCAACGGTATTGGCAATAGGAGACAGAAAATATGCAATATGAGGAGGTGCCCGATAATGATGGCCGGCCGACAATAGGAGCTACCAAGCTAATCCCTCAGTGTATAAAACTGTATAAAAAGATTTTTAAATAAAACATTTTTATGTTTCTTGAGTATTCTAGAAACAGCAGAGACAATTAGAAAAACGTGCTGTGCTTGCGTGGGATTTGCCTTAGGGCTGAGGAACAATTACATGCTGATCTAAAATTAGTCTGGATTAAGAATTAAGGTGTCTCAGTATACAGCATATTTAGGGGGTGTAACATTTGGTACAACATTCATGTCAGGAGCGCACACACTATGACGTAAAACGCTGTCTATGTAGACAGCTCACTAGGTTTTGGGACAGACCCACTGTGTCTGCATAGTGTTTAACTGTGTGAGTGTGTGTGTTCGTACGTAAAGTAGAATTTGTATAAAATGAGTACATATATTAAGGCATCATGACTATGAACTGTCATACTTATTTGATAGTGGGAGAAGTCCATTACGGTTTAATGAGTGTGAATGTGTGTGTGTATGTACAGC
Source organism: Brachyhypopomus occidentalis (assembly GCA_020368025.1). Lineage (NCBI taxonomy): Eukaryota > Metazoa > Chordata > Actinopteri > Gymnotiformes > Hypopomidae > Brachyhypopomus > Brachyhypopomus occidentalis. The sequence goes on along the minus strand of JAGXOD010001364.1, from coordinate 1,207,293 downwards.
CCAGTGAGAGAGAGAGAGAGAGAGAGAGAGAGTGTGTGTGTGTCAGTGGCGACTGGTGCTAAAAGTTCTGAGGGTGGCGCAAGCAAACTGAAAAATCAAACACATACAAAGGCACAAAAAAAGGCAACACATATCCCAGAGATTGTGCCGTGTTTTTGTAATAGCATAGAATAATAAGCTTGTTGGCATATGACTATATGCTTAAAATATATGCTAGTTTGGCTAGGATTTGCTCCAGTAGCTAACTTTAATGGTAGTTTATTTTCAAAATGCACAATCTTAATATCTTCATGTACTCTCAAGACTCCCACTGCAATTACAAAAGGCATTTGTTGCTTGTATTTGTAATGTAATATGTAATATGTGAATGTAAATCATTCAATCAGATAGCTATTTGTTGTGAAACGAAAAAATGCTGTTAATTTCAAGCATTTTCAAGTACTTTAGCCAAAATTCCGGCACTTTTCAAACCTGAATTTTCAAGGATTTCAAGCACCCTTACGAATCCTGAAATTGGGTCTGTCCGCTCCAATTTTCAATTTCTTCAACCGAACGCCTGGTGATAGGGTTTGTTTGTAAGGATAAAGCTGAATTTTCATTCAACAACATTCTCTTGGTCAGCTAATGAGCTGTCAGAATGCTAACATCAATCATCACGGATAATCAAATCACAAAAGAGTAAAATCAAATAACTAAACTGATAGGCTACTGAAAAAAGTATTTGTGTCCAGGGTGCAGAGAGCTGTGCCCCCAGCAAACTTTAAAGCAACCAATTGATGAGCTTCCCCATCACCTGTTTGCCAAAAGTTTAAGAACCTGCATAGACACGCATTTGTACAGCGTCCCATACACAGGAAGTATATGTGTAACAGTTGGCTCCGCCCCCCGCCCCTGATTCTGTGTCGTCCTCTTTTCCCCGCCCTGTTTCCATGGCTACCCTGCTGTTTGTCACGCCCTGCCCTGATCCTTCCCAGCTGTCTCTCGTTTTGGTTTGTATTTATATTCCCTGTTTGTCTCTTGTCCCTTGCGGGTTATTGTTGTATTGTCACTGGTGGTTTCTCTGGCTGTAAAGTTCCGCTTCTGTTATTGAGAGTTTCATGGTTGTCCGTTTGGTATGGTTATTTCATGTTTTGTTACTTACCTTCGCGTTGCTATTGCTCCGTGTTTCTGTAACTGTGTTTAGACTGTTTCGTTCCCTTGTGTGCGTTAGTTCATGTTATTCGGTGTTCCCCTGTTCGTATGTTTTACTGTGGTTCACGTTATGTTGCTTGTCTGTGTTTTGCCAGTCTTCCCTTTCCGTGTTTAAACATCGTTAGTTCATGTAACTCTGTTTATTCCCTGCGTCCTTGTGCATGTCTATTAGTTTATAGGTTATGTATTCGCGTGCGTCTGTTTTTATGCGATTGTTTAGTTGTCTTATGGTTCCCCCGTTTAAGTCTTGTCACGTTTAGTTTTATGCTTTCAGTTCATTTGGTCAGTTCATGTCTGTTCTCCCGTTTCTGTTAATAAACCTCAGTCTTCCCGGTTAAAGTCTCTTTACGTTTAGTTTGTCACTTTTAGTTCTGTTTCGCCCGTTCCTCTGTTCTATCCCTGCCCTCCTGCACCTGCGTCACACCTCCCGTTAGTACAACCGTGACAGAATAACCCGCCCTTTAAAATGACGCAGCAGGAGAATCCCGAGGTCCGTGGTTTGCCCTCACCCACGGACGAGATTAGGGTCAATGAGTTGGTGGACATGTTCTCGCCCTTCCTAGAAAAGGATGAGACGGGTAATCCCAAGGGGCTCCCGTCCCTCACACGTTGTCCGGACGTCTATGAAGGAGAAGAGACCAACGCAGATGGGTACGCTCTACAATGCAGAACTTACCTACACTTCCTAACCATCCCTCGACCCGAGGACCCCGCTCTGGTCTTATTCATGCGGTCTTTACTGGCTGGTAAAGCTCTTGAGTGGGCCGACCTCATTTTGGTCAAGAGGGCGGAGATAGCCTGGACCGTGGACGGCTTCCTCCGCCTGATGCAGACCAGGTTTGCAGGAGTGACGCCTAAAACTCCCTGGAAATTTTTGGGGGGGGGTGGTGAGGAGGCTACGGTGCAGCCGGCGGCTGGGGAGCCTGCTCACCCGCGTACTACAGCTGCTGCAGTGCTGGCTCAGGAGAGGCCAGCTAGCGCACCGGAGGCCCAGGAGAGGCCAGCTAGCGCACCGGAGGCCCAGGAGAGGCCAGCTAGCGCACCGGAGGCCCAGGAGAGGCCAGCTAGCGCACCGGAGGCCCAGGAGCGGCCAGCTAGCGTGCACGAGGCCCAGGAGCGGCCTGCACGAGTGCACGAGGCCCAGGAGCGGCCTGCCTGCACGAGGCCCAGGAGCACACGAGGCCCCCAGGAGCAGCCTGCACGAGTGCACGAGGCCCAGGAGCGGCCTGCACGAGTGCACGAGGCCCGGAAGGGGTCTTCCACGTCCGCTGAGACCCGGAAGGGGTCTTCCACGCCCGCTGAGACCCGGAAGGGGTCTTCCACGCCCGCTGAGACCCGGAAGGGGTCTTCCACGCCTGCTGAGACCCGGAAGGGGACTTCCACGCTCGCTGAGACCCAGAGGGGGTCTTCCACGCTCGCTGAGACCCAGAGGGGGTCTTCCACGCCCAGTAAGACCCAGAGGGGGGTCTTCCACGCCTGCTGAGACCCAGAGGGGGTCTCCCACGCCCAGTAAGACCCAGAGGGGGTCTCCCACGCCCAGTAAGACCCAGAGGGGGTCTTCCACGTCTACTGAGACCCAGAGGGGGGTCTTCCACGTCTACTGAGACCCACGGGGGGTCTTCCACGTCTACTGAGACCCGGAAGGGGTCTTCCACGCCCGCTGAGACCCAGAGGGGGTCTTCCACGTCTACTGAGACCCACGGGGGGTCTTCCACGTCTACTGAGACCCACGGGGGTCTTCCACGCCCGCTGAGACCCGGAAGGGGTCTTCCACGCCCGCTGAGACCCGGAAGGGGTCTTCCACGCCCGCTGAGACCCGGAAGGGGTCTTCCACGCCCGCTGAGACCCGGAAGGGGTCTTCCACGCCCGCTGAGACCCGGAAGGGGTCTTCCACGCCCGCTGAGACCCAGAGGGGGTCTTCCACGTCTGCTGAGACCCAGAGGGGGTCTCCCACGCCCAATAAGACCCAGAGGGGGTCTTCCACGTCTACTGAGACCCACGGGGGGTCTTCCACGTCTACTGAGACCCACGGGGGGTCTCCCACGCCCGCTGAGACCCGGGGGGGGGTCTTCCACGTCTACACTTCCTGTCCTCGTGACTCGGAAGGGGTCGTCACCGCCCTCATCGTCTGTCCCCGTGACCCCAAGGGGGTCACCAGTGTCTCCCGTCCCCACCGCCTGTCGGCAGGCACTTCCAGTCCCAACGGACACTGCACTGCCCGCCAGTGGGCCTGGACCTGGACATTTTTGTGTCGCCGAGACTGGCAGTTTGAACTTTGTACCCAGTTTGCCGTTTGTCCCCTGCTCCGTCCCAGGTTTTGTGTTGGTCCCTGTCCCGGTCGTTGTCTCTGTGCGTGTCTGTATACCCGTCCGTGTGTTTGTGTCGAGTGGTGTGCTTTCCGTCCCTGTCCCCGTGTCAGTTCCCCAGTTCACTTTCCACTTTGTCCCCATGCATATGTCCGTCATCTGTCACATACTCGCGTCTGTTGCACCCTTAGTCCCTAGCCCTGTTCCTGGCCCCAGTCCTGCTCCCCGCCTCCAGTCGGTCCCTAGTCCTGGTCCCGTTTCCCCAGTGTCTCTCCCCTCTGTTGAACCCCTGGTCTCGCGTCCTGTCCTTCCTTCCCTGCTTTTGAGTTCCGCTGCCCCTGGTTTATCTCATAGTCCCGTTTCCCCAGCTTGTCCACTTCTGTCCCGCCCTGTGTCTAAGGTCCCGGTTCCTTTCCCTGCCCCTTTGATTGCTGCCATGTCCTAGTTTTTTTTTGTTTTGTTTTCCTTCCTTCGTTTCGGTGTTTCCTCGGGTTATGCGGTTTTGTTTGTTTTGCGTGCTCCGGAGGGCACGCTTTGGGGGGGGGTTTCTGTAACAGTTGGCTCCGCCCCCCGCCCCTGGTTCTGTGTCGTCCTCTTTTCCCCGCCCTGTTTCCATGGCTACCCTGCTGTTTGTCACGCCCTGCCCTGATCCTTCCCAGCTGTCTCTCGTTTTGGTTTGTATTTATATTCCCTGTTTGTCTCTTGTCCCTTGCGGGTTATTGTTGTATTGTCACTGGTGGTTTCTCTGGCTGTAAAGTTCCGCTTCTGTTATTGAGAGTTTCATGGTTGTCCGTTTGGTATGGTTATTTCATGTTTTGTTACTTACCTTCGCGTTGCTATTGCTCCGTGTTTCTGTAACTGTGTTTAGACTGTTTCGTTCCCTTGTGTGCGTTAGTTCATGTTATTCGGTGTTCCCCTGTTCGTATGTTTTACTGTGGTTCACGTTATGTTGCTTGTCTGTTTTGCCAGTCTTCCCTTTCCGTGTTTAAACATCGTTAGTTCATGTAGCTCTGTTTATTCCCTGCGTCCTTGTGCATGTCTATTAGTTTATAGGTTATGTATTCTCGTGCGTCTGTTTTTATGCGATTGTTTAGTTGTCTTATGGTTCCCCCCGTTTAAGTCTTGTCACGTTTAGTTTTATGCTTTCAGTTCATTTGGTCAGTTCATGTCTGTTCTCCCGTTTCTGTAAATAAACCTCAGTCTTCCCGGTTAAAGTCTCGTTACGTTTAGTTTGTCACTTTTAGTTCTGTTTCGCCCGTTCCTCTGTTCTATCCCTGCCCTCCTGCACCTGCGTCACACCTCCCGTTAGTACAACCGTGACAATATGGTATACATGTAATGAAAGAAATTCAGTGAATATAATTCTTGTTAAACGATAATGGCCAGTATTACTAGTTTCTTAATACTTGTGCAATCTATAATTTACATATGTTTATATGTCTAAGTAGCATTTATTTTCTGTATAATTTGATGGGGGTGACACCCCAGCACCCCTTACTGACTAGCCGCCACTGGTGTGTGTGTGTGTGTTTGTGAGTGAATATGTGTCTCTGAGTGTGTGTGTGTGTGTGTAAACCCCACCTGCCTGAGTCCTCTGCCATCTCTTCCCTCACTGGGCGAGCGGGACCAGTGACGGTTGGGTCTGTCGTGAGGATGATGATGGTAGTCTCGTTCAAGTCCATACCGCTCCTTATCCACTGAGCCGTGATGATGATGATGGTGGTGATGGTGTCGGCGGTCTTTAGCTCGGCCTCGCTCCCGTTCTCTCTCTTTAGGAGGAAAGTCACCTGACTGTGTAGTGGTGCTCAGATCTGTGCCCAGACCTGACGAGTCACACACAGAGCCAAAAGAGATGACAGAAGAGATCAGTCTTCTTCACTTTGGAATTAGGGAGAGAGGAAACTAACCCAGAGCCCAGCTAATAAAACAAAATACAGGTATGTGTATGGATGATCATTAATATGCATGGGTAGAAAGGGTACTATTCACATACGAGTGTATGGGTGTGTATGTGCGTGTGTGTGTGTGTGTGTGGATGGGAGACCTGTGTCAGCATCTGTGTAGCGGGTGAGGGATCGCTCAGACGCACGGTGACTGCGCTCTCTCTCTCTCTCCCTCCTCCGCCTGCCGTGCCTCTGCCCTTCCTCCGACACCACCCGCTCCAGAGAGTAGTCGTCCAATCGCACGCCTCGACCCGAGCGCCCGTGCACCAGGGAAGACGTAGAACGCCGCATGGGGCTCATATCCGTGATGGTCTGCAGGAGGAGGTGGATGGAGGAAGAGAGAGAAAACAAGAGAAATGAAAGAAAGGAGGAAGAGAGAGGAGTGTTATATTACAGGTCCTTTTGGGTGTGAGGGAGATTCATGCAAGTTCAGGGCCATGAGGGTGATGGGATTCTGAGTAATCCCAATGTGCTCACCCTTATACCTACACATGTCATCTGCCATGCATGCCAAGAACCAGCAGGAGAAAGGAGAGAGAGAGAGAGAGAGAGAGAGAGAGAGAGAGAGAGAGAGAGAGAGAGAGAGAGAGGGCAGAAGAAACAGATGAGGGGAGAAAGTACACAGCATGCCTTGACCCTTGCATGCATGTCAGAGTTTTTGGGGACCATAACAATGCAGGCCAGCCAGGTCTCTCCTCCTCCCAGCCTCCAGCAGTGTATACTACACATACTACATACTACAAATACTCCATGTATTACATACTACACATACTACATACTACACATACCATACAAATTACATTCTACACATACTACATTCTACATATACTACATACTACACATATTGCATACTACATGGATTACATACTACACATACTACATTCTAGACAAAACAGCAACACAGTGCACATCAGCCCTGATACAGGCTGCTCCCCTTATAATATAGCTCCACCACTGAGCATCCTATATAATATGCATAACAGATGTGTAACGTATGCATAATGGATGCGTAATGTATTCCTGGGTAAGGGACCGTCCGGTAAGGGCATGATGGTAGGAGGCTGTAAGATAGGGGATAGCAGGGTAGGGAGGAGGGGTCACCAACCTGCAGCACCCAGCACCAGTGAGACCATCATCAGTGAGACCAGCACTAGCGAGACCATCACCAATGAGATCAATATTAATAAGACCAGCGTGAGTGATGGTACCATGACTTACACTAGTGAGATTAGCATCTCTAAGAGCAGTGAGACCTACACCAGTGAGATTAGCATCACTTAGCGGTGAAACCTAGACCAGTGAGATTAGCATCACTAAGAGCAGTAAGACCCACACAACTGAGATTCGTATCTCTTAGAACAATGAGGCCTACACCAGTGAGATTATCATCACTTAGAGCAGTGAGACTGGCAACAGTGAGACTCAGATAAGCAAGCAGCACCCACACACCCATAAGCAAACACATTTTCCCTTTCTCTTAGACACCCACACAATCGAAACACACAAGTAATGCCATGCACTGTATTAACATATTAGCATGCTTCAGTTGGCCATCTGTGTTTATGATCATGCTACCATAGATCTGAGACACACTCATTCTGTCTCTCTCTCTCTCTCTCTCTCTCTCTCTCTCTCTCACTCACACACACACACACACCCCATGCACGTATAGGTAGATCAGAGTCAATAGGCTTAATGTGAATACAGTAGGTTGACCAAGTCAAACCAGTCAAAATCCAAGTCTGTTTTAAAAAATTATGGATTTTCAGGCTTTTACCCTGTACAGCTTTCCAAGAAGCTATAATAACACAAAGCATTACAATTTACCTGGGAAATGTGTGAATAAATTTATCGGTGATTTAAAACAGGTTTCGAACAGCTATGACGTGCTATGGGGATCAGGTGTACAACTGCCAGTTCTAAGCCAGAGCACACAGAAGTGACAGGGGATGAAGTGTGTCTACCTGGAGGTGTGTGTCTGATAAGTGCCATATGGTTTAGTCTTTTCCATCACATGACAGAGTGACGATAACTTAGGCCGGCCCCCAGGCAAGCTGAAGCTCTCCATTAAGGACCTCACTGATTGGCTTATTTAAAACAGCTCTGTCGAATTCTATTATTTTATTTTCACAGAGTACAAAATGTAGATACTGTAATTAATATATACACGAATAATAGGTGTCATACATACTGCATTCAGTTCTATATTTTAACGCACCCCTGCTGATTCCACTAACATATTCTGAAGTCTATATGTACCCTGTACCCCGTACTTAGAATCCACCCAGAGTGGTGTACCCTGTACCCAGAGTCCTGTACCCTGTACACAAAGTCCTTTTTCTTGTGCCCAGAGTCCTGTACCCAGTACCCAGAGTTGTGTACTCTGTACCCAGTGTCCTGTACCATGAGTCCTGTACCATGTCTTGTGTCAACCTTTACTGGCCACTTTCATGACTAACCTGCTTTAGCTTGAACAGCCACTGTTTGCTGAGTTGTTTTTCATTTACATTGGATACACAACAGCCACTAGTAACAGTATCCTGAAAAAAACTCTTAAAAAGTGACTCTGCAGAAACGCTGACTCGCACGAGCTAATACAAATTTACAGAAGTTAGCGCCATGTGCGTCAGTCACGGTGAGCTGCCTCTCCACATCAGCCTGCTAGCTCATGTGATTGTGTACTCTCTCGGCATGGCGACTGTCCTGTGTTCTGTTTCAGGACAGGTTTGTTTCATGTTTAACTATAATCCTGGCAGGGATAGGTCCGGTACTTTGCGGACACACACACATATGCACACACACACACACACACACATATGCACACACTGGCCATATAAAGGAGTGAGTGTACATTGCTTGACACCAGGTCAACCTACTGCAGACAGATGGAGACAGACAAGCAGACAGATAGACAGACAGACAGAGAGAAAGGGAGAGAGAACATGGACACTGAAAGGCACTTAGAGTTGTGATGAAACATGACAAGTGAAGAGAGACAGAGAGTGAGACAGGTAGAGCGTGAGACAGAGAGACAGAGAGAGACAGGGTACATACACTGAGGTTAGTTCTTCGTGGTCTGTTTTTCCGTCGCTGTAGGACACGCAGAGTAGTGCAAACACACGAAGCCAAAGGGACCATACAAAGCACAAAGAGAGAGAGGGAGATAGAAGGGGGGTAGAGAGAGAGAGAGAGAAAGGTAGAGAGAGATAGGGAGAGAGAGAGGTAACGAGAGAGGAGGAAAAGGGAGACATTATTAAATGATGGGTCTGGAAACTTTGTGAGGGGCATGACAGAGTAGAAGAGATTAGGCAGGAGACTGCAAAGGAGGAAATACAGAAGCAAAGATACTCTGCTTCTGATTAATGAGACAGAATAGTTAGAGAGAGACATAGAGGGAAAGAGTGACAGAGGAAGAGAGAGAAAGATGGAGAGAGGGAGAGAGAGACAGAGAGAGGAAGAGAGAGAGAGAGAGAGCAACGGAGTTTACACCATGATAGGCAACGTGCACAAGCGGACTTACCACAGCACAGCAAACACTGTTTCGATCAGAGCAGTGTTAGAAACAGCTGAGAGCCTATAGCACAGCTATGCACACACACACACACACACACCTAACGCATACATAGACCCTTCACCAAATGCCATTCCCGTCCTTTAAACACACTGCACAATGGAAAAAAACACAATGGATGAAACACTGGGTGTGACGTACATATAGGTATGAAATGCCAATTGTCGACACCAGACTGTGCTCTTTTGATCTGCGCTGACACACCTGAGCCAGCACAAACACACACACAAACACACAGACACACCACCATATACACCTGCCAGGAACAGCATTATCAGGATAGGTTACAGTATAGAGGACAGTACAGAGCACAGTGCAGAATATAGTTAACAGGCAAAGAGCACATCTTGCTGTAGCAAAGCCTCTGTATATTGGTATCAACACATGTCTGATTATCATTTGTCATTAGGGCATGGTGTGGGCAAACAAACACACACACACACACACACACACACACACACACACAAAAAATATCACAGGAACCCAGATCAGAGGAAATCACAGAAAAGCTGGAGAGATGTCCGTGATTTCTAGTTACGTAAGGAGAAAGAGAGAGATGTGTATGTATGTGTGTGCAGGGGGAGATGGCGGGGGAGTGTGTGTCTTGCAAATGTTGCAAATGATTGTGTTGACTGAGTGACACTGTGTGACATGATCTTTGATTGTGTTGACTGACGTTGTGTGATGTGTGATCTCTGATTATGCTGGCTGACTGACGCTATGTGATGTGTGATCTCTGTGTTGACTGAATCATGCTGTGTGATGTGTGATCTCTGATTGTGTTGATTGAATGATCTTCTGTGAGCAGGTTGTTCTTGATCCTTCTTCAGTTGAGCAGCTCTTGAAGGTTTTAGTGTTGCAAAAGCACTTGGGACTCGGCATCCACCTCTGGCTACACTACAGACAGACCAAGGCTCATGGGATGGAAGTGATACGAATGCAGACACACACACACACACCCCCCACACACACACACACAGACACACATACACACATGCACACACACACACAAACACACTCATGCGCACACACAGACTCAAACATACACACACATACACACACAAACACACAGAATGACAACCTGCCATTTGACCCTTGAAAATGACATGCTAGCATTTGTCTAAATGTTAGCATGTAAACATATTAACATATGAAACATCTGAAATTATTGTGTGTCTGAAGGGTTTAGCTTTGCATGGCTTTGATGGCATCTTGCCATTAGCTGGATATTTGGCTGGGAGAGGGAACCGGATAAAGGAATACATAGAAAAGATGGAGGTGGTGTGGTTGAATGGATAGTGGTTGAAGGGATAGAAGGATGGAGGGATGAGTAGAAGGCAAGAGAGGAGGACAATGGTCAGATGAAGGTGCTCACTTGGTTGTCTGCTGAGAGGCGGGGCATGGAAATGGTCCTCCCACGCCCTTCCATTGGCTGAAAAGTCTCAGTGTCCGAGTAAACGCCCCCAACAGGCCCCATGTCTCTCATTTCTACTGTCTGCAAAACAGAAGGACAGCATGTGGGCCAGCCTGCCTGTAGGAGCTCCAGCTTCACACCAGCACATGGCACAGGCTGCGGCTGTGGCTCGAACCCGTGAGCTGCTTGCCCCAGGTCGGTGGGGAGTGTAGCTGGTGCTGCCGCAAGAGGGGCCTATAGGGCGGTGCTGCAGGAGAGATGAGTGTGGGTCGGTGGAGTGGGACAGTTCGAACAATCAGAAAGGAAGCAGCCAGGCTATGTGGTGGGGGTGGGGGTGGTGGTGGAGAGGGTGGAGGAAGGGGCAGGACACACCGGTAACAGAGGCCAGGGGTGAGCAAGAGTGGGACAAGAAGATGGCTACCCATCAGCTCGAGACAGAAATACCCAAACCAGACAGACAAAGAGCGAGCGAGACAGGGAGAGCATGTGGGGAGAGAAATAGAGGGAAAGAGAGAGAGGCAAAGGACAGTGAGTGAGAGAGAGGAAGAGACAGGGAGGGATGGAGGAATGGGAATGTGGAGACAACAGCAGCCAGATATTGTCCAACAGGGACAGTGAGCGTCTGAGGCACAAGGGGTCTGGGACCACTGAGAAGGTCAACGAGAATGGATGCTTGAATGGATGGAGATGAAACGTGAGGTGGGCGGGTCCAAGCTCCTCGCGCACGAGTGCAGACCTCTGCGGCGCTCTCTGTGACCAGCACGAGACACTGCAGGTGCATGTAGGGGCAGACAGGTCACCCCGCCCACCCAACTACTGCCCCGCCCACCACACCCACCGAAAAGAAAATGTATCTGTTACCTGTGGGTTGTGGTGGCCGTCATGGTGATCGTCAGAATAGGTTCGGTCTGAGTTCCAGTTCTCTGGAACAGACTTATGGAACATCTCCTGAGAGTGTGGCGTCACCCATGACTGACCCTCCATCAGACCAGAGTCCACAGGCCTAAAGGAGACAGCCCTGTCAGTGTCGGGACCACTGACCACAGATCAGTCGCAATGCAGAACAACACATTACACACTCACAGACCTATACTCTTATATACATACGCACACACAAGCACAAAGTGACAGCCATACACAGGGACAGACATTGGCGATAGGCATTAAACATACTGTAGCCGGCAGATGCCGGCCGACACCGGCTGACGAAAAAAAAAGAATCTCTTGACAGGAATTTAATGGCGGCAAGAAAGAGACAGCTAAGAGACGAACTAACCAAATCGAAAAGCTTCACCTACAGTTCAAAGAGAAGAAGATGTACGAAACTGTGAAAAGAGAGACACAGGCCCCATGGGAGCAAGAGAAGTGAAATGGTGTGAGGAAGAGGAGGGAATGGTCAGAGGAAGGACTAGGGATGCTGTACTTACAGGTTGATGTCAGGTTCCTGTCGCAGGTCGGCAAGGCCTTTGACCCCCTGACCCCCGTCCTGGTTCGGGGAGGGCTCCATGCGCTGAAACATTAATGGCGTTCGGTTCTGTGTGAGATACGACATGGCCGGCAGCCCGGGGTCACACACACACACTCATGGGACACGGGGTTACACACAAGCCACAGTGCAATTCACTGGAGGAGCTCCAGACAGCAGAGGTCAGCCAGAGGCATTGTGGGATTTGAGGTCCACCCACCATCGCATGCTCTTGCCTAAGCTGAGTATTGGTCCTCTGTTGGGACTGTGTTGCCTGGAGACATCCAGTCCATTGCTACCCACTTACCATACCCACCCGAGTCTCTCAGTGCCAAAACAGCCAATCAAAGGGGGGCACTCCTACTAAAGGCCGGGCATCACCCGAGCGATTGCCTGATTGGTCAGTTAACCAATTACTCATCTGAGCAAGCTTCTGAGACTCAGAGACTATGGCAGCCCAAAGGTTACAGCATGTACCTCAACATCCGACGAACGAACAAGCAACGCATGGTCAGGGAGAAAAGATCACTTGTTAGAAACAGAGAAAAATCGATACGTCACTCGAAGTGAAATCAATCCGTCAGGCAAAGACAAAAGGGCAGGACGGAGGAGAAAGACGGAACAATGGCAAAATGTCCAGTAGTGACAACAGGAGAAAGACAGGAAACAACTTATGGAAACATACATTGAGGACAGGAAGAACTAGAGAGAACGAGGGAGATAGAGAGAGAAAGAGAGAGAGGGGAGGACACTAACAAAAGCAAATGTGGTATTCCTGGGGTTGTTGACATTGACAGACAAGAATATGCCCAGTGAGTTAGACAGACAGGTAGGCAGTGAGGCAGTGATGTTGAGTGGGCTTGTGTGGTGCACAAGTGCAGAACGTGGAGACGATCTGGTCAATACACACAGAGCTTTCAGGTAGAAGCAAAACACATGCATGTGTGCAAATATACACAACAAATATACACGGAGAGTAAATATGCATGGAGAGTGTCCATAGTCCTACAGGTTAATACAGAGCAAGTTGTATGAAAGCATGCACTAAAGTGTTTGGAGCAGTACGAAATATTTATTCATTTCTGTCAGAATGTATGGCTCTGTTTGACCTTCTCATGGCCAATAGACACTTCCTGTGGGTGAATGTTATCCGAGTGACAGGGAGGAGTGACACTCACACTGACACTCGGCCATAGCGTATCACTCTTCATAACAAGCACACTGCATGTACACCTGTATAACCGTTACATGAACATTTTACAGGCTAATAATGAAAAAGACGAGCCACAAATTAGCTTAGTTAAGCCCAGCAAAGTCAGCCATGTTTCCTTCTGTCATCCATGTGAGGGAGCTGAGCTGAAGTTCCTGAGAGAGCTAACTGAACATGCTCTTGGGTGGAGCTAGGGCAAGGTTGCTGTGGCGGTGAGGGTAGGGTGGGTGGAGCTAGTGCGAGGTTGCTGTGGCGGTGAGGGTAGGGTGGGCGGAGCAAGGTTGGGTTGCTGTGAGGGTGAGAGTAAGGTGGGAGGAGCAAAGGCGGGTTGCTGTGGGGGTGAGGGTATGGTGGGTGGAGCAAGGGCGTGGTTGCTGCGGATGAGGCGGTACCTGCTCCTCCTGAAGCGCATGCAGCTTCTTGGCTTTGCTCTGCCGGTAGTACTCCATGATCATCATGGCAGCGTAGATCTTGCCAACCGTCAGGTCAGTGGCTGCTGAGAGTACGCAAAAGTTACCCTGCACAATTAGACCGGCTTTGAATGGGACCCTGAGCCGAGGGGGATGGGAGTGGGAGACAGTAAACAAGGCAAACACACACATGTAAAGCCCCTCCACCCACAGACACGCCCGGTCCTGGACCAATGAAGGGTCTGAGCTTAAGTCTGCTCTTCACAGTCCAGAAACAGGACTAAGTCTGAGAGACATGAGGCAGACGTTGACAGATTGACACACAGATAGACTTTGACAGGTACATAGAGCCAGTCGTCTTTTCACAGGGCTTCCCTTTAGCAATGTCATACCACTTTTCAGCTTTCAAATCTATGGCATGCCAAAGTTACTGTGAGAAATGGAGAATGTGGCATCACAGCTGTAACGCCGATTACAGGCGTCATTCCGTGACCGTAGTCGTTTTTTGAGCTGTTTCTCACTGTTTGAAGCGTAACATGGACGGCTTTAAAATGAAATCACAGCTGTTTCAGCAGATCTGCAGTACAAACCGTGCTGTTCTAAACTGTACCGTCATTTGTAATGATATCATCATAAGAACATGGCATAAGATATGCAAAAAATACATTTTACTTCATGCTTTGTTTTCATGCTTTTAGAAATGAAAACAGACCACTGTCTGTTTTTGTCTTTTTCTTATTAGCTCTCAGGTCATTTTAAAATGACATATCTCTTTTATGTGTAATATATGTTTTTTATGTATTACTTTTATACATATCAATATCAATATTCTTGTGCATTGGCCCTCTTCATCTCTGTTTTCAGCTTTGTGCCTTCCACACAGTGGAGTGAAAAGACTTCCTATAGAGGATTCATCTATAGTGAAGCGCCCCCTGATAGCAGGCATGGGAGAGGGGAGGGGAGGAGAAGAATGAAGAGGAGAGAGGAGAGGAGGAGAGGGGAGAGGTGGAGGAGATGGGGGAGAGGAAAGGGAGAGAGGAGGGGAAGAATGGAGAGGGCAGCATGGGAGGAGAGGAGTGGAGCATGAGGAGGAGAGGAGGAGAGAGGAGAGGAGAAATGTCACCAGTGGAAAGCAAGTGTGTGACGTCGACGGGGAAGATCCCTCTTAACATTTTCTAATACAGACCACTCTCCGTCTGCAACACAGTCTAAGCACAAACCACTGCTTCCATAGCAACAAACAGCATAAGGATCTAATACCTGACAAAGACTCTTATGAGTCTAATTTATTGCACCTGGTTCTGCCAGAGCAAACAATACAGCAAAGAGTTACTTTCCATAATGAATGTGAATTAGGGCAGGCTGGATTTGGACAGGCTAGATTACACTGGTCTAGGGAGGAAGGGATAGATTAGCTGTGGATTATCTGGGGATTATATAAAGGACAACTGGAAGCTACAGTGTGGTTGAAGGGAGGTTTGTCTGAGGTGATGCAAGGAAGTACATTCTGATCTTTAATGCAGTCCTGATAGAGGAAGGAAGCAGTTGAGAGGAGATAGTTGGATGGTTGAGGGGAGGTTCCTGGATGGGTGGAGATACATTGCCTGATCAGAGGGCGCTGAACATTGAGTGGGTGGGGAGAAGCTCCTCCGATGAGTTGGTGATCTGATTGTCTTCTTTAGTACAAACCTGTCTACAACTTACCCTTGTGTGGTGTGACTAGCAGGTCTAAGTGCTTTTGGGACAGATTGGGCCAGATAGCCATCATCTCCTTGCGTAGCTCTGCATCCATCTGATGTTTGTCTGCCCCTCCTGAGAATGTGATGCCAGGGTAGTCCGTGCGCACACACACACACACACACACACACACACATTAACAGTATACATCTAAGGATAAAGTCAGAGACAAAAGGAGAATCTGCACTACAAACTGATGTTCCGTACCCTTGGCAATCTTTATGTCGAGCGCGGTACGAATTAAGGCCATTAGGGTGGAGTTGAAATGCACCGTGTTGTCGTCAGCAACAGGCAAGTCCATACGTAACAGTCTCTGTGGAGAGCCAATCAGGTAAAGTTGAAGGAATGTGGGTGTGTCTTAAGAGGTTTTGCTGTTTAAAACCTCCAATCAAAAGGTTTTCCAGGTGGGTAAAAGAGGTGGAGGGAGCTCAGTGGGCAGTGGCCAGACATGAGTGGCAGGCCCCGTACTGCTGCTCCAGTGGGTGTGTTTGTCCCCCGGGGCATTTCCAGATGCGGCAGGGACAGCAACAGCACCCACTGTCGTTAATGAGCGAACCTCTTACTAGGGCATGACATTGGACCTGACGTCAGAACCTCGCCTGCTTCTTTCGATCACTCGAAAGAAAGTCTGGAGTTCAGTGATTCATGGACGCCTCTACGAGGCTGTGGTAAGAGGGGGAACCACACAGTATTCAGCCAATGTCTCTTTATAGGTATGGCTAGTTTAGCATGTTAATAAACTATTTCCCAAACAAGCCTGTTGTATGTTATGAATGAAGGTACCGGCCTCAACGTGGAGCTCTCACAGATCGCATTAGACATTTTTATATGCCTAATCATTGACTCACGTATTCTCTTGTTTAAATAACTGATTTCTCACCAAGTCATGCAGCTCAATCCACGGTGAGAACTTAGAGCTCCCCCTACCCATTGGAGGTGTTATTTAAACTTTCAACAGTTACATTAATGAATGAAATGGTCTAAGAACAATTCCACTAGCTGGCTATTGTTTTCAGACCACTATATTCATTCATTAAAATGTCCTTTAAAAATGATTGTTAGCCATTGATTTCACAAAGCACATGACATGGCATTAGTGAGTGAGGCTGTGTGTGTGTGTGTGTTTATTTTTTGTTGTTCATGACCATTCTAGCACAAGCTGCAGCTCCAACAGTTACCATGCAACGGCTCATGCGGTGACCCCCGACCCCAACCGCCCCCGAACCGAACCCCGCAAAGACACATGCACCATGCAAAGCATTCCCTCCCACCCCCGCCCCCCTCAACAGCACGAGCAGCCGCGCACAGAGAGGACCATTTGTTTGTTTTTTTGTTTAATCATATTCATCTGATTTCACTCTTCTTGGGGAGAGCTGGGGTAGGTTGTGTCTTCTCTGCGGGTTGGGCATGTGGCATACAGTCCAATTTTAGCGTTCTGACTTTTTTTCTGATCTCTTGATCTAGGTCTGGTGCAGTCTAATGTCAGTTATAAGTCATTTTCCCTATAAAGTGAGAGGGAGTCAGGAGAGGACGAGGGCCTGGGTTAGATATTTGCTGGGTTAGATACCGGCTGGGTTAGATACCGGCTTGGTTAGATACCGGCTTGGTTAGGCACTGGCTGGGTTAGATACCGGTTGGGTTAGATACTGGTTGGGTTAAATACCGGTTGGGTTAGATACCCGCTGGGTTGGATACCGGCTGGGTTAGATACCGGCTGGGTTAGACACCGGCTGGGTGTATGACTGGAGTTCGGAGCACAGGTTAGTTGACTCCAGACGAGAAAGCCATGAGGTGTTTCCACAGATAAAACCAACGTAAAAAGAGGCCGGGTTTTATGAGTGGTGATGGATAAAAAGCAATGGGTCAAAGAAGGGAGCAAGAGGGAGACAGAGAGGAAGAGAGAGAGAGAGGGAGACAGAGAGGAAGAGTGAAAGAGAGAGGGAGACAGAGAGGAAGAGAGAGAGAGAGGGAGACAGAGGAAGAGAGAAAGAGAGGGAGACAGAGGGGAAGAGAGAGAGGGAGACAGAGTAGACAGAGATGCTGGAAAGCTGAACTGGGCCAACAGAACCCTTTGAGCAAATCTCACTTCATAAACAATGCTTTATTGTTTTATAAGTTTATGAGCCGAGACCACAGTGAATTTATGATGTGATGCTAATTTGAAGGTCTATGTCTATGTACTGGTTTAAGGCCCAGCACTACACAGGGGAAGTACAGGTTGGTTTGACCTTAATTAAGAGGCAGAAGGGTCTTCTCAAGAATGAAACATAACAAGAAACCTCTGATATTAACTGTTGACTGAGAGAGAAAGAGAGAGAGAGAGAGAGAGAGAGAAAGAAATGACATTTAGGAAAAGGGATAGAGGTTACAAAGGTTTGAGACAACTCAAGCAGAGGAGAGGTAGAAGTCTACACAGACAGGGGAAGGTCTACACAGACAATACATGTAGAGGGAGGTCTAAACAGATAGGACAGATGGAGAGGGGGGTCTGCACAGACAGGACAGGTAGAGGGGGTTCCACACAGACAGGACAGGTAGTGAGGAGGGTCTACACAGAGGAGAGGTAAAGACGAAGGTCTACACATAGAGGAGAGATACTATGGCCTATATGAATGGCCTATAGGGGAGGCCTATATGAATAGAGACAGGTCAGTTAGAGGGGACGTCTGCACAGACAATACAGGTAAAGAGGGGACACAGACAGGACAGATGGGAATTCTTCACAGACAGGAGAGGTAGAGGAGAGGTCTACACAGACAGGAGAGGTAGAGGAGGGGTCTATACAGACAGGAGAGGTAGAGAGGGAGAGGTAGGGGAGGAGCATGTGGAAGGAGTGGTCTTGTGGGTGAAAATGAAAAATGCTGGTGTTAGAAGAAAGGATCGAGATAGAGAGAGAGGATAGGAAAGAGAGAGGGGGGGTAACGGAAGCGGGTCACAACTGCATTGACAGAACAGAACAGATGACAAGCGAAAAACTTTCGACTTCAGTGGGAACAGGTGGACGAGAACATGGCTCCCAAACTTCAGTTTCCTAAACGATTTCGTTAAACCCTAACAGCTTGTCTGTCTGCCATCTGAAAGCAGCACGCTCAGCATGGGGAGATGTACGATTTCAGAACATCTGTTTATCCATCCACAGGAGGCAGAGATATAGAGCACAAGAACACACAGCACTCTTCCCAGTCCTTCAGTCCACACGCACGCACGCACACACACGCACACACACACAGGCTATCAGTTTATTATCATGACCTTATGACCATTTTCATGGGTCAGACATAACATCACTGAGGAGGCTTAAATATTACTGGATCAGAGTCCAGGTGATGTGGGATGGTACTGCAAGTGCATGTGGTACAGAAGGACTGGCAAGCTTCTCTCCATTCTCCCTCTCCAGTGGATGAATGTGTGTGTGTGTGTGTGTGAGTGTGTGTGTGTGTGTGGGGGGGGGGGGGGGGGGCTGGCTTGCACTATCACGGTGGGAACCACAGAGTACAGGAGCTCACCAACACCAACACTAACAGAGAAACGGACAGCTGTGATTGACCGCGGCGTTGCCTGGCCGACGGCCCAGCTGCCTCTAACCTTGTACGCCACGCGCGCCGGGCAGCGCTTCCCCAGGCCCAGGGGCGGAGACATGAGCCGCAGCATCGCATACATATCACAGACCCTGATCCTGCCGCTGCAGACCCCGCCCCCCACCCCGCCCCCAAAACAACAAACAACAAACAAAATAAACAATACGGGATGGGGCAGGACACGATGGGGCGGACCGGAGAATGGGTGTGGGGTGGGGGTGGGGTGGGGGTTGAGGGGGGGGTGGGGGATGGGGGAGAAAAATCCAAACAAAGCAAAAACAAAAAAACAACACCAGGGCAGTGGGGGAGAGGCGTCCAAATTGAAAAAAGGGAAAAGGAAGAAGAGACACAGAGGTTACTGGATTGGTCGACAGGGAGGAGCAGAGAGAGAGTAATTGCTCCTCATTGGCTGGGTCTGTGGGCGCACAAGTAGAGGTTAACAGGGGCGGGGGGGCGCTGGGATTGTAGTCCTAGTTAAGAAAAATAACAGAAAAAAAAAACTGTTCTATGAGATCAGCGAATGGTCGCATAGAACAGCAGCAGGCGTTCGAAGAGGCAGAGAACACACCGCTGCTCTCGCCATGTACGATGGTGGTCACGTCAATGCAGTTTTCTGGCCACCCCTCCCCTCCGCTCCCCACAATCCCCCTCCGTAACCCGGAACCAGAACAATGCACACTGCTACTTCCAGGAAGCCAAGACACCGTCCCCACAGCAAGCACAAACACACGACAAGATGGCTGATATTGTTGTTCTGTTTTTTGATTTTGTTGTTGTTTTGACTTTTTTTTTTTTTTTTTTTTTGGCGGGTCGGTTTGGAATGACGGGTCGTTTGTGCGTCGGAGCGTTCCGTGCCAGTGCACTTCATGCGTGGTGTCTGCATTGTCCCACTCATTCTCATTCTCGTTTGTCATATCAGAATGCATAATAGAGATGGTGAGGAAAAGAACCAAGAAATGGAATTGGAAAAAAAACCAAAAAACGAAAAAACCAAAACAAAGCAATAAAACTGTGGAGGAGGATCCAAATGAATAAAAACGAAAAAGAAAAGCAGCATTCATTCCAGTCTCCACTGCGAGCAGGTGCTGAAGTTTTGGTTTAGAGGGTCCAAACCTTGCAGGCCACCCTATGGGGGCATTTCTTGCCTAAGCCCAGCGGGGGGTCGATTACTCGCAATAAACTGTACATATCCTTATAATGAATACGCCCACTGCAAGAAAAACACAGGGAGGTTAGAGGGGGTATATATATAGAGAGAGAAACAGACAGACAGACAGACAGACAGAGAGAATAAAGGAATGTAAAGGAAATTAAGAGAACAGGTATAGAACAGCACACACATCTGTTGCGAAATCCCTCCCCACACCCACTGATGCTTTGACAGTTTGTTGGAAACGCTGGACACTGTCCATTGTGACGTAAAGGTGGGGTGGAGCTGTTGGTGGGACTGTGGGTGGGGCTGTGGGTGGAGCTGTGACTAGTGTTGAATAGCATTTGTGGTTATCGAGAGTAAGGTCTCTGGGAACCCACCAGCAAAATGTACTTTTAAATGTACTGCGGGTAAATTGGGAGTTTGCTGAAAACTGCTCCAGGCCTCCTGATGGTTTTTTCTCTCTGTGGTTTGGTGATGTTCATGTCAAGCATCTGTTATTGCTGGGGTGTTGTCTATGCTGTCTGTAATGCCAGCTGTGTCTATTCTGCTTGCTGTGTCTGTATTACCTGCTGTATTATCTGTTGTGTCTGTACTGCCTGCTGGTTGTACTACCTGATGTATCTGTACTGCGTGTTGTTTTTGTACTGCATGCCATGTCTGTACTGCCAGCTGTGTCTGTACGGCCTGTTGTGTCAGTAATAATTGTTGTGTTTGTGCTGACTTTTATGTCTTACAAAATTACATTTTGTGTCTGTACTGCAATATGTGTCTGTACTGCCAGCTGTGTCTACTACCTGTAATACCTGTACTACGTGTGTTTTCACCACTGTTGTCTGTTCTGCCTGCTGAGTCTGTATTGGCAGTTGTGTCTATACTTTATAATTCAGCATTCATACGGCTTTCCTCTACATAATGGCTAGATAAATACAACATAGACTTCATATTTACACTGAATGTGCTTTGCCTCTAACCATGTGCAGAAGGACTTCTTAGTCAGAACCAGTCCCCCCCCAAAGTCTGTGTTGAAAAGCCAGCACTTAGATTAGCATTTTGTCATTATTTCACAGCTGCTATGGGGTATCTGGGAAACAAATATTGTAAACCAGTGTCTAGTAGCTGGTGGTGTAGCCTCTCCGTCAGGTGCCATTAGACTGCTGTGACTCTTTGCTGGGAGACAAGAGGTCTGGAGGCAAGCCCAAATGCTCCTTAACCACCACACCACTCCCATGGCCACCAGGTTCAGTTTAGGGATGGGACGACGCTGTCCTTCGGACCTCCTGCAGAGCTGTGGAGAGGGGCGACCCCCGTGCACACAGGATAACACCTCTCATCTTGGCAAGGCCAATGACTTAATTTAAAACTGCATACAGCCACATCAAGAGGCGATTTAAACTGTGCCAAAATACAGGAGGCGTATTTTGTGGAGGTGTGTATGCAGTGGAAATGGGATAGGAAAGAAGGCGGAGCCTGTGGAGCACACGCCCACGTGAGCCAACCAATGGAGGAATTAAGTCATTGTAAGGTCTGCTGTTTCCATGCACAGAGACTCCCTGATGCCTTTTCATGTTCATCTCTGTCGATTGTGCGTTTCTCTGCCCCACCATCCCATGCTTTGGGTCTGATCTTCACCCTCCATTTCAACTTCAATACAACCTGGCACATCTTCTGGAGGACTTTCTTTCGGCGTATAGCATTCGGTATATTTCCATTCACCAGCAAGACAGTGATACTCAATTAAGGGTTCAGATCTTTCTGTTTTTCTTTTTGTCTATTTCAGTTCCCTTGAGTGTTCACTGCACTTGAGTGAGTGGGTGGGTTAGGTTAGGGGGTGGGGTCGGGAGGTGGAGGAGTTGGGCTGAGAGAGATGGCCAACCCTGGCTGAGTGGAGGAGGTGAAATCAGCACCCTGGCACAGCACTGGACAGGGCAGGAAGGTATCAAGATGCATGTCTTGCCTTCTGGCTCAGCCATCAGTGTAGACAGTCATTGTGAGGATGCAGACTCCGGATGGGCAGAGATAGCCGCTCAGAGGGAGATCTGAGTCATCTATAGCACCAGAGCCAAATGATAGCAGAACTCCCATTCCAGTTGGATTAGCCACAATATTTATGGCTGTCTGTGTTAGCTACAGTGTTTAGGGCCATCTGTATAAGCCACAGTGTTTAGGGGTGTTTGTGTTAGCCACAGTGTTTAGGGCAGTCTGTTAGCCACAGTGATTAGGGCTGTCTGTATTAGCCACAGTGTTTAGGGCTGTCTTGGTTAGCCACAGTCTTTATGGCAGTCTGTGTTAGCCACAGTGTTTAGGGTTGTCTGTGTTAGCCACAGTGATTATGGCTGTTTGTGTTAGCCACAGTGATTAGGGCTGTCTGTGTTAGCCACAGTGATTAGGACTGTCTGTGTTATGCAGGTATTCTTATGTCTGAATATCTAAATGCTTCATTTAGTCAATCTGAAAGAATTGCAGTCAGGCTACATATTTAATGTTAAATGTCTAAAAATTGTGAGATGTGCGCGTGTGTGTGTGAATGCGGGTTTGAGTGTGTGTGTCTGTCTCTATGAATGTGAGCATGTGATGATGATGTGTGTGTGTGTGTGTATGTGTAAAAGTCATTTTGTGTATGTGAATGTGTCTGTGAATGTGAGTTTGAGTGTGTGTGTGTGAGGTTGTGTGTGTGTGTGTGTTTGCTCACCAGGCAGCAGGGTCATACTCTGCCCATATCCTCACATACTCATCCAGGTGATGTGGACCCAGAATAGAAGAGTCCCGCGTCAGGTACTCAAAATTATCCATGATCACAGCCACAAATAGGTTCAGCATCTAGACACACACACACAAACACACGCACACACACACACATTGGCGAACAAGGTCTGGGGCTGTAGTCTGCTTTATAGTAAAGCTGGACACCACTGCTTCAGGTTAATATGGCTTCAGAGTGGTGCTGAACTAAGACAAAGGGATAAACAACCAGAAGCAAGGGAAGACTGGTCAGGAGGACAAAAGAGAAGGTCAACGTCACCAGGAAGGAGCAGAGGAAGATGAAGGAGACAAAGTAGATGTAGGCGACATTACTGCCACACTCGTCCTGATCGTTCCCAGAGGCGGGGTCACAGGGCTTCTTGCCCAGACACGACAGCATGATCTCATGCCAAGCCTCTCCTGTAGCACTCCTGTTATTCACACACATGCACACACACATACACACACACACACACACACACACTCTGAGAATTCAGCACGGCGGACAATACTATTCCAGAAATGTAGGGATAGGAGGCGAGACAGGGAAGTGTAGAGGAGAGAGAGGTGGAGGGTGGTGGACAGATGGAAGGTGGAGTAGAAAGATGGAGGAGTGGAGGAGAGAGAAAGATGGAAGGAGGTCCCTTGATGACAGAAATGATTTCAAGGAGAAAGTTAGGACTTTCGCTGCTGCTGTGCCTTGACTGGACCCTGCTCAGTTCTGGCTGTTGTAGTTTAACTGGGCACTTTTCAGTGCAGATGACCTTTGACCTTTTTCATGGGTTGGAATGCGATATTTTACTTGAATTGACTTTTATTCCCTTAATTCCTTTAGTTTCTCTTTTCCATTGTTATTGTGTTCTTTAAAATATTTATTATTATTGAAGTGCTCACTTCAGGATCGATAAATGCTGGAAGGGACATTAATCCTCAGTAGAGTCTACATGGATGAGGAATGGATCTGTGGTTACATCCCATTAAACTATATAGTGGATTATCTCTGTTTACATGGAAACGAAATACACATGATTTGTTTACTTCCAAGCCTATCAATCATGTGCAGAGGTCATTCTACATTGTGAGGTTGATCTAACAAGCAAACGTTTACACACAGATGGAGGGCTGGCGTAGGGACAGAGAGAGAGAGAGAGAGAGAGAGAATGAGGATACCTGAAGAGAAGCATCAGTGCCATGAAGAAGGTTCTGAAATTGTTGTGCTCATTGATAGCACCCTCTCCCTCCTCATCCAGAGCCAGGTTTCCAAAGAGCTACACACACAAACACACGCACACACACGCACACACACACACACACACACACACACATACATAATAGGAATAAGCAGTGGTAGACTGTAAAAAGTCTTTATAATAATGTAGTCGTTATAGTTCTGCCTTCCTGAGGAGTTCTATCACACATCAGTACAACAGCGAATGACTTCACCTACATGCTAATAAAGGTGTGTGTTTTTTTACCTGCATGCCAATGATGGCGTAAATGAAGAAGAGGATGGCAATGAGCAGGCAGACATAAGGCAGAGCCTGCAAAGAGAGACAGAGTTCAAACACACACATAACACACACCACCCTAACACACCAAACACACACCACACTATCAAACACACACATAACACTCACCACACTATCAAACACAATACACACCACACTGTCAAACACACATAATACACCCTGCTGCCACCAGGAGAATGTCCCAGGGTGTCCCTGAGAGTGAGTGTTTGTGATAGAGAGATGTGTTTGTGTGAGATAAAGTGTGTGCATAAGTATACTACAAGAACAAAATTGGTTTGCGACAGTGTGTCAAAATGCGCCTTAAAGTGTGTATGTGTGAGTGTCCAGTACCTTGAAGGACTGGACGAAGGTCCATAGCAGGATGCGAATGGTCTCACCCTGCCTCAAGAGTTTAATGAGGCGAGCAGCTCGGAACAGCCGCAGGAATCTCACATTAATGACGTTATTCTGGAGAGAGAGTGTGTGAGAGAGAGAGGAAAAGAGACAGTGTGTACATGTGTGTGTGTGTGTGTGTGAGAGAGAGAGAGAGTGAGAGAGTGTATGAGACAAAAAGTGTCAAGAGTGTGTGTGAAAGATTTAGTGGAAGAGAGTGAGAAAGTGTGAAACAGGACAAGAATAAAATACTTTGTTATAAAATAAACAAAAAAATCCAGATCTAAAAACATCTAGTGGGGGAAAATGCTAAATTAACTCAAAAACACAAACCAAAGCAGATCTAACATTACCCATAAACACTACTAAAACCAAAATATGGGAATAATCAGAACAGAAAACCAACAATACAATATAAAACTTCAGCAGTTATCATCCAATCACATCTTTAGGGCGTAAACTCAAATGCACTGATCTGTTGGTACAGGCAAGCCACAAGGGGATGGGGCAAAGCAGCCATGTCTCCACCCAGCGCATTCAACACAGACGAGCGGAGCTGCTAACGTCCATGGCCACAGGCTGCCATGCTGGGCGGGGTCTCGCCCACCCCAGGTCAGGGGGGAGGGGCCTGCAGCTACTGGCTACCAGTGTTAATAAGGCATGCACTCAGGTTTGATGTTGAGCGGTACCTGTCAAGCTGGCATACACACTGAACGGCCACTTAGAGACACCCACTTTTTCACGATTGGAGATTCACCATATGCAAATTAAGAGACGTGTCCCCGGAGTTCAGCAGTTTCTCGGATCAGTTTCGGTCTGAATCCATTTTAGATTAGGAGAGCGGTGTGATCAGAGTGACCCCAAACAAGGAAAAGGTCATCGGTGCTGGTCTAGCCAGGCCCAGGATTTCAACAATGACCAGACCTGTGGTGTTTTCTCACACAGTCGTGTTGGGAGCGTATCGAGAACGTAAACAAGTCGCTGATGAAAGTGATCAGAGGAGGATCTTGAGCCTTGTTCACATGGTGAGAAGTTGAGCAGACTGAACATGCAGCTCACCGTTCACTAGCGAGTACGGGCTATGACAGCGGAAGACCTGTCCGAGTGCTACTGCTCTCGAAGGGGAACAGAAAGGCAAAGGCTCTGGTGGGCAAAAGAGTGTAAAATTTGATTATTGAACAGTGTAAAAACATCAGCTGGTCAGTCCAGACTTCTGTTGCTGATGCTGGTAGGAGGGTCAGAATTTGGCGAAAGCAGTGTGAATCGACGAGCCCTTCCAGTTAGGGCTGGTGTTGGTGGAGAAATGGTGTGGGGAATGTTGTCTTGGCACAACCTGGTTCCTCTAATACCTGTGGATGGACGTTTGGACAGCAGGGCTCACATAAGCCTCAGGGCTGGTGGAATTCGTGTCTTCAAGGTTGCTGTTTCCCCTCTGGCAGAAGGACACGTTCAGCAGGACAGTGTCCGACATTACAAGGGTCGTGTAGTCATGGATTGCACCAATAACTTTTCCTGATTTCCCTGGCCTTCATAATCCCCAGATCTTAATCCCACAGAGCAACTTGGAAAGACCAGTTGGAAAGAGAACATTCAGAGCAAGTCATTCAGAGATAGAGCACCTCTATATAATCTGCGGCAACTGAGAGAAGACGTCTTGTCTGCATGGGCCAAGACTCCTGTAGAATGATTTCAACAGGACAAACTACTGTGGTTCTGAAAGCCAAGGGAGGTCCAGTGCGCTTCTGCACGGGTGTCTCTAATAAAGTGGCCATTCAGTGTGTGCCTCTTCTGTACATCTCTTCACTGAGCGAGACTTAGCACCCTCTAGAGGGCAGGTGGCAGTACTGCAGCTGCACAGCACAAGCAGGTCAGAGGTGGGAGAGGGGTGAGAAGGAGAAAGGGAGAGTCGTCATGCAACTTTTGCTAAAGTGCATGGCATCCGGGCAATGACATGATACCTGTGTGTGTGTGTGTGTGTGTGTGTGTGTGTGTGTGTTCCAGGCTTCAAAGATCACCATTCCGGAAGCACATGCTTTGGGAACAGGAAGTAGTGGGAAGAGGCAAGGAGGGGGGAAGAGACTGGGTAATCCAGTAAAAGGCAGAGAGAAAATTACAAACCAACCGGATTCTACATGTAGGTTCGGAGATGAATGGGTATGGATGGGTGTGACATCATGGGGGGGGGGAGAGGCGGCGAGGGAGGTTCATAGTGCATTTTTCATTTGTTTCGGATTGGATGGGTTTATCAGAGTAGGAACGCCAACAAAGCAGAGGATTAAAGAAAGCATGGAAAAAGAACAGGAACAAACAAAGTTGTTACGGATACAGTCAACAGTCTGCTTAATCACACACAGAGAACATGATCACTAATTCTGTGTGCAGGCTGTTCCAGTGGCCAGGATGCAGACTACTCCAACTGGCAAGTTATGCTAATTACCATGGTCTGATAGTTAGGTATTATAATGTATTTAATCTCTTATATATGTTATAATGTATGCAATCTATATTCTTGAAGTGTTACTATATTAAAAACTGTAGAACCACTGAGACAGCCAACTCAGAGCAGTTTCAAATATATTTCTACACAGTCAATCTAATTATCACACATACACACACACGCATACACACACACACAATGGCTACACACCACAAAAATGTCAGAAATATATATACACACACACACATATATATGCAGAGAAGCATGTTGTACACGTGCCACGTGTAACATACAAAAATCACAAATGAAGAGACACACCATACCAACACTGAGCAACAGACACACCATGGCAACACTGAACAACAGACACACCATGGCAACACTGAGCAACAGACCCACCATGGCAACACTGAGCAATAGACACACCAAACGCAGACAGATGTGTGAACACAGACATGTGAGTGTAGATGTGTAAACGTAGATGTGTGAAAGCTCCACGAATGTGTTAGAGCAGACAACACACTGTTCTCACTGCGACTCCCGTACAGGATGGCCAGGGTTTACAATCGTGTTTATAGTGCTTCTCTTTTAGATGGAGTGGCAACGATAGTTATGAGGAGGTCAATGAATCAGATTCTGAGTCAATCAATGAATCAATCAGATGCCGATTCAATCAATGAATCTGATCAGTTCAGCAGAAAAAGCAGCAAGAAGCAGCAAGTGGAAGAGCAGAAATTATTCAGTGTGTGCGTATATATATATATATATGTATGTTGGTGTGGATGTGTATATGTGTTAGTGTGTGTGTATGTTTTTTAATATACACACACATATATATATATATATATATATATATATATATATATATATATATATATATTGGTGTGTGTCTATGTGTATATATATTGGTGTGGATGTCTGTTTTTATATGGTGTGGTGTGTATATGACTTAATGACAACAGTAAGGTCCTGCCTTTCAGTGCTGCCACACTGGGCGGGGTCAAATCCCAGGCCCCGCCCCTCAGGCCCTGCTATGGTTTGGCAAGATCACACCATTTTTTAAAAGAATCCATTCCCTTACATCCATATCACAATATACTCATTATAATATAGTCATATAGTGAATAAAATCATCTCAGTTTGTTAGAAATACTCACCCCTATCTCGGTTACTAAAATATCCATGATGCTTCCAAGAATGGAGACGAAATCAAAAGTATTCCAGGCATCTCGGAAATAATTCTGCGGGCGGAACAAAGGAGGAAGTCACGTTAACCAATCACAACCTACTACCTAGGTCAAGAAGGCAGTGCCCTAGCCAATCATATGGCTATCGCCATGGAGGTCGTGGAGTCAGCCAGGTAGAAAGTGTGTCTGTACCATGCATATGTGTCTACCAGACATATGTGTACTTTGTCTGCATGATGATATTTGCATGGACATTTGTGTGCGAGTGCATGTGCATGTATGCGTATGTATGTGTGAGTGTGTGTGTGTGTGTGTGTGTGTGTGTGTGCGTGTGTGTGTGTGTGTGTGTGTGTGTGTGTGTTCAGTGCAGTCCCAGTGTTAATATCTTGGGAACGCATGTGTTTGGCCTTCTGTTTGATACGGGAAGAGCCCAGCTGCTGCAGTGTTTAAGAAAGAGGAAGAGGAGGGTGGTACCTTCATCATGAGGACAATGGTGTTGAGGGAGATGAGGGTCATGATGCTGTACTCGAACGGTGTGGACACCACGAACTGCCACATTCGGTACTGGAAGCTCAGCTTGTTCTCGGGCATGTGCCGGGTCAGGGGCTTAGCGTTTATGGCAAAGTCTATGCATGCTCTCTGTAACACACACACACACACACACACACACAGGAAGACCAAACATCAGAGTCACTCTGCCTAACATAACACAAATTACAGATGCAGGCTAACATGCATACACACATAGACACACATTCATGCACATAATAATCAACAGTTGCTTACGAATACACACACAACACACACACACACACCACAAGCACACAGTCAGACCTCATTCTTTTCCAGGCTGTAGTCCTCCATCATCTTGTCTCCTTGTTCCTGGAAGGTGATGATGATGAGAGCGACGAAGATATTGACGAAGAAGAAGGGGAAGACCACAAAGTACACCACGTAGAAGATGGACGTCTCCATCCGGAAGCCCGGGCTCGGGCCCTGTTCCTCATATGTGGAATCCACTGAGTGTTTTAACACGCTGTGGTGGTGGTGGGGGTGGGGGGTTGGGGGTTGAGAGGTGTCAGGTGTGAATTGTTTCATCATGTTTTCATGTGTGTAGGTGTGTGTGAGTGTGTATGCGTGTGTGTGTGTGCGTGTGTGTGAGCGTAGGTGTGTGTGTGTGTGTGTGACTGCAGGTGTGTGTGTAGGTGTGTATGAGTGTGTGTGTGTATGTGTGTATACACTCACTCAGGCCACCCCTCTCCAGTGGACACGGTGAAGAGCGTGAGCAGGGCCCACATGACGTCATCGTAGTGGAAATCGTACCGATCCCACACCCTCCTCTGTGCTTTCACTTCGTTATCCCGCTCGTACACCAGGTACTCACCCCTGACACACACACACACGCACACATACAGACTTCAGCCATCTCATGTCCAACAACTTTTGTACATCACGTTTCATGCTGTATAACCAGCATTAGGTATCCTTTAAAAATTTTTTTTACTAAGTTAATATAGAATCTGTAGCTATGCATAAATACAGAGAAAAACATGCAAAGATGTATATTTAGTGACTTCTAGCTACAAGCTATATGGCAAAGGTAGTTTACCTACAGAGAAGCTCCTTTTTAACTTACTGCAAGCCAGCATATTTTTGGATATCTTTGTCCTGTCTGCAATCTGCCAACAGTTTGTTCACATACACTGCGTTTCTTATTGAAAACATTTATATATGGTATACAATCTATGTGTTAATATATCTGTATATGAAAAGAGCCTGTAGTCATGTAAAAAATTATGTTAATATATGGTTAGCAGATGTATATGAGACAGAAAGCAACTACAGTTCAGATTCATTTGTATGAGCTACAGTTTAGACTGATTTATTTCAGCTTATTTCAGCCAGTTTTGTTTTATTTTCATCAACTATTCGTCTCACCTGCAGGACACACAGAGGCAAATCGACTTACCTGCAGTCGTACGAAAACTCTTTGGACTCGTCGGTGCAGTAGAAGAAACGCCCCTTGAAGAGCTGCACGGCGATCACGGCGAAGATGAACATGAAGAGCATGTAGACGATGAGGATGTTCAACACGTTCTTCAGGGAGTTCACCACGCAGTCGAACACAGCCTGGGAGAGCACAGCGCACGGCAGTCTCACCGGCTTAGCTACAACTCACATTACAGCAGGATGCCTACAACCCCAGGTCTAGCCGAGGTGAGGACTTTTGCGTCTTAACTCGTATGCGTGTGTGGTGTGTACGGCTACCTTCAGTTTAGGCAGCCTCTTGATGGTCTTGAGAGGTCTGAGGACTCGTAGCACTCTCAGGGACTTGATGGTGCTGAAGTCTTTGCCCTTACTGCTCCCCCTGCAGGATGGAGGTCAAAAGGTCACGGCACCGCCTCTCGGCTGTGGGGCTGTGGGAGTGCTGAGTGTTTTGGGGGAGTGCAGGACTGTTTCCCAGTGCTGGAAAGGTTCATTCACACATCATGACCGCCAGCACTGTGTTTTTTCCATCAGCGTGCAATATCTCCACACACGTTCGTGCGGTTGTCGTTTCTGCTCCTGCTCATGTTTGGCGTCATATTTGCGCCTTTTCTTCTGGCCTTAATGACGTGATATTTATTTTTTGGCATTCCAAAAGCAGAGCACATTCTAACCGTCATTAACAGACTGTCAGGCATTTCCTGAGCATCGTTAACAGACTGTCAGGCATTTCCTGAGCATCGTTAACAGACTGTCAGGCATTTCCTGGTCATTGTTAACAAACTGTCAGGCATTTCCTCATCATTGTTAACAGACTGTCAGGCATTTCCTCATCATTGTTAACAGACTGTCAGGCATTTCCTGGTCATTGTTAACAGACTGTCAGGCATTTCCTCATCATTGTTAACAGACTGTCAGGCATTTCCTGGTCATTGTTAACAGACTGTCAGGCATTTCCTAGTGCAATGCCAAGCCAACCCTCTTTCTTTCTTTCTGTTAGAACATTTGAGGATGGAGGTCTGGAGGACTGAGGGATGGTGGTGTGGAGGTGTTAATAGTAGGTAGACATGGCCAAAGGTCATGGTGATGCAAGAGGGCTGGTTTGTGTCTTCCTCTGTAACTTGTAAAGGCAGCTCAGTCTTGACCTGGGCAGGTTATGACATAATATGTCTTTTTGAAAACTGATAAAAAGTTATTGTAATTTTTATTTTTTTTAAAGATGTATATATCATCAAAATGGCCATGATTGTGGCAGAATTTTTAACACCTGGGAGGAACTCAGTCAAGCTGCCATGCTGGCACTTTCAGCTTGGGCAGAATACTTCAGTAACATATTCCAGAATAGAAGTTAAACCATTAAATTCTGCGCAGACTTAGAATATATTTTGAAAAGGCCCATGTGAAAACAGTGCCAGCCAGTATTAGGCTACTTTTCTCACACTGTTTCTCCATGTTACTGTTTTTTTGTTCTAGATGGTGAGCTTCTAACTCTTTTATGACAGAAAGGTCATAGCATGAAAGGCTAAATCTGCCTTAACGGACCAGCATCGGACAATCTTTAAAAAATTAAATTTTATTGTAAATCGCTCTGCAGGGATCGCTCTGCAACTCTTTTGTCTAATACTTCTATTAAAATCTTAAAAACAATCTATTAAAACCAACTACTGAAGCTGATCAAACTAATAGTAACCTCATAATATTCATTTGAAAGTGTCTAACATTTATTGGCATAATTGTACATATTTGTAGCCATAAGCTAGCTAGAAGCAAATTTTAAAAGTGTTTCTTTGGGCAACACATGCCACTTCCTGCCCTCTTGTGCAGAAAGGGGGTACTGCACAATCATATTCTAAATGCTGATAGGGAATGCTGTTGTTCCTTTCTCTGAATTCCTTTTCAAAACATATTTTGTTTTGAAACAAAAGTTCCAGTGCTACTACTAGTACTTCATTACCCAAGCTTCCTGGCCATGTGTGTGTCTGTGTGAAGACGACCAGGCCTGGATGTGTGTGTTTTCTACTAAGTACACACCTCTTCATGACAGTTGGACTGAGTAGGTACCACGGCAACGTGCCAGTTTATCAATAATCAATCCCTTACTCCCTTCTGACTGAGCGTGTGGATGGAGTTTGTGTGCGTGTGTGTGTGTGTGTGTGTATGTGTGTTCTGTTCTGTGAACCTGAGGAAGGTTGGGAAGAGAGCAAATGTACAGAGACGAAAGAAGGGATGGTGGAATGTGGAGAAAAGAAAGAAAGAGAGAGAAGCCATCTCGTGAGCCAGACGGTTGCCGTGCAACAGGAAGAAAGGGAACTTTACCCAATGAAGCTCCTGTTCAGGGGTACCACAGCAGAGACAGGAGAGATGATCAGAGACAGCAAGAGAGGTGCACACACACAAGCACACACACACACACACACACACATATACATAGAAAAGAGGGAAAAAAGAGAAAGACAAAGAGCGACGGAAGCAACAGGACAGAGGGGAGGAGTTTTGCTAAGGATAAACATGGCTATGGAAACACACAGGAGAGAAAGGCAGAGGACAGTCGGGACTGGGTGTTTCAGGCCAGACAAACCCTGTCACCTTCAACATACACACTAACACGTGCAGGCGTAAATGGGGACCTGATTACACACTCACAGAAACTGCCCTGCTGGCTGTATTATCAAAGAAATGTAAATGTATAAGAATACACTGTTAAAATTAAATTGGATGTTGAACATACTCTAAGGTTTTGGATCATATTAAGGTTGAAATGTGTATTATGTTTAGTGTGAGATTACAGGAAGACTCGATACTTAAATCGGGGTGGACACTTACCAGTAGATACTCACTCAGCTGTGCAAGGCAAGGGTGAGTTACAACTGCCTTTTCTACACTAACAAATAAACACACCAGCAGCTCTCTGCACTTCAAGAGCTCGGAGTTAAAGTTCGCAGGGAATTTTCATTATGTGAAACTGTCCCACTAGGATCTGCATATACACACACACACACACATACACACACACACATACAGATGCCCACACCCTGGCATCCCCACATCGCAGGTCTGAGCTTGTTGCTTCTATGTTGTGCCCTAACCTTAACCCTTGACCCTTCCAGCAGGAGGCTGGAATCACAATATTTGTGATTAGTATTGTTCTAATCAATAGTGCACGACTCCTGCTGCCCAACATATAGATTGGGCAGGGCCACACAACAGTGGAGGTCTTTGTTGCCCAGCCAATTACATGCACACACACACACACACACACACACACAGCATTTCAAATTACTGAAGCACACTGCCTCACGCTGAGCCAGAATGGAAGTGCAATTCACAATTACAGTTGAGCCAAGATGGATGCCGCACCAAAGTTGCCTCAAGATGGCAGTGTGTCACAGTAACAGCAAGAGAAACTGGTAAGGTGTACGGTTCAGTATGCAGACGACGGCATGTGGGACTGAATAACATGCAACACATCTGTCTGCAGGGGTCATTCCAAAACAGGAAGTTGTCAGATGTGTGTACATTTGTTGACTTTTTTAAAGAGTTGTTTGAATGAACATCAGCAAGGTTAATTTTAAACTAACTTTAAAACACACTTTACATTGACCTTGTCTTGTGTGCTTCCTAAAAACCCTGCTGACTAAATAACTCCTAAAATGACCTCAAATATAGATATGTGGAGCACTCTTTAACAAATGTTTAACAACATTTCAATACCTTTACCTTCAGGTTGCCTGATTATGGTACATACAGATTTTCTGATTTTTGACTGGTGAGCTAATAGCGGGGATGGTTTCTTGTCTCTTTTTGAGAAGGTTCTACTCTGAGGTAAAACTGCAAGAGACAGAGGTCAGAACGCCCAAGCAAAGAGCACGTATCACTTCCGAGTCCAATCTTACTATTCTCTTTCTCTCCAACCTCCTCTGACCATTTGTGAGGGCAGCTATCATCCTGTGGGCATATCCTTAACAAGCTTTTAGCCATTTTGGGGTACACCTCAAACCCCTTGCATACTGTACTGGAGAGACAGAAAAGCACATTCAACAGAAGACTGTAACAGCTGGTGAGACCTTCTGCTATAAGACTCTACAACGAGTCTCCTTACAGTATAGATGGTACTGATCTACTGTCCAAATTGTGCCGAACCACATCATGACTCCACCTCTCCGTCAATACACACTGTACAATACATCTCGACCAAAAAGGTCCATTAGTTAAGTCTACTAGTTAAGTCTTTTTACTGCCTACATTATGCTTATTCATTCTTCTGCCTAATGTATGCAAGTCTATGTGCAATCATACATCCTGCTACTGTAACACTGTCATTTCCTTGGGGATAAATAATGTTTGTACGTTCTATCGATCGATCGATCTATCTATATATCTATCTCTCTACCTACCTACCTACCTACCTGTGTTAAGCTATAACTCTCAACAAATGTAGGCCTCAATGACTGATTCAAGGCCGGAGAGAAGAAACAGAGAGATGAGGACAGATTTAAAGGAAAGCTCTGTATGTGAGGTCATGCATGAGCTAAGATCCTACAGAAAGAGGAGGAGGAGGAGGAATGAGGAAGAGGAGACAGAGAACACAGCAAATTACATGAAGGATCAGAAAAAAGGAAGAACAAGAAAAACATGCCTAAAAATTGGAGAGATTAGAAGCCCATGTGTGCACTGACACAACACAGAGGGTTCTCTCTAGTGCACAGGCATTCCCAGCAACATGGAAGCTATCGCCGCAATCTAATGACCCCCACCTGTGTGGGTGTAGACCAACTATAGCCTGAATCTAAGCACCTCTACCCTTGTGGGTGTAGACCACCTACAGCCTGGGTCTAATCATCTCTATCTGTGTGGTTTGTAGACCAATTAGAACCTGGGTCTAATGACCTCCACCTGTATGGGTGTAGACCAACTATAGCCTGAGTCTAAGCACCTCTACCTGTGTGGGTGTAGACCACCTACAGCCTGGGTCTAATGACCTCCACCTGTGTGGGTGTAGACCAATTAGTTTGACCATTTGACCATGGTGAGTGGGACCTTCTTTCCAGGAAGGAAATTTGGTTTAGGTGACAATTTTGGTGCCCTAGCATTTCCTCCTGCTCTCTCCCCCTAAAGCCTCAATTATCAGAAATAAGATCACAAAATTTTACCTGATCCAGATGCTCAAACACAGGATTGCCCATTAAGCCTTCTTCTGTCCACCCTCAATAGAACCATTATCTCTAATGCTCAAGGCCATTCGGTTATTCTGTGGAATATCAGTTGGGGAGTTGAACTGAAAGGTTTCTGTATTTGCAGAGCACTTGTTGCTTTACAATTCTGAGCCCTCATCATCTCTAGCTGACATCATTCAAAATGTAAATGCTTTCAGTGTATTTTCAGGTTCCAAATGAAATCTTCCAAAGAGTGAGTGATTATCAATACAACGATTTAGCTGGGCATGGTCAGCAACAATACTCAGGTAGGCTGTAGTGTTCACACGATACAGCATTGGTACTAATGGGCCCAAAGTGTGCCAGGAAATATCCCCCACACCATTGTACCACCACCACCAGCCTGAAACAGCCTGAAATTCTGACCCTATCATCCGAATGTTGCAGCAGAAATCGAGACTCATTAGACCAGGCAACATTTTTCCAATCTTCTATTGTCCAAATTTGGTCAGCCTGTGCGATTTGTAGCCTTAGTTTCCTGTTCTTAGCTGACAGGAAACCCTGTGTGGTCTTCTGATGCTCTAGCCCATCCGCCTCAAGGTTTGGCGTGTTGTACGTTCAGAGATTCTCTTCTGCATGTCTTGGTTGTAACAACTGGTTATTTGAGTTACTGTTGCCGTTCTATCAGCTCAAACCAGTCTGGCCATTCTCCCATGACCTCTGGCATCAATAAGGCATTTGCAACCAAAAAACCGCCGCTCACTGCACTGGATATTTTCTCTTTTTCGGACCATTCTCTGTAAACCCTAGAGATGGTAGTACATGAAAATCCCAGTAGATCAGCAGTTTCTGAAATACTCAGACCAGCCCATCTGGCACCAACAACCATGCCACATTCAAAGTCACTTAAATCACCTTTCTTCCCCATTCTGATGCTTGGTTTGAACTGCAGCAGATTG
The DNA here is from genome assembly GCA_020368025.1 of Brachyhypopomus occidentalis. Lineage (NCBI taxonomy): Eukaryota > Metazoa > Chordata > Actinopteri > Gymnotiformes > Hypopomidae > Brachyhypopomus > Brachyhypopomus occidentalis. Next base: position 1,170,953 of record JAGXOD010001364.1, on the reverse strand, counting down.
TCTTGGCCATGTCTACATGCCTAAATGCATTGAGTTGCTGCCATGTGATTGGCTGATTCAACATTTGTGTTAACGAGCAGTTGGACAGGTGTGCCTAATAAAGTGGCTGGTGAGTGTATGTAAAGAACTCTTTTAGCCCAAGTCATATCTGACCTTCCTAACTGGGATATTGCACAATTCACTTTACCGTAGCCGCTGTGTTCCAGCTATGTCCATTTATCTGGGTGGAAATGTTCTTAGTTTCCATAGAGATCTCCTTCAAAGACATAAAGTAAGAGGAGGGTTGATGACACCTGATGTTACCTAATGCTATCCCATGTTTTGTTACTGGGCAACTAACTTGAGAAATAATCTGGATTATTGGATCTAGACTCCAGGTAGCAACTGGTATGAAGTAGAAACCAGATTTTGCAAGAAAGGTTCTTTTACATCTTGTTTACAAATCAAGATAATACAATACACATTCCACCCTCTAGCTCTATCTACTCCCATAATATGGAACTGGTTTCGACAACACTTTAACCAAAAAGCAACTCTTTTTATTCAGAGCAACAATAAGTAGTTTTTTGCAGCTAAATTGGACTCAACGTTTACAGTTTGCCAGAAATTTAGCAAACCAAATTTAGCAAAAGTATGTTTATGCGTCCTTTTCCAACTTCACTGAACACTGAACAGTTTTCACCAATGTTACTTTCAAACTTTGCTTGAAGCATAACATTCCTAGCCTCCCAATAAAGAGGTCGGTGGATTATGCTTTACAAATGAAGACCTCGGTGGATTATTCTTTACAAATGAAGACCTCAGTGGATTAGCCTTTACAAATGAAGAGCTTGATGGATTATCCTTTATAAAAGAAGAACTCGGTGGATTATCCTCTACAAATGAAGAGGTCTGTGGATTATCCTTTACAAATGAAGAGCTTGGTGGATTATCCTTTACAAATGAAGAGCTGTGTGGATTATCCTTTACAAATGTCACTCAGCCCCTAAGGATTCGTGCCAAATGCCCACTCATTGATTACGTCTACAGATAGATAGGGTAAATGCTAACGGGGAATAGAGTTAAAAAAAAGAGTTTGTAGGGAACAGCATCTCACTGAGAGTAAATTACAGAACCTCCTGTGCTCAATTGAGTCTAATACAAATTAAGTTTCTTCTCAATATACATCTAAGAAGAACCATGAAATATTAATTCTATTCTAATACTGATAAAATGTGTACGCACACACACACACACATAAACACACGCACACACACTCCTACACACATATACCTGCACGCACATGCATACTTACACAGCAATTCACAAAACAACAATTCTTAATAAAACATCAGCGTCCTGCAGTAAGTTTGAATTTGCTCCTGACTCTTATATCTGTGTACCTATGCCCACAGACCACAACCATTTTACTCTTCCACAAAAGGCATGTTGGAGAGAAAATGCAGTAGCATCACTTCAGACCACCACACCATACATGATCATAAACCCTCATGAAAGATGAGCTTTCTGCAGGAAGCTGATGGTCATTCCATGCTGGTGTTCCTTGAGCAGCTGACACCTCTCCGTTGCCAGACCAACATGCCCCGCCTGTCACCAATAACGACCATTCCCATCCAGCCCCTCCCCCCTCCCCACTCGGGCGTGCAGAGGAAAGAGAGAGCGGTACCTGCAGTGAGGCGGGGCTCTGGCCACTCCGCACGGAACACACCTGGGCACTAAAGGGCTACAGGTGCCTGGAGGCCCCTCCCACACAAGGCCCCTCCCCCATGAGGCCCTACCCACATGGGGCCTCATATAACCCTTTCCACGGGAGAGAAGGTAGAGGAAGGGGAGATGTGGGGGAGGGACTGATGAAGATGGAGGGAAAAGAACCTCCTCTTCTGCCTCTGTCTCAGTTTACAGATCATTACGTGTAAAACATTTGCCCAATGGATAAACTCAACTAGACAGATAAACTAGAACTAGGCAGGAGTTAATACAGAGCTGGAGAGAGAGAGAGAGTGGTGGCCACAATGAACATGTCAAGTTTCCTCTGCACCCAGAAAAGACTGTCTGGAGTTAGTCTGGAGTTAGTCTGGAGTTAGTCTAAGGTCTAATTTGTTGTGTGGTTAGCTTTTGTGTATAAACAACAATGGCCAAGAGATGATGATAGAGACCAACAGACAGAGAGAAAGAGAAGAGAAACAAACACACACAGAGAAAGAGAAACAGACAGATAGGTAGATAGGTAGAGATGGATAGAGAGAGAGAGAGAGAAGGGGTGGTGTAGAACTGCAGAGAAGAAAGACGAGAGCTCGAGTGAACAAAGTAATAGAGGGTAAGACGACATAACGCCCTGATACAGCAGGTGCAAGAGGAAGGGTGAGGAAGACTGGGGCAGAGAGAGAGAGAGAGAGAGAGAGGGAGAGAGAGAGGAGCATAGAGGGGGAGGACAAAAATGGAAAGAACAAGAAGTGCAGAAAATGAATAGATGTGGAAAAAGAAAGGAGTCAGGGACAGAAGGACGGGACTTGTTCCAAGAGCAAGAGGCAGTGTGTGTGTGTGTGTGTGAGAGAGAGAGAGAGAGAGAGAGAGAGAGAGAGAGAGAAAGAGAGAGAGAGAGAGAACAAGGACATGGAAAGAAGTTGGATTAGGGGAGTAAAAAGAACTGTTAGTGCTTCATGGTGGCATAAGTTGACAGCAGAGTGACAGAGGGGTAGGGGGGCAGCAAGCGGTATGATGGGGCAGGTCAGGGGTGTAAAGGGGCACTTACGTGAAGGCGAAGGCTACCAGGGCACCACTAACCACTATAAAGTCCAGAAAGTTCCAAAGGTCACGGAAATATGCGCCCTCATGAAAAACCAAACCCAGTACAACCATCTGCAACAAAGAGAAGAAAACATTTACACACTCACACACACACGCACACACACACACACACACACACACACACACACACAATACCAAACCCAGCACCACCACCTACATCATAGAGAAGAGAAAATGAGCACACACACACATACACACACACACACACACTTCTGCAAGCACCGTTACCTTGATCAGCATCTCAAAAGTGAACACACCAGTGAAGACGTAGTCAAAGTATCGAAGGACCTGTAAAACGAGAATGTTACACTTCCCACACACAGCTTTTCACAGACACTACAAGCAGAAGCATTTACAACCATTTTCTCATTTTCATCCTTTGTAGGTGGATTTATATTCGCAATATCAGATTGGTCAACATGAATTGGCACTCTCAGACCACACCACACTTGCAGTGACACTAAAATGTGTGTGACCAATAAGCTCACAACATCTACTTCCATACAATAAGGACTTGAATGAAGGTGTATGGGAAAATGGTCTAAGAAAAGGGGCTACCAATTGAATATATTGAAATTGAATTGAAAACATTGTTTCTTCCATTTTGTTTTTTGCTTTTTTACCATATAGCACATCACATATCATGGCTACTCCCTAGGCTGACCGCCATCAGCTACACACCAACAAAACAGTGGTGTTGTTTACATCTGCGCCATACTCTAACACTGATAATAACACTCAAAATATTGATGACATTCATTTTTAGGTTTTCAGAAATGTTAACATTACTTGACAACAAATCCAATATCCATATTTATTTATTGCTTTTTTGGTTACATTTTTTGAAGTTTGTGCTTGTGTGTGTGTGTTTGTGTGTGTGTGTGTCCTCCTCTTACATTGTTCTGTGGTGAATCGGGCCAGACAGGGTCTTCTGCTGCCAGAGCAATGCTGCTCATGGCAATGACAGAGAGAATGCACATCTCAAAGTAACGCAGAGTTAAGATGTAGTGGCAGCATTTACGAAACCTGAAACACACACACAGAGGACGTAACTTCTGAAACATGTTTGATTAACAGCAAACTCTAATATACCCTACAGGAGTGAGAAATCTAGGGTGCTTTTTACAACATGACCTCAAAAACAACACATACACCCACAGCCAACTGTCGAAGCTGACACACTCACACACACTCACTGTCGCGTGTACGCTCAACCACCCTCAAACACTCGCCCCTTTTGTTCTCACACACTCACGGGTTTGTGGGAGAGAGGATGAAGCAGGAACTGAAGGGAGGGATCGGTTTGGGTCCATCTTCGTCATCATCACCATTCCCCTCGTCCTCCTTTTTCTCACCCTCTTTGGCTGGTTCGGTGTTGGCATTTTTATTCACTGCACACACATTTGAGCCCATAATTAACCAATGAACACACACATACACACACATGGACAACTTAACTAACCACCATTAACCAACACACAGATGGTTAACATACACACACATACACACACACACACCCCTCCACAGACCTACACACTTACTTCCACAGGAATAACCATAAATTCATATGCCCTCAACATCACGCCACCTGACACTGAGTCCTCACCTTGTAGCTTGGCATTGAGAGTGGGGTACAGGGGAGGCATGTCGATGGCTGTGTAGTCCGTCTTCACGGGGCTCTTCATCGAATCTGTGAGGATGAGGACGCTGTCCTGCAGCTCTTGCCCGCGCAGGTTCAGCAGGTTATTGGCCTGCTCGGGGTCGCAGTGCGGGTCGCAGAGGCGGCGCTCGGGGTGGGCGTCGGGGTCGTGCAGGGCTAGACGGCTGGTGTTTCTCAAATTATCCAGATCCTCGCTATGCTGGCCGGCAATGCGCACAGGGGTCGGCAGCCCTCGACAAACAGTGCACCCAGTGCCCTCCCTAAGAGAGAGAGAGAGAAAGAGGGATGAAAAGAGAGAAAGAGAGAGATGGAGGAGTGAGAGGAGTGTGTGGAAGCAAGTGAGAGGATGGGGTGGTTAATTGCACAGGTATTGTCATCTCACACATACAGAATACACACACACACACACACATGCACAAACATGCTTAAGTCTCAAAAGCCTCACTTCTTTGAACAATGCTGGCAGCTGCGATCCCTCCTCCCTTGCCCGTCTCCATGGTTGCTATGGCGATGCCTCCTCAACCTCCTCTCCTGTACCTCATCTGCCTCCACCCCTCTGCTGCGGTGCCTCCTGCCCCGTTCTGCCCCTTCCTCCTCCCTGCGTCTGTGGGGGTGGTGTCGGGAGCACCTGTGCTGGGGTGACACGTTCTCCCCCAGACCCCTACCTTGGCTCGCCTCCACTCCATCATCCATGGAATTTGGGTGGTGCAGGCACAGCTGGCTGAAGTGGGTGTGGTGCTGGGGCTGTGGGTGGGGCTGGTAGGAAGGTGGGCGGTTCAGGTTGTCGTCAGGTTGCTGCTGGCCCGCCTCACCTGGTCGGGGTTTGTTGGTGTTGTTGTTGCGGTTATCCTGAGGATTGACCACCAGGGGGCGGTCTAAGTGAGTCTTCATATCATTTCTGTTGCGGTAGTTCATCTGCAGGAAGAGTGTGTGTGTATCTTTTTTACAGGCTCAGTAATACAAACAAATTACCGTTACTGCAGAGCTAATATCAATGTGATTATTCTGCATTTTTTTCTGCTGGTACCTGGAAATCTTTACTTTGGAACTTAGATATACTGTCATCTGATTGCTTATGATGGATGCTTGGAAGTGTACAGTTTATTAGTCCCTCACTTAAGCTCCTGTAGCTAGCAGAGCTTACAAGCTAGCTATGCATTTAGCCATCATTAAAAGGGAAGATGCTAATTACAAAATAGAGTAATTACAGTGAACAACAAAACCTTTTCCTAGGGTTTCAGTTCACCCAGACAACCCGCGCTAACTGCTGACTGACGTAAAGCTTGGCTCATTTACCAACATTCTGTCTGACATTTTGAATCACTGTTTTGCTATTGAGCATGCTCCTTGTCGCCATTGCTTGCAAGCAAAATGGCCGCCGTCTCTTGGGCTGATTCAATAGTGGCGGACAAAATGGTGCAAGCAGTATTACCCTGCCTGGATTTCAATACTAAGTTCTACTTGACATACACACAATGTTGTCTCGTAATGTTTTCTTGCTGGCACGTACGCATGACACAGAGCTCGACTGCATGTTAACTCTATCTGACTGGGGAAAGTGTGTCGGGATGAAGGTCGTTGCCATCCCTGACCTTCCAGTGGTCATCGGTGTCTGTCTCATTGTAGAGTGCCTCCCTGCTGGTCATCAGGTTCTGGCGGCGGATTTCACTGGTACGCTGCTCCCACACTGACTTGGTTATCTTTGAGTTCTTCTGCTGCTCCTTACTGAGACGCATGCACACACACAAACACACACACACACACACACACACACACAAAAGCTATAAATGTGCATGGGTTTTCTGCTATTACATCATAATTGAATTGAACAGTTGAATAATTGAATTGAATTCAACTGAACACCAGTGCATGCAGTGCATACAGAAAGCTTTCAGACCCTTTCAAGTTTTCTCACATCTTTGTACATTTCAGATTCATCTTAAATTGTACTCAACTACTTTTTGACTGAAATATCACATTTCCACAGGCACTTTGTTCTGACACTAGTAACCGAGTGCTGGTGAATCCTGGAGGTTTACTTCTATCTGTGGTCCTTGTTCTACCACTTCACTGGACTCCGCTTAACGTTTACCAATGACTAATAAATTAACTCCATATTCTGTACTTAAGCAAAAGGAGACACCCTTGGTGAAAGTTTGAAACCGCATAATTGTTTTTTTTGGTGGGAGGCATGTATTTTCACCACATGACCTAATTAACTAAAACAGCTGCACTTACGATAGGACCAGGGTGACCTACGACCCCTACACAGCTTGAGCCTTGGGTTGGGCTCCAGAGCATCCCGGTGCACTCCTAGTCTCGCCCCAGCCAGACAGCGGGCTCATGCTACATTTTTTATCCCATGATGGTTCCAGCCCAGGTGACTCTTATAATAGCGGTGGAGATTCAGTACTTTAGACAGCAGTGGCCATCAGAGCTGCTGACATTGGGTTAGTCCTTTATTAGACCACCAAGGCCACTTACTCCTCCTGCTGAGTCTTACATGGGGCTGCGCACCCTTAACAGCTCCGTGTGGACTCTACATAGTGGACATGAATCAGAGTGGTCATGCTTTAGTATCATAGCAGGCTAAGATGACAGGCTAAGCTTAAACCATTACAACGGTTGCAGTTCCGGATCAAATAGGAAAACATACAGCCAGTATTAAGTGCATTAATGCATCACCAGAACTATCAGCCAGGGTGTCTCTCTACTATTAACAAGTGATTAAGCCTCATTTGCATATTTATGCATATTCATAAGACCTGGGTATCAGAGGTGTCTTGTAAGCATGTCCGTTCACTTACACCCATAAATATTCAAACATCTGAGACATGGATGAGTTGTGCATATGTATGTGTACCCAAATGAGTGTGTGCATAGACTGCATGTGTCTGCATGAAGGGAATGAAGGGAGTGTGTGTGTGTGTGTCACTCACGCTGCGATGGAGAGGTTGGCAGCGGAGAGGGGGCTGACCTCAGCCACCTCTTTGGCTTTCTGTAGAGCCATCTTTTGTGATGCAGCTTCCTCTTCCTCCTGTTCATCCTGACACACACAAATACACACACACACAAACACACACACAAAGGTCACATATAGACACACCTACACATCACACAAAAGTTACACAAATGCCACATGAACATACATGCACACACACACACACACACACACACACACACACACACACAAAGGTCACACATAGTCACAGAGTCCCAGACATGCACAGCATACACACATACAGAGGTCACAAATGCATGAGAGCGCACACACGCACACACACAAACACACACACAAATCTTAGCCCCGAGTCCAGTACCTTGGTGAGTTCCTGAGCATTGGCCAGGTTGTCTACAGCGATGGCCAAGAAGACATTCAGCAGAGTGTCTGCATGCAGTGAGTTAAAGGGTTCTTACACACCTGTGAGTATGTGCTTGGTTGTGTGTGTGTGAGCTGGGGTTAGTGTGTTAACATACTGTAAAAAATGGGCTAAGTTAGGGTTAGTGTATAGTACTGAGTAGTGAGTTGGGGTTAGTGTGTACACATACTGTAAATAATGGGCTGAGTTGGGGTTAGTGTGTACACATACTGTAAAGAATGGGCTGAGTTGGGGTTCCAGCATAGTGCTCTTAGCTAAACACTGCAGCCTTTGGGAACATGAAGTGTCCATGAGTTGACTTTCCCACACGGGACCACACCCAACAGCACCACACTCCAAGCTAACACAGCCAGAATCTTCAAATAATGAGTGTCTGTGTGAGTGTGTGTGTGTGTGTGTGTGTGTGCATGTGTGTGTGTGTGAGAAGGATACAGTTGCCAAATAGTGTGAGTACGATGAAGAACACGGAGGAGATCATTCCCTTGTTAACACCACCCTGAGACTGGATTCCATCATACATTACCACATTCCAATCTTCTCCTGTCAGGATCTAACATACACACACAAACACACACACACAAACATACGGGGTGTTAGAAGATAAA